>OU342741.1:255814386-256454071 GCA_910589775.1 Avena eriantha
ATACATTGCAAATGTATCTATAATTTTTGATGTTCCATGCTTGGTTTTATATCCACTTTCTTGTTTTTGTTCACACTTTGGAGTACTTTTAATATGATTTCTTGGACTAACCTATTAACAAGAGCCACATTGCCAGCTGCCTGTTTTCTGCTGTTTTTTGGTTCCAGGAAAGTCAGAAAATGAATATTCTCGGAATTGGACGGGACAAAAGCCAAAGTGCCTATTTTTCCGGAAGTCATCAAGTGCCAGAATACGAGACGAAGAGGGGCCAGGGGCCACCACACCACCTGGCCGCGTGGCCAGCCTGGCCCACGCCAGGGTGGGTGTGGCCCGCTCCCAGCACCCCCTCGGCCTCTCCTTCCGCCTATATATGCCCTCGGGAGGAAAACCCTAAGTCCCGATCAAAAATCCACGAAAGAGTCTGTAGCCACCGTCATCTCCATCCCTAGATCGGGAGGGATCTGAAGCTCTTCTCGGCACCCTGCCGGAGAGAGGAATTCACCCTAGAGGCCTTCTTCATCATCACCATGCAAGCCTCCGTGTGATGCGTAAGTAGTTCATCCTTGGACTACGATCCATGTAGTAGCTAGATGGCTGGTTCTCCTCCTTTGTGCTTTCATGTCTAGATCTTGTGAGCTCCGTTCAATGATGAAGATCATCTATTGGTAATTCTGCATGTTGTGTTTGCGGGGATCCGTGGATATTGAGATGCTATTTCAGATTGATTATTGATTCTATCATGTCTTTGGTTATTTCTGATCTTGCATGCTTTCCATTGTTAGTAGCTATCTTGGCCAAGTAGATGCTAGCAACTCCAAGAGTTAGTATTTATGCTCGATAGCGGGGTTCATGCCTCTGGTAATCTGGGAAGTGACATAAATCTCTAAGGTACTAGATGTGCTATTGGCTACTAGGGAGAAAACAACAATCCTTTGTTCTAGAAGAATCATATTGTTTACTTTACACGCAGTTCGTAAAGCATAATCTTTGCTTGCAACTTAATAATGGAGGGGGTTCGGATGATAACCTGAAGGTGGATTATTAGTCATAGATGTAGTTGGATGGCGGTCTGTGTATAATTTTGTAATGCCCAATCAAGTCCCAAAGGAGCCAATATGATTAGTATATGCATGTATTGCTTTCTCTCGGTGTTTGTCAATTGCCCCGCTGTAATTTGTTCACCCAGCATGTTATCTATCTAAGGAGAGCCACCTCTAGTGAACTATGGATCCCGGTCCTTTTTCTTTACATACAATCTATAAACTGTTTACTTCTTTGTGTTTACTTTCTGCAAACTATTACTTCTTTCCATTCGATACGTTTAATCCTTTGTTTTCCGCAAAACACGGTGAGATTGACAACCTCATCGCAAGTTGGGGACAAAGTTCTGTGGTTGTGTTGTGCAGGGTCTCCACGTTGCTACTAGCACCGGTAGTGCGCCCTGCCAAAGCTCAGCTAGTAACACCTTTGGGGTGTTTCCTTGCTCCTACTGGTTCGATTAAACCTTGGTTTCATAAATGAGGGAAACTTGCTGTTGTGCTCATCATACCTTCCTCTTGGGGTTCCCAACGAGGTCTACATCAACACCGCCATCAAGCATTTTTCTGGGCGCCGTGCATTGAGCCATAAAGCATTTTTCTGGCGCCATTGCTGGGGAGTCAAGGACATCTTCACAAGGGGAGTCCCTCATAACCAATCTATTTACTTTTTTTTTTGCTTAGTTTTCTTTTGCTTTGTTTGCTTGTTTGTTATCAAAAACACAAAAAAAGTAGTTTTACAAATTTGCTTTCTTATTTGAAAACCCTAAAAAATGACTACTCTTGAAAACACTAAGTTGTGTGACTTCACTAGCACCAATAACAATGATTTTATGAGCACACCTATTGCTCCACCTGTGGCTGAAAATACTTTCTTTGAGATAAAACCTGCTTTGCTCAATCTGTTATGAGAGAACAATTTTCTGGTATTGGTAATGAAGATGCTGCTTCCCATCTAAATAACTTTGTTGAACTTTGTGAGATGCAAAAGCATAGGGATATAGATGGTGATATTATTAAACTGAAATTGTTTTCCTTTCTCTTTGAGAGGAAAAGCTAAAGAATGGTTGAATTCCTTAACTAGGAATAGTATTGATTCTTGGACTAAGTGCAAAGATGCTTTTATTGGAAAATACTATCCTCCTACTAAGATTATATCCATGAGAAGTGAAATAATGAAGTTTAAACAACTTGATAATGAACATGTTGCTCAAGCTTGGGAAAGAATGAAATCTTTGGTAAAGAATTGTCCCACTCATGGACTGACTGCTTGGATGATCATCCAAAAAATTTATGCAGGATTGAACTATTCTTCAAGGAACCTATTGGATTCTGCTGCTGGAGGTACCTTTATGACCATCACTTTGGGTGCTACAACAAAACGTCTGGACAATATGATGGTTAATTATTCTGAATGGCATACTGAGAGAGCTCCACAAGGTAGGAAGGTAAATTCTGTTGAGGAAACCTCCTCCTTGAGTGATAAGATTGATATTATTATGTCTATGCTTGTTAATGGGAAAGCCCGTATTAATCCAAATAATGTTCATTTAGCTTCTTTGGTTGCTCAAGAAGAGCAAGTTGATGTGAACTTCATAAGAAATAATAACTTTGGCAATAATGCTTATAGGAACAATTTTGGTAACAACAATTATAAGCCATATCCTCCCAACAATGGTAATGCTTATGGAAATTCTTACAACAATAATAGGGGTGATCCCTCTGAACTTGAAGTTATGCTTAAAGAGTTTATTAGTAAACAAACTGCTTTCAATAAAACTATTGAGGAAAAACTCTCTAATGCTGAAAGAAATATAGCATCTTTGGCTGAAGCTCAATCTTCTTTGAATAAAATGGTTGCTGAACCTGAAACTAATGAGAATCCCTTTGCAGCTACTAATGCCATACAAGTAAGAATTGATGAAAATGTTAGACTATTAGCTGAATTACATGCTAAGTGGGAAAGAGAAGATGAAATTGCTAGAAGCATTAGTGTTTCTACTATTACCACCACTAGTGTTGAGGCTAGTAATAGTTCTACTACTTTAGATGATAAATTTGATTTTGATCTTGATGGTTGCAATATCTCTAAAGTTATTAAGTTCCTACAAAAGCTTGCTATAAGTCCTAATGCTAGTGCTATGAACATGGGCCTTTACAAAACACATTACTGATGCTCTCATAAAGATTAAAGAAGAAAAGATGAAACATAAAGCTTCTATTCCTATAAAACAAGAGGATGGTTGGGAACCCATCATTAATATGAAAGTGAATGACTTTGATTTCAAAGCTTTGTGTGATCTTGATAGTTGTGTTTCTATTATGCCTAGAAGGATTTATGATATGCTTGATTTGCCTTCTCTTGAAGATTGCTATTTGAATGTCCCACTTGATGATAATGTTAAAAAGAAACTCATGGGGAGTCTTAATGATGTTCTTATTATGGTTAACAATTCTATGTCCCCGTTGATTTCTATGTTTTGGATGTTGAATACAATGCTTCTTGTCCTATTACTTTGGGAAGACCTTTTCTTAGAACTGTTGGTGCCATCATTGATATGAAAGAAGGCACCATTAAATATCAAATCTCACTCAAGAAAGGTATAGAACACTTCCCTTAAAAGAGAGAAAAGATTTATTTTGCTTCTCCTATGAAAACAAAATTTGGTCTTAATGCTTCTTCATTTGAGAATACTTGATTCTTTTTCTTGCTTCTTATGCCTAACTTAAAGGCGTTAAAGAAAAGTACTTATTGGGAGATAACCCGAAAGTTTTAGATGAGTCTTGGAAGTTATTACCTCTGTAATAATCTCTCCTTATCCTTTTTATTTGCTTTTTGTGCCAAGAGTAACCTCTAATGAGAGAGAAGTAATGATTAGGAAAGGTGCTGTCCCGAAACAGATTTTTGTGTTTCACTGTAAACTTGCGTGAGAGAGCTATGTATGTTGGATTCAGCTGTAGTTTTTTTTGCTTCTGCCCTAGGTTGTTATCTAACTTTCGTTAGTTTAACACTTTTTTATTTGAGCAACGGAAAGTCTTCGAAAAAATTCGTCTTTACCTGCTGCTCTGTTTTGACAGATTTCTGCCATTTTCTGCATTTGCTTCTTGTTGGTTCCTTCTTGAGTTCTTTTGGGGAATTGAGCTTTTTGAGGGAAGTGATACAGTATCTAGTGTTATAATGGAAGTTTATTTGGTGTTAGAACTGAACCTTAAGACTTATTTATCTTGAGTACACTAATGTTGCTAATAAAGATTGTGTGAAGTTTTGTATAAAGGAAAAATTTCAGGTGTATGGAAGGAATGAGTAATGAGATGAAAGATGGACTAAGCTCAAGTTTTGGGATGCCACGCCGTCACCCCAAGAAATATCCAAGAAGTACAAGCGTCAAATCTTGGGGATGCCCAAGGCATCCCCTTCTTCATCAATAAAAATCCCAGGTTTCTTCCAAACGCTTCATTTTTATTGTTTCATGCACAGTTGTGTTTTTCTTGGAGCGTCTTCTTTTTCGTTTTCATTTTGGTTTTTAGTTTGCTTGGTTTGCTTAGTTTTCTGAATAAATTGGTTGTACCCCCTCTTTCATACATTGGTTTGCAAATAGTTTGGTTTGGTTTGGAAAAGAGTAGGAAAGTTCATGCTTATGTGGTAAAAAGAGCTCGTTTTTTACTGTGGCCTATGCTTTGTCATGCCATGCTTGATATTGTTTTGGCTTTATGCTTAGTATTCTTTGTTGTAGAATGACTTGTTATAAACAATTGAGATTGCTTAATGTGCCTTTGATGAATCATGCGTTGTTTTAGCATATTAAGCATAGTATAGTGGTATTCTCCTTTGATGCTTTATTTGGGTTGACTTGGCACATGCTCACACCATGTTATGACTATCTCAAGTCACCATAGCCTTTATGATCCTTTAGTTTTCAACTTGTAGTATCACTTTATGCTTTGATCAATGATGTTTTGTCGCTCTGCATGATTATGTCCATTATTACTCTCTTAGTTTGTCGATCCCAGTCTTTTGCTAGCCTCCACAACAAAGTATGAGTTCCACTCATGCATCCAACTCCCTAAACCAAGTTATTCCAAAGAGTCCACCATACCTACCTACTAGCTTATGATATTCCAAGTATATTCATGCTTTTTTCACCTTCCAAATTAAACTTGTTATGAGAAAACTAGTGATTAAAGCTCTCACGAACTTGAACCACTGGGTCCTTCTTTGTTGCGTATATGCTTGCGCTTTATAAGTTGAAATTAGCAGAACCATGTACCATGGGGAACTCTTTCAACATTGCACTTGTACTTTGTACCCCGTTGATATCATTCTTTTGCTTACGGATCCCCGCGGTGTGAAATAAAAGTGGAACTTGTAAGATCATGGAGTTTGTATGTGTGTTAGAGAAACGCCTGGGCCGCTAGCCTAAGCCATGCCTAATCATGGTGGAAACTTGCAGCATCACCATAATGATCACTCTATGAAGCATCCTCAATAAAAACCTATGCAAATAGCAAATAAAAAGATCGCTGAGATGCTCATTGTCTGCTTGCCTTGTCATTTTGATTATGGGAAAGCTCCCGTATCATGTGCAAGGGGTACCCCGTTGGCGGTTCTTAATGATACACATATACTTACAATGACAAGAGCTTACTCGTGACTGAAGTTGAGTAGCATGAGCATCGGTCTTCGTAAGTAAGGGGCATGAGATTTCGGTTTATAACTTGTCAAGCATATCCTCTTAGTTGTGTCACTTTAACCTTAACCACTTCAAGATGCTTATGATAGGGGCAATGAGAGCTGAAAGCTACAAGTACCATAATTTTTGGAAGCTCTTTATGAGACTTGAATCCCTACTTCCTTTTACAAAGGCTTTTCTTCCACCATTATATTGAGTCTCCACCTTCTATCTTTATGCACTTACTTTGAGAGCATAGTGGCCATTCTTAGTTCTATGTGCATTTTCCCAAGACTAGTTGATTGATGCATACTTTGATATTGCTTGTTTAAAACTATTGTATCTAGTCACTCTTATGAACTTTGAAGGTGTCCTATGCATTTATATTTGCTACTCTATGAGGGACAAATGAATGCTATTATGCTATGTTTTCTTTATGTGAAACAAACAAACATCTTGCAAAGCATTGTTATTCATGAATCTTTTGTTTGTGCCTTTTCATGTTGCATCATAGTTTCTTTAACTATTGCTAGAACTTTGTCTTTCATGCTATGATTGAAGTACTATGATCCCAGCTTTGAATGTTTTGGCAAATACTTTGATCAAGTCTTTGATGGTGCATGTCACCTCAAAAATTATTCTTTCTTTTATCACTTACCTACTCGAGGACGAGCAGGAGTTAAGCTTGGGGATGTTGATACATTGCAAATGTATCTATAATTTTTGAGGTTCCATGCTTGGTTTTATCCACTTTCTTGTGTTTTGTTCCAACTTTGGAGTACTTTTCATATGATTTCTTGGACTAACCTATTAACAAGAGCCACAGTGACAGCTGCCTGTTTTCTGCTGTTTTTGGTTCCAGGAAAGTCAGAAAATGAATATTCTCGGAATTGGACGGGACAAAATCCAAAGTGCCTATTTTTCCGGATGTCATCAAGTGCTAGAATACGAGACGGAGAGGAGCCAGGGGGCACCACACCACCTGGCCGCGCGGCTAGGCCTGGCCCGCGCTAGGGGGTGGTGTGGCCGCTCCCGGCACCCCCTCGGCCTCTCCTTCCGCCTATATATTGCCCTCGGGACGAAAACCCTAAGTGCCAGATTAAAAATCCACGAAAGAGTCTGTAGCCGCCGTCATCTCCATCCCTAGATCGGGAGGGATCTGAAGCGCTTCTCGGCACCCTGCCGGAGAGAGGAATTCACCCTGGAGGCCTTCTTCATCACCATGAAAACCTCCGGTGTGATGCGTGAGTAGTTCATCCTTGGACTACGGATCCATGTAGTAGCTATATGGTTGGTTCTCCTCCTTCGTGCTTTCATGTTTAGATCTTGTGAGCTCCGTTCATGATCAAGATCATCTATTTGTAATTCTGCATGTTGTGTTTGTGGGGATCCGATGGATATTGAGATGCTATTTCAAATTTATTATTGATTCTATCATGTCTCTGTTATTTGTGATCTTGCATGCTTTCCGTTGTTAGTAGCTATCTTGGCCAAGTAGATGCTAGCAACTCCAAGAGTTAGTATTTATGCTCGATAGTGTGTTCATGCCTCTAGTAATCTGGGGAAGTGACAGAAATCTCTAAGGTACTAGATGTGCTGTTGCTACTAGGGAGAAAACAACAATCCTTTGTTCATAGAACAATCATATTGTTTACTTTACACGAAGTTCGTAAAGCAATAATCTGTTGCTTGCAACTTAATACTGGAGGGGGTTTAGATGATAACCTGAAGGTGGATTATTAGTCATAGATGCAGTTGGATGGCGGTCTATGTATAATGTTGTAATGCCCAATCAAGTCTCAAAGGAGTCAAGATGATTAGTATATGCATGTATTGCTTTCTCGGTGTTTGTCAATTGCCCCGCTGTAATTTGTTCACCCAGCATGTTATCTCTCTTAAGGAGAGCCACCTCTAGTGAACTATGGATCCTGGTCCTTTTCTTTACATACGATCTACAACTGTTTACTTCTTTGTGTTTACTTTCTGCAAACTATTACTTCTTTCCATTCGATACGTTTAATCCTTTGTTTACCGCAAAACACGGTGAGATTGACAACCTCGTCGCAAGTTGGGGACAAAGTTTTGTGGTTGTGTTGTGGAGGTCTTCATGTTGCTACTAGCACCAGTAGTGCGCCTTGCCAAAGCTCAGCTAGTAACACCTTTGGGGTGTTTCCTTGCTCCTACTGGTTCGATTAAACCTTGGTTTCATAACTGAGGGAAACTTGCTGCTGTGCTCAGCATACATTCCTCTTGGGGTTCCCAACGAGCTCTACATCAACACCGCCATCAAGCATTTTTCTGGGCGCCGTGCATTGAGCCATCACAGTCTTCCTCAGATTTCCAGTTTTGCTTTGAGAACCATCTTAGAGAAAGATAAGCTAATGGAACTAACTTCACCAACTGGTATCGTAATCTGAGAATTGTTCTCAAGCAAGAAAAGAGGGACCATGTCCTAGACAACCCACTTCCAGATGAGCCGAATGAGAATGCGACTGTCGCAGCCACCAATGCCTACCGTCGGATTTGTGATGAATCCATGGAGATTAGTTATCTTATGCTTGCTCACATGGAACCAGACTTGCAACAGCAGTTCGAGAATGTTGAGGCCTATGATATGACCGAAAGCCTCAAAAGTATGTTCCAGGCTCAGGAAAAGACTGAGAGGTATCAAGTCTCTCAGGCCTTGTTGAGCTGCAAGCTTAAGGATGGTGATCCAATGAGTCCACATGTGATCAAGATGGTTGGTTACGTGCAGTCTCTGGAAAGGTTGGGCTACCCCATTAGCGAAGAGTTCGCTACGGACATAATTCTGAACTCTCTTCCTAGTGCGTATGGTCAGTTCATATCGAACTACCACATGCATGGTATGGATAATAAGCTCACTGAATTACATGGTATGCTCAAGCAGGCTGCGGCGGATCTCAAGAAAGGTGCCAGTCAAGTGTTGATGGTATAGAATAAGGCTAAGTTCAAGAAGAGTTCTTGGACTAAGAAGAAGAAGGCTAAGTCGGGAGGTAAGGTTGTGGACCCGGTCCAAAGCGCTTCCTCAGGGACTAAGCCATCTCCTGCAGCCGGATCCACTTGCTTCTACTACAAGGCGGATGGCCACTAGAAGAGGAATTGCAACAAGTATCTGGCTGACAAAGCCAAGAGTGGAGGTGTGACTTCCGGCTCAGGTACGCGTGTTTGCAATGTTATAGACATTTATCTTGCCGATGCACCTGGTAGTTCTTGGGTATATGATACCGGATCAGTTATTCACATCTGCAAATCGTTGTAGGGACTGGTAAGAACTAGGAACGTGGCGAGAGGCGAGGTTTACATTCGAGTCGGCAACAAAGCGAGAGTCGCTGCGTTGGAAGTCGGCACAATGCAACTTCATTTAGCTTCTGGGTTCTTAATGGAGCTGAATAATTGTTATTATGTTCCAGTGCTTAGTTGAAACATTATTTATGCCTCATGTTTGATGAAACAAGGCTATGAGTCGAATATTAAGAATAATGGTTGCTCTTTATATTTGAATAATATGTTTCACGTCTTTGCACCCGTCCAGGACAGGTTATTTATTTTGAATCTTGAAGATGAATCTGTCTATAACATAAATATGAAAAGGTTAAAACGAAATGATCTGAATATGACTTACTTTTGGCATTGTCGGCTTGGTCATATAAGTTGGAAACGCATGATGAAGCTCCATGATGATGGACTCCTAACTTCGTTCGACTTGGAGTCATTCGAGACATGTGAATCCTGCCTACTTGGCAAGATGACCTAGACACCTTTTACAAAGAGTTGTGAAAGGGCGTCCGACTTATTGGGACTAGTACATAGTGATGTATGTGGCCCGATGAGCACGACAACCAGAGGTGGTTATGAGTACTTCATTACATTCACTGATGATTTGAGTAGGTATGGATATATCTACTTGATGAAACATAAATCGGATGCCTTTGAAAAGTTCAAGGAATTCTAGAATGAGGTACAGAATCAACTCGGCAAGAAAATAAAGTTTCTTCGGTCGGACCGAGGAGGCGAGTACATGAACCATGAGTTTGATGACCATCTGGAGAGTTGTGGAATAGTTCCCCAGCTCACTCCTCCAGGAACACCACAGAGAAACGGTGTGTCAGAAAGGAGAAATCGGGCCTTGTTGGACATGGTATGATCAATGATGAGTCGGATAGATCTGCCTTTATCATTTTGGGGTTATTGTCTAGAAACTGCAGCGTTCACACTAAACAGAGTACCATCAAAGTCGGTAGAGAAGACACCGCATGAGATGTGGACTGGCAAGAAGCCGAGTTTATCTTTTCTTAAGATTTGGGGTTGTGAAGCTTTTGTCAAGGACTTCAGTCGGACAAGCTTACACCTAAGTCGGATAAGTGCATTTTCGTAGGATATCCGAGGGAAACTTTGGGTTACTACTTCTACAACCGAGAAGAGGGCAAAGTGTTTGTCGCTCGGAACGGTGTCTTCCTTGAGAAAGAGTTTCTCAGTCGGGGAGTCAGTGGGAGCACAGTGCAACTCGAAGAAATTCGAGAGGTACCGGCCAGTAGCGAGTCGGCAAAAGCCTTGGAGGTTGAGCCGGTCGTGGTACCTGAGCCGGAAACAGCACCGACACTGCGAAGATCGGCCAGATTGTGAAGTGTTCGTGATGTGTTACTATTAGACAGTGATGAGTCGGCAACTTATTCAGAAGTGATGGTGGGTTCTGATTCTGAGTCATGGCTTGGGGCCATGAGATCCGAGTTAAAGTCCATGGATGAAAATCAAGTTTGGAACTTGGTTGATCTGCCAGATGGTGCAAGACCCGTCGAGTGCAAATGGGTCTTTAAGAAGAAAACTGATATGGATGGAAAAGTTTCTATCTATAAGGCACGGCTTGTCGCGAAGGGGTTCCGACAAGTTCAAGGAGTTGACTACGATGAGACTTTCTCTCCCGTAGCGATGCATGAATCAGTTCGGATCATGTTAGCTATAGCAGCCTATTTCGACTATGAGATATGGCAGATGGATGTCAAGACGGCTTTCCTTAATGGAAAATTAACCGAGGACGTGTATATGATACAGCCTGAGGGTTTTGTCGATCCGGCTAATGCTGACAAGGTATGCAAACTTCGGAAATCCATTTATGGGTTGAAGCAAGCATCTCGAAGTTGGAACATTCGCTTTGATGAGGTAGTCAAATCGTTTGGCTTCATCAAAAGTGATCATGATTCTTATTTATACAAGAAGTTTAGTGGGAGCAAAGTAAACTTTCTGATCTTATATGTGGATGACATATTACTGATTGGAAATGATGTCTAGATGTTGCAAGAAACCAAGGAATCATTGGAAAAGAGTTTTTCGATGAAGGACTTGGGTGAGGCGACTTACATACTAGGAATCCGGATCTATAGAGATAGATCAAGGTGGCTCATTGGATTGAGTCAGAGTACATATTTGGACAAAGTGTTGAAGAAGTTCAACATGGAATCGTCTAAGAAGGGGTTCTTACCGATGTCCCATGGCGTAAAACTTAGCAAGACTCAGTGTCCTTCGACAACTGATGAGCAAAGACGGATGAATGCGATTCCGTATGCTTCTACAGTCGGATCCATCATGTATGCTATCATTTGTACTAGTCCGGATGTTTCCTATGCTCTAAGTGTTGTGAGCAGATACCAGGCTGACCCTGGAGAGATCCACTGGGCAGCGGCTAAAAATATCCTCAAGTACTTGAGAAGGACTAAGGATATGTTCCTGGTTTATGGAGGTCATGATGAACTCAGTGTAAGGGGTTACACGGATGCGAGTTATCTCACTAACTCGGATGATTCTCGTTCGCAATTCGGATATGTTTTTGTAATAAACGGAGGGGTTGTGAGCTAGAAGAGTTCCAAGCAAGAGATGGTGTCTGCATCTACGACAGAGGCTGAGTATATTGCTGCCTCAGAGGCGGCAAAGGAAGCCGTTTGCAAGAGGAATTTCCTCAGGGATCTTGGTGTGGTTCAGGGCTCGTCCAATCCGTTAGACGTGTATTGTGACAATAATGGTGCTATTGCACAAGCCAACGAACCTAGACAACACCAGAAGAACAAACATATACTCATGCGGTACCACCTTATTCACCAGTTCGTGGATCAAGGTGATATCAAGTTATGCAAGGTACACACGGATGCAAACATTGTGGATCCATTGACAAGCCACTTCCACAGCCGAAGCATGAGGCGGACCTGAGAGCTATGGGCATTAGATGCCTAGACATGTGATGTCGGATGATTGACTCTAGTGCAAGTGGGAGACTGTTGGGAATATGCCCTAGAGGCAATCATGTATGATGTTATTTCTAATGTATTCATAAAGTTATTGTCCATGTACGAACTACTGATATATATCATTGAATATGTGATTCGATTGTGGAACTATATATTCATGTTGTTTATAATGATTGCCTTGGTCATTGAGGTTGTGCTGGACACACAACTTAGACTAATGTGAAAGTCGGCTGATGACTCGGTTCCACTTGTCATGGGCATAGAGATGCTATTCCGAGTTACACGGATTCCGCTAAAGAGTTTAGCGAGTCGGACTGACCCATATTGAGATGCAATGAACAAGTCGTCATTTGCATGTCTCAATCAATGTAATCCTTAGACCTGAGGTTATTGCACAATCCGAGTTGAGGATCGCCGACTTAGGTTCTGTCAAACGATGTTCCGTCACTGGGCAGTTATAAAGGCGGAGTTCGGGTCGACTGAGAATCAAGTTGCGTGGTGTGAATAACTGAGATGGGATTTTGCCCCTTCATCTGAAGAGATATTCACTGGGCCCTCTCGGAAGATATGATTCAGAAAGCATGGCCATGCGTGACTCGGTTAAGTGTTAACCGAGCGACCGACTAAGAGTTAGTCGGATGAATCACTTATCTCGGATCGAGAAAGAGAGTCAAACTATTTAAGGGATGATGATTATTCGCCTATAGTTCGACAAGGTATATCGTGAGGCAAAAGGGACTCAGACGAAAGTCGCATTGGAAGGTATGTCGTCATGACTCTTTGGTACTTGGGAGTTGGCATGTTCTGCTAGGAGCTGCTACCAACTGATCGGTCACGAGTGAGACTCGGATCGTGTCCAGGTCACCATGAGCCTGTCGGGTCACACACTTAAGAGCGGGAGCATATTTGGGTTGGACCCAAAAAGGAAACGGACAGAGTCAGTGAGTTGGACTCACAGTGACTAATATAGGCCTTTTAGTGAATGGGTCACAAGTGAGTGGAGCCGACTTTCACTCCCTATATAAGCTGGGGCGCAGGTGCTTAGAGCACAGGATTAGGTCACTCCATGTGTTGGAAACCCTAGCTCCAGTCCAGTCCAGTCCTGTCGCCGTTGTACCGGACCTAGCAGTCCATCGCCGGTGCTCCTCCTCGTACATGTGGATACTGGCGGAGGTTCGCCAGCTCTTCAGCGCGTTCGACTTCACCGTCCAAAAGCCGGCCAGTCGCCCGGCTTTCGAGTCTGTAGGCGATGGAATTAGACTGGTAATCGGGAGCTTTCGCTTCCAAGTTGGTCAGATGGGCACGCTTGGCATGCCTGACCAGCCGACAACACCATCGATTGCTCCAGCTTCGTGGTTCCCTCCGCCGATCGGCACCCTCAGTGAGCTCAATGCATCGGCAACAGTCGAGAACACGGACATCGACAACAATCGTGGATCCTATCTGGGCGATCTAGCAACTGAAGATGGAGCCTACGGCTCCGGATCTAAAAGTTGTGGGAGCAACAGCTTCCCCAACCACTTCATGTGTGCCGTTATATCAACGTTGGCGACACCTCCGCCAATGGCGACAACACGGGCAACGGTGGCAACGGATCCGACCCACCAAACGGTGGCATACCTAATGGCGGACCGCCCAATGGTGGCCCCACTAACGGCGGCAACAGCACGCCCATCAACAATGGAGGAGCAGTCGAACCACCAACCATGGTGAATAAAAACACTGGGGAGCCGTAGTGATCAGGCTCAACGACGACGAGTGGGCCCGCTGTCGAGAAGCCCTACGAGGCAACCCTCTGCCCTTCGGCTCCCCGCAAGAACTGTTGATGGGCTACCATTGGCTCCTGAAGGAGGAATAGAAACACCAAGTGCATACACTCGCGCAAATCGAAGCGCGTAAAAAGGCATCAGACGAGTCGAGCCTCCGACGAGTCGGGCTCTCCTCCCACGGAGGATCCTCCTCCAAGTGCAACGAGTATGTCGCTAACAAGAGGCGATCTCAATTGGCCCACCTCACCGAGCAAGAGCGTGTAGAAGCCGCAAAGGTCCTCGACTTCCGTTCCATGACGGTGGATACGCGTGGCAACGTGCTCCCGAAAATGCCGCAAGCTGCGGTAACGGCGGCCACCATATACCTCCTCAACAACTAGCCGCTAGCTAGAGATCTGCGAGCCGCCATGCACCGATCTACGATCGCGGGTTTGGGCTAATCGAGGCCGCCCTCGATAAAGATCCAACGCTGGAACCTAAGAAGGACAAGGCTCTAGCAAAACACTATTCCTCACCCTCGTCCAGCGATGACAGTCACGATCTGTCTCGGCGTCGCCGCTCACGGCGGCACGATCACGACTATGACGCATGCGATGATCTCACACAGCGCAAAATCAACAAGTCAAGGGCACGACATGCTCGTTCGACTGAATTAGAAGAAGGGACTGAACTCTACAGCGCCAGATGCTTCAGCAGAGCCATCAGGCAGAGACGAATGCCTAAAGGATTCAAACTCCCGTTGGAAAATCCAAAGTACGACGGCCTACAGGACCCGAAGATCTGGTTGGAAGACCACTTTTCCTCTGTCAAGTTACATGGCGGGAGTCGAAGCACGGCCATGCAATGCTTGCAGCTATAGCTGCAGGGCGCCGCCCGTGCATGGCTCAACAATCTCCCGCGCGGATCCATTCGCAGCTAGGAAGAGCTGGCCTACTGCTTTGTGTGCAACTTCAAGGGAACTTACAAAAGGCCCGCATCAATTGAAGAACTGAGGAGCTGCCAGGAAAGGTCGGGCGAATCGCTACGCTCATACATCCAAAGGTGGTCTATCATCAAGAACTCCACAGAAAACATCTCGGAGGATCGCACAGTCGACGCATTCAACGGCGGTGTTCGCTGTATGGAGCTTAGAGAGGCACTGGGTCGCTCGAAGCCCAAAACAATCGACCACCTGATGGAGATCGCGAATCAGTGGGCCGATGGAGAAGATTCGGTGAGAAACCGCACCTACTCTGACGACGATGAAGACCTCGGGCACAGACGCGACCGTCGAGGCAAGCGGCGAATGCGCACCTACGATGACCGTGACGACGTCAACATGGTCGCAGCCGGCTATGCCGACAAGCGCGACGACGGCCACCACAACGGCTATCACAGCGGCGGATATCGTGACTCTGGGAAAACCACGCAAGTATGGCAACGCCGCACTCGCGAGGAACCATCCGCAGCATCCATCGAGGACAAACTGTCCGGGCCATGCACCGTGCACTTCTACATCAACAAACACGACGGCAAAAAGAAATCCAGCCACCTCCTCAAGGACTGTCGCGAGTTCCTCAAACTCCATGAGGGTCTGGCTCGAATGAATCACGACGTGGTCAACAGGGGCTATGGAGTCGCCCCAGGCGCTGTGGCACATGGAGCTCCTCCACCACCACCTGGACCACCACCACCCGCAGACGCACCGGTACAGCACCACGGAGGCGAACCGTACCCACGGGTTGTAGGCAACATGATGATCCAAAAGGGATGCCCCTCCAATCGGGTGCAGAAGGCTATCACTCGCCAAGTCAACTTGGCGATAAACTCCCCACCATCCACAACTAAGTACCTCAGTGGAAGCGACTCCTGCATCACCTTCGACAAGCGTGACCATCCGTGCCAAGTTCCTCGTCTAGGCCACTGTCCCCTCGTACTCGAGGTGCAGATCGGAGGCTTCGACATGAGTCGCATATTCATGGATGGTGGAAGTGGCATCAACCTCATGTTCGCAAGTACCTTGCATGTAATGAGGATCCCTCTGACATGTCTGGAGGTCTCAGACACGACATTTCACGGCATCATCCCAGGCAAGGGCATATATCCCATGGGCAAAATCAACCTCGACGTCATCTTCAGCACGCCAAAAAACTTTCGACGCGAGCGCATCGACTTCGAAGTCGTCGACTGGCCTTCACAGTACCATTGCATCCTCGGACACCTCGCGTTCTGTAACACCCTCGAATCGGTCCTATGCAAGTTTTAGCCCTTTTCCGCCAAACCCGCATAGAAACGATTCAAGGACGCCCACCAGGCACTTTCGTGTGGGTGGAAAACTAAGTAATACCATTACACATCAGTCCTCAATGGGACCCACCGACAGATTTATATACATCAACGAATCCATGAGTCAAGAATACAGATATACAATACAAATATCCAAATCACCTTGAAACGATAGAGCGTCCGACTACGGACAAGATGCAAATGGGGCTAAGAGCCCTGAAGAATAACCAATGGCGTCCATAACCCTGCCCAGGCCAAGCCGGAAGGGTAACCCTGCTAACGACGTCGATCTCAAACCTGCTAAACAAAAGGGGTGCCGACAAAGGGCAAAGGAAAAAGAGGAGCGTCAGTACTGAGGCCAGTACACGGCGAGGCTAGAATTCGGCGGCTCTCGCCTACATAGGTATGGTGGGCTGAAGCGGCAACGCAGCGGCACTAAACAATCTATAGAGACTCGATACAACTGGCGGTTATTAGAGAGGGAGAAGACAGACCTATTCGGATCCAACCTGAAGCTAACACCAAACAAACCCATCCTGGCATTTCCCCCTCGAGACCAAACGAGGAAGTCGGACCAAGGAACTCACACGGTTGGCAATTTTAATCATTCCATTATAGTTGCAGCAATTACTAACCAGATTTAGATAGCATGAGCCATCCTGAAGCATAAGTAGTGGGCAGTTTTAATCACCACTCCGGTATCGTGGGTACATTTACTAGTCAGATATAATTGTCCTGAGGAATCCCAAAACCCAGCGGTTGTTGGCACTTTTATCACATTCCATTGGAGTTGCCATACTTACTAGGCAGGTATAGCATGTCACCAAACAACCCAGATCCACCAGTGGTTGGCATTTTTAATATCCATTCCGTTATAGTTGCATCTGATTACTAGTCACATATTAAGTCAAATTTATAGCACTACTTTAGTTATGCTTGTCTATGATCGAGATACTGTGCTCCAAGTCGTCCATAACCGCGGACACGGCTTCCAGAAAGTTTTACCCTGCAGGGGTGCACAAATAGCAACACACACTCGATCGACCTCGGAAAAACCAACTCAAAACGCAACGAGGCATTCACGACAAAGCGATCATAGGATTCATAAATATTTCAGGGGGCCACCCCACTAAGCTACCCGCAACGAAGTTGGCCGGCTCCGGAACAGACCCAGGGTTTGCGACGACGGCTGTAAACGACTGGGAACCTGAAAGTGTGACTGGGCTTGTCGATACCGCGAAAACGTGGCGCGATCCAAAACAGTACAGGTGCTCCACGCACAATCTTAAATAAAACAGTAACATGGCATAAGTACAGGATAGTAACAAAGCCCCAAACTACTTTGTGGCCCCAAGAAATAGAAATGAATCAAGCTCTGGCTCAGGGGGGTCCATAAGGCCTCCCGAATGTGGATAGTGCGAAAAATCAAGGAACAGGTATCAAGTACTCGGGGTCCTACAGGACACAAGTGAGCGTGGAAGAACCAAATAACATCTATTGCCCACCGATGCCTCTGCATTAGTTATATCTAGCATTTTAATAGTTGTGTGTAAAGTCATGGTCATCTCCACCATAAACATCTGTCAGCAATAAACATCTCCACCATTCCAACAACTGTGGTACTCGACAACACGAGATCGCACCTGAGCAAGCGTCTACGACTCGCAAGGCCAGCTATCTACCAAACACAGGTAATAGGAGGTGTCCAAGGCAATCTAGGGGCTGCACGGGATATAACCGGTGCACGGAAACTAAAGCATCGCGACACGGATAGCAATAGATCAACAGGAGGAAATAAAGATTATAATGCAAAATAGGTAGAAGGGGGAGAGAAGCTCGCCTGGGATACTCTACCGGAGGTTCATATCCGAAGAACTTGTCGATACTCGCATCAACTCATCGGCCTAATCCGCGAAGAAGCAAACACTAGAAGAAACACCGGATGCAATATTTAATAAGACGGCAGAAGATCCGGCATGATTATGATATGCATGCGAGATGAACAATTTAATATGCGACAGTCGATAATGTCATATTATAAAAATAATGGGGGTCTCGGATAGGGAATCACATTAGGGTTCGGCGAACTTGGGCTCCGAGGGATTCGGGGTTCGACAGGGTTTGACGGGGCGGAAACGGCTCGACGGGATCGGTCTTGGGCAACGGAAGTAGATCTTGTCGCATCCGGGAAGAAGGACTTGGTTTGGCGTCGGGGTGCATCGGATTCGCCCTGGTCGGTGTCGATCTTGTCGTCGCGAAGATCTTGTCGGGTCCGCGTACCGGGTCGGTCTTGGCATCCGGGGTGAAGAACTAGGCGTCCTCGAGGAAGTTCTTGGCGTATCTGTGTCGACGACCTTGGCGTCCGGGTTCTCGGGCATCGGATCCGGGAAGAAGTACTTGTCGCATCTGCGGTCTTCGGGTCAAAGAACTTGGCGCGACAGGGACGGAGGTGATGGTCTTGCGGTTTCCGTGTCTTCGGTTCCATGAAGGAGAACTTGTTGTTCCGCGGTCTTGGTCACATGAAGAAGGTCTTGTGGTCTCCGTGAGGGCGAACTCGGTGTACCACGATGTAGCTCTTTGGGTTCCGACTTCAATGGTCGGTGAAGGACTTGGTATCGCGCAAGACGACCTTGAAGAAACAGCAACACCGATAGGACGAAGATCTTGCTTAGAATAAACTTGCAGGCACCTCTTCACTTCACAACACCATGCCAAAATTAGTCACATGCGTCATCGTGAGCTCCTGACTGATTCGACACCACCAAACAGCAGCATCAACACATACTCCCCACATCAACAGGAGCAGATGGGAACGCAGGAAGACGGTGGCAGCTCCATGGCAGACCGAGGAGGCCACGACGGAGGAACCTAGACACGTGCTGGTGGTGGGACACGGTCGCGACTCAGCTCGACGAGGAGGCGGCTCAGGACACCGGGTAGGAACGTGGTGTACGGGAGGCGCCGGGAAGACGCTGGCGGTAGCACGGGTCCCTGGGAGGGGTGGCAATGAGGCGGCCAGGCGTGCAGCCGGGCTTCGGCAGAGGCCAGCATGGCCACGGGGAGGAGGGGTGGTGGAGAGCGACGACGAGGTGGGGGCCCGTGGCAGCACGATGACGGGCAGTAGGAGAGAGGGCCGGGGCTCGGGTTGGTCGGGCTCACCGAAGCGGAGGAGGGCAGCGGAGGAGAAGCTCGGGCGGCGGAGGGCATGGTGATGACGACGGCGGGGTTGCGCGAGGACCAAGCGGTGGCGGAGAGGCGGGGCCGGGTTCCGGCCAGAGAGGCGCGACGACGCGTCAGGGTAGGTGCGCGTGGTAGATGGAGGAGCGGCGAAGATGGGAGGGAAGGTGGCCCGGCGGCGGCCGGCGGTTGCCGAGGCGGAGGAGAGCGGGGCGGGGCCTACGCGCGGTGGCGGCAGGGTTCATAGGCAGGGAGGAGGGCGCGCGGGGTAGGTGGGATCGAGAGGGAGGGGGACGGGCCGCGCGGGGGTGGGGAGCGTCGGTGGAAGGGATGGCGGGGAAGTGGTGGGGCCAGGTGATGCGGGCGGTTGGCAATGGGTGGGTCCGGGAGCGGTAGGTGGAGGCGGGAGCTAGCGCGCGCTGTGTCCGCGTGGGTGGGGCTGGGGCGAAAAAGTGGGGCGGTGAGGTGGCCAGGGGGATGAGGTGGCAGATGATGGCTGGGTGGATGGAGGGAGGAGAGGTGAGGTGGCGTGCACCGATTGGGTGGGGTGAGGTGGAGGGGGCTGGGTAGGATAGGATAGGTAGGTTATTAGGTAGAAAAGGTTTGGGTGTTTCTAGGGTAGGTAGGATTTTTATCTGGAGGTGGCCAGCTGGGCTTTCGGGCCTGGCTGGCTGCCTCCCAAAAATAATTTAAATATTTTATTTATTAAAAACGAGGCTTTTGCAAACCGTTGGTAGACAAAACAAAATATTCCGGAGACCCGGGTTTTAATTTGAATTAAAGACGGGGCGTTTAGAAAACAAAAACAAACTTTTCAAAAATAGTTTTGTACAAACACATGCATGATGATGACAATGCTCAAATGCAAGGTGGCATGATGACATGAGCATGCGGTCATGATGATGCAATGCACAAAAACAACGCGATTTTCTAGTAGTGGTTTTTGCGGGGCGCCACACGTTCGCTAGGTTCATGGTGGTACCACACTACGCCTACTTGCAGATGAAAATGCCCGATCCCAAAGGTGTCATCACAATCAACGGGAGCTTCGAAAGGTCTGACAGCTGTGACAGGGAATTCAACAGAATCTCCCAGTCCTTTGGCATGCAGGAGGAACTCGCAAGATTGAAGGAGTCAACGGACAACAGTCTGTCTCCCCTAAGCAGGCCAATCTCACCCGACCTATCCTTCGACTCGTCGGTGCACACGAAGAAAGTCTAGGTCCACCCAACGGACCCGACCAAGACGACCCTCATCGCCAACAACTTGAGTCCCGCATAAGAACTCGCACTCGCCGAATTCCTCCGTGAGCACTGGGAAATCTTCGCCTGGTGTCATGTGGACATGCCAGGAGTTCCTAGGGAAATCGCCGAGCACGCACTCAACGTGAATCCAGACGCCAGGCCAGTCAAGCAGACAATACGGCGACTGTCTGAACCACGAGCAAAAGCAGTCGGGATGGAGATCAACAGACTCGTGGACGCAAAATTTATACGCAAGATCAAAAAAAGCACTTGGCTCGCCAATACAGTGCTGGTGCCCAAAAAAGACACGGATATCCTGCGGATGTGTGTGGACTTCACTTCTTTGAATAAGCACTGCCCAAAGGATCACTTCCCGCTGCCACGAATCAACCAAATCATCGACTCCACCGTGGGATGTGAGCGCCTCTGCTTCCTCGATGCCTACTCAGGCTACAATCAGATTCGAATGAAGGAGGAAGACCAAGAGAAACCGGTGTTTACAACGTCCTTTGGTGTGTTCTGTTACAACACAATGCCCTTCGGGCTCAAAAACGTAGGAGCCACCTATCAGCGGTGCATGCAGGCTTGCCTCAAGAGCCAACTTGGTCGCAATATACAAGTCTACGTTGACGACATCATCATAAAAAAAAAATAGGAAGCCTCGCTAATCGACGATCTCCACGAAACCTTCGCCAACCTCGACCGCTATCGGATCAAGCTCAATCCGGAAAAATGCGCCTCCAGCGTGCCATCTGGGTAATTACTCGGGTATCTCATCTCTGCGAGGGGGATTGAGGCAAACCCGAAGAAAATAAAAGCCATACTAGCCATGGAGATGTCGAAGAATGTAAGAGGTGTCCAACAGCTGGCTGGGTGAATCGCGGTGCTCAGTCGATTCATCAGTCAAATGGGCGAAAAGGCACTGCCTTTCTACCAACTTCTCCGCAAAGCTGACAAGTTTGAGTGGACTGACGAGGCGCAAGAAGCATTCGAAGACCTCAAGCGCCTGCTGTCCACATCGCCAGTACTGGTGACGCCGCACGAAAAAGAACCACTAGTGCTCTACATCTCCGCCACGAACCAGGTGGTCAGCACGGTACTCGTGGTGGAACGTGCCGACGAAAACAAAGTCCACGGGGTGCAACGCCCAATCTACTACCTCAGCAAGGTTCTCACGCCAACAAAGCAGCGGTACCCGCACTACCAGAAGCTGGCTTATGGCGTCTTCATGACAGCCAGGTGACTGTGCCACTACTTCCAGGAGCACCCAATCGTGGTGGTCAACGACGCCCCACTTGGACATATTCTCAACAACCCCGATGCCACGGGACGAGTCGCGCTTTGGAGAATCGAGCTGTCTCCATGAGACATTACATACGAGAAGCGCGACGCGATCAAGTTGCAAGTACTCCCTGATTTCCTTGTGCACTAGATGGAGAACCAGCTCCCTGAAAATCCAGATATATCCTATCTCTGGACAACGCACTTCGATGGGTCCAAACGAAAGGACGGCGCTGGCGCAGGTGTCATACTGACATCGCCCCAGGGAGACAAGCTGAAATACATTCTGCGAATGCAGTTCACGGCCTCCAACAATGAAGCCGAGTATGAGGCTCTGCTGCACGGGATGCATATGGCGAAAGCCTGCGGTGCTAAGAGGCTAATCATCTATGGCGACTCCAAGCTGGTGGTCAACCAAACAATGCACGAGTGCGACACGCTAAACGACAACATGATTGCCTACCGCGACCTCTACGACACACTTGAAGGAGACTTCGGCGGCTGCGAACTGCGGCACGTAGGCCGCGAAAGCAGTGAAGAAGCGGACGTACTCGCCAACATTGGCTCTACCTGCGCCCCCATACCACCTAGGGTATTTCTCGAGCGTATCTGCGAACGCTCTGTCAAGCCGAACGCCACAGAGAAGAAAACAAGCGCAACAACGAACTCGGGGGCTACGCCACCCGATGAGCCAATGGCACTCGACGACCTGGAGCTTGACACAGGACTCGAAGGACCGATGAGTGTCATGATGATCAAGCCATCTTGGACTCAACCGTACATCACATACCTTCTCAGCAAGAGGCTACCGGACGATCTGACTGATGCACGGCACATTGCGCGGCGCTCCAAGGCATTCGCTGTTATCAACGGCGAACTGTACAAACGCATCATAACAGGAGTGCTTCAACGATGCGTCTCCAACGGAGACGGAAGAGCTGTTCTCCTTAACATCCACGAAGGCACTTGCAGGCATCATGCTGGCAGTCGCGCCCTCGTCGCCAAAGCCCTGCGGGCTGGATTCTACTGCCCCACGGCCATGCGTGATGCCAAGGACATCGTCTAGCACTACAACGCTTGCCAGCGATTCGCGGACAAACCGCACGCACCAGGCGCGGAGCTCCGACCAATACCATTAGCTTGGCCCTTTGCGCAATGGGGACTCGACATGGTTGGCAAGCTCCCAAGGTCCTCACGAGGAGGCTACGTCTACCTCTTAGTCGCAGTCGACAAATTCACCAAGTGGATAGAAGCCATGCTGGTGACAAATCAATCAGGGAACAGTGCTGTAAAATTCTTTGAGTCCATCGTCTACCGTTTCAGCGTGCCACACAGTATCATCACGGACAACAGGACGAACTTCACTTCCAAGGAGTTCCAGGAATTCTGCGAAAACTTAGGAATCAACATAAGCTACGCCTCAGTGGCTCACCCGCAGACCAACAGTCAAGTCGAAAAGGCCAATAGCCTCATCTGCGGTGGAATCAAGAAACGGCTTCTCCAACCACTCAAGCAAGCTGTGGGATGCTAGCCGGACGAGCTGAAATCCGTACTCTCGAGCCTACGCACAACTCCCAATAGCGCCACGGGATACACCCCGTTCTTCATGATGCACGGTGCTGAAGCGGTACTACCCGCAGAAGTAGGCTACAAAGCCCCACGGGTGGTCGCCTACAGCGAGAAGGAGTCAACCCTCACACTCGAAGACTCCGTCGACCTCCTCGACGAGGCACGAGAAATCGCAGCGGAGAGATCAACGATCTACCAGCAAAACCTCCGCAACTACCACATTAGAAGGCTACGCCCTAGGTCCTTCGTCGAACGAGACCTGGTCATGCGACTAAAGCAACAAGGGCATCTCAAGCTCGAGTCCCCCTGGGAGGGACCATACGCGATTACAGAAGTAATCCCATGTGGCGCCTATCGCCTTAAAGATTTCGAGACAGGAGTCGCATACTCCAACCCCTGGAACATCGCGCAGCTACGGCGCTTCTACCCCCCCGTCATTTTTCTTTCTTTACATTATAAATAAGGCTTTTCAGCCAGGCTACTTAGCCACACATTGTACCTAGTACTATTCTATGATTAAATAAAATCTAAGTACCCCAACCCTGTGTTTTTCTATTACTTTTCGCCATCTATTTACTCGGGGGCTGCGCCACCCTTTACACATATGTTCTACGAACCAATCACGATAGCATGAGTAGCTGACGCAATAATCGAACCCTTGACAAACACCAACCCAGCTGCAACGCACCTGGCAGGTTGGCAAGGTGCTGAGATAAACCTACGTCAAGCTAACGAAAAGGAATCGCATAGTGTAATGCACTCGCAAAACATATAAGCTAACAAGCTCAATATAAAATCAATTACACTCAGCATATACATATGAACTTTACAACACTAGTATACTTCTGTGCATGATACAAATTAAACTACTACTGCAACAAAAGAACGTTTGTCTGCCCCTCAAAGAAGTTGACAATGTCGCCGGCTGGACAATCCACCGCCTGGTAATGCGGAACCATATTCTAGGTCGAACTTGCTGGCGGCGCTGGCGTTCCAGTAGCAATCGCTGCCACATCTACATCAGGCCTATGCAGTCGCACCAGCGATAGAGCAGCCTTGGCACCAGCCACTAACTGTTGCCGCACGCACTCGTGAACCGCACTCAAATCCTGAAACTTAGACAAGAGAGCCAACAGGCTCGAAGGGACGACGTCCAAGGGAAACATCGTCTGATACATGTTCCTCAGGAATGACTACGCCTTCTTGAGGAAGTGGAGTACACGAGAGGCACGATCCTGCAGGGTCGCAAGTGCGATCGCACGATCATGGTCCACCCAAAAATACCCACTCTCCTGAAGCTGCTCCTGGGTCAGGTCGTTCATGCGAATGGCGATCCTGTCCTTCTCATCCTACGGATGGCGAGCACTGACAACTACACCACACAAAAACAAAGTGTGAAGATAGGCATCACAACAACTGACTAAAGGAAAGGATGAGAAGATAGAAGGCAAACACTTGAACTGCTCATTCAGCTGGGCCACCTCCTCCAATAGGTACTTCTCGCGAGCAGATGCTTTTTCTGCCTTCGACTTCCATACATCGGCGCTACCACGGAGGATGGGCAACTCCTGCTCCAGTTGTTTTATACGGTCGCGCAATCGCGCAAGTAAAGACAACTCTCCCACCCTCGAATGAGGCTGCGTCAAGTTCTCACCGGCAAAAGGAGGATCAGAAGGATCACTCGAAGGAGCACTCGATGTACCCTACCACGAATCAAGCAAAACAGCAAATAAGAGACCATGAATACATTTGGCAAAAGACATATATGCATTCAGACAAAGGAAAAGTTTCGATTGGGACATCCCCGCAAAATCATTGTTCCATCAAGGAAAAGGCTAAAGCCACTACAGGTATTACAGAAGGAGACTAAGGCGCAACATGTTTCTTCAACTTGGACTTAGGCCTCGGGGGCTTCATCGCATCCGTGGTTGTCTTCGACGCCACGGACTTGCCGATAGTACCCCCAAAGTCGCAGCCTTTGCAGCCTTCGCCTGACGCTACTCTTCGGAGTACTTGGCGAGTGTCTCGATGAGCCGGGGACCATAATTTTTGCATTTACCAGCGTAGGGAGCAAAAACTACTTGCTGGCCTCCAGCGTCGACATGCATCGCCTCCGAGATAGACGTGGGATCCATCTCCATGCCATGGGCCTGCACCATTGCGAGTGCCATGGTGGCACCGACGGAGCGCTACGAGTTCTTGAAATCAGCAGGAATCCCTCCAGCCAGAGACTCCACCAAGTTGCCAAGATTGTCAATCAGCTCAGCCTTGGGCGTCAGTTCCTTGCGGATGCGACTGAGCATAGCCTTGGCCTTCGTCAGCGTCCCTTGAAGGGAAGCGTTACGGTCTTCGATTGCTGCGATGGCGCCTGCCAAAGCTTCATCGCGACGAAGTGCCTGAGCATCAATGCTCAGACCGCCAGCATCTACACAGAGCAAAGCATCAACACAACAACAAAGTTGCAAAAAGAAACATTGGAAACTCAAGACAAGAGACATACCTGAGAGGGACTTGGCAATCGAGAGAAGCTGCTCCTCGAACAACTTCTCCCTCTCAGCAGTGGAGGCAAGGAGATCCTGCTCTCGCTTCTGCGACTCCTTCAAGGTTGTGATCGCCTCGTCATGGTTCTTCGTCGCCGCAGCCAACGTCTTCTCCAATGCAGCAGCATGGTGAAGTAACTCATTATGCTCAGCTATGACATAAAAGGAGTGTTACCAAAAATCGAATCGATCCTATTAGCATAAGACAAGGACAAAATCAAGACTTACTCTCAACAATACGATGGCGATTGTCCAGTCGCGCAAGCTGTCGACCCATATTAAGGACCTGCTCTACGAGGCGGGTGGCTTCCTTCACGACGAGCTGCTCCAGAGACATTTAAAGTTCAAGTAACGCACACCACTAATAACTTCGACTGCCAACTACAAGATACCTACATGATCCTCCACAGACTCTGAAGAAGGTTGTTGCATAGTCATCCGGGTAACCATCTGATGCTCTCCAGCACGCGGAGAACTCAACGAATTATGCCCGGAGTGGGCCACCAATGGAGGAGAAGGAGACCGTGAAGCCTCCTTCTTCTTGGACTTGGAGCCTGCGACTTCGGACTCCTTCACAAATTGGACGTCGTCAGAACACAACGTCAACTCTTGACTGAAACACAAATCAAGCAAAAGCTTCAAAACAGATGGCAACTCAAAGAAGAAAACAAGGTTGCAAATATAAAACTCACCAGTCAAATCTGTCAAGATCGAAGGATTGCTCCTCCGACTCCGACGACTCCTTGGGCAGTCGTATCTTCTTGCGGGCAGGTGGCGCCATTGAGCTTATAGGAACAGCAGGAATTGGCTCCTCTGCGCCAATAGTCGGGCCTTCTGGAGACGACGGAGATGAAGCATCCGAATCCTCGCTACGCGAACGCTTGCGAGTGTCTGGATCACTGGACTCAGGGGATCCCTCCTCTTCTTCAAGTGGGACGGTCAATTCTGACTCGTCCTCTTCTTCCGCTTCGCTAGGAATCACCCCCTCAGGAAGAGAGGGCAACATGGGAGACACCTTCCAATCCTGCATCAAGAAGACAATTCATTATACAGCAAGGAATCAATGGCAATCGACAAAGATAGCTACTTCGTAGCACAATCATACCTCAGGAGGAGGGTCGAGGTGTCGAAAGGAGGCATGACTGGTTTGCCTGGGAGAACCTCCTTGACGGTGTACTTTGTCACCAGTCGCATCCTTCTATCTACTTCACCCGTGGAAATGCCATTGGCAGATACACGAGTGACATCGTCTGCACCAGTCCATTGGAACATGGGGTGAACTCTGGCCTGCAAGGGCTGGACGCAATGGCGCAACCATGTGCGAATGAGGGCGGCACCTCCCTCTTCTTTACCTATGCGACTCTTGAGGTCGCAGACGCGCTTGTATAGCACCTCCATCTCCTCGGCTTCGCCAGGCATCACCACGTTCTTCCAAGAATGCCTCCTCTTGCATGGTGTTGCAGGGTCGAAAGGCGCGATTCCGTAGCACTCTCCGTCGGCCTTCTGGTCGCGGACGTAGAACCACTTGTCCTTCCACCCTTGGACGGACGCCATGAGCTTGATATCAAAATATGTGGCGAAGGAATCGACATGGATCCCGCAGCCTCCTATGTCGTAGACTATGGAACCAGATGCTGATTGGCATTTCAGCTTGAAAATCCTCTTAAAGAGGCCAAAATGTGGCTCAATTCCGAGCCAGCACTCGCAGAATGTAATGTAGCAGGCGATATGGAGAATGGAATTTGGGGACAGCTGATGCAACTGGAGCCCATAGAAACAAATGAGGCCCCTAAAGAAAGGATGCAAGGGCAGGGAAAGACCGCGGATGATGAACGCTAGGAACATCACCCGGAAACAAGCAGGAGGACAAGGAGTTACCTCACCACCTGGCACTCGCAAGTCATCCACCACGGGAGACAGAACCGCATCTTGAAGGAGAAGATGGAGCTCAGATGACTTGATGATGGAGGCGTGCCATGCACCATTCGTGACGCGGGTGCCCGTGCCCTTCTTCTTCCTGGTGCCGGCGGCGCCGGTGCCTACAGTGGCAGAGCCGCCCTTCTTCTTGGCAGCAGCAATGACGACGGCGGACTCAGAGGCGGCGCCTCCCTTCTTCTTCCCCATCTTGCGATGGCGGTGCGAGCGGAGGAAGTAGCTCGGGAATACGCGGAGCTGGTCCAGCGCCGCGAGGAAGATGAGCTCTTGGAAGAAGAGAGCAGCGGCAGTGGCGATGGAGGCACAAGCAGAGAAAAGAGCAGATGGGAAAAGTTACCGCAGCTGCGCTGCTACTTAACCCCTTGCAGGTGCAATCTAACGGCCAGAAAAAAACCTACTGGACGCGTGGCGCACATTGCCGTCGACACGTGGAGAAGCCAAAATGCGAACCGTCCCCCACTATCTCCATTACGCGCGGAAATCGAGGAGACGCAGTTAAAATGGAAGATTACGCACGCCCAGTCAAATCGAAGTCAAAAAGTGGGACCTACCGCTCGTCACGTCCCGTCAAAACCGCTCACGCAGGCAACTGAGGTCATCGCATCGTCAGCACTGACATCATCAGCATTAGCAATTGAAGATTTTGACTGCTTTACCCCTTGCTCGAGTCTTCGACTCCACCAAGCACTCGGGGGCTACTCCCATAGGGAGCGCTGGTCGTGCACCCTACGATTATCTTTTTATGCAAGAACTTGAACATTCAAAGCATACCCAACCACTCGAATCTACGACTCGATTATGGATCATGGGTTACTCCCATAGAGGGCGCTGGAAACAAATTCGACTAAAACAAGCACAAAAGATGACATCAGTCGCATAAGTTTTTCTTTTAGTCCCTGCCTGAGTCTTCGACTCAACCTGGCACTCGGGGGCTACTCCCATAGGGAGCGCTGGTCACGCACCCTATGATTATTTGTACATCATACTGTGTGTTGATAACATCCGCACTCGAATGCTATGGCGACTCCTCCTTATACTTTCCCTACAAAGAGACTTCGTCTCCTGGGTCACCTGAATCATCTCCACGATGACAAAATTCAGATGTCGCGCTTACAGCATGAAGGTAAGACCTGCATAAGGCCTGGAAACGCATATGCTACGCACTACCAGAAACATATCCGTGCCTGCAGGTGCGATGAACATGCCTTGACGGACGCGTCGAGTGCTCACACCCACACACTGGAATTCGACTCATGTAAGACCTCTGTAGGCTGAGTCGAATTACGCCATCATTTTTCCGAATTCGAGTCCGGGGACTCGAATTTGATTAGATTGCGTTGTTTTGCTCTAAAGCAGTTAACTGGTATCAATGGATCGGTTAAGTCAGGCACGCATATCAACAATCCCTATGACATGAACTGAAACAGTCGAAAAATGCTCAGTCATGCACTCGAAAAGCTTCATAATGTCTCCAGCCGAATCTGCGATTCCACTGGACACTCGGGGGCTACTGACATGGGTATACCCTATAGGTACTCGAGGTTGATATATATGGCCTGGATACGGCAGAAGCCAACGGCGTTGCCAAGGCCCAAATGGAGAACTCGTGTGGCCTAGGACTCTTGATTGCTTGTGAGACAAGAAGAAGCTAAAGATAGAAAGTTTAAAGGGAAAACCCTAACTTGTAACCGACTCGACCTGCTACCCGATACCCAGCCTATCTATATAAAGACAAGGAGGGGGCGGCGAGGAGGACACACACGCAACCCTAGTTTCCACAATCCTCGCCAGATTGTATCTGCGCACCATTGTAATCGTCGATTCCTTCGTTAATTCCAAGAGCAGACAAGCAGGAGCAGGGACCTCTACGAGGCCTGAACCTGGGTAAACCTTCCGTCCCTGTGTGCTTGTTTGCTAGCCAATTGATGCTTCCAGCGCTCCTTTCTTTTTCAAAACCCAAGTCCATAACAATCGGTATTGATGAGTTAAACTCTCGTCACCCTTCATATTGGACAGTATTTTTCATGATAACAACTAAAAATATTATACATAGATGCACATATGCAAGTTAGAACCTGTAGTTCTTCCATGTTCTATTAATTTTAAACATTTGCAAAATCGCTTAGTTTCCACTTCAATGAATCAGGCTATGCTTTCTGAATTAAAGCTAGAAGAAAGTATGACCAAATGCTTCTCTACTGCCAAAAAAACCTTTTTTTTGTGTGTGTTTTAACCTTCAGCAATCAGTGGCAGCCAATCAGATCAAAACGTTATACTAGCTTGAGTACGGAAGAGCCAACGGTTATTTGTCACATGTTTGTTCTAATAAGTTCTAATAAGCCGTAATAACTCTTGTTTTTCTCCTTTTAAATTCAAGTATTTTCATAAAGTCCGTATGTGGTTCAATCCATTTCTCCTCTTATAGACTGAATAAGTAAGAAAAAAAATAAAGAAGAGGCAAGGAGAAGAGTAATTTGCTTCTTCCGTTGCACTTTCTAAATCAAAGGTAATAATTGTCGTTATGTTGATCCTCTGTTTATATACAATGCCTGCATTTGACAAGGAAACAATTATCAAATACTGCTTGAAGTACATGGCGTCGATGCTCTATTCATGCACCGTCCCTTCCTTATATGCATTACTTATATTTTTCTTACTTCTGCAGCTAAGTATTTTTCTCTCTGGTGCAGCTTTGTTTTTCCAAGAGATTAGACAGCAGTACCAAAAAAAAGCAAGAGCATGAACGCTGCCACGTCAAAGAAAAATACGAGTCCGATGGGAAACTCGATGAACTCACCATGATGCAGCCGAATGTGATAAACCAAATAGTTCCCCGCACGCGTTTGGTGCATCGCGTGTGCTGTGATGGGCATGGGCAAAACACAATATATCCATCCTCATACACGAAACCGGACATAACCTCCCGACGTGTCTGGTGCCTTACATAGCATCTTTTTGTAGAGCCTGCGGCCAAATCGAATAGCTAGCAGCTGTGTTCTTACTATGAGTAGCACACAACCGTTCAACTAAGTATCCAGCAAATCTAGGTGCAAGTGTATATATCAAATATCGATGCAAGTGTAGCTCATAGGCCCAACTGTGCATTGTTCAACACCTTCGAGTATGTTAGAATCCAAATATAATTCCATCAACTCCTAACAATAATTGTTCTCATGGACTGGTATGTCAACGCACGCCTCCATGGGTCCAACCAATACATACGTGTTTTAACATTTCGCAAAATGTTAAAATCTAAGAATATTTTCTCTATTGTTATCATTTTATTTATCAATGGACGGACACAACAACGCGCGCCTACATACATGGACGGAGCCAGGCAAGCCCGGGCTGCCCGGGCTCGATCGTGAGCTGCCACAGAACCGTATACATCAGTTGGTTAAGATTTCAGCTGGTATTGACGTGTTTTGCCCGGACAAATTATTATTGGGCCGCACTTGGGGCCGCACTTGGTGGGCAAATTATTACGTGAGTTCCTGGGGTGCAGCCCGCTCTCGCTTTCGCCAAGCCAAATCTCGAAGGATTTCACACAGCGATCGATCAGGGAGCAGCCGCCGCTCGGCTTCATCGCGTTCGACGCCTCCTCGACGGTTTGACCAGAATACTGTATACAGATTCCAGTCGCATCGCAGTTCAGATAGCCAGATCGGGCACCTCGGCGGGCACGGGCGTGGCTCTTTCCGCGGGCGATGGCACGGCAGCCAGCGCGCCTCCTGTGATCGGTTCGTTCAGTTCTGGTCGTCGTGCGCTGATTGATTTTCCTACGATAATTTGGTACCGAGCTTTGGGGTATTAACAATTCGTTTGCACATGCATTGCAGTGATACAGGCAATTGGAATAGGGGATTCCGAGGGGATTGATGAAAATGGGTTCTACTCTCCAAAGTATTATTTCTTTGCACTGCGATTGCCAAATCAGTCTATGGATTTATATCTAACTTAGCATTGTTACTTAGTTACACTTCCAAATCATGTTGCAATAATAATAATTTTGTTTCTGCTGAAATTTTATGTGATCCCGCTTCTAGAAAACAAGTTGTTGAATATGCTCTAGGACTTCAAGACCAGGTTAAAAGGGTATATATGTTGAAGGGTCCAAACCTATCAATATTAAAATTACCTTGTACAGATTCAAGATCATTTTTTCAATCGAATCATGATACTCAAGGTATAATTTTTTTAAGAAAACATGCCAAAAGGCCCGATGCTAAATTAATAACTGCAACAACCGCGAAACGCATACACAATAATGAGCCTAGCCTACAGTGCAGAACGGCACACTCACACAAGAACAAGGCCTATCAACAGGGCTACAAATGGAGAATGAAAATGCCGACGACTATTATAGTAAACTACGCATTGGAGGAGTAGACGCTAGGCGGGCTGCTAGTCGGACCGGCGCTCACCCAACGGTGGGTGAACCGATAGCCACCGGTCAAGATGGCTCAACCGCCGCAGGAAACGCGACCGGAGCCCGGCCACCACCAGGAATCAGCGCACTTAAAAGCCGAGTACTCTACCATTGAGTTAGCAACCTAGATAAAACAAGATCTCCGGCCCAGCCATCGCCGCACCTCAACACCGTCACCACAACCTGCAAGCACGCACGGGGAGCCACCACAACGCCACCGAGCACCCGCACCTCCACGCGCTCCCCCAGCGCCGCATCCCAGTAAGATGAAGCCGCCAGTGCCGCCTTCGCCGGACGAGGGAGAGAGGAAGGCCCCGCCGCCGCCGACGCCACCGGGGCTTTGCCTGGTGAAGCCCTCCGTCGGCGGCGAGGGGAGAGGCGACGGCGGTGCGAGTTTAGGGTTCGCCCGCGTCCGCTCGCGGGAGCGAGCCCGAGCGTTTGTCCAGGTAGACACAATTGTGTTGAGCTCCACTCAAGGTATAATTGGATAGGACACAGTGAGTCCATGGATGCACCTTATGATATGTTACATATAGCGGGAGATATTCAAATCACTTGATGATGTTGTTATTAGTAGACTGTTTCATGCATTGAGGAGTGGTAAAGGGGTTTTGCCATGGCGTTATTAGTATTTGAATGGTATGTGCTATTCTTTCTAACCGTGAATAAGTTTTTATGACTATGAATTAATAATTCTTACTCTTTTGATCTTGAAGGTTCTATTTGGATGTCTAAGTGTACATTTGGATATCTAGATTTATGTTTATGGCTCATATTGTCTGCAATTATTTTTCATATTAACCAGGTATTATGTTATTCCAAACTATCATGAATACAATACATATCAAAATATTAGGTTTGCGATTCTCGATTTTTAAACTTAGCTTATAGTCCGCCTAGGCTCCTATTTTTTCCTAGCTCCGCCACTGCCTGCATGATCTAGTATTTCATGGTAATGAGCCTACTATACAACTCGTACGCCATGTAGGCTTCTCTAGCTGCATACTCGAGGCGGACCTAGATCATCGGCTTCCACTCCCAGTAGTTGTTCTCGCTTCGCTTCAATTTCTTAAGTTCTGCATAGGATCTGCCGATGACTTCCGTTGCCAGATCACCCATTCCATCCTTCTCTAGGTATGGTTTGATGTTGTACAGATTTTGGATGTCGATGTGGTACCCATGTGGGATTTTTATCAACACACGAGAAAGCATAGGTGTGTCATTTGTTGTTGATGACCCACAAGTATAGGGGTGTATCGCAATATTTTCGATAAGTAAGAGTGTCGAACCCAACGAGGAGCAGAAGGTGCTGGCTAGTGGTATGGATCAGTAATTCTCTGCAAATACTTAGCAAACGGATTATTAGGGGTTTTTGATAAAGCAAGTAAACAAAGTACGAGTAAATAAAATACAGTAAGAATAAATGCAGCAAGTGGCCCAACCCTTTATGCAGCAAAGGACAAGCCAGTTGTATTAATTAAGATGACCAAACGTTCTCGAGGACACATGGGAAGACTGTCAAGTGCTTTCGCTTCATATAGCTGATTAATCTTCTCTAGCTTGCTAAGTGTTGTGTGGGTGAACCTGTGCTAATGTACCGACCTTCCTAGGACTAATACATACTTGTGATTATACCCCTTGCAAACATCCGTAAGTAAAAAAAAGTAATTAAGGTAGAAACCTAACCACAGCTTTAAACTCTAAGACCCTTACGTCCCTTGTGCAATGGTTTCCTAACGGGGGTTCAGGTTTCTGTCACTCCGGCAACCCCTACGATTAGTAGCCAAATACACAATATTCTCCTAGGCCCATATAGGTGAAGTGTCATGTAGTCGACGTTCACATGACACCACTAGAAAACGTACACCACAACTTAAATAACAATCTATTGAATCTCTCTCAACACAACTCCACTACTAACAACATGATTTCTCACATGTCCTCAAGAACAAAACGAACTACTCACAAGACATCATATGGATCATGATCAGAGATGGAATAATGATGTATAACAATCTGAACATAAACAATAATTCAATGGTTCACTCAATAGCATCAACTACAAAGAGTAATCAACACCGGGAAAGTTTCCCCTATGAACTATGCAAGATCCAACTCAATTGTTACAGCAATATGGAGATGGTGATGAGGGTGCTGATGGTCATGATGGTGGTGATGATGATGATGATCCCGATGAAGTCCAGCTTGATGGTGGTGTTGATGGCGACGATCTCCCCTCTCCGGGAAGGAATTCCCCCGGCAGAAATCTGTCTGCCGGAAAGATCTTTCTCTCTCGGTGTTTTCTCCCCCGCAGAGGCGGCGGAATCTTTCTGTGGTCGCTCCCCGATTCTTAGGGTTTCGGGAGGATGATATACGCTAGAGGGGAGAGCCAGAGGCGGGCCAGGGCGGCCACACCACCTGCTGGCGCGACCTAGGGCTGCCCGCGCTAGGGGGTGGTGTGGGCCCCCTGTGGTTCATCTCCACTCCGTCTTCTGGCATCCTTAGTCTTCTGGAAAAATAGGATTTTCCGTATATTTTCCCGGATTTTCTGATCTTCGCTAATTTTGCCTCCAAACAGCACCTTTTCCATCAGAATCCTGACTGCAGCGGTCCATGCTCCAAAAGTCATCAACCATGCAAAAACAGATGAAATAACATAAGTATCACCTCTCAATACGAAATATATCAATAAATAATAGTGAATTAAGACATAGAATAGTGATGCAAAATGGACGTATCAGTGGTATCCACGCTAGTGAAAGTTATCCCTTTCCTACACAAGAAGTCGACCAGAGTCGGGCGATGCTTCTCAGTTGGTTTACTCCTACAGTTAGAGGGTTTTAGGGATGCAAGGTGACATGGCTATGATTACTTGGGTGCTTATGATTTGCTACCCTGGTTGTATAAAGGCTCACAACCCATGAAATTTCAAGGTGATGGCCCAAGAAGCATTCGATGAAAGCTTTAGTTGTATTAGGAAAGGAAATATGAACCGACATTGTGTTCGTGCTGTAATCATACATATGTAACCTATCCTTATACGGCTTTGAGACCCGGCCTATTATATATAGGACATGAGAAGCCTACGAAAGGGTACGAAAAAACTCCCAAGCAGTCAGTAATAGCTTTGCCCATCAATAAATTAGGTGACTTCAACTCCCTTGTTTGCCTGACATCCGACGAAATCTCTAGCGTTCTCTTTTCCACGAAACCCTAAGTCCATAACCATGGGCATTGCCGAGGTTACCCCCTGTCGGTTGGTGCTGTTTGTGGGAAACCAGAATGCTGGAGCCATGGATTTGGTGGACCCCTTTTCATCAAGCAGCAATGCAACGAAAGCGGCACCACGCCCGCCCACCCCTGTTTCGGTACCACCGATTTCAACGGCGGATCCGATCTCATCATCGGAAGTTTCCACTTTAAAGTGGAGGATCCCGAAAAACTGCACCTCTCGGTTCCGATCTCATCAGGACCGTCGGTTGAAAAATCTGCACCAGCGGCGATAGCTACACCATCCATCGGATCATCTGTGAAAGCCATGCTGCAAGCAGACAAAAGCTGAAGAAAACAATGGAAAACAACAGATCTAGGGGATCTTGATGGTCCCCATGATGATCTCTCCTTTGGGTCAGACCACCAACCAACCACGCCATGAGGATCAAGCTCGATAAACGTGGAACCCGGAGAAAGTGGCGAAAGTATTGACTTTGGAATTAGAATGGCTGGGATCTACCTAGAATAGAAACTACTGGACTTCACTGATCCCCCAGACAGTGTCTCTTTCGGATCTAATGATGACGTCACTAGTCCATACATAACACGCCACCAAGTGTGTGTGATCATCGGGGACCCTTCGACACATCCTGACTCTAACGGTAAACCTATTCTTAACCCCAATGATATTTTATCGGATAACAATGCAGGAAATCACAGCAACAAAGGGAACCACGGAAACGAAGGAGACCCGACGAACAACCACATAATCCAAGGAGGAGGAGAACCACGCGGAGGCGAGAGGTGAACTCTCCGACTACTAGCAGAAGCATCGCAAAAAGCAAGGGAAGCAATTTCGGGTGCAGTTCCAATGACAGCTGATGCCACACACAAAGAATTACTAGCATACCAGTACCTACTTCATCACAAAAAGAGAAACTTGCTAAGGATGCAAAGGAAACTCGACGAAAGAAAAAGGCTAGCCAATGAGTCCAGCCTATGACGGGCACAACTAAGCTCTACCCGAGGATTAGGAAGCGTAACTAGGGGAGAACCACCAAGAAGGGGAACATCTCGATGAAAGAAACGAACTGACTTGAGACCTCGATCTGTTGTTTATGTCAGTAGATCAAACATGTCACATCAAAGAAAAAACAACCCAAGCAGCAATTGTGGCTGCACAAACGTATCTCCTCACAACTCAACCCATACTCGATGATCCCCATGCGGATATCCATCGCTCGCCTTTAATGAACCTTGGCATGGTAGGAGCATCTCTTGCACAAGCACAACAGGGAATCACGCAACAACCTGACTGATCCCCACGCCATCAGAGCATCCCCCTGTAGGTGGGGCACACCTGAAGATCGCGGTCGCCACATCGGGTGCACTTCTTAGGTTCCGAACCGTGAAACAACACAAGAAACGATAGCACGCAGCACTGGAACGATGGATCAAGAGATGAGAGCCATAGCCAAAGATACCACAACGGTGACAGTGAAGATGACTATGAGTTATGCGGAGCCAGCTATTTTACCCAACGGATTCATAAAACCTTACTACCCAAAGACTTCAAACTTCTGCATGACCGCCAAAAGTACGATGGACTACAAGAACCCAAAGCTTGGCTAGCAGATTATTTTGCCACCGTCAAGTTACAGGGCGGCTCCACAGCCACCGCAATGCAAATCATGTAGCTGCACCTAACCGGCGCCGTACGGTCATGGCTCAGACAACTACCCAAAGATTCCATCAATAGATGGAACGACCTATAAGATAAGTTCATCTGACATTTTCACTCCACATTTAAATGACCCGCGCTCTAGAGCAATTGCGGGCGTGCAAACAGAAACCTGGAGAATCAATAAGAGCCTTCATTCTGCGATGAAGCATCATCAAGAATTCAGCCGAATCCATATCTGACGAAAGGGAAATTGATGCCTTCAATGACGGCCTCTGTCACTGAGAGTTCATAGAAGAACTAGGATGGGTCAAACCCAAAACAATTTCGTAGCTGATGGACATAGAAAATTCACTGGGCTGATGAAGAAGACGCACTGCATAAGGAAGGAACATATTTACTTGAACAAGACAGGGACAAACGCAACAACGATAGAAGATGGAGGAACAACGATGGACACGCTAGACCAAATGCGGCAGCTAGTTTTTCGGGAGAGGATAATCATAAAAACAACGATTAAAACGGCGGGCACCGCAACAACAGGTACGACATTGGAGGAAGCCAATCAACACCACGATATCAGTCAAGAGCCCGGGACCCACCTATGTCCGCAATGCAAATACTGGAAGGACCTTGTAATATGCACTTTTACGTCGACTCAACGAGCAAAAGGTGATCCAACCATATCATGAAATACTGCCGAACGTTTCTAAAGATGCAACATCTATGCAACGCAAAGGCAACCGAAGAAGCAACCCGAGGATACACCACTACACCTGGCACGTTAGCCATCGGTGCACTACCACCGCTGTTGGTACACCCGCCAGCAGGGCAGCCGCAAAACACAACAAATCAAGGTAATGAATACCCTAGGTCAAAGGGAGCAGTATGAATGATTTAGAAAGGGCGCCCATCCAACAAGATCCAAAAGCTAATTACAAGACAAGTCAACATGGCCGAGATGGCACCACCAGCCACACCCGAGTATCTCCACTGGTCAGAACAGGAAATAACATTCTGTAGAGTTGATCGCCCACTTCGAGTACCATGACTGGGCCATTCGGCCTTGATAGCAGAAGCACAAGTGGGAGGATTCGACATGAGCAAACTCTTCATGGATGCCGGAAGCATCATAAATTTGATTTACGCCAAAACACTGAGAGCAATGAATTACTCTTTGGTAAATCTAGCACCAATAGAAACGTCCTTCCACGACATAGTACCAGGTAAAGCCAAAATTACCTTAGGTAAAATATCTCTTGACGTTGTTTTTGGATCCAAGGAAAATTCCAAGCAAGAAAAGCTCGAGTTCGAAGTCATGGACTGGCCATCACAGTATCATGCGATCCTAGGTCGCCCAGCTTTTGCACGATTCATGGCAGTCCCATATTATGCATATCTAGTTATAAAATGCCAGCACCAAAGGGATTCATAACAGTAAAGGGCAGCTTCACACCATCCGACAATTGTGATCGGGAGTTTAATAAAATCCCTGAATCATTCGGGATGGCAACTGATTTTGAGCGGCTAAAAATGTCGGCAACCGCAGAACCTCTAGCACTAGCGCATGTTAATCCCGACCAGGCTTTTGATACCACGAAAGATACAAAGGAAGTATAGATCCACCCTACCGACCTGAAGAAGACAACATTTGTGGCCTCCAATCTTGGTCCTGCATAGGAAAGCACGCTCATTGAGTTCTTCTGTGAGCACTGGGAGATTTTTGCATGGTTACCTTCTGACATGCCAGGAATTCCTAGGGAACTCGCTGAGCACGCATTAAACTTGGATCCAAAGACGAAGCCAATAAAATAGTCCCTTCATCGCTTCACGGAACCAAAGTGAAAGGCATTGGAAAGGAGCTCCATCTCCTAACTAACGCTTATCAAAAAAATAAAGAAAGCAGAGTGGGTCGCAAATCCATAATGTGTCCCAAAGAAAAATACAAAAGAATTATGGATGTGCATTGATTTCGCTTCATTGAATAAGCATTATCCAAAGGATCACTTCCCACTGCCACGAACCGAACAAATAATTTATGCAACCATAGGGTGTGAACGTCTTTCTTTTTTATACACGTATTCAGGATACCATCAAATTTGGATGTAGGAAGAAGATCAGGAGAAAACAACATTTATCACGCCCTATGGCATATTCTGCTATACAACAATGCTCTTTGGCCTAAAAAATGACAGGGCAACATATCAACGGATGATGAAAAATTGCCTAGGAAACCAAATTGGCACAAACGTACAAGTGTATATCGATGACGTCATATTTAAAACAAAGCAAGGGTCCTCTCTTATCAATGATCTCCAAGAAACATTCGAGAAGCTTGACAAGTTTTGCATCAACCTCAACCCGATGAAGTGCTCCTTTGGAGTCCCTGCAGGGAAACTCCTCAGATACCTCGTATCAGCAAGAGGAATCAAAGCCAAACCCGAGAAAATACAGACAATACTAACAATGAAAAATCCAACAAATCTTCTAGGCGTACAATAGCTGGCTAGGAGAGTCACAATGGTCAGCCATTTTATCGCTCGTCTAGGAGAAAAAACACTACCATTCTATGCCCTCATGAGGAAATCAGATAAATTCGAGTGGGCGGAAGAAGCTCAGCGTTCCTTCGAAGATATCAAAAGAACACTTTCGACATCGCCTGTCGTCGTGTCTCCGCGAGAAAAAGAGTGTAACTACCTCGGTGAATTACGCTCTTAGTTACATGCCTGGATGAACTAAAGTGGTTAAAATAGTACGGTGGGGCCCAGGGCCACTCACGGTAGACCTTTCGGCCGTCCTAACCACTTTCAGGACATCGGGACAAGAACGAGTGGCGTAATCGGCAGGCGAAGGGATCAACTACATACACAAGTGAGTATGTATGCAAGCCACATACAACAGTCCTCAGAGCCATTCCATCTAAAAAAATAGAAATATTGCAACGCCATGCGGCAAGATTCAAATATCCTACATAGAGATAATAATTTAGGATAGCTCCTCATACAACACACATCAGAGTATTAGGCGGAAGCGGAAAACAAGGTCCGAGTACGGATAAGAAGCAAATCGGCATAAGATGCCACATAGATAAACACATCCCGCCCACAGATCTCAGGGATCCCCGTTCCCGGAATCTCTACACCGAATGATCGTTGCTAACATCATCTGTCTCCTCCACCTAGTATCCATCTTGCAAGAACACCTGTTCATCTGAATCAAACAATTTATGAGACCCTAGGGGTACTCAGCAAGTCTTTATGCCGCTAAAGGGGACACAACCTGGGGTGACGCAATTGCAGCAAAAGATAATAGCTAACAATTCTATAGATACTCGCTAACCATCCGCCTAACCAATGATAGACGGATGTCCGTGAATTAAGAACAACAGTTACAACAGTATAATTAACAGATCCATCCTCCTTCTCGCTTACCAACGAGGAAGCGGACGAACAACCCCCATCATCCGTTGGCAGTTTTATTAACCATTCCATGAGTATTGCACTATTTACTAGTCAATTACTTAGTCAAATTAAAAACGGTACTTTAGTTATACTTGTCTATGATCGAGAAACTGTGCTCCAAGTCGTCCATAACCGCGGACACGGCTTTCAGAAAGATTTACCCTGCAGGGGTGCACGAATAGCAACACACACTCGATCAACCTCGAAAAAACCAAATCAAAACCCAACGAGGCATTCACGACAAAGCGATCACAGGATTCAGAAATATTTCAGGGGGCCACCCCATTAAGCTACCCGCAACGAAGTTGGACGGCTCCGAGACGGACCCAAGGTTTGTGTGGACGGCGGTAAATGACTGGGAACCCGAAAATGTGACTAGGCTTGTCGATACAGCGAAAACGTGTCACGATCCAAAACAGTACAGGTGCTCCACGCACAATCTTAATAAAACAGTAATATGGCATAAGTACAGGATAGTAATAAAGCCCCAAACTAATTGTGGCCCCAAGAAATAAGAATGAATCAAGCTCTAGCTCAGGGGGGTCCATAAGGCCGCCCGGATGTGGATAGTGCGAATAGTCAAGGAATAGGAATCAAGAACTCGGGGTCCTACGGGACACAAGTGAGCATGAAGAACCAAATAGCAGATATTGCTCACCGGTGCCTCTTTCATTAGTTATCCCATTACTACTCAGGTTATGTTGTTTAGGTACCTCATTATCCATCAGACACTCACATACCCTACACATGCTTTTCTACGACTCGCATGGCTCAAACAACTCCTGTGGTAATGGCTCATGGGATGGAGGAACAAGCTTCGGTGGGGTTTAAAAGTAAAGGCTATGCAGTACTTGGGATTCAATTTAATGCAATCGCGACTCAATGATGCAAGAATAAGATAGAGGCAATAGGTACTATATGTATGCAAGCATGTGGTAGTGCTTGCCTGGCAGCTCAGTTGAAGCGAGAGATGGATCTGGGTAGTACTCCTGTGATTCCTGATAATTCTCCTGCTGGCCGTCTATTCGAAGAATAACCAAACAAACAAGGACCAACATAAATAAAGTGCACAAGCATATGAATTAAAATGCGACAAGCAAACAAGCATGCCATGATGAATGATGCACAATTTACATGGCATTAAAGTAGCATGGCATGGTGAGGTGTGGGGTACAAGAACAAGGCATTTATTATTGGTTGAGTCAAGTTTTATTGCCATAAACAGTTCAGATTTTTAATAATGACATGATGCATGCTTCAATTCAGAACATGGACTGCGTAGATAGAACGGGCTCGTCGCGCTGATCGATTTAGACCTACTATTTGTCAAATTTGGAGTTGTAGAATTAAAGTTATTAATTTATTAAGGAAAAGGGCATTTTATTGTAATTTTAATCATCTCGAAAATTTAAAAATGTTCAACCAATATTTTGAATGGCATATTTGAATTCCTCACATTTTTCTGATTCAAAAACATATATTATATGTTGAATTTGGATTTATATTTGAAAAGAGATGAAAACAGATTTGAATTTGAATTTAAATCAATTTTGAAAAAGGTTTAAATAAAACAGAAACACAGAAACATTTTGTTACACAGCTGGACCCAGCCACAGCCACTGCCAGTGGGTCCAGGCTGGCTGGGCGGTAACAGGCGCACAGAAGGATTTTCTGTACCGCGGCCTTAGCTAGCCCAGGTCGCTGACTGGTGGGTCCGTCGGAGGGGCCACGAGGTACCGCGGGTTGATGCGTAACAAAAAGAGGGTTTTTTTTGTAAAATGGCCACGACCCCACTGTTTATCTGTTTCCTCTGTCGAAACTGACAGGTCGGTGCTCGACTGACAGAGCGCGGCGCGCGCGGCGCGGGGGCTCGACCCCGCGACCTGCGGTGTGCGCGACGAGGGCCTGTGCCAGTGCGGTGGGCTACGGGATGGTGACAGGAGGGTAGGCGTGGCCTAGGTATGCCGCTGCGCGACGTGCCGGCATGCCAACGCACGCGGCCACGGCGCACAGAGGGTGTTCGGTGTAAGGAACGGCGACAGCGAGACGGAGGGTGTCAGGGAGGGAGAGGGTCGTACCACGGAGAGATCGGTGTGGTCGGATCGGCCTGGGAGGCGCTGTAACGATGACGACGCAGAGGCCGGGGCCTAGGGTTTCAGAGGCGAGGGCGTCGGTGAACGGCGTCGCGGTGGCTTCGGCTCCGTCTTGTCCGAGTGCGCGGGGTCGTCGATGAGGCCTAGCTCCGCTTCCCCGACAACCAATACTCCCGCCCGCCACCGTGGTAACACGAAGAGAAGGGGAGGCCGAGGGTGGCCGGTCGGTGGAGAAAAATAAGGTGGAAGGGGAGGGAGAGGAAGATGGCGCAGCGGCCAGGGGTGGTTTGGTACGGCAGAGGAAGGAGAGTAGGAGATAAGGGCGAGCCGAGAGGGAGGGTGTTGCCGTGGGGAGGAGGCCAGCGAAAAAGGTGGCTCGGCCACCCTACCTCTCCACGAGCATGTGCTCGCGGCTCGGGCTGGGGCTGGGGTGGCCTGACTGGTGAGCCAGCAGAGGGGGTGCGGCCAGGCTCGGAGCTAGGCTCGGTGGTGGGGTTGCTGTGGCAGGGAGGGAGAGGTAGAAAGAGGGAGAGCTAGGGTAAGAGGGAGGGAGTAGCTCGGCTAGGTTAGGAGGGAGGCTTCGGCCTGGGGTAGGTGTAGGGGTAGGTGGGACCAGCATGGCAGGGAGAAAGGGGAGGTAGAAGCCTCGGCATGGAGAGTGAGAGGTGGTGAGGTGAGGATAGGGTTTGAGAGAAGGAGAGAGGAGAGCTTAGGGTTCTTGAGAGAGAGGATAGAGAGAGAGGAAAAAGGGTAGGGTAAGGTGATAGGGCTTTCTCATGATCAACACAAGCTCAAGCAAGAAAAAGGTGGTTAGAAAGTGGGGTAGGGTTTTGGTATGTTACTCATGATCTTGCATGGAACATACACAAGTGAGGTGATGATGTTGAGGCACATGGTAAGGAGAGATCAAACAAGGTGGAAAGGGGTTTAGAGAAAAAGAGAGCTCAAGAAGATGGTCCACATAAAAAATCAAATAATAACCAAAGGAGAAACACATGGTGGTGATAGTTGCATGGCCCATGCAAAATATCTAATGCCATGTTTGATTCTTGTGAAAACAATAATATTAACATGGCATTATTCTTATGCATTCCCAAAAAGTGGAATAAAGACCAAGCAAAATAAATTATAGTTGAATCCATCCCAACCCACATGAGCTAGAGTAAATGCCAAAATAAAATAAAAGCCCATGGTGATTAGGGTGGTGGATTTATAAGGTGGTGAAAAGAAAGGTGATGGAGTTGAATAAAAGATATGCCCCCAACTCAACTTGGGCATTTAAACAATATCACTAACCAAATACAATATCAAGAGGCAAATACAATTAATAATGCATATGAGAGAAGAACCTCAAGAAAAAGGGTTTTATATGATGCTCAAATGCAAGGTGGCATGATGACATGAGCATGATATAATTATGATGCAACAATTTTATATAGGAAGTAGCCATTATCTTACTAGACCAAGTAGCATTACCATTGTTAGACAATTGGGATGCTACAACTCTCCCCCACTAAACAGGAATCTCGCCCCGAGATTCTAGGAAGAAGAAGTCTCAAATAGGGTAGGATACTTGGCACGGAGCTCATCTTCGCGTTCCCAAGTGGCTTCATCAACGGAATGGTGCGACCACTGCACCTTGCAGAACTTGATGGACTTGTTGCGAGTCCTTCTTTCTGCGACTTCGAGGATTTTTGTGGGGTGTTCTTGATAAGACAGATCTTCTTGGAGATTGATGAGTTCATGGTCCACGGTCCTGCCGGGATCCCTGAAGCACTTCTTGAGTTGAGAGATGTGGAAAACATCATGGACTTTGAGTTGTTCAGGGAGCTCAAGAGCATAAGCAACTTCTCCTCTTCTTCCACGAATTTTGAAAGGACCGATGTATCTAGGAGCCAGCTTTCCTTTGATACCAAAGCGGTGCGTGCCTCTCATGGGAGTGACACGAAGGTAAACGAGATCACCAGGGACATACTCCATGTCCGTGTGCTTTCTGTCATAATTGCTCTTCTGATGACTTTGAGCAATCTTCAGATTTTCAAGAATGATGTGAACCTTCTCCTCCGCTTGAGTTACAATGTCGGGGCCAAACAATATTCTTTCACCTGCGCCCGACCAACCAATCGGAGTTCTGCATTTGCGACCATAGAGAGCCTCAAATGGTGCCATCTTTAGACTTTTCTGGAAGCTGTTGTTGTAAGAGAATTCAGCATAAGGAAGACATTCTTCCCACTTCATGCCGAAAGAGATAACGCAAGCACGGGGCATATCTTCTAGAATCGGATTGATCCTTTCAACTTGTCCTTGCGACTGAGGGTGGTAAGCTGTGCTGAAGTTTAATTTTGTTCCCAAAGCATTTTGGAAACTTCCCCAGAACTTGGAAGTGAAGATGCTTCCACGGTCTGAGCTGATCTCAAGAGGAACTCCATACAGAGAGACAATTCTGTTGATATAGAGCTCAGCCAACTGAATTGCAGAAATTGTTTCCTTGACTGGAAAGAAGTGAGCTACTTTAGAAGACCGGAAGGTTTCTGATGGACAGCTTTAACTCTACGACAAACATCACACTCCGAGACATACTTGGCACAATATCGTTTCAAACCAGGCCACCAATATTGTGTTTTCAAGTCCATGTACATCTTAGTGCTGCCAGGGTGGATAGAAAGAACGGAATCATGCGCCTCCTTGAGAACTTGTTCTCTTAAACCCGGGTAGTTCGGAACAAACATCCGATGTTCAAAGAAAAGAGTGCCTTGGTCGTCAACTAGGAAAGACTCATACTTCGGAAGCTGAATGTTGGAGATGATCTTTTTAGTGTAAGGATCACCAAGTTGAATGGAACGAACTTTTTCTTCCAAGAGCGGTGTTGCTAGAAGGTTCAGAAGATACCCTTGATCCACAATTTCAAGGTTGAGCTTGCGGAATTCCTCGCACAAGAGAGGCTGTTGTTCTTCCACCATGAGATTGTTAACATAAGCTTTTCGGCTGAGAGCATCGGCCATGACATTAGCTTTGCCCGGAGTGTAGTTGATGGTCAAATCAAAATCATTGATTGTTTCAATCCACCTCCTCTGACGAAGGTTGAGATCAGGCTGTGTGAAGATATACTTCAGACTCTTGTGATCAGAAAAGATCTCACAACGGTTGCCAAGCAAGTAATGCCTCCATAATTTCAAAGCAAAGACAACTGCTGTGAGTTCGAGGTCATGTGTAGGATAGTTGATTTCATGCGTCTTCAATTGCCGAGAGGCATAAGCAACCACTTGCTTTTCTTGCACAAGGACTGCACCCAATCCTTGCAATGAGGCATCACAGAATATCTGGAAAGGCTTTGATGTATCTGGAGGAACTAAGACTGGTGTGGAAGTGAGCTTCTCTTTGAGTGTTTCAAAGCTTGCTTGACATGCTGGAGTCCAAAGGTATTTCTTGCCTTTCTTGAGGAGATCGGTAAGAGGCTTCGCAATCTTCGAGAAGTTTTGAACGAAGCGACGGCAGTAACTAGCCAAACCAAGGAAACTCCGGACTTCTTTGACATTTATGGGTGGAAGCCAGTCCATAATTGTCTTAATAGTTTCTGGGTTGATGGCAATGCCCTTGGCAGAGATGACGTGACCAAGGTAAGTGACTTGAGGCAGCCAAAACTCACACTTGGAGAACTTTGCATACAGGCGGTTCTCACGAAGCTTGTTTAGGACACACCGAAGGTGTTCTTCATGTTCTTCTTTTGACTTAGAATAGACTAGAATGTCATCCAGATAGACCACAACAAACTTATCAAGATACTCCATGAAAACCGAGTTCATAAGCCTCGAGAAGGTGGCAGGTGCATTGGTGAGACCGAAAGACATGATCGTGTACTCATACAGGCCATAACGGGTGGTGAAAGCTGTTTTAGGAACATCTTCCTTGCGAATCTTGATTTGATGATAACCACTTCTCAAATCAAGCTTAGAGAATACCACAGCTCTAGCTAGCTGATCGAAGAGATCATTAATCCGCGGAAGGGGATATTTATTCTTGATTGTTTTAGCATTGAGTGCCCGATAGTTAACACAAAGTCTATCAGTCTTGTCTCGCTTCTTCACAAAGATGGTTGGTCTACCCCAAGAAGAAGTACTGTGCTGAATGAAACCCAACTTCTCTTGTTCATCCAACTGACATTTGAGTTCAGCCAACTCAGCAGGACCCATTTTATAAGGCCGCTTAGAGATAGGAGCGGTACCAGGTTCAAGTTCAATCACAAACTCAACCTCACGATCCGGAGGCATACCTGGCAACTCTTCAGGAAAGACATCTGGGAACTCACAGACTATAGGAACACTCTGAATACCTTCCATAGCATCGTCATTCAGAGCCGCCAAAGAGTAAAGCTAAATTGCAGGAGTCAGACTTGGAGAATAGACTATATGGCCTTCAGGAATTTTCAGAGAAACCGAACGTTCAGCACAATCAATCACAGCTGGATTTGCTGTTAACCAACCCATGCCCAAGATAACATCAATATCAGAATTGCCCAGAATAATTAAGGAAGCCGGAAACGAAGAGCCACCAATCTCAATTTGATTGCCATGGCTGATATGAGCAGCCCTCATGTTTGACCCAGGAGATTGTACCACAAGACGATGTAATAAAGGAACCATAGCCAGATCTTGCTCATGTGCAAACTTGTGAGAAACAAAAGAATGCGAAGCACCAGAATCAAACAAAACTCGTGTAGGAACTGAGTTAACAGGAAGCATACCCATCACAACTCCAGGTGCATGATCAGCTTGAGCGGCGTTGACACAGTTGGCACGAGCAACCGTAGACCCAGGCTTGGTGTTGATGTTGAGAGCCCGAGGTGGAGGTGCACGAATCATAGGAGCACTTGCCGCAGGTCTTGGAGGTGGTGGTGGAAGAGCTTTGTTGTTCATTGGACAATTCCAGTGCTGATGCCCAGTGTTTCCACAAGTATAGCAAGCACCAGTGGACGTGGAGCAACGTAGCCAGGGACTCCGCCAGGAGCTCCAGGGTAGTTGTGGTTGTAGCCCCTGGGAGCCGCAGTGAAGAAGTTTGGTGGCCTTGCTGTGTAGCTTGACAGTCTTGGTGGAGCAGGGAACGACGGTGGGGTGTTAGGAACCCAGACACGACGCTTAGAAGGAGCTGTCAAAGGAGAAGAGCTTGTTGTATCACGGCTGTGTTTCTTTGACTCCTCAAACACTTGCCTACTTGCTTCTTCCTGCAGAGCTGTGTGTTGGAGTTCCAGAAAAGACCCCGGCCTTGCATGAGTGATTGCATATTTGATGGAAGCATTGAGGCCCTGCCGGAACCTCTTTTGCTTCTTCTTGTCATCAGAGATCTCATCGCCACCATAACGAGAAAGGTTCATGAAGTTTCTGATGTAGGTGTTGACATTGTCAGTGCCCTGCTTGACGTTGAGAAACACTTCATTCATCCTTTCCATGACAATTTCTGACAGATATTGCTCTTTGAAAGCAACAGTGAATTGCTCCCAAGTAGGCTGAAAACCAGAGAGGTCTGCCTTGAGGTAATTTTCCCACCATAGAGCTGCATCTCCCTTCAGAAGGTGAGTGGCACATTTGACCCATTCTTGCTTGGGAACATCTGCAGTCATCAGCAACCTTGACACTTCACGCAGCCAATCATCCGCATCAAGTGGCTGATCAGACACCTCGAATTGGCATGGGTTGAACTTGAGAAAACTCTTGATGTCTCCTCGCTTGGGAGGTGGAGGTAGCAGAACAAACTCATTCCTCCTGACACTTTCCTCGAAGCGCTGCTGGTTCTGCTGCATAGTGCCCAAAGCATTTGCAATACTTGCCAAAGCAGCCCCAAGTTCAGGTGGTATGTCCTCCTCAGAACGGTGTGGTGGTGCCATCCTGTCATTGATATAAAACACAAGTCAGTACTATAATGGAGAATGATAATAATCCAAAATAGTACCAAAATGGAATTAACCAAGATTAAATTATGCAATTCACTGAGATGATATTAAAATATCAACAAAGTTCAAGGCAACTAGAAGATATTAAGCATAACGCACACGACTGAACAAGGAGTGTGGTACACAAACTACAAAGAAAAAATTCCGCAAATTTCGGCATTAAAATACCACTATATGCGCAAAAACCACTTCACGAATCAAGATTAGTAACTCTACTAGTTCAACATACAAGAGCAAATGATAAAAGTAGTGGTATGGTCGCGACTCCATCCCGCACTCAAATCATTACTCCGCACATGAATCAGTAAAACACATATCCCAACACCTTCTTCTTAAGATGAACCTAAAGATTGGTAACTACGAAAAAGAACACCCCAACAAGATAACGTCGGATAACAAAGAGTAAGATAGATCGCATCGGTATACAACGAATCAGAATAGATCGCGTCGGTTTACAAAGGCCTATCGGTATGGAATGTACCAACAGTTGATAACCAAAAGGCAGATAGTGATAACATTTGGATGCAACAGATAGACAAGGAATTCTCACACACACACACACACACAACCTATGGTACTACGGAACCCAGAACACGTGAATCCTAGTTTGAATTTTTAGAAGAGGATTGAAAACGTTACACTTCCTTACCAGAAAAGGGTGGGTGGGTGGTTAAGAACAAAAATGGAAGCAGTCCTACTCTCACGTTTGTTTTTCCCTAGTATACATAACTACCAAAAATATTTGCTAGACTGACAACGACCATTTTGGCTGAGACCCTAAAGGGCGGGATGGCTCTGATACCAATTGTAACTACCTCGGTGAATTACGCTCTTAGTTACATGCCTGGATGAACGAAAGTGGTTAAAATTAGTACGGTGGGGCCCAGGGCCACTCACGGTAGACCTTTCGGCCATCCTAACCACTTTCAGGACATCGGGAGAAGAACGAGCGGCGTAATCGGCAAGCGAAGGGATCAACTACATACACAAGTGAGTATGTATGCAAGCCACATACAACAGTCCTTAGAGCCATTCCATCTAAAAGAAATAGAAATATTGCAATGCCATACGGCGAGATTCAAATATCCTAGATAGAGATAATAATTTAGGATAGCTCCTCATACAACACACATCAGAGTATTAGGCGGAAGCGGAAAACAAGGTCCGAGTACGGATAAGAAGCAAATCGGCATAAGATGCCACATAGATAAACACATCCCGCCCACAGATCTCACGAATCCCCGTTCCCGGAATCTCTACACCGAATGATCTTTGCCAACATCATCTGTCTCCTCCACCCAGTATCCATCTTGCGAGAACACCTGTTCATCTAAATCAAACAATTTATCGTGTGAGACCCTAGGGGTACTCAGCAAGTCTTTATGCCGCTAAAGGGGACACAACCTGGGGTGACGCAATTGCAGCAAAAGATAATAGCTAACAATTCTATAGATACTCGCTAACCATCCGCCTAACCAATGATAGACGGATGTCCGTGAATTAAGAACAACAGTTACAACAGTATAATTAACAGATCCATCCTCCTTCTCGCTTACCAACGAGGAAGCGGACGAACAACCCCCATCATCCGTTGGCAGTTTTATTAACCATTCCATGAGTATTGCACTATTTACTAGTCAATTACTTAGTCAAATTAAAAACGGTACTTTAGTTATACTTGTCTATGATCGAGAAACTGTGCTCCAAGTCGTCCATAACCGCGGACACGGCTTTCAGAAAGATTTACCCTACAGGGGTGCACGAATAGCAACACACACTCGATCAACCTCGGAAAAACCAAATCAAAAACCAACGAGGCATTCACGACAAAGCGATCACAGGATTCAGAAATATTTCAGGGGGCCACCCCATTAAGCTACCCGCAACGAAGTTGGCCGGCTCCGAGACGGACCCAAGGTTTGTGTGGACGGCGGTAAACGACTGGGAACCCGAAAATGTGACTAGGCTTGTCGATACAGCGAAAACGTGTCACGATCCAAAACAGTACAGGTGCTCCACGCACAATCTTAATAAAACAGTAACATGGCATAAGTACAGGATAGTAATAAAGCCCCAAACTAATTGTGGCCCCAAGAAATAAGAATGAATCAAGCTCTAGCTCAGGGGGGTCCATAAGGCCGTCCGGATGTGGATAGTGCGAATAGTCAAGGAATAGGAATCAAGAACTCGGGGTCCTACGGGACACAAGTGAGCATGAAGAACCAAATAGCAGATATTGCTCACCGGTGCCTCTTTCATTAGTTATCCCATTACTACTCAGGTTATGTTGTTTAGGTACCTCATCATCCATCAGACACTCACATACCCTACACATGCTTTTCTACGACTCGCATGGCTCAAACAACTCCTGTGGTAATGGCTCATGGGATGGAGGAACAAGCTTTGGTGGGGTTTAAAAGTAAAGGCTATGCAGTACTTGGGATTCAATTTAATGCAATCGCGACTCAATGATGCAAGAATAAGATAGAGGCAATAGGTACTATATGTATGCAAGCATGTGGTAGTGCTTGCCTGGCAGCTCAGTTGAAGCGAGAGATGGATCTGGGTAGTACTCCTGTGATTCCTGATAATTCTCCTGCTGGCCGTCTATTCGAAGAATAACCAAACAAACAAGGACCAACATAAATAAAGTGCACAAGCATATGAATTAAAATGCGACAAGCAAACAAGCATGCCATGATGAATGATGCACAATTTACATGGCATTAAAGTAGCATGGCATGGTGAGGTGTGGGGTACAAGAACAAAGCATTTATTATTGGTTGAGTCAAGTTTTATTGCCATAAACAGTTCAAATTTTTAATAATGACATGATGCATGCTTCAATTCATAACATGGACTGCGTAGATAGAACGGGCTCGTTGCGCTGATCGATTTAGACCTATTATTTGTCAAATTTGGAGTTGTAGAATTAAAGTTATTAATTTATTAAGGAAAAGGGCATTTTATTGTAATTTTAATCATCTCGAAAATTTAAAAATGTTCAACCAATATTTTGAATGGCATATTTGAATTCCTCACATTTTTCTGATTCAAAAACATATATTATATGTTGAATTTGGATTTATATTTGAAAAGATATGAAAACAGATTTGAATTTGAATTTAAATCAATTTTGGAAAAGGTTTAAATAAAACAGAAACACAGAAACATTTTGTTACACAGCTGGACCCAGCCACAGCCACTGCTAGTGGGTCCAGGCTGGCTGGGCGGTAACAGGCGCACAGAAGGATTTTCTGTACCGCGGCCTTAGCTAGCCCAGGTCGCTGACCGGTGGGTCCGTCGGAGGGGCCACGAGGTACCGCGGGTTGATGCGTAACAAAAGAGGGGGGTTTTTGTAAAATGGCCACGACCCCACTGTTTCTCTGTTTCCTCTGTCGAAACTGACAGGTCGGTGCTCGACTGACAGAGCGCGGCGCGCGCGGCGCGGGGGCTCGACCCCGCGACCTGCGGTGTGCGCGATGAGGGCATGTGCCAGTGCGGTGGGCTACGGGATGGTGACAGGAGGGTAGGCGCGGCCTAGGTATGCCGCTGCGCGACGCGCCGGCATGCCAACGCACGCGGCCACGGCGCACAAAGGGTGTTCGGTGTAAGGAACCGCGACAGCGAGACGGAGGGTGTCAGGGAGGGAGAGGGTCGTACCACGGAGAGATCGGTGTGGTCGGATCGGCCTGGGAGGCGCTGTAACGATGATGACGCAGAGGCCGGGGGCTAGGGTTTCAGAGGCGAGGGCGTCGGTGAACGGCGTCACGGTGGCTTCGGCTCCGTCTTGTCCGAGCGCGCGGGGTCGTCGATGAGGCCTAGCTCCGCTTCCCCGACAACCAATACTCCCGCCCGCCACCGTGGTAACACGAAGAGAAGGGGAGGCCGAGGGTGGCCGGTCGGTGGAGAAAAATAAGGTGGAAGGGGAGGGAGAGGAAGATGGCGCAGCGGCTAGGGGTGGTTTGGTACGGCAGAGGAAGGAGAGTAGGAGATAAGGGCGAGCCGAGAGGGAGGGTGTTGCCGTGGGGAGGAGGCCAGCGAAAAAGGTGGCTCGGCCACCCTACCTCTCCACGAGCATGTGCTCGCGGCTCGGGCTGGGGCTGGGGTGGCCTGACTGGTGAGCCAGCAGAGGGGGTGCGGCCAGGCTCGAAGCTAGGCTCGGTGGTGGGGTTGCTGTGGCAGGGAGGGAGAGGTAGAAAGAGGGAGAGCTAGGGTAAGAGGGAGGGAGTAGCTCGGCTAGGTTAGGAGGGAGGCTTCGGCCTGGGGTAGGTGTAGGGGTAGGTGGGACCAGCATGGCAGGGATAAAGGGGAGGTAGAAGCCTCGGCATGGAGAGTGAGAGGTGGTGAGGTGAGGATAGGGTTTGAGAGAAGGAGAGAGGAGAGCTTAGGGTTCTTAAGAGAGAGGATAGAGAGAGAGGAAAAAGGGTAGGGTAAGGTGATAGGGCTTTCTCATGATCAACACAAGCTCAAGCAAGAAAAAGGTGGTTAGAAAGTGGGGTAGGGTTTTGGTATGTTACTCATGATCTTGCATGGAACATACACAAGTGAGGTGATGATGTTGAGGCACATGGTAAGGAGAGATCAAACAAGGTGGAAAGGGGTTTAGAGAAAAAGAGAGCTCAAGAAGATGGTCCACATAAAAAATCAAATAATAACCAAAGGAGAAACACATGGTGGTGATAGTTGCATGGCCCATGCAAAATATCTAATGCCATGTTTGATTCTTGTGAAAACAATAATATTAACATGGCATTATTCTTATGCATTCCCAAAAAGTGGAATAAAGACCAAGCAAAATAAATTATAGTTGAATCCATCCCAACCCACATGAGCTAGAGTAAATGCCAAAATAAAATAAAAGCCCATGGTGATTAGGGTGGTGGATTTATAAGGTGGTGAAAAGAAAGGTGATGGAGTTGAATAAAAGATATGCCCCCAACTCAACTTGGGCATTTAAACAATATCACTAACCAAATACAATATCAAGAGGCAAATACAATTAATAATGCATATGAGAGAAGAACCTCAAGAAAAAGGGTTTTATATGATGCTCAAATGCAAGGTGGCATGATGACATGATCATGATATAATTATGATGCAACAATTTTATACAGGAAGTAGCCATTATCTTACTAGACCAAGTAGCATTACCATTGTTAGACAATTGGGATGCTACAAAGAGCCACTACTTCTGTGCATTGCAGCGGCTAATCAGGTGGTCAGCACGGTTCTGGTCATAGAACTACCCGAAGAAGGGAAAACCCACGGTGTTCAGAGGCCAGTTTATTTCCTGAGCGAGGTCCTCTCGCCATCCAAACAAAGGTACCTACATTATCAGAAACCAGCATATGGAGTGTTTAGGAAAGCACGAAAGTTGTGCCACTATTTTTCAAACACCCGATCACAGTGGTCAACGAAGCACCTCTATCCAATATCCTCAACAATCCAGAAGCAATTGGACGCGTCTCCCTATGGGGAATTGAGCTTTCCCCTTGAGATATCACGTACGAGAAGCTCAAAGCAATTAAATCACAAGTTCTGCCCAATTTTATCACTAAATGGACTAAAATACAATGCATGGGCCCACTAGACCTTTCTAGCGCAAGGATAATGTACTTTGATGGATCAAAAAGGACGGAAGGAGAGGGGGTAGGAGTCATACTAGTATCACCACAAGGCGATAAAATGTGATACATACTTCGGATGTGCTTCACAAATGCATCCAATAATGAAGCTGAGTATGAGGCCCTATTGCATGGTATGCGTATGGCTAAAGCTTGTGGTATAACACGCCTCAAAATATTTGGTGATTCTAATCTCGTAGCACAACAAGCAATGAACAAGTGCGACGCTATCAGTGACAACATGATTTCCTACCGTGATCTATACATCATTATGGAGGCCCAATTTGACGAGTGTGAAGTATCGCACATAGGAAGAGCAAGCAATGAAGAAGCCAACAATCTCGCAAACATTGGGTCCTTATGCCTACCAGTCCCACCTAGGGTTTTTTGGGAGGAAATAACTGAGCGCTCTATCAAGGCCAAGAGAGTCTGTGAGGTCATAGCGCCCAAGACAGGGAAAAAGATTAAGCCGTGAAAGGACTCGGGGGCTCCACCAGCTAGCGAAAGTATGAAGGAAATCTTAGAAGAAGAACCAAAAGTTGTTGAGGTCATGATAATAGAGCCTACATGGATGCAGCCATACATAGCATATATGACTCAAGGAGAACTCCCTGAAGACGTGATAGAAGCTCGGCGAATAACTGAAAGATCAAAAGCCTTTAGAATCATCAAAGGAGAGTTATATAAAAGAAGTATTTCGGGTGTGCTACAGTGATGTGTCACACCCAACAAAGGGAAAATTATACTTAAGGATATACATGAAAGAGTATGTGGCCATCACGCTAGCAGCTGAGCAATTGCCGCCAAAGCGTTCAGGGCAGGATTCTATTGATTCATAGCAGTACAAGATGCAAAGGATATAGTTAGAACATGCGAGGCATGTTAGTGATTCGCAACAAAACCTGGTGCACCTGCTGCCGAGTTAAATTCCATACCTCTTGCTTCGCCCTTCGCTCAGTGGGGACTTGATATGGTGGGTAAACTTCACAAATCATTTCCAGGAGGACACATCTTTCCACTAAGTGGATTGAAGCAATTCCTGTCACCAGCCAGGATGGAACTTCAGATGTGAATTTTATCAAATCTGTATTGTTTAGATTCGGTGTACCAAACATCATCATCACTGATAATGGAACTAATTTTACCTCCAACGAGTTCAAGGAGTATTGCGAGGAGATGGGTATAAAGGTAAGCTACGCCTCAGTAGCTCACCCGCAAATTAATGGACAAGTGGAAAAAGTCAATGGCCTCATCACAGTCGGCCTCTAGAAAAGATTATTAGTACCACTCGATAGGGCAAAAGGAACATGGGTTGATGAGTTGTCATCTTTTTTATGGAGTTTACGTACTACTACAAATAATTCGACGCAAGAAACACCCTTCTTTCTGGTCCACGACGCTGAAGCTGTCCTTCCAGTCGAAGTATCTCACGAGTCTCCATGGGTTGCTGGATATGACGAAGAAGCATCAAGGGAAGCACTTGAAGAGGACACCGATGCACTTGATGAAGCCCGTGATTTTGCCTTATAAAGGGCCATTGTATATCAGCAAAACTTGCACAACTATCATAGTCGATGATTGCGTCCTATGTCCTTTGTTGTAGGCGACCTAGTTCTTCGCCTCAAGCAAGATGGACATCGTAAATTGGAGTCACCCTGGGAAGGGCCTTACATTGTTAAATAAGATATTCCTGGAGGAGCATATTGGCTACAAGACAAAAAAGACAGGAGTCAAATACTCCAATCCGTGGAACGTCGCATAACTACAGTGCTTTTATGCTTAGAATTTATGTTTTGTCGCAATTTAAATTACAATAAGGCCTATGGCCTGGCTTCTTAGCCAGAATATTAAGGCCAACGACCAGGAAAAAATCCGCCGAACAATGTATCTTCGGCTTCAGAATATAAATAAAAGATTAGTTCTTCATACTCTGAGTCATTATTTATATACTTTTTTACTAACAAAACATGGGATCTTTATTCTCGGTGAGCATTATTCTGATAAAACTAACAATAATTATGAGCCTATGTCCAGATACAGGCATCCAAACATAGCCTCGGTGGCTACTCCCATCAGGTGCGCTGGCGTGCACCCGATAGAAATTAAATTGTGCATATAAAGTCAAAGCAGTTTCAGCCCAAACCTATGATTTTTACTTTGGTGTATCCTCAAAATGTTACTCCCATCGAGAGATTCTATAAAACGAAAATCTGATAAGTTTCAGAAATTCGAACAGCCAAAAAAGGCAGTCGAAAAAAATCATACAAAAATCTTGGATCGCACCAGACGCGATAAAACTCTGAATGTCGTGTCCAAGACATGAAGGTAAGACCCCGGGATTCGTCCTGTGTGGCCTAGTAATCGCACTAGAATGCGCTCTGCCAGTAAAATATCTGTATCAATGATACGACGAAAAATCCTAACGGGTGCATTGGGTACCCGGTAAAATAGAATTGGAATTCAGTATTCAGTAAGACCTCAATGGCTCGGACTGAATTACGCTAGTTATAATTCCGATTTCAGGCCTTAGGACCTGAATTTGATGTAGGTCTACAGTGTTTTTGCCCAGGAGCAATTAACTGATTTCCTCTCCGTTGGATGCATCAGGCCTATTGTACCAAATCCCTATAAAGTTAGAAAAGTAAAAACAATTCTCAAAACACGAAAAACTAAAAACATCTTTGAGACTCAACCAGAATCTACGATTCAGGTAAAGTCTCGGGGCTACTGACATGGGTATGATTACTCGGGTGCTTATGATTTGCTACACTGGCTGTATAAAGGCTCACATCCCATGAAGATTCAAGATGATGGACCAAGAAGCATTCGATGAAAGCTTTAGTTGTATTATGAAAGGAAATATGAAATGACATTGTGTTGGTGTTGTAATCATACATATGTAACCTATCCGTATATGGCTTTGAGACCCGACCTATTATATATAGGACGGGATAAGCTTACGAAAAGGTACCGAAAAACTCCCAAGAGATCTGTAATAGCTTTGTCCATCAATAAACCAGGCGGCTTCAACTCTCTTGTTTGCCTAACATCCGATGAAATCCCCAGCGATCGCTTTTCCACGAAACCCTAAGTCCATAATCATGGGTATTTCCGAGGTTACCCCTCGTCACAAGGGAATAAGGGATGCAGAAGTGGTGATCTCAAATTTAAATTTCACATACATGTAGAAGTGGTAAATGAGGACCTCCTCATATATGGTGATTTGCACAACGACGATCTCTTTTGAAGTATTTTTTTCTTATCTGCACGGGTATACTCCAAATCTAGCCCCACGAACTTGTACTTCTCTTTCTCCGCAGTCGCTTCATCATTTGTGTACACCACTTTCAAAGTCATGGTGCCATGGGTAGGGACGAAGTGGGTCTCTGTTGTGCGTTTCACATCGTCCATGCCTACAAGGAAATGGGTGAAAGGAAATGCCTGCAAGGAAATGCCTATGATGATGAAGAAGAAGAAACGATGGTTCTAGAACAGAGGAATGGGGGAGGAAGAGGAAAAAGAAGTGCACTAGGAATAACTGCAGAGATCGTGGATACGTGGTAATAATGAATAACTATATCTTCGGTTCGAGAACTCACCGTGGTTACGTGGAGATCATGGCAGTGTTGCCGGTTCAACAAGTGGGGCCGGTTCCTGCAAGAATATGGAATTAGTTGTGCATTTTTCTATGCGATAAATTGAGAGAAATCATTTATATTTTCTCTTTCATAATGAAACATAATTAAGTTGGTACAACCCAAGAGATTTGAAGAAAAAGATTTTCTAGTTTAACATACAACAGCACAAAAGTTTCTGAGCATGCATTCTTGAAATTTAAATTCTGATGATTTATTCAGAAGTTCTAAGCCACAACCGACATCACAGAGCCAACGCTCTTATCTTCGTCCTCCTCCTGTTGCTCGTCATTGTCATCTTTCGCATCCTCATGTTCCTCTGTCAGACCGGTGACCACCTCAATAATTAGCTTGATATAGTGCCTCATCACCTTGACCTGGACGACAAGCAAATCATCAAGGCAAATTCTATTTTGAGCATAGAATTCAGTCCATGGGTCAATGAACTCAATGCAATCGGCATATACTTCCAGTATGCGATATCGCCCCAAGATTTTTAGGCCTTCGTCACAATTATTCTTCATGCATACACAATATAACCCTAAAATATACAACATATCTTAGTTAACTGACCGCCCAGATAAATTTACAAAATAAGAAGGAAAAGCATAGGAAAAAGGGATTAACTAACCATTTGATGAAGATGATCTTCATCCTGCACCCGATGCACCAACACTGAGGGATCTCAAAGACCTCATCTTCATTTTGATGATGATGTGAAGAAACCTGTTGTAGTTTTTTGCAAGATGAAAGCTAAGATAGCAAGGCGAAGAGCTAAAGCTTATATGAAAAGATTTAGAGTAGTCGAGAAACTGAGGATCCTTATTCGTAGAGGTGTGGCATTATATTGGCTAAGTACATGGTTTGCTACATTTATATGTAGATATAGATTATTACTTTCTAATATTTTCTTTCTAGGTCAAGGATGAAGGGGGAGAGGAATTGATGATCACTAACAATTTGGAATTGACTTTTTGACCAAGTTGCTTCCCTCAAAGTGATAGTTAAACAACACAAGCCATCTATACCATACTATGTGTGCAATATGAACAAGTCAAATGTCATCCATGGGAAGGCCAAGATGGTTAAAAATTGACATTTCAATATTTAAATTTTATTATGCACAGTGAACTCTAGCCAACAACTAATATTATTCTTCTCCTATAGTACTTTTCAGCCAGCTACAGAAGTGCCCACCTCAACGTCTATTTCCCAAAGGACTTACCACTCACATGCTCCTACAAGACCACTTTTCAGCCTGTTAACCTCTTTCAAGGCTTGAATGATGCTACCCAGATGACAAGAGGCTAGTCTAATGTTCTCGAACTTGCTGGAATCAGGGAGGGGAATGTGTGCATCTTCACCATTTTAAATGAGGGGCTACAAGGCTTCATGGGTTGTGTTAATGTTTTGTAGTGAGGCCAAAAAGTATCTTGTTTATACTGGTGTTGGATGAACCATTAATGTAATATGTTGTTAGTGAACTTGTAGTGGTAAGGAACGTTTTGTCAACCTGGTGCTCTACATGCTAAGTAATATTATATCCATATGCTATGTATATATTTGGTTGATTGTGTTCATGTTGTTGCTTTTCTACGTACTCGTAAATTATGATATAAAAATATGCTCTATTGTTCTCTTTTTTATAGTTGTATGGAATGTACAATATGTATCAGCCGCGTTGATACATATATATTGTGTTGATTGTATAGTTTTGAATTACTTCATTTCCTGTGACTGAGAGCGGGTATGTAATATACAAAATAAAGTAGTAGCTCAGCACAAAACCAATAGATAGGTGCATCGGTCGCAAGTTAGTTCTGCCAAAGATTGGTTGATGGTTCGATTCTGTCTACCTGCATGAACTATTTTTCTGTTATTTAATTTCTATCAAACGCACTGACAGCTAGGGCCAGCCAAAAACGTCACGAAGCAGCATCAAACCCAGCACTACCATGAGATACTACCGTCGACACCGAGCTGACATGTAGGGTTGAAGCACAGAGGAGACGGTCGATGAAAAAAGAGAGTTGAACATGTACCGTGACGAAATCCATGATGAATTTGGCACCAGACGAAATGGCAAACTGGGCTTCAGGGCCTGGTACAAAATCTGCGACAAATTTTCCACTATGAAAAAAAGGAACGTCATGGATAATCATGCTGGAGGGGCTTGGAGCTTGTTGTGATGAAACGTTCCAGAAAGTCAGGAATCTGCAACGTTTGTAGGTCGCGTCATAAAAAAAGTCATGGATCATCCAGATTCTTGTAGTGACTCAAGTGGATGTTGTGATGCAACCTTTGTCACACTAGTGCACCATTGCATTTGACAGTTACATTCTAAAATGTTGTTTGGCTTTCTGACCATAGTTTCACATATGGAGTGTAATTGCATGTGTTATTTTGCAAACTACCTTGATCCACATGAGAACACACACTAAAGTAGATGTGGTGATGCAACCTTTGTCACACTACTGCAACATTGCATTTGGCAGTTGGATTCCAACATGTTTTTGGGCTTTCTAACCATGGTTTGACACATGGAGTGTCATTTCATGTGTTCTTTTCCAAATGACATTGATCCACATGACCATAAACACTCAAGTGGATGTGGTGATGCAACCTCTATCACACTGGTGCACTATTGCATTTGGCAGTTGCATTCCAACATGTTTTTTAGCTTTCTGACCATGGTTTGACACATGGAGTGTCATTGCATGTGTTATTTTCCAAACCACATTGATCCACATGACCCCACACACTCAAGTGCATGTGGTTATATGACCTCTATCACACTGCTGCTCCACTGCATTTGGCAGTTGCATGCCGACATGTTTTTGGGCTTTCTGACCATGGTGTGACACATGGTGTGGCATTGCATGTGTTCTTTTCCAAACCACATTGATCCATGTGACCACACACACTCAAGTGGATGTGGTGATGTGACCTCTGTCACACTAGTGCACCATAGCATTTAGTAGTTGCATTCCAACATGTTTTTGAGCTTTCTGACCATGGTTTTGCACATCGAGTGTCATTGCATGTGTTCTTTTCCAAACCACATTGATCCACATGACCACACACACTCAAGTGGATGTTGTTATGCGACCTATATCACACAGCTGCCCCATTGCATTCCAACATGTTCTTGGGCTTTGTAACCATGGTTTGACACATGGAGTGTCATTGCATATGTTCTTTTCTAAAGCACATTGATCCACATGACCACACACTCAAGTGGATGTGGTGATGAAACCTCTGTCACACTGGTGCTCCATTGCATTGGGCAGTTGCATTCCAACATGATTTTGGGCTTTCTGACCATGGTTTGACACATTGAATGTCATTGCATGTGTTCTTTCCAAACCACATTGGTCCACATAACCACACACACTCAAGTGGATGTGGTGATGCAACCTCTGTCACACTAGTGCACCTTTGCATTTGGCAGTTGCATTCCAACATGTTTTTGGGCTTTCTGACCATGGTTTGACACATGGAGTGTCATTGCATGTGTTATTTTCCAAACCACATTGGTCCGCATGAACACACACACTCAAGTGGATGTGGTGATGCAACCTCTGTCACACTGGTGCTCCTTTGCATTTGGCAGTTGGATTCCCACATGTTTTTGGTCTTTGGGTCCATGGTTTGACTCATGGAGTGTCATTGCATGTGTTATTTTCCAAACCACATTGATCCACATGACCACACACACTTAAGTGGATATGGTGATGCAACCTCTATCACATTGCTGCTCCATTGCATTTGGCAGTTGCATTCCAACATGGTTTTGGGCTTTCTGACCATGGTTTGACACATGGAGTGTCATTGCATGTGTTCTTTTCCAAACCACATTGATCCATGTGACCACACACACTCAAGTGGATGTGGTGATGCATCCTCTATCACACTGATGCAGCATTGCATTTGGCAGTTGCATTCCAACATGTTTTTGGACTTTATGACCATGGTTTTGCACATGTTTTGTCATTTCATGTGTTCTTTTGCAAACCACATTGATCCACATGACCACACACACTCAAGTGGATGTGGTTATGCAACATATATCACACTGTGGCTCCATTCCATTTGGCAGTTGCATTCCAACATGTTCTTGGGCTTTCTAACCATGGTTTGACACATGGAGTATCATTGCATGTGTTATTTTCTAAACCACATTGATATACATGACCACACACACTCAAGAGGATGTTACTACAAGAAAAGATGGCTTTTACAACAGACAATTTTCATGGTTGAAGGCCCATTTTTCGTGGCTAAAATGTCTTCTACGACAGATGCCCTTCATGGTAAAAGCCCCGTCACAAAAGAATCTACCACGGTTTTGTTCTGACCATGGCAGATCGCACCCTTCAGCCACGAAAACTTGTTCCGTCGTAGATCTGTTCGCCAGCTGTGTTGACTGTTGATGTCATGCAAACTGCCACATGGCCGCCGCCGTTAGCGGCCGGTTACCTCCATTAACGGTCATAGAAACCATGGCAGAAGCCAGGCCTGGCCAAGGCCTACTAAATACTAACCAGGCCGGCCCATCAAGAGAGGCCAGTAAGAAGATGGACAGTTACTGTTTTGTACTGCATTGTTTGAAATGGGCCCAAAATTGCAGCCAGCAGCGGTCCGTGAACTTTCAGGCCCAATTCTCTTTGGGCCTAAAGAAGGCCCATGTTGGTCCAACTTTGTGCGGCCCATTAGCAACCTGCGCCAAGTCGCTCCTATACACTTAAGGCCTACGGTCAGCCCATCATTATTATCCCAGCCTATCATGGGACGCCTACTGATGGCCCTTCTCTGAGATGGTTCGTTACTGTTCTGGTCTATTACTATTCTGGCCTTTTACTGTTCCGGCTTTTACAGTCCCACAAGTGGCCCTTTACTATTCTAGCCTGGTAAATGTGTCGGCCTATTACTGCCCTCGCCTGGAAATTTCTCGGACCGTTAGTATTCAAGCTCGTCACTGTTTTGGCCTTTTACTGTTGAGGCCCGCTACTCTTTTGGCCTATTATTGTTCTGCGATTTTACCATTTCTTGCCTGTTACTGTGATGGGTTGTTCCTGTTCTGGTCTGCTACTGCTCTGGCCTACTACTGTTACGGCTTGCTACGGCCTGTTACTCATACAGCCTATTACTGTTACGGCCTGTTACCACATGCGTGTCGGCCCATGCAAATATCATAAAACGTGTATAAGAATCCGTCATTTTTTACTGTTCATCATCGACCGAATACACGATGGGCCAATAACAAAGCATGGTAGTGTTCCCTAATCGACCTGCCTAGCGTAGTTACCGAAACGACTACCGCCATGTGTGGAAAGCGTCAACTAATGCCTACATGGCCTACACGAGTTATCTAGATATTATATCAGCTGCAAACTTTTTAAAATTATTACATATTATCAACTCAAGGGAAAGAAAAATCAGCATTTCAGTTGACAATCAAGTTGATACATAGTCCTCAATTTGCTTTCTCAATCAATCACCTGCATCTTCCTTTGAGTGTGACAGCTACATTGGAGGAGACATGATCTTTCAGCCCCCACTTTGGTGGCGATAGAAATAATTGCAGTCTGAAACTAAGTAATAACAAGTTAATACATCAAACAAGACAAACTACTCATTTGACTGATATGATAGGACCTATGATCTAGAGTTTACAACTGGTCAATGGTTCAATTATTGACCAACACGTCAAACAAACAGGACAAGCAAGCACACATTAAACAAGTGTGCCTATCGTGAAACGAGCAATCCAAAAATGTGTGTGTGTGTGGCTTAGAATTTCAGCAAAAATAAACTAGCCAGGTCATTTCAATAAATATATATGGAAGCAGTTCTATACCCTAAAATGCAAGCGACATTGGGTGACTCGGAATTTGTGTTGAGCCAAAAAATGGCATGCAGTTACTCTCATAGCGAAGAATGAACCAGATAGAAATTATGGCCGCATCATACGAGAACTTGTAGAGCAGGAATGCAAATCATGAATGAACTATATATTGTAGAGAATAGTTATGTCATGTCTTAGGACGAACCAAACCCAGAACCAGATGCGAGGTATAATGGTGTCGCTTGTGAACCTGTAGAACAGGACAAACAAGCATTAGACAAGTGTGCCTAGAATGAAATGAGCAATCAAACAAAGTGTTTCTTAGAATTTCAGCAAATATAAACAAGCGAGGTCATTTCAGCAAATATATATGGAAGCAGTGGCATCTCCTGGAAAGCATAGAGTCGTTGGGTGACTCAAAATTTGCGGTGAGCTACACAATGGCATGTAGTTACTGCCATAGCTAAGAATCAACCAGATAGAAATTATAATGGCATCATAAGAGAACTTCTAGAGGAAGAATGCAAACCATGAGTGAACTACATAGTAGAGGACAGTTATGTCGTTGCTCAAGATAAACCAGCACCATATAAGGAAGTAATGGCATCCCTTGTGAACCTGTAGAATAGGCTATGTAAACAAACATGTTCATTGTTCCATTTTGAGCTATATGCAAGAAAAAGGAAATAGTTAGTAATCTAGCTTTTGAAGGACCAGATCGAAACAACAAAATTATAATCGAATTAGTACGAAGAGTTTAAACGGCTACTGCAGGATAGCAGAATGATGCCAAGGAGGAAATAATAGCAGGAACTGATCTCGGGACAAACTAGATAGATTCAGCAACTGTAGAGTAGGGAATCCACACTAATATTTTCCGCTGACTTCAGGTTTTGCAAGAATTACACGGTAGCAGGCAATTACTGTTGTATGGAGTAGCTAAGAACATGTGCATGACAAAATAATAGACATGTCCATGACTTGAAATTTGTAGAGCAGCGAATGCAAACTAACATGTCTAATGACCTTTGTATGTACTAGCACGAAGAACAGGCATGTCCAATGACTTCTATGTACGAGCACGATTACAAATATGCAGTTCATTGCGACATGCTTGAACCCGCTATACAGCTAACAAAACAAAAACGGGTTGCAGATTTGGTTAACCTTGGTCGGAGAGGCGTCTAAGCATCGTCGGTACCGTGCGGGTGACGTCTAGGTCACCGAGGGTGCTGCGATTGCGGTGGCTATTGGCGTCGGGGAAGCAGATCTTGGGCAGTCGATGTCGTCTTGAGCACGGTGGATGAGAGCATCGTTGAGGCAGATCTAGTGCAGTGAACAGCGACGGCCGAGCAGCTGGTCTAGAGCGGTGGACATGGGAGTCCTTGAACTAGATCACGTCCGGTGTACACTGGTGAAGCGGATCTGGTACGGTTGGGTAGCTTTTGGCGGCCGGGAAGCAGAGCTTGGGCGCTCGATGATGCCATGGGCATGTCGAACGACACCACAGCTCGGGTGTAGTGGCAGAGAGACCCAATGAACCAGATCCGGTGGGTGAGCATCAGTGAAGCGGCTCCGCAGCGGTGCATGAGACCGTAACTCAAGCGGCTCCGGCCGTTGTGGAATTGCCGTCGGCCGATGCGCGTGGTGGTCATGGAGGTGAGGGCATGGGAGACAGGGGCTGGGATTTTTGGAAGGACCAGTGGGAAAATCTAGGCGAATTGGGACGAAGGAGGTGAACATAAACATCAATTATGATCGTGACCCCAAGCTACCGACTTTAGCTTTCCCATAGGGCGTGAGAACAATGGGTAGAATGGGAATTTTGAAGTCAAAAGTTTTTGAAATTGAGGGGCGAGAAATGCTTCAAGATCGTGTGTGATTTTGCCGCTTGATTGAGATTTTGAATTTGGCGACCGTCCATCTAATAATAATATAAAATTGGTACTGCCCCGGTGGGATATTTTGCCTCAAAGTTTTTGAAACTGAGGGGCGAGAAATGCTTCAAAGTTAGTGTATGGTTTAGCCGCTCGATTGAGATTTTGAATTTGACAAGCGCCCATCTGATAATAATACAAAAATGGTACTCCCCAGGTGGGAGATTTTGCCTCAAAGTTTTTGAAATGGAGGGGCGAGAAATGCTTCAAAGTCGGTGTGCACTTTTGCTGCTCGCTTAAGATTTTGAATTTTACTAGCGCCCATCTTGTGATAATAATACAAAAATGGTACTCCCCCGGTGGGAGATTTTGCCTCAAAGTTTTTGAAACTAAGGGGCGGTAAATGCTTCAAAGTGGGTGTGCAGTTTTGCTGCTCGATTGAGATTTTGAATTTGGCTAGCGTCCATCTAATAATAATAATATAAAAATGGTACTCCCTTGGTGGGAGATTTTGGCTCAAAGTTTTTGAAACGGTTAGGCGGGAAATGCTTCGACGTCGGTGTGTGTGATTTTGCCGCTCGATTGAGATTTTAAATTTTGCTAGCGTCCATGTACTACTACTAGTAGTAGTAAAAAAAGGTGTGGTTAGGAATTTATGGCGGAGAGTCACATCAACTGATCATCCATATAACCACACTTGAGGTACTTCTTGTGTTCGGTATTACTACGCTAGAGTAGTACTAGTTTGGAGAATTAACTTCATCTATTCGCTTTATAGTTAGTTATTACATGCAGTAGTAATCTAAAATCTAGCCAATGCATGTGGCCACCGCATCTAATTGAAAACATGCAATCCAATGGATGCACTCATGTTTTAACAACATGATCGGCCAGGAGCATTACACGGTGTGGTGGTTCATATTTTTCGGTAAACTAGAGGAGTAATTGAGCAAAACTAGGAGCATTAATTGGTCCTCCAGCCTAGCAATTGAGGCTATAAAATAATTAAGAGGTATATACACCTTTAGTCCCACGTCTTGCACCGAGGGTGTTTTAGTCCCACATATTGAAAAATGAGCAATACTAGTCCCACAACTTATATCTCGAGAGCATTTTAGTCCAATTTAATCGAATTTCAGTGAATTTGACTTAATTTGTCCACAAATGATGTTGGTTTTTTTAAATGACTCCTCTATATTTTTTATGTCATTTGTGTCCCTATACGGACTGATAAGTGGGTCACCTGTTAGTAAACGTACAAATAAAATAGTTAAATCTCTAAGAGGAGAATGGATTCTAACTTAACACTTTTGTACAACGACACACACCCATCCACAAGCCACTATGCCGGTAGGTGCTAGTTGTTACTCCTGTGAGAGGAGTACTTGAGAGGACGTAATTATGCCAGACGAGGAGTACTTGGGAGGACGTAATTATTTATACAATAAAAAAGCACATACAAACGCAAAAATTCTCGCGTCTATGTTGGCACGGTCCATAATATCAATTATATAGCTTAGTCGTTAACCTAGTAGCTAGTTGTAGTGTCTAGAATAAACTTGATTTTTTTCTTATTCGCAAAAATGAAAAGGAATAAACTTGAGTTGTAATTGTAGCCCAGAACACAAATTATTTTGAATTGAGAATTTGCATCTTTTTTTTAGATTTTTCACACCTTCGGAACACATATTTTTGAATATCCAAAATAAAGAACACATCAGCCGGAGCGCTCTTCGGTTAATCACTTCTGTGTGGATGTTGTAGTGGCAAGTTTGATTTCTTCAGTCACGCAGGTCATCAGTTCGATACCCTACCATGCATTGGTAGTTTTACTTATTTGTTTTCTTATTTAGATCCTCCTGTCAGGTCGTACCAAGGTCACAACTGGCAGGGAGAAAATACATAGGGGTCATTTTGCAAAAATTATGATACCACACGTCACTTCCAGAATTAGTTACGATGAATTCAGACAAAATCATAGAAATTCGATTGAATTGGACTAAAATATTCCGGTTACAAGTTGTGGGACTAGTATTTCTCACTTTGCAAGATGTGGGACTAAAACGCTCCCGCGGTGCAAGTTGTTGGACTAAAAACGTATATACCTCAATAATTAACGACCGTGCTATTGAGAGAACATGAGGTTTTTAGCTCCACGGAGCACCCCATCCGGCCACACGGTGAGCATCCAAGGGCACAGCCAAAAAGATAAATTGAAAAATGGAAAATGTCATGCAAAAAATTGAAAATGTCATGCGTTTGCGTGTGCCCTGAGGGACCAGGGAGCGCATGTTTCTCCTTAGATTTTGGGATAAGTAAATACAATGAGGTTATGACACTACTACTACTAATATAATCCTACACCTACACAGTCGCGTGCTCCCAGAAGTCGTATGCTGGTGCGCATGACTGTTTTACCGTAATTAGTGTGCATGCGCATGCGCGTGCCCATGCCACTTTGTTGAAATGCGCTTGAGGTTGTTGTGTGCATGCCGTTGTCTCGTTTCCACATGATTCGCTTGGCTTTCTCAGGCTTTGTTTAAATGTGTGTGTGTCTAGAACCGCTTCATGTGCCAGTCGACGGGACCGACACCACACGAACGCCATCATCCATGGCCGGCAAGAAGTAGGAGGACTCGCCATGGGCTGGTCTCCCTGAGGGACTCATCCAGAAGATAGGTGACATATTCCTTTCGACGGACGACTTCGACTACTACGCCGCCTTTCGAGCAGTTTGCAGCGCCTGGCGCGGCTTCATGGAGGAGTGCTATATGCCAGCCAATTGGATTGTTGTAGAGCACCAGTTGTTGGGGGAGTATCAGGTAGACGACGCTGCCATCACTGGCCGCCACCTTGAGAAGAAGATTAGACGGGTTATTCACATGTGCTTTCTTTATATTCATGTGTATATATGCGATCCATCCTTTTTTTGCATTCACATCCTATACTATCTGTTTTCAAGTTATGTTTCTTCATCCACTTGTTGCCCAGGGTTTTGCTCCATGGTTTACCTTGATTGAATTTTAGTCTGTTTACCTTGACTGAATCTCTGTTTCTCCTCTCTCTCTCTAGAAGTACTTTTATGTCGGTAGCACAACCGGCGGCCGCCTTGTGCTTGGACAGAGGGTTCAGCCATACAAGACCTGGTTATACAACCCCTTCTTGGGCACTATTAAGCGCATGAGGGTGGAGATATCTACCGAGCAGGTGGCTTATGTCGCTGTGACGATGTTCCCGCCGTTGATGGTGTTTACATCTAACCATCAGAACACCACCATTCGGTGGGCGGATGAGAGCACGGAGGAAGGGAGTCGCCCGGTCTTTGGTGAAGGGTGGTACTCGCCATATGACTTCGCGGAACTCCGGAGAATGACTTCTTACGCTAGTGATGTTTTCGTCACAAACATATACGGGTATGTCCTCTCGACTATGTGTGATTCTGCTCATGGAGATGTCCAGCTGCAGCGCTCCGCACGAACCCTAGAGATGTATCCCACCATTGTAGGCCCTGTTCCGAGCGCCAGTTCCGAGAGAATCATTTTTACCTCGTCGAGTCCGACAAGGAATTGTTGTTCGTTGTGAGTGGACCGGTCTATGGCATCATGCCAACTATTTACTGGGTTGATACCCAGAACCGTGTCATTCAGCCGGTCAGAGGCATCGGAAGTCGTGCTCTCTTCATTGCTGAAAATCGGTGTGTCTGCATTAACAGCGCCAGGGTACCCACGGTGTAGGCCGGCAGCATATACTATGTGTACCTATCCGAGATTAGATCTTACAACTTTTAGGATCTTGCGTAGGAAGAGGAGCCAGGGGTTGTATATGGGTATGGAGTAGGAGGATTATGGATCAATGACCGTCCTTTTGAACTTGTTCGATTGCTAGCGGAGTATTGCAGAATCGTTGAGCATTTTGAGATGTAGATGGTGCCGCCCTATGGCGAGGATGGTACCACTCACTATGATTACTATGATGGCTATCCATCAGATTGATGGATTGTGTGGGTCTGCTCCTAATGTATTCTCTTCAGGTCAGCTCTTTATGTGTTCACTTTGTTGAGTGAACGTCAATGAATTTTGCAAGTTCTATGGTGCCTGTGTAATACAATGGATGTTCTCCCTGTTCTAGTAGATCGTGTGTTGTACCTCTTACAATTTCACTGTTTTTTCATGTGTGTGTAGTAATTCTGATAGATGCTCAGTTTGTAACAATCCTCAAACAACTTACAACTGCTAATTACAGTAGATTACTATAATCCTTAGTAAACTTGATAGTAATAAAATGAAGCATAAAAGTTGCATCAGAGTACAGACAACTAAAAAACACCATAATTGGTGTTATAGAAAAGGTCTCTATAGAGCTTGCATCCCGAGACATGTAACAACTGGATTCCCATGAGAGCTGCAGATGAGATTATTAAGTATATTCTACATCAAAGCATGCATGTTTTTCAATTCATATAAGTCTTTGCATGATATGGTCATTACTGAATCTGTTTTGTTGGCTTCTTGGTCAACAATATCACGGGCATCTCGGAGGGCATCCTCAAATAATCTTTCGGCTAGAAAAAGAGGATGAGTCGAAGCGGTGTGCCATGAGCAATAGGTATTGTCACTGTTGCTGTGTGAAACAAAATCTAAACTTGGAGAAGGGGGTCTCTGTTCGGCATTCAGAGGGTCATTTGCAATCATACCACCATGAATTTTAAATGTGTCAATGCGGTAATATATAAGGAAGGAAGCAAATAAGAGTGGTGGCTCATACAACTATTTCTTCTTGAATAAGTGGACCAGTTGGCACCATGGAGCGATGCGAGCATGTGCTGCTCTGTGAAATGACTGCTCTACTTGAAGATGGCTGAGACCAAGACAAAACAAGTTACTTAAACAACAAACTTGGGAAACAAACTACAAGTTCATTTCAAATAATAATGTGAGCAATCAACCAAAGTACCTGATGCAGACTGCTCAAACTAGAATGTGCAGAACATGAATAAAACGAATATGAAAACTAAGCCATTATGTTTCTCATATATAAACTAGCCAGGCACTACACAATGAAATCTTCCACTAATTTAATCATAGACAAAAAAGAGTAACTCATCCAACAAAAACACATCAATTGTAAGCCTTGAATATGCTAGCCAGATAATTTCATACAAACAATGAATCAAGCAATCATACATTGAATTATTCATGAATAGCCAGATAATTTCAATGGTTTGGCGGCCTGAGAACAACAAACTGAACCATCAAGTGCCTCGTATTAAAATAGCCAGTTCATGTAACTATGATACACAATAGATACAAGAGTGAGATGAAGTGCACAAGGTTCCTTATGATAAGTGTGTGGATCTTATCGCTAGTGTGGCCTTGTTCTTATTATCAGACAACTCAGATGAAATAAACCTGGCCTCTCCATATCTAGAAAATTGAACTAAGCACATGGAACAAAAGCAGACCATAGTGGGGCTAAAATGTTTGACGCTAATTTTTGGCAAAAAATTATGAAGAAGAAGAAAGACAAATGGTAAATTTAAGCAAACAAAAAATGTGGCAAGTACCAAACTTCGGGTGGGGGGCCTTACGGTAGCTGTTACACGAGATTTATGGCGCCTCGTGTGGACGGGCAGAGTATGTACTCCATTGTTGCTCCTCTACATAAATGTAAGGCCACCTATAAATACAAATAGGTTACAACATGATATACATTGGCATGAATTGAAACAAAAGTAATGGGGTCTTACGAGATTATAGGAGCCATTCACTCTATGATATTATGTGCAAACTGAGACTGCTCCTTGCATAATAACAGCAAACAGTTTGAGCCGCAGGTTAAGAGGGATCAAATCGATTGTAGATAATGGTCAAATAGTATGACATGTGTAAACGTGTAGTATAGGATAGCAGGACAATAGCACGATGGAAATACTATAGTTCATAAATTGGCGAATGAGGGAGATATTATATAATCATATCTCATGTGGACAGGTACAGCAGAGAATGTAAACAAATATGTTAAGTGACTAATAATTCACAAAGAAATAGTACAGTACATAAAAACAGTTCAATGCATGGAGTTTAAGTGTAACCACAACGAGTTAATTTAGTACATAACAGGTGTATATCAAGTGAAGAACCTGTTAGTTAGGAAATTTAGCACGAATACAGTACATTGCCAACAAACAAATCACATAGGGAGATCTGGTTTTACCTTAGTCGTGGCGGCGTCTAGGCCTCCTCCGCATCCTCACAGGTCACGTCGAGGTCCCCGAAGGTGCTACAGTCGTAGTGGGTGTCGACGACGGGGAAGCAGATATTGGGTAGGCGAGGATACGAGCAGAACGCTAGACCACGGCGTCCGTGGAGTAAATCCTATGCGGTAGATGATGTGCTCAGTGCGCTAGACAAGAGGGTTCGTTGAGCAGATTAGGTGTGGCGGGTACGCCGGCTAAAGTGCAGCGGGGATGTTCCAGCCGGTGATGTATTCCTGGAGGAGAGAGGGGTAGGGTTTAGGTACTGCTAGCACTATACTAGGAAAATTACGAGTGAAGCCCCCTACCCACCAGACTTAATAGGGGTCGAATGGGAATTTCGAAGTATCTGAAATTTTGGGGCACAAACTATGTTCGGATATGCGGGATATTTTACCGCTTTATTTTGGTTTTGAATTTGGTCATGGTCCATGTAATAATAGAAATTTGGTAGGTCGTACCCCCTCTGTGTTCAGGAATCCAAGGCCGTACTCCCTCAATCCAACACCTCAACTGATCATCCATGGCCATACTCCCAATGCTCAGGATCTCGAAGAAGAATGGATATCATACTTAGGAGTTTCAAAAAATTATGACATAAATTACATCATGTTGGGAGGATGATGTTATACAATCATGCAAATTTGCAAGTTCCAACTCATATTCATTTCATGGTCATGTTAGGAGTCATCTTATCAACAAGTTTTTTTACATACATAGGTGATACCCTAAGGTCATCCGCAATGTGTAAAAAGGCACACCTTAAGTCCTATGTGGCATCTGCTAATTAAGGTTCACCTTGTATAGTACAGAGAAAACAAATTTATCTTTAAGCCTAAGGTGCACCTCAAAAGCTTATGGGTTGCCCATAGAAAATACAAAAACCATTTCCCCTCTCTCCTTCTTTCTCATGTGATCATTTTTAAAAGGGGTTCAAAATTTTCAAGATTCTAAATCTTAGCAAGAAGTTGAACCTATCGTCGAAACTCTTGCTGGTTTTTTATATATTAAATTTAACCTAATTCCGAGATATCGACATAAAGTCATTCAAATGTGCGGGGTTAGCTAGGAAGCTTGAAAACACATAAAACATGGGAATCGCAAGTACAACATGTTGTCGATCCACTATCTATGTCTGTCAACTTGGCTTGTGGCATGCACATCCAATATTCTTTGGGCTTCTCTTTACGGAAAAGAACAACTAACCTCGCTCGTCTTCACTCGAAAAATGTAGAATTGAATGTTCTTTCCTGGTAGTTGGACACTCACACCCACGACACTTCTTATAGCAGAAAATGCACCCATCTACCTCTCAAATGACATTTAATTCAAGAGCTATCTCTCGCGCTTACTTGTAGCTCAAGTTTGACCTAATTTCGCTAAATTGTTAAGATGCAAAATCTTAGCAAGAAGTTGAACCTATCGACAAAACTCTCGTTGTTTCTCGATATATTAATTATGACCCCTCGATGGGTACCTCCAAATTAAAAGCTTTTTCGTACCACTTTCAAAGCAACACCTATAATTTACTTGTAGTTTCAAATTTGACCTAATTTTGATAAATCGACTTAAAGTCATTAAAATGGGTAGAGTTATCTATGAAGTTTGAAAGCTCATAAAACATGGAAATCATTGGTACAACATGTTGGTCCATTATATATATGTGTAAACTTGGCATGGCATTCACATCCAATATTCTCCAGACTTCTTATGAAAAAGAACAACCTCGCTAATCTTCACTCGGAAAATGTAGAATTGAATGTTCTTTCCTGATAGTTGTAAACTCACACTGATGGCATTGTTTACTATAACAAGATGCACCAATCTACCTCTGAAAATACATTTAATTCAAGAGCAATCTATCACGCTTACTTGTAGCTCAAGTTTGACCTAATTTTGTTAAATTGTCAAGATGCAAAATCTTAGCAAGAAGTTCAACCTATCATCAAAACTCTCGGTGTTTTATGATATATTAATTGTGACCCCTCGATGGGTACCTCCAAAAGATTTTTCGTAAAACTTTCAAAGCAACCTATAATTTACTTATAGTTTCAAATTTGACCTAATTTCAATAAATCGACATAAAGTCATTCGTTCAAATGGACAGAGTTAGCTAGGAAGTTTGAAAACTCATAAATAAAACATGGGAATCGTTGGTACAATATGTTGGTGCACTATATATGTCGGTAAACTTGGCTTCTAGCATTCAGATCCAATATTCTTCGGACATTTCTTTACAGAAAAGAACAACCTCGCTCGTCATCACTCGGAAAATTGAGAATAATTGAATGTTATTTCCTGATATAGTTGCAAAATCACACCGACGACACTGTGTAGTACAAGAAAATGCACCCATCTACCTCTCTAAAAAGTCATATATTTCAACAGCAATCTATCGCACTTACTTGTAGCTCAAGTTTGAACCAATTTTGTTAAATAGTGTCATGCAATGCAAAATCTTAGCAAGAAGTCCAACATGTTGTCAAAACTCTCGGTTGTTTCTCATATATTGATTGTGACCCCCGATCGGTATGGTACCTCCAAAAGCTTTTTCGTAAAACTTTCAGAGCAACCTATAATTTAGTTATAGTTCAAGTTTGACCTAATTTTCATAAATCGGCATGTAGTCATTCAAGTGGCCAGAGTTAATTAGCTAGGGAGTTTGAGAACTCAAAAAACATATGGAAATCTTAAGTAAAACACGTTGGTCCAGTTAATATGTCTAGAAGCTTGGCTTATGGCATTGAGATCCATATTCTTCAGGCTTTCTTTATGGAAAAGAACCATCTCGTCATCACTCGGAAAACTGAGAATTTTATTTCCTGATAGTTGGAAACTCACACTGACGACATTGTTTACTACAAGAAGATGCACCCATCTACCTCTAAAAATACATTTAATTCAAGAGCAATCTATCGCGCTTACTTGTAGCTCAAGTTTGACCTAATTTAATTAATCGACAAGAAGTCACTGAAGTGTGTGAAGTTAGCTAGGAAGCTTGAAAAATCCTAGTACTAAAAACTTGGGTATTACGTATGAGAAATTGTGGTCTAGTTTGTGTGATAATTGGGCATTTGCATTTTATTTTAACTATGGTAGGTCTCGTAGGAGCGAGGTGCTTGAGAGTTAACACGGTCGGTGGAAGTACAAGTTACATCAAGGACCTCATAAAAATGAAAATTTCACCCAAGTCCATGCATTTAGCACAAGGACCCTGAAACTGAGCAATGAAGTGTGTGGTTTGAGGTTAGCGCATACTAGCGTTCATCATGCTAAAGACTATCAGTAGAATATTTGTACATGCTAATAATGGAAAAGAAGATCCAACAGTTAGCAATGTTTGGATTTGCTGGTCTTGATCCAACGGTCAATGTTTGAAGTTATCCGTACACTATACAGTGGTATGGTATGGTATTGTAAGAGATAAGACAAGATAAAGATAAGATAATAAGTACTATGAATGGCTGATATTTTGAGTAACCATTGTGTTCCATCCTAAAGGAGGCATCATAGTGGCATCTCATTAATGAATCCACACCAGAACAAGAGCACAGCACCATATAATCCTTTTCCTAGCTAAAAACACCTAGGAATCATATGACCACTGTCTTACTGACAGTAGTTGGACAATAGCCAAATCAGTTGCAAAGCCAATGAAGAGGCACAGTAGTATATGTTCATGTGCAATAAATGTAAGGCCTCAGACCTACATCACTGGCAGCATAACTCTATCTCTAGTCAGCAAGTAGCATGTACAGCTCATGTGTTGTTCATCACTGTGCTCATTCCATAAGGAGGCCCCACAGTGGCAAACACCATAGCCACAACCACCAAATTATACTAAGACTGGTTAAACATTTAACAAAATTGTTCCAAAAGCAATTCTATCATCTTCCCAGCAGAACAGCTAGGAGCTCACACCTTAACCATACAAAGAAAATACAGTAAGATAGTGTATGGAGAGCAGCAGTGATGCTAAAAATATAAACAACAAGTTTGTATGTATATCTTCACCATATTAATAAAATGCAATAGAGTCTATAAATTAAAACAATAAGGAAGCGTGTGTAGGAACATTATATGTTCTACAGAAGGTTGATAACTTAAGAATATCAATCACACACTTGCATTTGTAGTATTGAACTATAAACCATGTATAGCTTCTATACCAGACTCCTATATAAACATATACGAATCAGTTTCATGCTTTAGCATGTTGGAATGATCATGAGATCATCCTGAAACTATTTACCAGCAACTCTAAATATAACCAGCAAGAACTTAACACTTAAACTACCTATACTCAAATTACAGTAATCTATGCTCACTCTTATACCTCACATATACATCAATAATTAAGGGTGAACCTAGCAAATCAATTTATCTACATACTACACGCACAAGTATATCTTAATGAAATCTAATTCTACAAATAATTATACCATAGTGTATTCATTGTACACACTTGAGCGCTTCACCTATGCATTCAACTAAAAAATAGGGTATGTATTTTCTAGTCAAAAGAAAAGGTAACCAACAGTTGCAATAAGAATATATACTTACACTAGCACCATTTGAAGACCAATTAATCAACAGAGTCACACACGGTCATCAATTGCTTCACCAACAAACCAAACAGGACATGACATAGACAATACACATCCCATGTCAACACTGAGAGCTCATAGAAAGAGTAGAGAAGAGAGGAAAGGGATACCTACCTGGAGGTGGAGCAGACCTCGCCGAAGAAGAAGCAGAGGCGGCATCAGCCCATGTGGCGACCACGGCACGGCGGCACAGGGAACTGGGTGGTGCTACGCCTGCGCCAAGCCGCAACCAGCAGTCCATCAGCATCAAGAGGGAGATCCAGAACCCCTAGCAACCTCGGCGTGGTGGTGGAGTACAGCCGCAGTACTTTGGTCGGAACCCTAGCACCAGTAGGGTTGCGGGGCGGCCAGACGAAGACGGGTATCACAAATCGAATTGGGTAGGAAGGTGGAGCTCGACAAAGCGCATTGATTAGAACCAATGGCGTGACCAGAGTGGCCGGAGTTTGTCAGAATCTGGTAGAGACCGCCGTGGCACCAAGCATCAACCATAGGAGGACAAGAGAGAGAGAAGATCAAGTCAGGGAAAGGAGAGGGGTGTGGACTGGATCGGTCTGATCGACCCAGCAGATCACCTAGGCCGGTTTAGCCTAGTCCAGTGGGTTGGTTTGATCTATGGACCAGAACCTCTTATACAAAAAAATGAGTAAACAAAATTTGAAATTACCAAAATACCCCTAAACCTATCTCAGCTCAAAAAAATATAGAAAAATTCTAAAAAGATATATGATATATCAAAATGACTACAAAAATAATACCTACCTAATAAAAATACAACTTTACTTGTTTAAGTTAGGTAAAATGCAAATAAATATTAACACTATTAACTTCTAAATGAAATTTCATAAAATAAATAAAAGTCCTAAAAATGAATAAAAATAATTTTTGCATATGAAAATAAATCAACTATTTTACAAAAATACTAAAACTTGGAACAAATAGTCAAGGACATTTAATCCTTTGTAGAATTTTGTAAAAATAAAAATAATACTTAAAAATAAATAAAAATCATTTTTAAGATCTTGAGTAAATATATTTTACTAGAATAATACTAAAGGTATTTTCCTAAAGTTTTTTAAGATTTTAAGGAAAAAAATCCTTACCTATTTTATAAAAGACCTAGTTTGTAAATTCTACCAAAACATCTCTTAAAAATATATAATCACATTTCTATATAAAACACCTTAGATCCCTAATAACTAAATACTAAGTCCAAAGCTATAACTTGGATCTATAGTAAAACTTAAGTGTAACTTATTAACCTTATAAAACTCTTTTAAAATCATAAATCCAAACTAAACCAACAATTTTAAGTAAATTTTGAAAATCATAAAAATAAATTCTATTTATCTCTTAACTATTCTTAAACATGAGTCTAGCTCTAACAGATTATTCAAATCATCTAAATTTACTTTCATTAATAAGATAAACTATATTCATAATAACAAATCACATTTAAAATCATCATTCACTTGAGCTAAAATTGAAAGATCCTATACCTTCAAACCTGCTTGTTGCAAGATTTAAAGCTTATTAAAACATTTAAACACATCACACTCTAGATCTAATTATGTTTTTATAGTTAACTTTTATCTATTCCAAATTAAGTTATAAGGCATCTCAAATCCAAACTTATCGAACAAACGCAAATGACATCGATCACATTTTATTAACCATAAAGATTGGTTAAACCTTATCAAAGAAACCTTTTCTTCAAAAGTTATTCATTTCGCCACTTTAAACAATAATCTCATAATAATTTCTTCAACTCTTATCAACCTAAAACATGAACTTACATAATGGTTACATAATACCAAATAACTCTAATCATATGTTGTTATACTTACTTTGAATCATACATGTTAGTAATAAGTTCCTTGTATTTATATATTTGTTTGTAAAGTAAATTTATAGACAAACTAAATCTTAAAGAAATCACCCAAACTTAACCTATTCACCATATTGGGTATTACTCTAGGGTTTTCCAAACTGCATTACATTACTTATGCATCACAACATCTTGCTTCTTTAAACATTAGTCCTTACCAGACTAATGATGCTATTTCCAGAATTTGGATCTTCTAGTGTCTCGAAGACCGTGATTGCATAATCTTGCAATCACAAAAGGCAAGTTCACAATTTGCTCATGTCCTTTGATTATTTTCTATCAAATGCTTGTAACTCAAATATTGTCATCACCTGCATTTCAAAAAGGACAGAAAATACTATTTTCATAATAATATGATTGTGGATTATTTACCAAGTGGTAATAATCTATTGATACAGTTCTAGTGGTAAAGGAACATAATACCTAAGACTTAACAACCAATGTCGTCAGTGATTCTAGCGTCGTATATTACGCGTTAACCATGAGATTTGGAATGGACGGAGAAGTCAGCTATATCTTCTTACTCTTGCATGCATCCGGATGGCTAGGTCGTGGCTGTTATCCTCGTAGTATGCATTTATTGGTAATTCATAGAGGATATGCAGCATATGGGTGGGAGCCCTCAACATCCCACGATAGTTCCGGCATTTGACGGTCTGTACTAACCATTGTCGTAATTCAAGATGTGGGCATGGCGTACACCAAGGGGACATGCGGGGTCGCGAATGGGGCAGTGATTGCATGGATCTTAGACTGGGCCCCACACCAAGGAAGTGTGGACGAGAATGCAACTCGGATGTGCAACAAGGCTAAGGTCTCTCATGGGAAAAGTGACGCACATCTGCAGAGTGTAAGAATTGTGACATGTTACTCCATGTTCCGGGAAGGAGCTACGAACGCGATAGGAAAGGAACCCCATGAAGGTTATGGTCAACCTGTGAAGGCTATCGGACATAGTTTTCAGAATAAAAGCAACCTTTGAAGAAATATTTACGAAAACCTTCATTGCCTACGACCTATGGTATGTGGCTGTAGAGATAGTGCATCATATACTCCTTTTTAGTAAACTTGCTAAGTACGCTCGTACTCAACCATACCTTCTTAACCCTTGCTAGGTTCTAAACCGTTGAAGATGATGTCAACACCAAATTATGTTCAAGAAACCCTCATCGGCAGCTCCAGTTCTTCAATAAAGTCAATGAAGTCAACATATTCATCAACCTTAGTGAAGAAGAAGTTTTGATGAGATAGGAGTAGATACTCTAGCCATAAAACCTACTTCTATAGAGTATTGCATTAGTAGCAATTGCAAGATAGATAATTTAGATGTTGGTTTTTTAGCCAAATAGTTTCGAGTTATTATTTCTGGTTCTTCTTGTAAGAAGTTTCTTTCTCTCTCTTTAACCTAGAGTGTTCTCTGGATCTTATGTAAAGAGTCGAGTTGTAATCTATAGTCATGTCTTGGACCTGTTGTGTTTCTGTTGTACCACTCTGAGGGATGTAATACTAGTGAACGCTGTTTCATTGGTGTTATGTCAACGACTATAGTGTACTACATCCTGCAGTGGTATGTTGGGTCACCGCATATAGGGGTTTTTAGGTCAAGAGAACTCCGTGGGAAAAAGAATCAAGGTAATCAGACAACCGAGGAGGAAAAGAGGGAAGGGGCGCGCCCACCTGGGCTAGGCCCACCCTCTGGGATCTTTTGGGCCTCATGGCCCTTCTCTCGAGGTTCTTGCACTCCAGATGCTTCTTGTGGTAAAATATTGACATCCCCAAAATCTCAGGTCCATTTGACTCCATATAGGTCATGAAACATCAAAAACATAGAAAACAGGGTTTTCTGCCCTGCAGGGTTATAACCAAAATAAAAGGGATCATTGGTAAATCCCCAAAAAAAATGTAAAACATGGATATAACATTATATATGATGCAAATATGTGGGTAATCATGTCAACAAACTACAAAGTTCATGTATGCATTTTACATGCATCAACATCGCGGCCACCAACTAGGTCGTTAGTGTCGTGTTCATGGTGGAGAGGCTAGAAGAGGGGAAGGCGCAGTCGGTCTAGTGCCCAGTGTACTATTTGAGCAAAGTAATCTAGCTCTCGAAGCAGAACTACCCCCACTACCAGAATCTGGTGTATGGTGTGTACATGGCCGCCAAGAAACTGAAGCATTTCTAGGAGCATTCCATCTGGGTGGTGGCCATGGCCCCACTCTCTAAGATCATCAGCAACAAGGACGCCACCGGCCGGGTGGCAAAATGGGCTATCAAGCTCGCCGCCCACTTCATCCAGTACGAGCCAAGAATGGCGATCAAGTCCTAGGCCTTGGCTGACTTTCTAGTCGACTGGGAGGAAACTCGGTACCTGCCACCGGTCCCCAATTCCACGAATTGGAAGCTACACTTTGATGACTCAAAGATGCGCGGGGGCTTGGGAGCCGGAATCGTCATCGCCTCTCTAAAGGGAGACCGGCTAGAGTACATGCTGCAAATCCACTTCTGCGTGTCCAATAACATTGCCGAATACAAAGAACTCATTCATGGCCTCTAGCTGGCAAAATAAATTGGCATCCGTCGGATCCTTTGCTTCGGTGACTCGGATCTGTTGGTGCAGCAAGTCTCAGGCGATTGGGACACCAAGGATGCAAATATGGACCTATTATACCGGTTCTTCGTCTAGCAGTTGTGCGCTTGTTTCAAGAGGTGTGAGTTCCATCACGTCCCTCGGGCCAACAATGAGTTGTCCATGTGCTCACGTGAGTTGGCTCCACAACACAAGCAATCACTCCTGGAGTTTCCCTATAGCACTTGTGTAAGCCCTCCATCCAGCCGTCTCCAGAATCCAAGTCGATCGTTCTGGAAGCGGACCCGGGGGCTGCCGGCTCCAAAGACCTAGAGGTCGCCAAGAAGGTCCCGGAGACTGTCGGTCGAAGTTCTGCCATTCCCTGTCGGCTCCAGTTGCCCCGGGACTGCCGGCTCCTCCCTTCCACCCGATAGGCCACCCGACGAGCCCGATCTGACCAAACAAGACGAAGTACAATTGGTCGTCCAAACCGTGTTAGCCATCTAGGAAACCCCGACATGGGCCAAGCGACCTTCATTGATTTCATCGCTAGAGGTGAACTCGCGGATGAAGAAGTAGCAGCAAGGCAAATCACACGCAGACCACACGCATACACCATCATCAACAACGAGTTATACAAGCGCATTGTGGGAGGCATTTAGCAACGCTGTTTAGATCAAGAGGAAGGCATCCCATAGTAGCCAAGGCATTCCGCCACGATTTCTACTGGTGGCCTGCATTGGACGACACCGAGCAAATGGTGCAAGTATGCAATGGATGCCCGCGTTTCAGTCAACAAAAGCACACACTGGCTTCTGCACTCAAGATGATCCCCATCACTTGGTCATTCGCCGTCTAGGGGCTTGACATGGTCGGCCCATTCAAAACTGCGTGATCCGGCATGACACATCTCCTGGTTGTGGTGGACAAGTTCACCAAGTGGATCAAGGTAAAGCCCATCAGGAAGCTGGATGGACCCACAATGGTCAAATTCTTAACGGATATCATCACGCGCTACGGTTCTCGGAGGAATTTGGCGGTCTGGCGCGTTGCCGGGTGGACGTAAGTATGGCGGCGCATGCTCGCTGTGGCGGGGTGGAGCGGTTCAGTAGCGAGCGCCGGAGTGGCCTTCTCGGCCCAGATCTAGGGCCCTTCTGGGCCTAGGCGGGTCAGCGCGCTGGCGGCTGCGCTACTCCCTAGAGATGGCAGCGGTGGAGTTGTTGGTACTAGGTACGGCGACATTACGTCCTACTTGTTGCAGCGCGGTTACTGGGGCTTTACGGGCCCATCTCGGGCCCGAGCCGAGGCCTGGTGTGTCCCGGATGCCCTGTCCGGTCGATTTCCACCTCTCGGTGGTGGAGGCTGGTCCCTCCCGCATGGCTGCGATGTTGTTGTCCCTCGTCTAGCGATGGCGTCGGCCTCCTTCTTGCAGGACGCGTACCAAGGGTCTCGAAGAGACAATGATGGTGAGTCCGGGAGCATGGTGGCGCGTGCTCGTGGGCGGTGAGGTTGGTGGTGGTGCTCCATTGTGTCTTGGGTTCCTTTGGTGGGAGGGGATCGGGAGAAATCCTTGTCGGCTCATCCGACACTGTCGCGGCGCCGCTTTCGAGTGGCATTGTTCCTTCTTGGAGGGCATCGCGGAGATCCTCTCTCCACTTTACCCGAGTGTCAAGGGAAACCCTAGGTCGGTACACTGGTCCGGGTAGCAACGTCGTGCGTCGGTGTCTCCCTCTGTGAGGTCGTTGCTTGGTACAGGGCATTTCGGGGGGCTTGGAGCGTGCGGGGCATAGTCAGAAGGAGCAGCGGTCTCGGATCGTCATTGTTTAGTCGATTCACTGTTATCTTCATTTCTTTTCTTTTTGGGCATGTTCTTTCGTTTCTTTTCTTTTTGGGCATGTTCTTTCGCCGTTGCCCCCAGCATTTTCCTACGATTGAAATCTTGTATTGTGTAGTGGTTGCTATATTAATGTAGCGGGACAAAAAATTAACCAACCAGTGCCATGGGCGAAGGCCTCCATGCACATGGGTAGAGATTTCGTATGGTCAACGCCTTACACCGATATTTCCGTCAAGATTTCAAGATATTAACCAACCAGTGCCATGGGCGAAGGCCTCCATGCACATGGGTAGAGATTTCGTATGGTCAACGCCTTACACGGATATTTCCGTCTCTGTCGTCAATGTCTGGTTCTAAGCAGTGGCACACATTTTACGGAGTGTTTGAGAGAATAATGTAAATCTAACGCCTCCCAGATTTCCAGAAAACATAAATGCAGACTGTCACTAGACTTCATATTACAAACATGTATCTCATCCATTGCAGAGCACACACTGGCACCTACTCCCATCGATGGAGTAGCATTCAAGACACAATAGCTCACTGAAATCAGTCACTATCACCATGGAGAAACGTTAAGTTAGGAGATTACACTGACAATGCAGTAAATTCTGACACAGCACACATGTGTGCCATGAGACTACAGACGACAGTCAGAATTACGGTATCCAATACAGAAAGTACATCAGTTACTAGAGAGATTGAGATTATTTGAGACACCATAACTGAAATCACACTGGATTTACATTGTACATGAAGCACGCAAACCTAGAGCATAATCTAACAGGAGGCACACATAGTCCTAGCTGGTAATTGCCAGTTTAAGCACCCCTGTCTTTAACTTATACTGAGGCTACAGCACACCGAGTCAGGAACTGTCCAAGCCATGTTCCATCTGTGGGTGTCATTGCATCTCCGGCTGGGGTTGAGGTTCCTGCGGTCGAGATTGCACCAGAACTTGCGTTGGCAAATCCAGATGAAGCTGGGGTTGAGATTGTGGGGTTTGCAGTGGCAGTGGTGCAGGCTGTTGTGTTTGCACATGGAGCTGCAGTTGAGTATGCAGGGACTGCTGCAGTTGAGACTGAGGATGCAACTGCAGGTGAGGCTGCATGGGCTGCGGATGGATCTGCAGCTGAGGCTCCAGTAGTTGCTGTTGTTGAGTCTGAGGACGCAGCTGGAGTGGTTGCATGGGCTGCTGTGGCAGCAGTTGCGGTTGCAGAGGTTGCTGTTGTTGAGCCTGAGAATGCAGCTGCATTTGAGGTTGCAGGAACTGCTGCGCTTGAGGTTGCAGGAGCTGCTGCGCTTGAGATTGCAGCTGCACTTGAGGTTGTGGAGGTTCTTGTGCTTGAAGATGCAGCTGCACTTGAGGTTGTGGAGGCTGTTGCGCTTGAAGATGCAGCTGCACTTGAGGTTGTAGAGACTGGTATGATTGCTTCTGTGGCTCTAATTCAGACTCCTTCAGTTTGGTGGCTCCATTGTTCATCCGTGCACGGGCTTCAGCAAACATCCTCTGTTGTTCTGCAACAGCTTCTTCTTCTGACATTTCCACGCCGGTGAATTTGCTTGCTTTTGGAGAGTCCTGCGCAAGATAATTATGCCAGAGTCGGCATATTCTACAACGTTAGTTATAAAGGGCAAAATATTCATAGTGTTAGGGTGCAGATCTGTACAAACCAGAGTATCAAGCTTGTGCTGTTCGTAGGCTGCATAAACCTCTTCAATGTACTCCTTGAAGCCAAGATCCTGCAAAGAGGAAGAAGATTAAGAAAAACATCAGAATTTTGCACCAGCTTAAACCCCAACCTGCTGACCCAGAAGCTTATATTTTTTAGTGAAGGCACCAATAAGTTCACAATCAAAATCCTGGGTTCAGGATTCCATTATCCCTAGGAAAACCTGGTTACCTAGCAAACCAGTGGCTTTTTACCAGTTTAAAAAACAGACCGGTGAGTGGACGAGTCAATCTTGCTGGTCGGACCGCCAGCTTAGTGAGTTCAATGTGGGTCAACAATATTATACATGTATACCTTATATAGACAAACCGGCTAGCAATCACTAATAGTTATTTTTCTACTCTCACAATAAGCCACATCATGAAATTTGTTCTAGCCGTTGATTTGCTAGCTTGGTCCGCCAATAGCCATCTGATCTGGACATAGAGAACTTCTCCACCATGTAGCATGCATTAGTGCATTCTAAGTGGGTTTAATCCCATCACATTTAATTGTGGCATGTATATTTTTTTATATAATATGTTTCTTGCATAAATTTTACGGAATGAATTTATATTGTAGGCAAATATTTAGAAATTAAATCTCCAACTCGGCGGCTATGCGCAGGGTATCATCTAGTTCAATAAATATTTATGCTAGTTTGAAGAAAATATGACTTCCTGTGCTTTAGGAAGTAATATACTCCCTCTGTTTAGAAATATAAGATGTTTTAGCTTTGTGAATCGAATGTATGTAGACGTCTTTTAGTGTATAGGTTCGTAGAGGTTTGGAGTGAACCTATACACTAGAAGGTGTCTAGATACATTCGTTTCACAAAGCTAGAATGTCTTATATTTCCGAACGGAGGGAGTAGCATTTACTAGATGATTTAGATACAAAATGAGTCCAACCCAGATGGTAAAGATCTAGCACACTCGTTGGATCAAGGTTATGGTTTGGATTTCTAGCTATTGCACCTCAGAAAGGTTAATTTTTTCAGGATAGTCTTTTAAGCAAACTGGACCAGAGAAGGCCGCTGTTTCCGATTTCTCTAGTCTGACCGACATCTGCTCCGGTTTTGTAAACTTGTCTTTGACCTGTTCTCTGGTGGTTTGTGTTTTTAAAGATTTCTTTTTTTCGAGAGTATACCATAATTTTATAGAAGGCAGAGGTTTGAGTACAAGAAAGCTACCACTCGCTGCGAGCAACGAGCACAGCACGAACTCCACACCGGCATGTCCGAAAATAGCCACCACAGACAAAAACAACAAGAAGAAAGAACCTATCCTAAGCTAAGCAACAAAGCCGCGTCTTGACCGACACCGGACGCCTCCGAAGAACAGCCACTCCAAAGAAGACCCTCCTTGTCGATGCACCATCTAAAGAGAAAGATGGCAGAACTCGGTCGGTCCCAAGAAAGCATCGTCTTGGACTTGCCAGCGACAGCGTGCATAGCGCCCCTGACAATCAGCCTCGAATCGTGGCAAGCACCGGAGGAGTGCAACATGGACCTCAAAGTCGTGTCTCCAAACACGATGCTCCCAAGAGAGTGACGACGTCGAGGACGTTGCCATCACGGGGATCCACTCCGGACCTAGGCTTTCGCCCAGAAACTTCTTACCATGCCGGAACGAGTGCGAGAGAAGTGTCGGCACACCTCGGCAACGCCTCCAAGGAGGAGAACGACACCCATGGGCGTCGTCGTCGCCGGCACCGACCGAAGCCAGGCAAGACTTTCGCCCATTTTGCCGCACACCTCACTGCCTACTCGCCGAACAGGGGCAGCCATCCATGTTGATCACACCGCCGCCGTCGCAGCACCTCTGTCTTTGCTGAACTGTCGTGGACCTCCCGCGACGCATGAACAAGAGCACTCCGTCTTCCTGCAGCCCCACGCTTCTTCCACCTACTGCGCAGTCGAAGGCTCGCTGCATCGCAGCTGTCACCTCCCTGACAGTTCTGCTGCAGCCACAGCCCTCAGCCCTTAGGCCCAGATCAGGCCCGCACCGCCAACAGCCAGGACCACATGTGTAGGCTCCTCCACGGCCTCCAGGAGCCCCAACACCGGGGGCACCAGCGCAGTGCCACCATCCTCGCCTCCAGGGCCCAGGAAGGCCCGCGCTGCAGCGCAGGAAAGACACCGCCGCCTCCAGCGCGCAGACGCCTCTGCTCCTCGCTCCGCACGCCGCCCTCCCCGTCAAACTACGGCCAGGTTGTCCGCTCCTCGTCTCCGTTCGCCGCCACTCGACTCCGCCACCGTGCGCCGCCCAGATGGCGTCCATCCCCGCGCGAGGAAGGACCGAATGGGCTCACCTTGCCGTGCCCACCACCTTCGACGGCCGGGCACCGCCACCTCCACCAGCGCCGGCAGCGGCCAGGGGAGCCCGCGGAGGGGGGTGCTCTTGCGCTAGGGTTTGTCCGTCCGGGGTCGCCCACGCGTGCGACCAGGGACGGGAGGTGTTGCCCTGTAGCGCAGGCAGGTCTTGTTCAGCTGTTTTTAAAGATTTCCAATTTAAGCTTTTCAATAACTCGTGCTTAGAGCATGTCTATGAAGTCAACACATCTATTCAGAAAAGGACAAGGATGACACAGGTGTCATTTAACCCCTTGAATTTGCCCTTTATAGAAACAGACTTTCAGCAGGTTTTCCACAGCTTATTTCATGGTGGCTAAAACTGCAATAAATACAGGCAAAAGCATCACCTCCTGTTTTGATCTGTAATGACTGCAGTAAATGTAAATGTAATGTATATGTTCACCTTTCACACCATACCCAGCAATTCAATTATCATTATCTTCAAGTTGTAGAGTATCAAAAATTCAAAGATTATATTATATGGCAATCCACACAAAAAAATAAGGTGTCATTATCTTGAAGAACTAACATACTGGAATGATGCTATTATTAAACTACAACAAAAAAACACGACGGTTGAAGGAGATGTCCATGCAATCATGTTCTTCAGTGGTGAACACTCAAAAATCCATCAATTATACGAAAAGATTGTTCATGTAACCATGTGCATAATAAAAGGATTTCATATAATCATGCACCGTAAATAAAAGGAATGGGAAGGCAAACCTGTAAAGCCCTAATAACATGCTCAGGAGCAATAGTTTTCTTCTCCTCCCGGCTGCACACGTCATTGGATTCAGAAGAAAGAAGATTGATGAACTCTGAAATGTAAAGAAGTATTCATACAAGCAGTTAGATCAGATACATTCTTGCATCTTCTGCTTGATGATAGGAAAAAATGATACAATACACATGCAAAATATTAACCAATCATCCTTAGTGAACTTAGTGACACAAATACCTGGACTATAAACTGTGCCAGGTGAAATAACTACATTATACATGAACAGACAAGTTTGACCCTACCATGTTATTATTAATGGCACATACAGTAGGTTTTGCATCTTAACCCTCTTAATCTCCTTAGAACAACTAGCTAACTGCCTGCGCCTAGCTGCGGAACAATCACCATTCTATATTAATCACAGTAGCATTCAGTTTTACGCATAGAAGTATTGAACGCTCATGTACAAAATGAAGCTAGCTAGATCGATTCCTAGCGGCAAGTCGGCAACACACGCACTCTCACACACACGTGAAGACTTGGCTGATTGCCTGTATATGCCTTTCTGAATATTGACTCATGGTCGTGTGTTGGTGTTGATTACAAGCTGGGTACACATATATAAAAGCTAGGACTTAGGAAACCAAGACGGCTAACTACTCATATACAACTCAAACTCGGACTCGGATGGACTGCGTACCCTACTCGGACTGGTGGAGGGTGTGTGGACGAAACCTCACCGAATCCACAATATTCATGCAAGATGGTAGAGCCCGACCAAACTCTGCTACTGAAAGAAAACATTGCAGGATTGAACACACAAGTTGTACCATATACCTAAATGATAGTCATAATATAGTTCTTACCTACACAGCATTCAACAAGAAGATCTTGTGTATCTCTTGCCACTCGAACATCAGGTGGCAGCATCTCCTTAATAATCTTAAACATTGTTGCTGAAACGAAAAGCAGAATGTTCAATCAGTTATGATTCTAAACAAGCTCATAGACAGGAGGAAAGTGATTTCATTCAGGAAACAAGGAAACCATTTATATCTGACAATTCTACTTGATTACTCCCCCCCCCCCCCCCCCCCCCCCCCCCCACCCGCACACACAGAGTTGCGACGGTGTAGTAATTAGGTAGGTTTGGTAACGCCACAAAAAGGTAGAAATATCCATGACATAAACAACGTGTATCGTGAGGTTTCCAAGAAAAGTGTATCAAAATTATAAAATACTCTTTTATGAGTTCTTATAAGAAAAGAATATAAGGCAAGGGACACAAACAGGGTAAGTTTGTACACTATGAGTTCCCTTCCACAGATCATCTAGAATAGAGAAACACAGATGAACCATTTTTCACCCACTCTAAACCAACAAAAGTAGCACAACCTTCAACTTCAACCAAGATACTCAGATTACACACAAAACACAACTACATCTGGATATTTATAGACATGACAGAATATACACCTTAAAACAAGTCGGACAGAATACATATCCTCCTACGCGCCAAAAAAAATCCTTTTAAAAGCTGGCACAGGAATCACATCTCTGCTAGTAACGCCAGCGCAAATTCATAAATTAACCATAAATCACTAGCAGAATTATTAAATTCATACTACTAGGATCCTGTAACCAGTCAAAAGACAAAACTACATCAAATTCCAAGCCAGTTCACATAGGAGAATCACACGCTCTAGAAACACATACATGACATACATATTTCTTTACTATTAAATTGGAACAGGTGATGATGGTATGGTACGTATTTACAAACAAAGTGCCACCGCAAGCTATTACGAAACGTTTTTTTTTTCCTTTTCTCCCTCTGGAGACCATCATCTCCTCTGCTTGTTCTAGGTCTCCTCACGCACGGGCACCCCGTCGCCGCTGACGCCCCTCGACTCCAGCGGCCATCCCCGGCCACCCCACGCCGCCGCCGGACGCCTCTCCAACTCTATCTTGATTTCCAGCCGCAAGCAGCCTGCTGGCCACCCGCTGATCGCCACGATCCAGTCGCGCGAGTCATCACACGCCTCCATCCTGCCTTGTCGCCGCACCAGCTCCACCTACAGCCTTCGATCTTCCGCCGTTCTATTCCTGTGTGAGTCAACACACGCCGCCGCCCCGCACTTGCCAGCATCCTGTTGCCAGTCGCGTCGCTAGCCAGTCGCCGACTGCAATGCACCACCCTACCTCGGTTGCTGCGCTCGTTTTAGCAAATTTCGTCCCGTGAGCCGGCCTCATTTTCTTTTCCCCCTCTGCGTGGAACGAGCACCTGAACACCGCTAGCAGCTGGTCGTGCTGCGCAGCCTTGGTCCACGTGTAGTGTGTACTCCGGTACATGAGGCTTTTTTGAATGCAGTAGTACTCTGCGCTTAATTCTAGCGCAGATACGACTTGCCAATATTCATTATTATTGCAATGTTGGAATACGAGAAAAAAACAGGTACATGTGAAAGAGTAAACCTATATGGATATTGAGAACAAACTGAAATTTTGCAAGCTACATTCTTCATTCTAGGGTTGTCAAATCGTATGGAACATTTTTATACACATGTGAATTAGTCAGACATATATACACTTGTGTTATTCATGCATCCAAGACAAAAGTTATTTTCTACATAAGGTGATTATGTTACTCCCTCCATTCCATAAAACTTTTGGCTAACATTTGTCTAGATTCGTAGGTATCTAAACGTGTTATTTTAGTAGATACATACAAATTTAGACAAATCTGAGTCAAATTTGATGGATCGGAGGGAGCACATAGGAGGGTGACATGAAAGATGGAAAACTAGAGAGAGATATTCCATTCAAAAAATAAACTAGAGAGTTACACTGGTTCTGAGAAGGCAAAGACGAGAGACTAGCCCAAGGTAGAGACTAGAAAGAGACAGACATATTTGTCTTGTTTTCGCAGTGAGCAGGAAAAAACATACAACAAGAAAAAACAGCATGGCGGTCAGTAGAGAGACGGTATGCGGGTGAGAGCCGCATGTGCGCCATCACCATACATGTTTACAATAAACACAAATTGCAAAAATACTCGTATCCTTCTTGTTCTGGAGTGGAGTACTCCGTGTCCAAATAAGGTATTCTAATGACCGCACATGTAAAAGGACAAATATGACATGTTGTATAATCTAATTTTATGCTGTAGCAACGACACGCATTTAGCTAGTATAATATGCATATTGCCTACGCAAATGACTGCCCCTTAGCTATATTGATTAGGGTTAGGGTTAACAGGACCACATCCTATGCAGGGACGACAGCACCAAAAAGGAACAATACACGAGATATATCGGACGATCCAAGCCAGAGAGCTTACATTTGGGGAGGGAGACATCCTCCTTGGACTTGCCCACGATGTCCATCGGATCCATCTCCACGGCGACTCAAGGTCCAGTGGAGGATCTAGACTGGAAAAATGTGGAAGTTAGTTCGAAATTAGGCAATCACCGGATGACAAAAGCTCATACGGCCATACCTAGAAATCAATGTCCGAGAGTGCTGACGAGGGGTGCGACGAGGTAGTACAAGGGGAAAGGCGATGGCGGAGACGACGTACGAGGTGGAGGGGTTAGATATGTAGAGGCGCCGGCGGTGGCACCAGGGCACAGCGGTGGTGGACTACGGGAGACAATTTAGGGTTAGGCTGGCTGTTGGGTAGGGCAGCTCGGTGATTGCTTAATTTCGAACTAACTTCCACATTTTTCCAGTCTAGATCCTCCATAATAACACAAATTATTTGGGGAGAGGCAGAAAATTTGCTACCTCAAGCTCACTGTTGGTCGAATTTTGTTGCTGCCGGTATACACGAGGCCGGAGAGCCCGTGGCGGTGCAGATCGGGTCGGACTCGACCTGTAGCAGCTGGGAAACGGGAGTCGACGACCGTCCTCCACCGGCGCGGCCGCGGCGGCTGGTAGGGAGGGGCGGGCGGTGGTCCGAGTCCACGTCCGGCGCGAGTGGGACTGCTACAGATGCGCGGGAGGTCCTCGTCCTGCACCTGCGTCCATGGCGGCGATGCGGAGCTTCGGGCGAGCACGGCAGGGCGGCGCGACGGGGATGAGGGCTGGGAGTGAGCTCGGGGGACAGGGGAGGGTGAACGGCCGCGGGGGAGGGTAACCGGCGACGGGATCTGAGGGGCGGGTGGCGTAGCGATAAGGTGAGCGAGGAAGAGCAGGGGAAGACGCGTGCGGGCTCGGGCTCGGGCTCGGGCTCGGGTGGGGACTGGGGGGTGCGGGGCGGTTTTCTTTTTTTGTTTTGACAAGAAAAGGTGGCTTTTATTGATCTGTTGCACCTTGATCGCTAGCAGATTTTGTATCTCATGACCTAGCATTATCCGAGACTAGTCTAGCACCATTAGTGGCTAAAACATGGCCACTGTATTACAAACACGTTTACAGCAAAGCACTTTGTATTGTAGTCTAAGAAGTTTGTACGCATAAGGAATTTTGCCTCACGGAAGAGAACTCCATGACGAGCCAAATCAAACTCATGGATAGGAGAGCTGATTTCAGCAAGGTTGCATCAGTTTCAATGATTATCCGTCCCATGCCTAGCTCAGCTGCAAACGCAATGGCATTCAGACAAGTGATTGTTTCAGCATGAAGAGGGTCAGCGACATGGTCTAATTGCCCCATATCTGCACCACGGACATCTCCATTGCAGTCTCTAATACAAAAGCCCTAGCCACCAGTTTGAGTTTTCCTACAGAAAGAGCCATCAATGTTGATCTTCAAAAAATCTACAGGGGTTAGGTCCATCGATCGGTGGTAGGGAAATATATTGCATGAGATTTGCACAAATATGAAGTAAACTCTGAAGTGTATTGAATTGCAGACGATGCTACCATAGCTGGGCCAAAAGAACGGTCTCTGGCATTCACTGAGTTTCGTGCCCACCAGATTTTCCAGAGAAGTGTGATGGAGAGTAGACAGGTATTTTCATCCAAATTAAGTAAAGTCTCCACCGTTTGTGATGCATTTGCACTTTCCAACAACACTCCACGGATAGCCTCCATATTTGCTTCACGCCATACTGATTTGGCAAACTTGCATTTGAGAAAGATGTGGCCGCAAACCTCGTCAAGTCGATGACACATGGGGCAGAGGGTTTCAAGATTCAAGCCTCTGCGTTGCAGGTTCATCTTTACAGGCAGACTATTATGCCCCAAGCGCCAAAGGAACATGCTGATTTTCCTGGGGATATTCAAGCTCCAGATCTTTTGCCATTTGGTTGGCGCATCAGTCGCTGGATTTGCTATAGCAGATGAGGTAGTTTTGCCTGCAGCAACGTCCAACAACTCGATCCTGAGCTTGTATGCTGACCTGACAGAGAAGACCTCCTTCGGGTCAAGATGCCAAGCTGGAAAATCATCAAATCCTTCTTGGATTGGCATAGTGAGGATATGTTCAGCATCATCAGCATTGAAGGTTTGCCTCACAAGATCAATAGTCCCATTGTCCGTTGACATGACTAATAAGTTTACATGCTCGCTCTAATAACTTACGACGGTCACGGTATGTACTTGGTCTTCTAGCAATGACTCTAGAAATCCAAGGGTCCTTCCAAATGTTGATGCTACGACCATCGCTCACTTGCCAAATTAAGCCCTTTTTAATCAGGTCACGACCTTTCAGAATACTCCGCCATGTGTATGATATTCCTTTTGTCGGGGAGACACTCAGTAAATCAGACGTGTGAAAGTAACTAGCTTGAAGTAGTTTTGCACACATTGAATCTGGATTAATAAGAATCCTCCAAGCTTGTTTTGCTAACGTTGCAATATTGAATGAGTAAAGGTCTCTGAAGCCTAGGCCTCCTTCTTTTTTGGTTTTGATAAAAAATTCCAAGAGAGCCAATGCATAGTTTCTTTATCCATTTGACTCCACGAGAATTTGCAAATCATGGCAGTTATCTCGTCACACAACTCGTTAGTCAAGTCGAAGCATGACATGGCAAAGATGGGGATTGCTTGCGCAACCGCCTTGATAAGAATTTCCTTTCCGGCTTTTGAAAGGATTTTTCTTTCCATCCTTGAATCCTTGCCCAAATCTTACCCTTCAAATATTGGAAAATTATTTTCTTTGCCCTTCCGATATGGACAGGAAGACCAAGGTATTTCTCATTATCTCCTTCGCTTGTCGTGTCGAGGCAGTCAAGAATCTCCAATTTCTGAAGAGTATTGCAGTTTGGACTGAAGAGGGCAGTACTCTTATCTTTATTAATCACTTGACCTGAACAAGCTTCATACATATTTAAGATGTGTCGTAACTCCATGGCATTGTCACAGTCTGCCTTGAGCAACATTAAAGAATCATCGGCAAAGAGGAGATGTGAGACGCTTGGCGCCATGGGACATATTTTGACACCCTTGATAAGCCCTTGTTGTTCGGCGGTGTGGAGAAGTGATGAAAAACCTTCAACGACAATCAAGAATAGATAGGGGGACAAAGGGTCACCCTGTCTAAGTCCACGTTGTGGGTTAATGACATCGGTAAGTTCCCCATTAACCTTAATTCTGTAGCTCACAGATCGCACACATTTCATTAGGAGAGATACCCATTTAGAGTGGAACCCGAGTTTATATAACATAGCTTCTAGGAAATTCCATTCAATCCTTTCATAGACTTTACTCATGTCTAGTTTGATTGCCATATAACCATTGCCACTTCTTTTGTCCTTAATAAAATGAGTCATCTCATAAGCCACCAACACGTTGTCGGTGATAAGATGACCAGGAATAAAAGCACTATGGTTCTGAGAAATTATTTCTCCAATAAACCTTTTAAGCCTATTTGTGAGGATCTTAGACACAATTTTGTAGATAACATTGCAAAGACTGGTTGGTCTTAAGTCCTTGATGCACTGTGGGTTCTTAACTTTGGGGATTAGGACAACGGTTGTATTATTCCAATCTGCCGGCGGTTTCCCTAGCGAGCTTGGCAGACGCGCGGGGAAAGTTTTCAGGACGAGTGGGATGGATTCGGCAAGGCCGAAGAGCGAAACTCGATTTCGGCTTTAGGCAGTGTCCAGGGGCTGTTTTTGTACTAGTAAAATACAACCACAGCAAAGGTCACTGAATAACCTTGTTGTGCGTCTATATCACCGTATATAGCTATACGCCAAAATATGGTCACCAAAGTCTCTACTGTCACCGGAGTCTGTATAGTGTCATAGTTGTGTGCATCCAAAGCAATATGGCTAAAGGTTCTAAGTGTCATAGTTGTGTGCAACCAAAGCAACCTCGAAAGCCTCACAAGGCTGCCAAGGAGAGAAACTTCGTACCTCTAGCACTCATACATTCTGATCTATGCGAGATGAATAATGTGTTGACAAAAGGTGAAAAGAGATATTTCATGACATTGATTGATGATGCGACTAGATACGGCTATGTTTATTTGTTGTGCACTAAAGATGAAACTTTAGACTACTTTAAAATTTATAAAGCCGAAGTTGAAAATCAACTAGAGAGAAATATGGAATGTCTTAGGTCAGATCATGGTGGTGAATATTTTCTCAAAGTCTTTGACGAATTCTGTGAGGAACACGACATTATTCATGAGCCACTGCTAGTTTATCAAAGGAATGGTGGGAGAGGCTTTGTTGATTTCATATCATTTCCTGAATAGAGTTCCTAACAAGAATAAAGAAAAGACCCCTTATGAGAAGTGGGCTGGGAGAAAATCATCACTTTTGTATTTGCGCACTTGTGGGTGTTTGGCGAAGGTTAACATACCAAGAAAACTCTTACAAACAAGATACAAAAGATGAGCAATAAAATCAATCCAAGGGAATTGGAACTTGTTTGAGCTAAATGTGCCACTTAGGAGCTAGATAATTATCAATATCAATTCTAAGTGACACTACCTCAAATGTCCACATTTTCTAGGCTTGTAATATGCACAAAGCGTATGACTCCCCCATAATGTGATAAACCAATAATACTCAACAAGAGATAAAAAAACCAAATAGAGATGATTAATAAACATTATGAAACTTGAATTTCTCATGAGAAAGACATACCACATAGAGACTAGATAAACTTGCAATATACATACTAAGTGGTATTCCTCATGTACACACATTTTAGGATTGTGGAATGCCCAAACATAACACTCCCCCAAAATGGGATAGTACATTAATCTCTCACAAGAGCCAAGAAAGATACCAAATAAATTCAACAAAGGCTCCAACCCAAGAGACACAAATACATGGTGTGACAACCAACATACACAAGTATACTTGATAACTCAATATAAGTACGAGGGAAGCACAACATGTACAAACACATACAAAGGTACAAAGCCAACATATGCACAAGGGAGCAAGTAACTTTCAATGTAAATGAGTAAAGCACATGTTACCGCAATGAGGAACATTGGATATATGATAGAAGCATAATAATCCAAATGGCTTGACTTGACAAGAATAAATGATGAAGATCCCTCAATTCTTCATAATATAACAAAGCCTCCAATCCCTCCAAACACACCTATTGATCAAGTTTTGGCTTGTTGGCCCCCAACCAAGTTGGGTCCTAAGAAGTTAGTCACAATAGGCTTGGCAACCCAAATGGTTCTTTTCTTGACACCACATTGAGCACCAACAAATTTGGCAAACATATTGCCAACCTCATCCTTATAAAGAGAATAAGCATCATCAATAATGATAGGGTTGGATGAGGAGATACCAATAGTGCATGAGGAAGAAATATGCCCCTTCTCACGGCATATGTAGCAAGTTCTTCTCTTGCCATCTTTATTCTTAGGTGAGGCCACAACTCGAGGAAGAGCTCGACTAGTCCTCTTTAAAAGAGGCTCGTCAATGACTTGAGGTGGAGCTTAAGGCCGCTTCCCGTGTTGCTTCACACTAAAAGGATGCTTCTTCAATGGGCAAGATCTAACATGATGCCCTTCTTCCTTGCACTTGAAGCAAACAATGTTAGCCAGATTCTTGACTTGATATTGTCCATTCTTTTTGTTGTCCTTGTGCTTCAAATTGATAGTGGACTTGTTCTTGACATTTGAGTTAAAACCAAGCCCACTCTTGTCATTGGGGGATTTTTTCACACTCAAGATTTTGTTGAGTGCGGCTTTCCCTTGATGACCCTTTTTCAAGTCATTCTTCAAAGAAGTGACTTGAGCCTTGAGATCTTTGATTTCCTCTACATGTTTAGTTTCAACAAAAGTACTAGAGGAAGTAGATGCTACATTGTTAGACACACAACAACTAGAGGAAATAGACGCATTTATATTATGACAACAAGGTAAAGAGAGCATATCATCATGTGATCTATTGAGGCAATTTATACATGATATGCAAGGACTATCAACACTAGCATGCAAATCATATATAGTGCTAGACGTGTTTAAGTCCAAAGATGAAGTATTGCAATGAGATAGAGAAGAAGGATCACAAAGAGTAAGCTCACTATCAACATTGCAAAGTTCACCACCACTCACCATATCATTACCTTGTGTCTTACCACACTTTTGTGAAGTGGAATAAAAATAGAACTCATCTCGACCGGAAGTGGAAGCAATACAAGCATCCTCAATAATGTTGGACACATCATATTTATCTTGAAGTTTTGTCCATAACTCATGAGCGCTCCAAAAAGGTATGATTGAAGAAGTAACTACATAGCTCAAAGCATTAACAAACACATTAGAAGCTTGAGCATCGAGATATAAGTTTTTCTCATCCTGACAAGATAGATTTTGGAAATCCATTAGAGGATAAAAACCTATATCTACGATCCGCTCTAAATTTGGGTCCATGTCTTAAAAATGAATAAGCATACGAGTTTTCCATATATAATAATTTGTGCCATCGAATATGAACATTTCATTATGCACTAATCCCCTAGCCGACATCTTTACTCTCAAGGCGGTGAAGCCTAAAATGAGAGACTGGGCTCTGATACCAATTGAAAGGACACAGATGTCGCCTAGAGGGGGGGTGAATAGGCGGTTTAAAACTTTTACTAGATGGGCTTAACAAAGGCGGAATAAAACTAGCGTTTACTTTGTCAAGCACAAAACCTATATATACTATGGTTCACCTATGTGCACCAACAACTTATGCAAAGCAAGACAAGCAACTATGTGATAGCAAGATATAGACTTCAAGCACGAAGGCTATCACAAAGTAAGGTGCATAAGAAAAAGCTCGGGTACAGAGATAACCGAGGCACGCGGAGACGACGATGTTTTACCGAGTTCCTCCCAACATGGAGTACGTCTCGTTTGGAGAGGGGGTGGTTTCAAACCACCAACACTACAAAAGGCCTCCCTTGTTCTCCTATGAATCTCACCCCAACGGGATCGATACACACTTCCACTATCGGTGCACTTGTCGGTGGCAATCCGTAACCTCTCACAAGGTTGGGGCACTTCTCGACAACTCAATTGGAGGCTCCCAACAAACAAGCTTGGGAAAGCTCCACAACTTAATTGGAGGCCCTAAGTAATCCACAAACCTGTAAAAACCACCAAACCATGTAGGGTTCCAATGAACCCAAGAGTAAAAAGCTTCTCAACTTTTCACCTAATCGAATCCTCACCGAGAACTCAAACCGATGCACCAAATGCAATGGCAAGAACACACGAAGTGCTCAAGTCCTTCTCTCCCAAATTCCACCAAAGCTATAAAAGCTTATGGGGGAATAAGAGAGGAAGAACAATGGAGGAAATCCACAAAATACTCCAAAATCTAGATCCCAAGATGTTCCCCTCACTTAGAGGAGAGATTGATTGGTGGGGTTGTAGATCTAGATCTCCTCTTTCAAATCCCTCAAGAATATGCAATAATCAATGGAGGGATTGAGGGATAGCAAGCTCAAGAAGGTCAGCAATGGAGGGGAGAACTTGCAAGGAAGGTTAGGGAACCATTGGGGAAGAAGGGCCCCTTAAATAGGTCCCTAGAAATCCAACCGTTAGGCCTAGGAATCGCCTGGTTCGGAGTCTCTGGACTGGGAACGGAGTCTCCGGTGTACCCAGGCCAAACGAGGTCAAACTAGGGGACAATTTTTATGTGGTCCGGAGATAGACCGAAGATTTAGTCCGGAGTCTCCGGTCTTACAAAAACTGGCAGAAAGACCAATACGAAAACAACCATAACTTTTGCATCCGGACTCCGATTTTGATGATCTTGGGCTAGTTTTAAAGAGAACAATAAGATATACAAGATTATGCAGGGAACCATCATATTCCAGAAGGGAGGATAAAAAAATGACGAAAGGTTTGACCTCTCTCAACAAGACGAACCGGTAAAACCTCCAACATTGAAAATGCAATAGAGAATGCGTATGAAATCCGTTTTTGATAAACTTGGGCTTGTCATGAAGATTAACACAAGCTCTAAATCCTATCATGGATAAGAACCAAATAATGGAAGGTTTTACCAATCACTAAAAGACAAACCGGTAAAACCTCCAATATCGAAAACGCAATAGAGAATGTATATGAAATCCGTTTTCGGTGAACTAGAGCTTGTTATGAATATTACCACAAGCCCAAGAACCTCATATGGATAAGTTCAAAATAACAACCAAGAAAGATTATGCCAAGTATGCAAAGGTTTGAGCTCTCACGAAGGATATGATCAAGTTACTCACTCGAGAGCCCCTCTTGATAGTACGGCTATCTATCCTATAAACCGGTCTCCCCAACTAACACCATGAGACCGGTAAGAAAGAAACCCTATCAAAAACATACCTTTGCCTTGAGCATATTCCACTTGAGCTTGACGATAGCGATCCTGTCCACCTCAAGATGGAACATCTTTCTTGATTGCACTAGCTTGGTGAAGACTTGCAAATTTCTCTCCCATACTCGACTATGGTAGAGCTTATCTCTTGGGCATATCATCTTCTCATATCCATGATAACCATAGGATGGCAAGCTTCAAGCAAATGATCTCTTTGAGATGGCTCATCTTCAACTTGCACATCATTTCTTCTTTCTTCATATGTTGGTGTCTTGAAGGCACATAAGAGATATCACTCCAACTTTATTCTTCAAGACACACTTGCCATAGGCTCAACTCTCACATGAACAATATTTGGATCTCTCCTTGAACACCTTGGTTAACACTTGATCTTCTTTACTTTCTTCTTCTCCCAACCTTGAAGCCAACATATGGTACAAGCATTGCCTATGGACAAATCCTACAAGTAAAACTCAATGCAAACATAAGTCCATAAAGATTGTCATTAATTACCAAAACCACACATGGGGGCACATATGCACTTTCAATATCCCTCATTTTGGTAATTGATGACAATCCCTTTGAGAGGGTAATTGTCAACACCCGAATTTTTAATCCCAGATGCCTGTTATGCCATACATCGCAATCCTAGGATTACCATTTTTGCGAGACATAACAGATTGGATATCACAGTACATCATCCATTACAAACCATAATAAGGTCTTACACAAATAAAGGATCTCATGATCCAGTCTTAATACAACAAGCAGCTGAATAATTAATAAGCGTAGCGGTGGGGTCCATCTTCAGGGTCACAGGCAATGCTAACGATGGAAGATAGTCCTAGTTATCATAGTCGTCTTGTCGTCCTTCATCTTGGTAGTCTCCTTCATAGTCTGGCCATGAGCTAGGGACAAAAGCCATGAGTATTCTTTAAGTACTCGCAAACTACTACTAACAAGTAAGATAGTTCTAGTAGGAATGCTAACTCTAAGTTCATTTGTAAAGTTAAGTTTGAAATCCAAGCTAAGTTCAGAAACAAAGAAAGATAAAATAAAGTTTGAAATCACCTAAGTGGGAACTTAATTGTCATAGTCACAACTCTGTTGTGGTCAAGTCATGTCACAATTCATTTCATAAATTGTTTTGAAAACATCTGACAACGGAACAGTATGGCCACTCCAACTGTCCATAACCGCGGACGCGGCTATTCGAATAGTTTGACACTCTGCAGAGGTGGTACACTTTCACCACAAGATTCGATACATCTGTCAGGGATAACCCTGAATCATCATACTTAGTATGCAGATAATCAAACATAACCTTTCCTTTACACACCCTAGTATAAGCACATCTCCTATGAGCATGGACTCCCAACCATGACCATCTGTCATCTTGGGCACTTCATAGGTGGACAACATTGAGAGGTAGCCTCAGCTCAAACCTCTCCCGTGAGGGAACTAATACTAATGCATATAAACTTCTGGCTAAGCCTTACCCAATTCAGGTATTGTGGTTGTACGGTAAAATTGGAATGGTATCGCATATGAACCCAACCATCAGTTTTGTAAAAGGGCTAAGGCTCATGCCTCAACATTTTCATCATCATAAACCATTTGTGTTTCTCAACACATGTCAAAACATCTCAATAGAATGACTCATCATTCCAAGGTTTTCACAAGTCATTTTTCACCAAGTATTCCCATCTAAAGTGAGTCAAGTTTTCGTTTAGCTCTAAACTACTAAGTTAAGAGTGTTCACTAAAGTGGGATGCTAATCTCAATATCATGCCATAGAATGACATCTAAGTCTAACTAGATAGTTCAAGTTTTATACTTTTTATGCTACCTTTAAACAAGTAACTGACTTTGGTAAAGCAAAGAAGGTAAGGCTTGTAAATAAAAACTTGGAGTAGGTATAAGTCAAGGGTGTAACCAAAGCATGCCTAATGCATCTTGCTTAGGTTATCTAGCTTAATTCTAGCTTGCTAAAAATAGCTTGCCTTGGTTAGTGCAGTGGTTGAAGTTTTCTTCCTCCTCCTCTTGGTAGAACTCCTCCTCCTCGAAAGCTTGGTCGGTACTATCTTCTATAAATACATACGGGATACACAGTCACCAAAAAATACTTAACTAGTCTACTTAGCACACTAAGGCACACATTTGATGATCTATTATCATCACAAGCACCACAAGGTTTAATTAACTAGCTTCATTCTTTTTATTTGAGAAAGTAATTTCTACTCATTGAAAATAACTAAGATTTAATATTCTCCAATTAAAATATGGGATCATGTGGACACATGTCCTCACCACATATTCTAACATATGGGAATGTGATTTAAAGGTTGGATCACATTTTAATAAGTTTAAGTTTAATATTTAATGATATAAAGTGACTAGAAATGTCTATATAGCATTATTTTGGTACTAGTCCAAAGTCACTACATGTAAACCTTAATATTATTAAATATTCATATAGGTATGGTTAAATGTGATTTTTGAGAGTTGGAATCAACTCAAAAGCTATTATGATTGATTTTATAAAAATGTTTGAATGTGCAAAAGCTTCTATCTTGTTATTTTTACTAGGAGAGATCTCTAACTCTAAATGATTTAAATCCAACTGTCTTGGATAGAGATTTTCATTACCTTTCCAAAAAAATTGGAATCACTCAATTTGGATTTGTATAACTCTCTGAATTGATTTCTGAACTAAATGACAAAATTGATTTTAAGTCTAAATAGAAAAAACCTAATTTGAATTACTAGGTCAGCGCGGGAAAGTAAATGGGCCGGCCCAGTGAAGCTCAGCGGCGCAGAGGGCGACAAGACAGACTGGTCCCACATGTCAGCGACACTTAAAACCTGAAGCGGTACGGGGCGATAATAACCACACGATTAGAACAAGATCTACGGTCCACGGTCATCGTCGACGACGGACTCGTCACCGGCGAGACTGAACCCTAAGCGGCCGGTGGGGGTCTACTGGGGACGTACCAGGGCTCCGGCTAGTGCGGCGAGGCGGGCACACAAACTTGTGGACGATGGCGAGCTCAGGCGAAGACACGGCAGGGGCTGAGGTGGACGAAATCGACGACCACGTCTCCTCCTCTACAGCGGCTACCTCCGATGGAATTCCGGTGATGTGCTGCTCGAGTGGCTCCGGCGAGAGAGGGGAAACGGACAGTGGAGAGAGGGGAGTGAGATGGTGTGAATAAATGGTGCTGGGGAGGCCTCCTTATATAGGCTCGACGGTGAGGCAGTGAGGTATGGGCGCGGCTCGTCGGTGACGGCGATAAGGGGGCTACCAGCATGGGCGAGGTAGGCGGACGGTGGGCGGTTTGCTGGTGGTCGTATAGAGCTTAATGGCGTGGCTAGGGGCGGTGGCAATTGGTCGGGAGTTTCCCGCACTCTGGGAGACAGAGGTGGTGCTCGACGCGGCTCCCAGCGACTGTGGGTCGCGCGGCGGTGCACGACCATGTCTGGCGGGTTGCTGGGTTCAAGGCAAAGCGGCGCACGCGGTTTGGTGTCAAGGCATGGTCTGTGGTGTGCTGGAGGCGATCGCGCTCAAGCGTGCTCTAGCTGCACGCAGAGAGGAAAGGGCGGCGCGGCTCTGGGGTGGTCCAGGGGCTGGCGGTGATCGTGGGGTGGACAGGGAGTGGCGGTAGGGTTAGGCGGTGCTAGTGGCGGTGCTGGTTTGGCGTTGCACGGTCGCTGGCGCGTTGCCCGATGTTACTGAAGGAGTTATGCCCTAGAGGCAAATAATACAGTGTATTATTTGATATATCTCCTATATGTTCATAATACGTTTCATACTGTGCTATAACTGTGTTAATACGAAACGTTAATACACGTGTGGTATGTAAACAAACCGTGTCTCTAGTTACCTCTAGTGAACTAGTTCATTGGTCATGAGGGTGGTCTATGTTTCAAGACCATGGGCATTTATGCCAACTGACAATGAAGTCATGTTATCAGTAGAATAACATGATAGACAAACATCCGACCGTTATATCTTAGTGAGATCTAGGTACAAAGTTCACCATTGATGATAAAACACAAAGAACCTCGCAACCTGATCCTTTGACTGTGAGGTAATGCAAATCACCATTTCCAGAAGAAGCTTTGATGGTTATCAAGAATCATCTCGTAAAAGGGTGATCAAAAATATGCCACTCAGGTTTTCCGAAGGGATGTGTTGAGGAGTACATATCAAGACCAGGATTTGTCTAGTCCATGTAACGGACAGATACATGTGGCCATCTCGGTGGCGTTGCATTAATGAAGCTTGCAAGCATGTGACTAGGTCACGGGATGCAACGACATGAGAACGAGAAAACAAGTTCATCAATAACGAGATCGAACTAAGGTATGGAGATACCAAAGATCAAGTCTCGGATGAATTAGGTATCGAATGACAAATGGAATGGGGAACGACTATCTCACGAGTCGAGCGATTGTATTCGTGAAATGCACGGGGGTCACATGGCCATCCAGGTCCCTCTGTTGATCATTGATATGAGAGTGGTCTCTATCATGTCTGGAGTGTTTCCGAACCGAAGGATGTCATACTTAAGGTTAGGGATGCTTAGGGTAGATGAGGTATCGTATGAGAAATAGAGAGAGAGAAACCAGAATAGTTTCGGTAACATCCGATGGAGATCGGAAGGGGTCCGGAAGTTTTTCCGGAGTGAAGAAATAATATAATATGTGTATTTGAATGTTAATTGGAGAATTAATATTAAATATATATTTTATTTTATTTTTAAAGGCTCTATATTGCTAATGGGCCTGACCCGAAGGGAGGCCCAATAGGGCAAGGCGCCTAGGGAGTGGGGGCCAACCGGCCTAGGGCTGGTGGGCTGATGACCCACAAGTATAGGGGGTGTATCGCAATATTTTTGAGGGAAGTGAAACCCAATTTATTGATTCGACACAAGGGGAGCCAAAGAATATTTATAAGCCTTAACAACTGAGTTGTCAATTCAGCTGCACCTCGAAACAATCTTGCTCACAACAGTTTATCAGTAGCAACAATTTTGTAGTAAAAATAGGAATAGTAAAGTAGCAGCAGTAGTAAAGTAAAGACAACAGTAACAATAGCAGTAAACAGTAGGATTCGAGTGTGGTAGGCATAGGGATGGATGGACGGGCGTTGCATGTACAAGACAATTCACATAGCAATCAGAACATAGGACAATTGCAGATAAATAAGATAAAGCATCTAAATACTAGATAATCCTAGGCATGTGTTCCATATATAGTCATACGTGCTCGCAATGAAAACTTGCACAACATCTTTTGTCCTGACAGCCCGTTTGCAGCGGGGACTCAAGGGAACTCATGGAAATTAAGGTGCTCCTTTTAATAGAGCACCGAAGCAAAGCATTAACACTCCGTAAACACATGTGATCCTCACATCAAAGCCATTCCTCCGGTTATCCCGATTTCTGTCACTTCGGGGCCATTGGTTTCGGACAACAACGTGTGTATACAACTTGCAGGTAAGACAAAAACAATACTATCACAATGAATGAATAACATGTTCAGATCTGAAATCATGGCACTCGGGCCCTAGTGACAAGCATTAAGCATAACAAGTCGCAACAAAGTCATAAAGCACTAATAGAAGATACTAGGCACCATGCCCTAACAATCTGAAGCCATTACATGAACGATCTCATCCAATCCCTACCATCCCCATAGCCTACAGCGGGGGATTACTCAGTCATATATGGGGGAAACATGGATGGTTGATGGAGAAGCGATGGTGATGATCTCCTCCAATTCCCCGTCTCGGTAGGGTGCCAGAACAGAGTTTCTGGTGCTGTTTCGTGGAATCTGGTGGTGGCGACGGAGCGGAACTCCTTCTGGAAAAACATCGACCCCCCCAGTTTTTAGGTCAGAAGGCAACTTATAGGCAAACAGGGAGACCGAGGGGGTGTCTAGGGCGGCCAGACCACCCCCTGGCGCGGCCAAGCCCAGCCCACGCGACCAGGTGGTGTGGCTGGGCCCCAGCCCCACTCCGTCTCATATTCTGGCTCCAGAACTCTTCTAGTGAAATAGAATTTTTGGCTTTTGTCCCGTCCAATTCCGAGAATATTTATTTTCTGACTTTCCTAGAACCAAAAACAGCAGAAAACAGGCAGCTGGCACTGTGGCTCTTGTTAATAAGTTAGTCCAAGAAATCATATTAAAAGTACTCCAAAGTGTGGACAAAACATAACAAAAGTAGATAAAACCAAGCATGGAACATCAAAAATTATAGATACGTTTGCAACGTATCAACATCCAAGCTTAACTCCTGCTCGTCCTCGAGTAGGTAAGTGATAAAAAGAAAGAATAATTTTTGAGGTGACATGCACCATCATAAACTTTATCAAAGTATTTGTAAACATTGATAGCTGGGATCATAGTACTTCAATCATAACATAAAAGATAAAGTTCTAGCAATAAGACAAAGAAACTATGATGCAACATGAAAAGGCACAAACAAAAGATTCATGAATAACAATGCTTTGCAAGACGTTTGTTTGTTTCACATAAAGAAAACATAGCATAGTGGTATCCATCTTGTCCCTCATAGAGTAGCAAATATAAATGCATAAGACACCTTCAAAGTTTATAAGAGTGACTATATACAAATGTTTAAAACAAGAAATATCAAGGTATGCATCAATCAACAAGTCTTGGGACAATGCACGTAGAACTAAGAATGGCCACTATGCTCTCAAAGTAGGTGCATAAAGATAGAAGGTGGAGACTCAATATATATAAGTGGAAGAAAGGCCTTCATAGAAGGAAGTAGGGATTCAAGTCTCATAAAGAACTTCTAAAAATTATGGTACTTAATAGCTTTCAGCTCTCATTATCCCTATCATAAGCATCTCGAAGGTGATTAAGGTTAAAGTGAACAAACTATGGTGTACATGTTTGACGAAGTATAAGTTAGAAATCTCATGTCCCTTGAATACGAGGGACGCTCCTCATGCTACTCAAGTTTAGTCACCGGTAAGTTCTTGTCATTGTAAGTACATGTGTATCATAGAGAATCGCCAACGGTGTACCCCTTGCCCGATGATACGGAAGAATCCCCATATCAAAATGACAAAGCAAGCAGACAACGAGCATCTCAGCAATCTTCTTATTTACCATGGTAATATGATGCTTTTTCTCTCTTTCCTCTTTTCATAATATCTCTTTTTTGTCTCTTTTTCTCTTTTTTTTCTCAAGGTAGGACTCTTTTTTTATAAGAAGAATGCTTCATAGACAGCTCATTATGGTTACGCTGCAGGTTTCCACCATGTCAGCATGGATTAGACCAGCGACCTAGGCGTTTCTCTAACACATATACATAACTCCATGGACTTACAAGCTCCCCTTTTATTTCACACCGACGACATCCATAGACAAAAGAGCATGATATCAACTAGGTACAAAGTACAAGTGCAATGTTGAAAGCGCTCCCCATGACAGCATGGTTCTGCTAATCCCCAACAAATAAGTGCAAGCATATACAACATAACCGACACAATGGTTCAAGTGTATTAAGGGCAAGAAAAGTAAAGTGTCCCATCAAGTTTGTGAGAGCTTTAATCACTAGTTTTCTCATAACAAGTTTAATTCGGAAGGTAGATAAAACATGAATATACTTGGAATAGAGTAGGTAGGTATGGTGGACTCTTTGGAATAACTTGGTTTAAGGAGTTGGATGAGTTGCAGAGGCTAGCAAAAGACTGGGAGCGACAAACTAAGAGAGCAATAATGGCCATAATCATGCAGAGCGACAAAACATCATTGATCAAAGCATAAAGTGATACTACAAGTTGAAAACTAAAGGATCATAAAGGCTTATGGTGACTTGGGATAGTCATAACATGGTATGAGCATGCGCCAAGTCAACCCAAATAAATCATCAAAGGAGAATACCACTATATTATGCTTTAATATGCTAAAACAACGCATGATTCATCCAAGGCACATTAAGAAATCTCAATTGTTTATAACAAGTCATGCTACAACAAAGAATACTAAGCATAAAGCCAAAAAAATATCAAGCATGGCATGACAAAGCACAGGCCACAGTCAAAAACAAACTCTCTTTACCACTTAAGCATGAACTTTCCTACTCTTTTCCAATCCAAACCAAACTATTTGAAAACCAATGCATGAAAGAGGGGGTCCAACCAATTTATTCAGAAAACTAAGAAAATCAAGCAAACGAAAACCAAAATGAAAACGAAAAAGAAGACGCTCCAAGAACAACACAACTGTGCATGAAACAATAAAAATGAAGCGTTTGGAAGAAACCTGAGATTTTTATTGATGAAGAGGGGGATGCCCTGGGCATCCCCAAGCTTTGACGCTTGTACTTCTTGGATATTTCTTGGGGTGACACGCGCGACATCCCCAAGCTTGAGCTTTAGTCCATCCTTCATCTCATTACTCATTCCTTCCATACACCTGAAATTTTTCCTTCATACAAAACTTCACACAATCTTTATTAGCAACATTAGTGCACTCAAGATAATAAGTCTTTAGGTTTAGTTCTAACACCAATAAAACTTTCATTAAAACACAAGCTACTGTAGCACTTCCCTCAAAAATCTCAATTCCCCAAAAGAACTCAAAAAGGAACCAACAAGAGGCAAATGCAGAAAATAGCAGAAATCTGTCAAAACGGACCAGCAGGTAAAGACGAATTTTTTCAAAGACCTTCTGTTGCTTAAATCGAAAAGTGTTGAACTAACGAAAGTTAGATAATAACCGGGGGCAGAAGCACAAAAATTCACGCCTGAAAAGGACGTATAGAGATTTTACACAAATGTTTACGGTGAAGCACAGAAATCTGTTTCGGGACAGTAACTTTCCCAACCATTACTTCTCTCTCATTAGAGGTTACTCTTGGCACAAAAAGCAAATAAAAAGGATAAGGAGCGGTTATTACTGAAGTAATAACTTCCAAGACTCATCTAAAACTTTTGGGTTATCTCCCAATAAGTACTTTTCTTTAACGCCTTTAAGTTAGGCATGATAGTTTGAGAGGATGCTCACATAAGAAATATGAATTGAAGTAAAAGAGAGCATCAAGAAGCAAATTCAAAACACATTTAAGTCTAACCCACTTCCTATGTATAGGAATCTTGTATGCAAATAAATGCACAAAGAACAAAGTGACAAGCATAGGAAGATAAAACAAGAGTAACTTCAAAACTTTCAGCATATAGAGAGGTGTTTCAATACCATGAAAACTTCTACAACCATATTTTCCTCTCTCATAATAATTTTCAGTAGCCTCATGAATAAACTCAACAATATAACTATCACATAAAGCATGCTTTTCATGTTCTACAAAAACATAATTTTTATCAAGCTCAAAGATAGTGGGATTAAAACCTTTAAACCCACTTTTAACAATTATATAACACGATGACTGATCATTCAATATAGGACCATCGTCTAGAGCTTTATCATAAACAATTTCTAAGCAAAACTCTTTTAACCATGCATCTCGAAGTTAGGCACAAATAAAGGATTATCACAGATAACATGAGCATAACATTCATCCTCCTTTGGTAAGCATGGGGGACAATCAAATAATGTAAGGGATAAAGAGTTACTCTCATTAGAAGGTAGGCATGGGTAGCTAATCTATTCTTCCTCCTTTTGTTCATCACTCTCCTCCTCTTTTTAATCTAATGAGCTTTCAGGTTCATCAATTTGTTCTTCCATCAGATCCTGCAAGGCATTAGTCTCTTCCATTTGTGGAAAGCATCTATTAATATATTCAAGAATATAGCCATTTTCTTCCTTGTAATTATCAAAGCAAAATTTAAGTATATCATAAACCTCATATTTATAAGGTGAATCATCAATATTTTCAAGCAAACTAGCAAGTTCAAATGCACCCTTCCAAGCAATAAATTCCTCAATTTGTTACACATCATAAAAGTCATAATTTCCCTTAACATAACAAGATATGGTAACATTATCATTATACTCACATTGAAAAGGGAGGTGTTTATACCTTTTACAGCAACAAGATTTATCAAAGCAATAAGTAACATTATAAGTAGAGTACACGTTTATAGCAATGGTATACAATTTATCAAATTATTCCCATAAGTGTTTCCCTTTTTGTGACAAGCAATGTTCCTTATAATAATATTTTTGTTCTTCCGTGAACCCAACTTGCCAATAAGATTCAGTTTCAAAGAAACCAACCATTGATAGAAAGCATGATAAAGCAAGACAATAACAGACCAACGAAGATAACAACTAGAGTAGGAACTATTTTTTTTGTATTTTTGACAAAGAAACAAGCAAACAAGGCAGAAATAAACTAAGCTTGAACAATAGTGATTCCAAGTGGACTTGGTAAATAAAGCTATGCTCCCTGGCAATGGCGCCAGAAAATAGTCTTGATGACCCACAAGTATAGGGGGTGTATCGCAGTATTTTCGAGGGAAGTGAAACCCAATTTATTGATTCGACACAAGGGGAGCCAAAGTATATTTATAAGCCTTAACAACTGAGTTGTCAATTCAGCTGCACCTGGAAACAATCTTGCTCACAACAGTTTATCAGTAGCAACAGTTTTGTAGTAGGAATAGTAAAGTAGCAGCAGTAGTAAAGTAAAGACAATAGTAACAATAGCAGTAAACAGTAGGATTCGAGTGCGGTAGGCATATGGATGGATGGACGGGCGTTGCATGGAGAAGACAATTCACATAGCAATCAGAACATAGGGCAATTACAGATAAATAAGAGAAAGCATCCAAGTACTAGATAATCCTAGGCATGTGTTCCATATATAGTCATACATGCTTGCAATGAGAACTTGCACAACATCTTTTGTCCTGCCAGCCCGTTTGCAGCGGGGCCTCAAGGGAACTACTAGAAATTAAGGTGCTCCTTTTAATAGAGCACCGGAGCAAAGCATTAACACTCCGTGAACACATGTGATCCTCACATCAAAGCCATTCCCTCCGGTTATCCCGATTTCTGTCACTTCGGGGCCATTGGTTCCGGACAACAACGTGTGTATACAACTTGCAGGTAAGACAAAAAACAATACTATCATAATGAATCAATAACATGTTCAGATCTGAAATCATGGCACTCGGGCCCTAGTGACAAGCATTAAGCATAACAAGTCGCAACAAAGTCACAGAGCACTAATTGAAGATACTAGGCACCATGCCCTAACAATCTGATGCCATTACATGCACGATCTCATCCAATCCCTACCATCCCCATAGCCTACAGCGGGGGATTACTCACTCATAGATGGGGGAAACATGGATGGTTGATGGAAAAGCGATGGTGATGATGATGGCGATGATCTCCTCCAATTCCCCGTCCCGGCAGGGTGCCAGAACGGAGTTTCTGGTGCTGTTTCGTGGAATCTGGTGGTAGCAGCAGAGCGAAACTCCTTTTGGAAAAACGTCGACCCCCTCCCCTGAGTTTTTAGGTCAGAAGGTAACTTATAGGCGAAGAGGGAGATCGAGGGGGTGTCTAGGGCGACCAGACTACCCCCTGGTGCGGCCAGGCCCAACCCGCGCGGCCAGGTGGTGTGGCTGGGCCCTAGCCCCACTCCGTCTCATATTCTGGCTCCAGGAGTCTTTTGGTGAAATAGGATTTTTGGCTTTTGTCCCGTCCAATTCCGAGAATATTCATTTTCTGACTTTCCTGGAACCAAAAACAGCAGAAAACAGGCAGCTGGCACTGTGGCTCTTGTTAATAGGTTAGTCCAAGAAATCATATGAAAAGTACTCCAAAGTGTGGACAAAACATAAGAAAGTAGATAAAACCAAGCATGGAACATCAAAAATTATAGATACGTTTGTAACGTATAATGGGCTGCCCCAGTGGGGCCCACCTAGGGTCGGCGGCTGCCCCTAGGTGGCCGGCGGGTGTGGGGATTAGTCCCACACCGCCTGGCCCGTGGGTGGTGCGCCCCCTCCCCCTATATAAAGGGGTCCCCCTTCCCCCTTTGGAATCACCCATTTCTCTCATTCTCTCTCTCATCTGCTGAGGACTTCTCCGTAATATTGGGGAGGACCTCGTGGTTGAGTTCACCACCTTCACACTACCGTCGTGTGATCAAGCGATTCGGTATCTACTTCTTCCGCTGCTCGGCTGGATCGGAGTCCGGTTGACGTCTCCTACACCGGACGTGTGACGAACTTCGGAGGCACCACACTTGGGGTGCTGCTCGTCTTCATCAATATATGCCTTCCTGCTTAAGGTGTGCCTTTGTCTGCAAAGGTATGAATATTGTATTCCTTCTCCGTTACTTATGTCTACATAGTATAGATCTTGGTATTAGTGTTCGAGTAGATATAATTTTTTTGTTTTCTGCTACGGAACGCTACAGTGGTATCAGAGCGGGTCAATGGGTAGACATGTCATACGATAGAACACATAGCAATATGTGGGCATTGATTCTCTAGTTGCTACCCTCTTTGGTGTTATTGTTCATATCGCGACACTGTTTGATGAAGTGGCCCCCAACCGACCTCACGTGGTGATTCACGAGATTGGTCCACATATCAAAGTGGATTAGGGGGGTGTTTGTCTCTCTGTAGTAGCTGATATGGCATTAACATTGGAGGGCCCTGAAAAGGGAAGAAGAACGGCAATCATTGAATCCATGTTGTGGCTCGACGTTCGTAGGTGGGAAGGGGTTCTACTGCGAAAGCCCTAAAGCCGCTTAAAACATGCAATAGTTAATATAGAGGTGTCTATCTTCATTATTGCATAGGGGTATGTGTTATAACATGGCATTGACAATTTTGTGAAACTTTAAGGCTGTTGATGATGATCATAAAGCTATTACCATGTCATAACACTTTACTTTTGAAGTATTACTTATTGTGCTAGTATACTTACTAGACGGTAGCATAATAAGATAATCCCTCATAGTATTCCAGTTATCGTATTCCCCTTGTGTGTGCACCACCAAGAAAGTTCTTCGGTATGAGGCGATCCAGGGTTACAGGCCTGGGTGTCAGACATATCTACATGCACATACAGTGGGTGTAAGCCATGTTGCACTGCGAATACACACGAGCTAGAACTGGCGAGCCTAGCACGTTAGAGAAACGTGGCCTCGGAATACAAGAGACCGAAAGGTCGAGCATGAATCACATGGCTGATGTGATCGACATTAGGGAATGTCCACCCTTGATACTGCACTGATGGTTGTGTTTAACCGGGGGAGGTGCAGGGGATTGGGATCATGTGATCACTAAACGAGTAGAGGGATGTTCATTTGAGTGGGAGTTCTTTTAGTTAAAACTTGAACTCATTATTGTGAACATAGTGTAAATACTTTGCAAATCCTTTATAGATGTCTCTCCCACCCACCTTCAACCTTAGCACTTTCCTCGAGAAGGACAAGCTGAAAACTGATGGGACCAACTTCACTACATGGTTCCGCAATCTTAGGATCCTCCTAGTCCCCTACAAGTTGACTTATGTCATCAAGGCTGAGCTTCCGGCTAAGCCTGCAGATTCCGCCTCCCAGGATGAAAAGAATGTCTGGCAGTCCAAGGCGGACGATTTCTCCCTCATCCAGAGTGGAATGCTCTATGCCATGGAGCCGGAGCTTCAAAAGCGTTTTGAGAAGATGAATGCCTTTGTGATCATTGAGGATCTCAAGGTTGTCTTTGCTCCACAGGCTCATGTAGAGAGGTATGATGCTTCCGAGCTCTTCTTCTCTGCTAAAATGGAAGAGCACAACAACATTAGTGAGCACGTGGTCAAAATGTCTGGTTACGTTAAGCGCTTAAACGCCCTGGATTGCAAAATCCCAGAGGAGCTCGCTATAGATAGGGTGTTGCACTCGCTACCCCTAGCTATAAGAGCTTTGTGATGAACTACAACATGCAAGGGATGACTAAGACCCTTGCTGAGGTGTTCGCCATGCTCAAAACTGCTAAGGTTGAAATCAAGAAGGAGCACACAGTGCTGATGGTCAACAAGACCACCAACTTTAAGAAACCAGGGCAAAAGGGAAAGGGCAAGGGTAAGAAGTCTAAGAGGGATGGCAGGTTTGCTCCCAGTAGCTCAAAGACTGCCAAGCCTGGCCCTAAGCCCGGCACTTCGTGCTTATACTACAAAGGGGATGGGCACTAGAAACACAACTACCCCAAGTACCTTGAAGACAACGAGCTGGCAAGATAGCCATCCCGGACAAAGGTATATATGATATACATGTTATTGATGTATTCCTTACGAGCGCTAGGAGTAACACTTGGGTATTTGATACCGGATCTGTTGCTCACATTTGTAACTCTCAGCAGGATCTGCAGAGTAGGAGGCGCCTGCGGAAGGACGAGGTGATGATGCATGTCGGAAATGGTTCGAGAGTCGAAGTGATGGCCATCGACACCCCGCATCTCCGTCTACCGTCAGGATTATTGTTGGTTTTGAATAAATGCTATTATGTACCCGCATTGAGTATGAACATTGTGAGTGGGTTTTGCTTGTTGCAAGACCGTTATTCGTTTAAATCAGGGACAAATGGTTGTTCAATTTATATGAATGATGTTTTCTATGTTCATGCTCATGTATGTGATGGTTTATTCTTACTTGATCTTGATTGTGATACACACATCCATAGTGTTGATGCTAAACGTTGTAAGCACAGTGACGATAATTCCATGTTCATGTGGCATTGCCGTCTTGGTCATATTGGCGTGAAGTGCATGAAGAAGCTTCATTCAGAAGGGCTTCTTGGATCATTGGATTTCGAATCCCTTGATAAATGTGAGCCATGCCTCATGGGCAAGATGACTAGGACACCATTCTCCGGAATAGTAGAGAGAGCTGTAGACCTACTTGGGATCATACATACGGATGTATGTGGACCAATGAGTGTCTTAACACGCAATGGTTATCATTACTTTGTTACCTTTACTAACGACTTAAGCAGATATGGATATATCTACTTGATGAAGCACAAGTCTGAAACCTTTGAAAAGTTCAAGGAATTTCAGAAAGAGGTAGAGAATCAACTTAACAAGAAAATCAAGCACCTTCGATCGGATTGAGGAGGCGAGTATTTGAGTTATGAGTTTAACATGCACTTGAAGGACTGTGGGATTATCCCACAGCTTACGCCAGCCGGAACACCACAGCGTAATGGAGTGTAGGAACGTCGTAACTGAACCCTATTGGATAGTGTACGGTCCATGATGTCTTTAACTGATTTTTCTGTGTATTTTTGGGGATATGCGTTAGAAACCGACACTTTTATTTTAAACTGAGCACCATCCAAATCCGTGAAGACAACCCCATATGAGATATGGCATGGCAAGAAGCCATTGTTGTCATTTCTGAAAGTTTGGGGTTGTGAGGCTTACGTTAAGAAACTGCAGCCTGACAAACTCGAATCCAAATCGGAAAAATGTATCTTTGTAGGATATCCAAGGGAAACTGCTGGGTATACTTTCTACAACCAAGCCGAAGGCAAAATGTTTATCGCAAGAAACGACACCTTTCTCGAGAAAGAGTTCTTGCAAAAGGAGTGAGTGGAAGGAAAATTGAGTTGGATGAAATTGTTGACCCTTCTCTCCAAATTCCGAGTAGCACAACAGAAGCTGTTCCGAAACCGCTCTCCAACATGGAGGAAGAGCCAGTTGATGATGATCAAAACAATGACACTGAGACTCCTGAGGTTCGCAGGTCCACAAGGGTTCGTGCCACTCCTGATTGGTACAGTAGCCTTGTGATGTATGTCATCCTAGATGAATAGGAAGAACCTGCAAACTACAAAGAAGCTATGGATAGTGCTGACTCCGAGAAATGGCTAGAAGCCATGAAATCCGAGATAGGATCCATGCATGAAAGCCAAGTTCTGACCTTGGTGGATCTTCCAGAAGGCCGCAAGGCCGTGGAAAATAAATGGATCTTTAAGAAGAAGACAGATGCGAGTGGTAACGTAACCATTCAAAAAGCTCGACTTGTCGCAAAGGGGTTTCGACAAATTCAAGGAGTTGACTACGACGAGACTTACTCTCCCGTAGTGATGCTTAAGGCTATCAGGATTTTAATAGCAATTGTTGCACATTTCGACTATGAAATTTGGCAGATGGATGTCAAGACCGCATTCCTCAATGGTCACATTGATGAAGAGTTATATATGATGCAACCAGAAGGTTTTGTCAATCCTAAGGATGCTGGAAAGGTACGCAAGCTTCAACGGTCCATTTATGGATTGAAGCAAGAATCTCGGAGCTGGAACCAACGTTTTGATCAAGTGATCAAGAGTTTTGGATTTGTCCAAAACCAACAAGAGTTCCGTGTTTACAAGAAAGTGAGTGGGAGCTTGGGTGTTTTCTTAGTAGTATATGTGGATGACATATTACTCATGGGAAATGATGTGGATTTTATGAAAAGTGTGAAAGCATACTTTAGTAACCAATTTTCCATGAAGGATCTAAGTGAAGCTGCATACATATTAGGAATCAAGATCTATAGAGATAGATCAAGGCGCCTAATAGCATTGAGTCAAAGTACTTACATAGAAAAGATTTTGAAGAGGTTCAAAATGGAGAACACCAAAAAGGGTTTCACTCCCATGATGAAGAATTGCAAATTGAGTATGACTCAATGTCCTGTAACTGACAATGATAGAAAAAGATGGCTTTCACACTTATGCCTCAGCCATAGGGTCTATCATGTATGCAATTTTAAGTATGCGACCCGATGTGGCATTGGCTCTTAGTTTGACGAGCCGATACCAAAGTAATCCAGGACCGGATCACTGGACAACTATCAAGAATATCCTGAAGTATCTAAAAAGAACAAAGGATATGTTCCTAATCTATGGAGGAAGTGATGAAGCTCTAAACGTAACGGGTTACGTGGATGCGAGCTGGAACTCAGATCATGATGACTCAAAGTCTCAAACATGATTTGTGTTCCTGGTAAATGGTGGGGCGGTAAGCTGGAAAAGCAAGAAGCAGCCGGTGGTGGCACGATCTTCAATGGAGTCTGAATATATTGTTGCGGCTGATGCATCAAATGAAGCTGTTTGGCTGAGGAATTTCGTCATCGAACTGGGAGTGTTTCCTAATGCGCAAGACCCCGTGACAGTCTATTGTAATAACACCGGTGCTATTGCAAATGCAAGGGAACCAAGAACTCATTCCACAACCAAACACATCAAGCTAAGATTTCACGTCATTCGGTAGAACGTTGACGAAGGTGAAGTCAAGATTTGCAAAGTAGATACATAACTGAATGTAGCAGATCCTTTGACTAAAGGTCTCCATCAGGAAAAGCACGAACAACACCGAGATTCCATCGGTGTTAGGTTCCTGCCTATTGTAAACTAGTTTTGTTTAACTCTAGTGCAAGTGGGAGACTGAAGGAGTTATGCCCTAGAGGCAAATAATAAAGTGTATTATTTGATATATCTCCTATATGTTCATAATACGTTTCATATTGTGCTATAACTGTGTTAATACGAAACGTTAATACACGTGTGGTATGTAAACAAACCGTGTCTCTAGTTACCTCTAGTGAACTAGTTCATTGGTCATGAGGATGGTCTATGTTTCCAGATCATGGGCATTTATGCCAACTGACAATGAGGTCATGTTATTAGTTGAATAACATGATAGACAAACATCCGACCATTATATCTTAATGAGATCTAGTTACAAAGTTCACCATTGATGATAAAACATAGAGAACCTTGCAACCTGATCCTTTGACTGTGAGGTAATGCAAATCACCATTTCCAGAAGAAGCTTTGATGGTTATCAAGAATCATCTCGTAAAAGGGTGATCAAAAAGATGCCACTCAGGTTTTCCGAAGGGATGTGTTGAGGAGTACATATCAAGACCAGGATTTGTCTAGTCCATGTAACGGACAGATACATGTGGCCATCTCGGTGGCGTTGCATTAATGAAGCTTGCAAGCATGTGACTAGGTCACGGGATACAACGACATGAGAACGAGAAAACAAGTTCATCAATAACGAGATCGAACTAAGGTATGGAGATACCAAAGATCAAGTCTCGGATGAATTAGGTATCGAATGACAAATGGAATGGGGAACGACTATCTCACGAGTCGAGCGATTGTATTCGTGAAATGCACGGGGGTCACATGGCCATCCAGGTCCCTCTGTTGATCATTGATATGAGAGTGGTCTCTATCATGTCTGGAGTGTTTCCGAACCGAAGGATGTCATACTTAAGGTTAGGGATGCTTAGGGTAGATGAGGTATCGTATGAGAAATAGAGAGAGAGAAACCAGAATAGTTTCGGTAACATCCGATGGAGATCGGAAGGGGTCCGGAGGTTGCTCCGGAGTGAAGAAATAATATAATATGTGTATTTGAATGTTAATTGGAGAATTAATATTAAATATATATTTTATTTTATTTTTAAAGGCTCTATATTGCTAATGGGCCTCACCCGAAGGGAGGCCCAATAGGGCAAGGCGCCTAGGGAGTGGGGGCCGGCCGGCCTAGGGCTAGTGGGCCGCCCCAGTGGGGCCCACCTAGGGCCACCGGCTGCCCCTTGGTGGCCGGCGGGTGTGGGGATTAGTCCCACACCGCTTGGCCCCTAGGTGGTGCGCTCCCCTCCCCCTATATAAAGGGCCCCCCTTCCCCCTTTGGAATCACCCATTCCTCTCATTCTCTCTCTCATCTGCTGAGGACTTCTCCGTAATATTGGGGAGGACCTCGTGGTTGAGTTCTCCACCTTCACACAACCGTCGTGTGATCAAGCGATCCGGCATCTACTTCTTCCGCTACTCGGCTGGATCGGAGTCCGGTTGACGTCTCCTACACCGGATGTGTGACGAACTTCGGAGGCACCACACTTGGGGTGCTGCTCGTCTTCATCAATATACGCCTTCCTGCGTAAGGCGTGCCTCTGTCTGCAAAGGTATGAATATTGTATTCCTTCTCCGTTACTTATGTCTACATAGTATAGATCCTCGTATTAGTGTTCGAGTAGATAGATTTTTTTTGTTTTCTGCTACGGAACCCTACAGTTACACCCTCTTGATAGTACGACTATCTATCCTATAAACCGGTCTCCCCAACTAACACCATGATACCGGTAAGAAAGAAACCCTATCAATAACATACCTTTGCCTTGAGCATATTCCACTTGAGCTTGACGATAGCGATCCTGTCCACCTCAAGATGGAACACCTTTCTTGATTGCACTAGCTTGGTGAAGACTTGCAAATTGCTCTCCCATACTCGACTATGGTAGAGCTTATCTCTTGGGCATATATAGGATGGCAAGCTTCAAGCAAATGATCTCTTTGAGATGGCTCATCTTGAACTTGCACATAATTTCTTCTTTCTTCATTATGTTGGTGTCTTGAAGGCATATAAGAGATATCACTCCAACTTTATTCTTCAAGACACACTTGCCATAGGCTCAACTCTCACATGACCAATCTTTGGATCTCTCCTTGAACACCTTGGTTAACACTTGATCTTCTTTACTTTCTTCTTCTCCCAACCTTGAAGCCAACATATGGTACAAGCATTGCCTATGGACAAATCCTACAAGTAAAACTCAATGCAAACATAAGTCCATAAAGATTGTCATTAATTACCAAAACCACACATGGGGGCACACATGCACTTTCAATCTCCCCCATTTTGGTAATTGATGACAATCCCTTTGAGAGGGTTTATATAAGGAATTAACCAAACAACACGGTGTGCTAACATCAAATACAACACAAGTATGTGATGTTAGTACAGCCACAATATTGAGAAAACTCCCCCACAATTTATGCACGTGTGGATGAACTTGAATTTCATTGCATATATTGCCAACTATTACCGGTGGTGGAGTTTTCTCTGTATATTCAAGATGCTATGCAACACACTAAGATGCAAACTACACGAGGCAAGTGTTTAAGTACAAAACTCACAACACACAACCAAATTCCCTAAAACCCTCTAAAACTTCTCCCCCATTGACATCGATTGCCGAAATGGGTGAAAAACTTTAGAAGGCCAATTTAGTGAGAGTTCCTCCATATGGTGTGCATTTCTCATAATATGGGTGGAATCACAAGCATGTATCCATTGGCGAATACCATAAGGAAATCAAACTAAACCGAGGATTCAAAGATTGCAAAGAAATAAAATGGTGAAGAAGCATCAACGAATGAAGCAAGCAATCAAAAGATCGAAAGAAGCACTTCACAAAAGGAAGATACCAAAAGAAAGATAGATATAATGATAAGATTGAAAATAGAGTGATCTAAATAATATGAGGATAGTCCCCAAGGTTTGTGCACAAATTATAATTTTGCATTTGAATACAATATGTACAAACATGGCTTCCTCATTTCCTCTATATCATTTAAACCACAAGCACAAGAAAGAGAGAAGATATTACGATGAGAGCAAATGGGTGTTTAGATTAAAATAGGAAGCTCCCCAAGGTTCATGCACAATAAAGTGCACAATTATGGAATCCTAACTCCCCATAATCAAACAAAACACCAAACAAGAACAAGAAAGCAAATATGTGTTCTTAGGTAAATTAGGAAAGCTCCCCAAGGTTTATGCACCAAATATAATAATTGCTTTGAATGCAAAGTGCATGAAGATGGTATCCTTGCTCCCCAAAACTTACATAACAACACAAAGGCATGAGATATCAACTTTCTTAACACCAACGAGTGCCAAAAGATGCAAATGAAAAGGTCAAGCACTCAAAGCAAAACGTTTGGAGCCACCAAAGAATAAAAGGAGCACAAGGTGTAGACTCCAAAGAAAAAAGGATATCAACTAGAGATTTAGCCAAAATCATGTGTATAAGTTTCTAGGTAGACAATAATCACCAAGATATACATCCACAAAGAAACACACACATACAAAATGGATACTTAAGAATGAACAAGATATCCAAACGAAAGTCATAGATAATGCCAATAAGATTTTTGCTAGAAAGCATGGCCAAAGGCTCATATTTATCTTATTGAATATCAATGACCTTGAAACACCAATGAATACCTCACAACTATCACAAGGGAATAAGAGCTAGTTGGAATGCATTGGGAAAGGCAACAAGTATCATAAAGAACAAATAAACCTTGCAAATTCATCCATATTACACATGAGAGAAATTGAGGAAATGATTGGCAATAGAATTGCTAGATTGGCATATGTGGGATTGGTGAATCATAAACATGAATTTTATACTCCCCAAAATATGCATTCATCTCAACTTACTCATATAACAATAAGGATGATACAATAAAATCTTGGAAGAACCACAATAAAAGCAACTGAAGGAAATCATGCCATGATGCAACCACAAAGGCTAGATGCTAGAAAAGTATGCATTAGAGGAATACTTGTTACCGAGATACCATTGGTAGGATGAAGTAGATATGGGTTTGTTGATCATCCTAGCTTGACTCCAACTATCATTTAGTCTCCACATCTTCTTATTATTGAAAAGCATCCAATGAATCTCCAATGTACCTATAACACATTCAAGTACACAATGGTCCCAAAACTCATTGGGTCCAAAGTAGTTAGATAAACTACAATACATAGGAGAGACTCCACATAAATATGTGCATATTGATATGAAATTGAATTTCATGCACATCTTAGACGATAGGATTTGGTGGAGAAACCCCTATATATTGGATCAAGAAAGAAAGCATGCCATAATATAGAACATGTAGTAAATATGCATGCACAAGATTTCAAGAACCAAAAAGGAGATACAATTTGAACAAAAACACCAAGTAAACCAAGAAGTCGCACACAAGAGTGTGACACGACAAAAGGGTGTCCAAATTGTATCAAAGAGCCAAATCAACACATGAAAGGACATAAATTCAACAAATGAACAAGGCAATAGCCAAAGAGCAAAAGATAGACAAAAACACCAATACTCAAGGATTTATCTCATCCTAAGGGATCAAACACGCAACAAGGAAAGAGACAAAACCAACTCCCAAAAAGCAAGGTTACAACACACAAACCAAACTCTCTACACTTTTCATGATGGCACAAATTACCAAAAGAAAAGATCAAACTTCCAAGCACATAAAACATGATATGGAACAAAACAAGAAGCATAAATATGAGTGTTCTAAATAATATAGGAGAGCTCCCCCATGGATAGTGCATTATGTAGGATTTTCCTTTTGAATGCAAAATGCACACAAATTGGATCATCACTAGTACCTACATTAAATAAATCACACAAGGATACAAAAAATAAGAAGATACACAAGAGGCAAGGAAGATTCGGAGAAAACACAAAACATTTTGTTGGCAAGAGGTAGAACAAAATTTAAGCAAAGGCCAAAATGAATATGATCAATAAATTCTACCATATATGGAGTACCACTTGTCCAATGACAAGAATTATGGGGAAACATTTCCCAAGGTAGTTTTCAAGGATATCATGATCATATTCACAACAATAATCATATGATGAAATATAAAAATTAAGCTTGATGCTTAGATAGAGATTCTTGATAGCTCCAAATAGTCACACAATCATAAGATTAAAGTAACTTGAAGCAAATGGTTTCCATGGAGGATATGGAGGTCCAAATATGGGGAAACACATACCAAGAAAACTCTCACAAACAAGATCCAAAAGATGAGCAATAAAATCAATCCAAGGGATTTGGAACTTGTTTGAGCTAAATGTGCCACTTAGGAGCTAGATAATTATCAATATCAATTCTTAGTGACACTACCTCAAATGTCCACATTTTCTAGGTTTGTAATATGCACAAAGCGTATGACTCCCCCATAATGTGATAAACCAAGAATACCCAACAAGAGGTAAAAAAATCCAAATAGAGATGATTAATGAACATTATGGAACTTGAATTTCTCATGAGAAAGACATACCACATAGAGACTAGATAAACTTGCAATATACATACTAAGTGGTATTCCTCATGTACACACATTTTAGGATTGTGGAATGCCCAAGCATAACACTCCCCCAAAATGGGATAGTACATTAATCTCTCACAAGAGCCAAGAAAGATACCAAATAAATTCAACAAAGGCTCCAACCCAAGAGACACAAATACATGGTGTGGAAACCAACATACACAAGTATACTTGATAACTCAATATAAGTACGAGGGAAGCACAACATGTACAAACACATACAAAGGTACAAAACCAACATATGCACAAGGGAGCAAGTAACTTTCAATGTAAATGAGTTAAGCACATGTTACCACAAGGAGGAACATTGGATATATGATAGAAGCATGGTAATCCAAATGGCTTGACTTGACAAGAATAAATGATGAATATCCCTCAATTCTTCATAATATAACAAAGCCTCCAATGCCCTCCAAACACACCTATTAATCAAGTTTTGGCTTGTTGGTCCCCAACCAAGTTGAGTCCTAAGAAGTTAGTCACAATAGGCTTGGCAGCCCAAATGGTTTTTTTCTTGACATCACATTGAGCACCAACAAATTTGGCAAACATATTGCCAACCTCATCCTTATAAAGAGAATAAGCATCATCAATAATGATAGGGTTGGATGAGGAGATACCAATAGTGCATGAGGAAGAAATATGCCCCTTCTCACGGCATATGTAGCAAGTTCTTCTCTTGCCATCTTTATTCTCAGGTGAGGCCACAACTCGAGGAAGAGCTCGAGTAGTCCTCTTTGAAAGAGGCTTGCCAATGACTTGAGGTGGAGCTTGAGGTCGCTTCCCTTGTTGCTTCACACTAAAAGGCTTCTTCTTCAATGGGAAAGATCTAACATGATGCCCTTCTTCCTTGCACTTGAATCAAACAATGTTGGCCAGATTCTTGACTTGATCTTGTCCATTCTTTTTGTTGTCCTTGTGCTTCAAATTGATAGTGGACTTGTTCTTGACATTTGAGTTAAAACCAAGCCCACTCTTGTGATTGGGGGATTTTTCCACACTCAAGATTTTGTTGAGTGCGGCTTTCCCTTGATGACCCTTTTTCAAGTCATTCTTCAAAGAAGTGACTTGAGCCTTGAGATCTTTGATTTCCTATACATGGTTAGTTTCAACAAAAGTACTAGAGGAAGTAGATGCTACATTGTTAGAGCAATAAGGCACGGAATGTAATTCATCACGAGATATAGCGTGGTTGTGAGAGGATGAATTACAAGGACTAACACATGGCAATATAACATTTGGAGTAGATATAGTGCTCTTGTCCACATGAGGCCCACTAGATGTTACCTTTGACACGATGGCCTCATGAGCTAACTTTAGCCTACCATGGGAGACTAGAATATCCTCATGCGAGCTTGAGAGCTTGACATGACTTTCTTCTAATTTCCCGTAGTTGCTAGTTAGCAAAGCAAGTTGAGCCTTTAGCTCAACATTCTCCTTCAAAATAGATGCTTCACAAGGAATAGAGTTAGTAGCACAAGCATCATCATTATTAGAAAGAGTTGAGGGCAACTTGGCACGCTCTTTAGAATATAAAGCTTTAAGTTGCTCATGCGACTCAATGAGTTTGATGAGCTCCCTCTTAACGACCCGAGAGCCATTTTCAAGGTGATTAAAATCCTCAACAAGTTTAGCATAAGCAACTTCAATCCCAACATTTGTACTTTTAAGATCACTTGCCACCTCAAGATCTCTATCACGAGATTCCTTCTCTCTAGACAACTCTAGAGCAAAAGTCTTCTCAAGAGATTCCTTAGTGGTTTGTTCCTATTCAAGAGCTTCATTTAGATGTGCAATTTGATTAGCATACTCACGCTAAAAGCTACTCACTTTATCAATGGTGTTCTCATGATCCTCAATTTGTGCTTCTAACTTATCAATGTGTTCTTTGCTCTTAATAGCAAAGTCCAAGATTTCAACGAAGTTAAAGCAAGCAATATTATTCTTAACAAGAGCATGATAAACCATCTCACCCTTTTCATATAAATCATCAACATTAGTCTCTTTTTCCTCATTATCCTCATCCTCATCATCACAAGAGGTATTGGGTTCCAAAGTAGGAGTTACCTTTGAATCCCGAGCCATAAGGCATAGGTGGGAACTATGAGATGATGATGATGATGAAGAATTACTTGAAGCTCTATTCAAAATTGTGTCTTTACCAATAGAATCTTCGATTTCCTTTACATTGTTAGACACACAACAACTAGAGGAAATAGAAGCATTTATATTATGACAACGAGGCAAAGAGAGCATATCATCATGTGATCTATTGAGGCAATTTATACATGATATGCAAGGACTATCAACACTAGCATGTAAATCATATATAGTGCTAGACGTGTTTAAGTCCAAAGATGAAGTATTGCAATGAGATAGAGAAGAAGGATCACAAAGAGTAAGCTCACTATCAACATTGCAAAGTTCACCACCACTCACCATATCATTACCTTGTGTCTTACCACACTTTTGTGAAGTCGAATAAAAAGAGAACTCATCTCGACCAGAAGTGGAAGCAATACAAGCATCCTCAATAATGTTGGACACATCATATTTATCTTGAAGTTTTGTCCATAACTCGTGAGCGCTCCAAAAAGGTATGATTGAAGAAGTAACTACATAGCTCAAAGCATTAACAAGCACATTAGAAGCTTGAGCATAGAGATATAAGTTTTTATCATCCTGACAAGATAGATTTCGGAAATCCATTGGAGGAGAAAAACCTATATCTACAATCCGCTCTAAATTTGGGTCCATGTCCTGAAAATGAATAAGCATACGAGTTTTCCATATATCATAATTTGTGCCATCGAATATGAACATTTCATTATGCACTAATCCCCTAGCCGACATCTTTACTCTCAAGGCGGTGAAGCCTAAAATGAGAGACTGGGCTCTGATACCAATTGAAAGGACACAGATGTCGCCTAGAGGGGGGGGGGTGAATAGGCGGTTTAAAACTTTTACTAGATGGGCTTAACAAAGGCGGAATAAAACTAGCGTTTACTTTGTCAAGCACAAAACCTATATATACTATGGTTCACCTATGTGCACCAACAACTTATGCAAAGCAAGACAAGAAACTATGTGATAGCAAGATATAGACTTCAAGCACGAAGGCTATCACAAAGTAAGGTGCATAAGAAAAAGCTCGGGTACAGAGATAACCGAGGCACGCGGAGACGACGATGTTTTACCGAGTTCCTCCCAACATGGAGTACGTCTCGTTTGGAGAGGGGGTGGTTTCAAACCACCAACACTACAAAAGTCCTCCCTTGTTCTCCTATGAATCTCACCCCAACGGGATCGATACACACTTCCACTATCGGTGCACTTGTCGGTGGCAATCCGTAACCTCTCACAAGGTTGGGGCACTTCTCCACAACTCAATTGGAGGCTCCCAACAAACAAGCTTGGGAAAGCTCCACAACTTAATTGGAGGCCCCAAGTAATCCACAAACCTGCAAAAACCACCAAACTATCTAGGGTTCCAATGAACCCAAGAGTAAAAAGCTTCTCAACTTTTCACCTAATCGAATCCTCACCGAGAACTCAAACCGATGCACCAAATGCAATGGCAAGAACACACGAAGTGCTCAAGTCCTTCTCTCCCAAATTCCACCAAAGCTACAAAAGCTTATGGGGGAATAAGAGAGGAAGAACAATGGAGGAAATCCACAAAATACTCCAAAATCTAGATCCCAAGATGTTCCCCTCACTTAGAGGAGAGATTGATTGGTGGGGTTGTAGATCTAGATCTCGTCTTTCGAATCCCTCAAGAATATGCAAGAATCAATGGAGGGATTGAGGGATAGCAAGCTCAAGAAGGTCAGTAATGTAGGGGAGAACATGCAAGGAAGGTTAGGGAGCCATTGGGGAAGAAGGGCCCCTTAAATAGGTCCCTAGAAATCCAACCGTTAGGCCTAGGAATCGCCTGGTCCAGAGTCTCCGGACTGGGACCGGAGTCTCCGGTGTACCCAGGCCAAACGAGGTCAAACTGGGGGACAATCTGTACGCGGTCCGGAGATAGACCGGAGTCTGCGGTCTTACAAAAACTGGCAGAAAGACCAATACGAAAACAACCATAACTTTTGCATCCGGACTCTGATTTTGATGATCTTGGGCTCGTTTTAAAGAGGACAATAAGATCTACAAGATCAAGCAGGGAACCATCATAGTCCAGAAAGGGAGGATAGGAACAAATGACGAAAGGTTTGACCTCTCTCAACAAGACGAACCGGTAAAACCTCAAACATCGAAAACGCAATAGAGAATGCATATGAAATCCGTTTTCGATAAACTTGGGCTTGTCATGAAGATTAACACAAGCTCTAAATGATAACCATGATAACCATAGGATGGCAAGCTTCAAGCAAATGATCTCTTTGAGATGGCTTCTTCATTATGTTGGTGTCTTGAAGGCACATAAGAGATATCACTCCAACTTTATTGTTCAAGACACACTTGCCATAGGCTCAACTCTCACATGACCAATCTTTGGATCTCTCCTTGAACACCTTGGTCAACACTTGATGTTCTTTACTTTCTTCTTCTCGCAACCTTGAAGCCAACAAATGGTACACACATTGCCTATGGACAAATCCTACAAGTAAAACTCAATGTAAACATAAGTCCATAAAGATTGTCATTAATTACCAAAACCACACATGGGGGCACACATGCACTTTCAGACGTGCACCATGCCACATCACACAGTGTCTCCCGCGCCCTCTGCCTGTGCCTCCCCATGCCAGGGCGTGCCCCTGTCTCCCCACTTTAGCGTTGTCACGCGCCTCCTTCCTCCTTGCCTCCCCATGACAGTGATGCCCTGTGCCCCTGCCCCTTCATCGCCACGATAGCGCCACCTCTCGCCCTCGCCTCCCCACGCCAGTGATGAGGATTAATTTCCTCTTTCTTTGTTTTATGTGGGATAATATAGATGGGACCTAAGTAGGGAAGAAAAACGAGTTTTGGGGGTATTTGCAAAACAAAATTGGGCTAGGATCTGACAGACGGGGTCCATCGCTTGCCACGTCAGCTAATACGAGCCTATACCATGACGAGTGACCTTGGATGAGCCACCAATGTGTATTCGATGACCATATTCCGCGTATAGCTGTGTATGGTGATGGAGGCACGTAACGAGGTTGTGTTTAGTGACCTTTATTGTATTTCACTCTTTTCATATCGAGTGGGCAGTGCCCAGAGCACGGACCCGATCTACCAAACACCTAAATTTCATCTGAGGTGGGAAATTCTGAGAGGAGCCGGCCTACCAAACACACCCTAAGGGCATGTACAGTGGTACACAACCAGCCGTCTATAACATGTAACAGGTTGGATTTTCATCTAGGTGAAAGAGAGAGAGAGATTAGAGAGAGAGGTAGCCCGTTTATAGAATTACAGACCGTCTAGTCCCATAAAAATCGTGGCTTAGTGACATCCTTTCTCCTGTTGAACGAGGGGTGCGTCTCCAGCCCACCGTTTTTCATGCAGGATCTACCCAACCTCCCACCTGTTTTCTTGCGTGATTATAGCTTCTACCAGATAGCCAAACAGGCAGTTTGTTGTAGGACGAGTCTATAGCACTGTCTATGCGTGACATGGTAGGGCACTAAAGACAACTATTGTCTAAACTATTGTACATGCCCTAAGCATGCGAGAGAGAAGTCAAGCTGCGCAGGAGATGGATTTGATGGTTCGGATCACTGGCTGGCATGAATGATGGTAGATGGAGGGTAGAGATTGGACTGTTTGTGGAAACAGAAATAGAATATGTTTTCTATACCTGCCTAATCTATATCTATATATACCTTATAATGAATAAAGGGAGGTGCATTTCTCTCTGTTTCTACATTTTTTAGACCATTTTGCCCTCCCACTATACCATCTATTACCCAACGCACACCGGTAAGTAAACAAAAACTGCTTTTCATTAGAACGTTCTGTAGGCCGAGTCGGTTGTTGTTTCATTCCGGATGACCAAGTTCTGACTGAACACGATTCCTCCCAAATCGAGCGCTATATATACATGCCACATTGTGGACACACATGAGATCAAGGCATCACCCCGTCAGTTTATGTGTTCTATCGTTTTCGCCCTCACGCATGCTCCGCTGCTTTCCCGTGGGATGGCAAATATTGTCTCCAACTTGCCCACGTATAGAAAAGACTAGATTCAGGCGGCGGAATCCGCTGACTCGATTCAGGATTTCTCGGGGTACTTGGTTCAATCTGCACGCCGAGGAGAAGACGAGGAGGGCAGATCGACCAATGTGGCGAAGGACCTCATCGGAGATCGGAGAGCCATATTGTGTCGAGCAGTTGGAGCTTCTCTCACGGACATGGTAGCTCTAGTTGTCTCATCATAGGACATGATTGTTGGATTATTAGGCATAATTTTCATACTTAATTCCGATATAGAAATCATGACTACACTAGCTACAAAAACTTGAAACTCTAACATATTAGATGTATCAATCAACGTAAAAAGTAGGAGTGCATACACAAGAACAGCCGTGGTATGGCAACAGATCAGATCACAATATATGTACCGATTGGTTGTCGATGGAGTCGCCGTTGGTGCAGAGATTAATGTAGCCTATCGAAGAAGACGGCGTAGCAGACGCCGTGCATGCAGATGCTCTTCAAGCCTAGGAAGGCACGTGGTGATGACGAACTTGAGCATTCATGCGGAGCAGTTCCCAAAAACCTTATTCGTCCCCTCCCGTACAACATCACAAAGGCGAGTGGTTCTGGAGACCTGCTCTCCCGTCTGCCGGTGCAAACCAGCGTACGTGATGGAGTAGACTATGATGGAGGTGCAAGCAGAGAGGAGGCAAACCCTAGATTTGTTTTTGGTGTGTCTGTGGTGGAAGTCGCACATACGCTTATATAGAGCGGTTCGGGAAACCCGCATAGGGCATGTCGTGGATCAAGCCCATGTTCCGTACGTTGGGGTCGGTTACAAATAGCCCACGATCCGGGAGCAACCTGAATCTACTAATTGTTGACACGTCTGTCAAATCGGCTCGGTGAAAATCCTACAACCCCCAGCGCGCTTGCACGCATCGCGTCGCGACGAGCAGGCATCGTCGGAGGAGGAGCACGCGTGTAGCACTTCTCTTCTCACTCACTTACAAAGTGGTGAAACACTCCACCTTATAAGGTGGTGTAACTTTCCTCTAACTTTCCATGTGGGGCTAAACTTTAGCTCCCACTCCACTCACATGTGAGTTACCACCAAATTGGCCAAATCACACATGGGCTTTGAGATTTAGGGAAAATCTGAAATCACACATGGGTCTAGTGTTTTAGCCCATTATTTCTAACAATCCCCCACCAGATCTCAAATGCCTATTTAAAGATTTGCCAATCCTAGCTACTTATTCATATACCAGTGTTTCAGCAGAGACTGTTAAGTTGAACTTTTGCCTAGAATCTTGAGCAACGTCTATCAATAACCTGAATAATGGACGAACCTTGAATTGCAAGTTTGGTTCCAATAGATTTCACTCAAAATCATAACTAGTACCTGGATGCCAGTAGCCTACCCCGCGGGTTGGAGCATATGTGTCATACTCCCTGGTATATTCATGAGTTTACTAGAGACCACCCAAGTCTCATAGAGCGTGACATTTATAGTCGAGCTCATATAGGTGTGTTCTTTCAGGAATGCCTTGTAGGATGGCATCTTTGCTAGTTATAGCCAACAGAAACACATTAAGGCATGTTGCCAACCTGCCTTATAGATTTTGAGAGTTATACATCTTCATATAAAGAGGGTTACAAAATACTCTTCTCGGTCAAACCACTAGCTTGTCCTTCCCAAATCCTAATTCACGGGATCTCTGATCACATAGGTTGGGTTACCACTATGGTGTGACATCCATGGGACTCAACCCCATCTCTCTTGATGCATTTTATATCACAATTCATGATAATCCCTTTGTAAAAGGATCTACCAGGTTTTTATCTGTTTGAATATACGTTACCGTTATTACTTCGGAGTTTCTTAATTTCCTAGCAGATTTCAAAAGTCTCTTTACGTGTCTTGATGACTTCGCGTTATCCTTAGAATTGTTCACTTTGACAATAACAGTTTGGTTGTCACAATTCAAAAGGATTGCCTGCACAGGTTTTTCAACCACATGCAAGTCCATCAAGAGCTCACGCAGTCATTCTGACTCAATAGTGGTTATGTCTAAACTAGTAAGTTCTGCTTCCATAGTTAACCTTGTTAATATGGTTTGTCTACGAGATCTCCATGACACTGCGCCACCTCCAAGGGTAAACACATACCCGCTCGTGGCTTAGAGTTCATCAATGTCAGAGATCCAGTTCGAATCACTATATCCTTCAAGCATAGCAGGATGCCCTGAATAGTAAATCCCATAGCTCATTCTACCACATAGATAGTGCATGACCCTTTCAAGTGCATGCCAATGATCAATACCCGGGTTAGACATGAACCCACTCAACTTGCTCACAACAAAAGAGATATCGGGTCTTGTAGCACTCGCTAAGTACATGAGAGAACTAACAATTTGTGAATATTTCAACTGGTATGTTGGTTCCTTCCTATTCTTTCGCAATGTCAAACTAGGATCATAAGGTGTTGGCAAAGTCTTGCCATCAATAAAGCCAAAACGGCTCAAGACCTTCTCAACATAATGAGATTGTGTTAAAGTAATGTAACACCCCAAAAACTCTAATCAAGATTATCAAGTTCTAATCACCCAAGTTAGGGTTAACAAAAACTTTTATTACAAAAATCTATATGAATGCATGTGTGTGTTTGCATTAATGTTTTTTTGTTTTGAAATTGCCATGTTTGATTGCTACAAATGCTAAGAAATGGTTTAAGGATGAATGCTACATCATCTAGGCCAATTACAAACCAAATCCAAAGAAAAAGAAATCAAATATGAATTAAATAACCAAATCGTCATTTTGACCAAAGTTAACCACTAGGCCACTTTGAGTGTTGCTAGAAGAGAATTTCTAATAGAAACAATTCCACTTATTTTGACCCCTTGCTAGACCAAGTAACAGTGAATACAAGCAAACTTTACAAACACACTAAAACTATTTTCAAATCTATTTAAAGGACATTTGAAAATTGAATCAAGTGTATGTACTAAGATCACCATTTTGCAAAAACCTTCTAAACCAATTCCCCTTGGAAAACCCAAGCAGTCATAGACACTCAAGCTTAAGACCAAATCACTCACCAAATTTCATTTGAAAATTTCAAACTGAATCTCTTGCGGCCATTAACATAAACACCTTCCAGACACTAATCTAACATCTACCTAACTTCACTATTTGGGCATTGATCACTAGACCATTTGCACTCATTCTACTCCCGTTGTCTCCCCTTGTGTCGAGCAGCAACATACCAGCACCCCCCTTAGCCGTTGTGCACAGTGCAACGCCGCCCGAGTATGGTCGTGGTTGGCCGACAGTGGACAGCACGACAGAGGCCACGCCGCCCTCTCCCACGATGTGCACCAGACACGCCACCGTCCACCGCCAACCCCTGTCCAAGCCTCGACCATATCCTAGCCCTAGACCACCCTAGAGACACCGCGCCCAGCCTCTCTGTGCCATGCCGAGAGCGCGCCAGCGCGCCGTAGCCGACCGCCTCACACAGATCGCGCCTCGCCCTCTCCGCGCACACGCCCACTCACCATGATCACCAACACCTCCCAGACACCCCTGTTCGCCGCCGCGCGACCCGTAGCACCCATGCGCTGTCGCAAACACCGCCGCTCCCGCGCAGAGCATCGCACGCGCTCGACCGTTCCAAGTCGCCCCGTGTCGCGCCATTACTTCTGTGATGATCGCCAGGGAGCACCGTACCGACCCCTAGCCTCAGCCGTGCCGCTAGATGCCTGTGTCATCATCACCGACGAGCCCGAGCCCATGCCGCTCAGTCCCCTCGCCGCGGTATAAATAGAGACCCCCTCTGCCTCCATTCTCCACACCAACACCCTCCCCACTCCTCACAGACACTCCCTCACGCTTCCCCGGAGCAAGGCGAGCTCGTCGTCACCGGAATTTGGCCGGAGCCCGCCGCTGCAGGAGGAGAAGGGCGTCGTCGATTGGAGCCACCCCAGGAGCTGTCGCGACCACCATTCAAACCGCCGTCCACGACACCGTCGTTCGCCCCCATCGCTGACACTAGCTGGAGCCCAGGTGAGCCTCGCTGGATCCCCACCGCCGCGTTAGGTTAAATTCCTTGCCAGAGCAGTTCGTCGTCGATGATGACCCTCCGCCGTTGGATCGTCTTTTAGTCGCACGACCTAGATTTGCAGATACCGTTTCGGGTAGATTAAGTCGCTGACTGGTGGACCCCCTCTATCAGCAGCCCTCTGCGCTGTGCTGTGCAGATTGGGCCGGCCTGTTTAGTTTCCCGCACAGCCTAGTGAATTCTTATTAGTATTTTCCAATTTAGTTAAAACCCCATTTTGTCAGTAGATTCAAAAATCAATTCAGAGAGATTCACTGAACCAAATTGCATGATTCCAATTTTGTTAGAAAGCTATTTAAATTATCTATCCAACCCCGTTGGATTCAAATCATTTGGAGTTAGAGATCACCTATACCAAAAATAACAAGACAGAGACTTTTCAACTTCAAACATTTTTCAAAAATCAATTATAAATGCTTTTGAGTTGATTCCAACTCTCAAAAATCACATTTGATAAGATCTATCTGAATATGTAAAAATATTTAGGTTTACATGTAGTGACATTGGACTAGTACCAAAAGAGTGCTATTTAGGCATTTCTAGTCACTTTAATTCTATTAAATGATAATCTTAAAGTTAATAAAACATGACCACCCTTTTCAATCACATTCCCATGTATTAGAATATGTGGTGATGACATGTGTCCACATGATTCCATATTTTAATTGGAGAATATTAAATCTCAATTATTTTCAGTGAGTAGAAATTACTTTTCTAAAATAAGATAAACAAGATTAAGTCTTTATTGCATGTGATGATGCTAGATCATCAAGTGTGAGCCTTAGTGTGCTAAATATAAATAGTTAAGTATTGTTTGGTGATTATGTACCCTTTATTCATTTATAAATGATAGTACCGACCCGGGATACGAGGAGGAGTACTACCAAGAAGAAGAAGAAAACTTCAACCACTGCTCTACTCAAGGTAAGCTAACACTTGCAAGTTTCTTAACTATGCAAGCTAGAACTATGCAAGCTAATTCTTGCAAATTTGATAACTTAAGAAAGATGCATTAGGCATGCTTGGGTTGTACAACTTTGATTATACCAATCCCAAGTTTTACTTGCAAGCTTTATTCTTTTACTTTACCAAAGTCTTTACTTTTAGTTAGTGCTTTGTGAGTATTGGAAAAGTAGTATAGATAGCATAAAGAGTATAAAACTAGGCCTATCTAGTTATATTTAGATGTCGTTCTATGGCATGAGATTGAAGATTAGCACCACTCATTAGTGAACACTCTTAACTTTAATGGCTAGTGCTAAGCATAAAAGTTGATCACTTTAGATGGGAATACTTGGTGAAAGTGATTATGAAAACCTTGGAATGATGATTCATTCTATTGAAATGTTTTGACATGTGTTGAGAAACACCAAAGTATTTGATGATGAAAATGTTGAGACATGAGCCTTAGCTCTTTATAAAAACTGATGGTTGGGTTCGGATGCGATACCATTCCAATTTTACCATACAACCACAATACCTGAATTGGGTAGGGCTTAGCCACAAGTTTATATGCATTAGTATGGGTTCCCTCGTGGAAGAGGTTTGAGCTGAGGCTACCACTCGATGATGTCCACCTATGCAGTGCCTAGGATGGCAGATGGCCATGGCTAGGAGGCCAAGCTCATAAGGGAGGTGCCTATACTAGAGTGTGTAAAGGAAAGGTTATGATTGATTACCGCAAACTAAGTATGATGATTCAGGGTTATCCCTGACGGATGTATCAAATTTTGTGGTGAAAGTGTACCACCTCTACAGGGCGTCAAACTATTTGAATAGCCGCGTCCGCTATCATGGACAGTTGGAGTGGTCATACTGTTCCATCGTCAGATGTTTTCAAAATGACTTGTGAATTGAACTATGACTTTGACTTGACCACAACAGGGCTGTGAATATGAAAACTAGGTTCCCACTTAAGTGATTTAGAACATTAACTTAGTTTTCTTTACTTTTAAACTCAGTTTAGATAAATCTGCCTTTTTGCAAATAACCTAGAGCTTAAGATTCCTACTAGAACTACCTTACTTGTTAGTGATAGTTTGCGAGTACTTAAAGAGTACTCATGGCTTTGTCCCTGGCTATTCCCGTGGCCAGACTATGAGGAGGACTATCAGGATGATGGACAGTAGGACGTCTACGACAACTAGGATCATCTCCCATCGTCAGCATTGCCTGTGACTCTGAAGATGGAGCCCCTACCACGTTTACTTTCCGCTGCTTGATTTGTAGTAAGACTGGATCATGAGATCTTTTATTTGTGTAAGACCTTATTATGGTTTGTAGTGGATGATGTATTGTGATATCCAATCGGTTATGTCTCGTAAAAATGGTAATCCTAGGATTGCGAGGTATGGCATAACAGGCATCTGGGATTAAAAATCCGGGTGTTGACAAGTAATCACATTCTCGTTCTTAATAAGCTTGATGATCAGAATCACATCAGCCTCTCCCAGATCTTTCATGTCAAAACTCTTTGACAGGAAAGACTTGACTTCATTTATCACATTCATGTTTATACCAAAGATCAGAATATCATCCATGTACAAAAATAATATAACACTATTGCCCCCACCATGGCGATAGTAGACACACCTATCAACCTCATTAATGACAAAGCCAGCAGAAAGTAGAGTCATGTCAAACTTCTCATGACATTGCTTAGGTGCTTGTTTTAGGCCATATAAAGATTTTAACAACTTGCACACCGTAGTCTCTTCACATTTTACCACAAACCCATCCGACTATTCCATATAGATCTCCTCTTCCAACTCTCCATTAAAGAAAGTTGTCTTCACATCCATTTGATGAACGAGAAGACCATAAGTGGCAGCCAGGGACAATAGTACTCGAATGGTGCTCAGTCTAGCAATAGGTGAATAGGTCAAAGTAATCTTCGCCTTATTTCTGTGTGTAGCCCTTTGCTACAAGTTGTGCCTTGTACTTCTCAATAGTACCATCAGGCCTTAGCTTCTTCTTGAACACCCACTTACAGCCCACATGTTTACAACTGTAGGATTGTTCTCATAATTCCCAAGGTCCATTAGAAAGAATCAAGTCCATCTCATTTTGGACAGCTTCTTTCTAATCATCTGCATCAGGAGATGCATATGCCTCAACTATGGATCTGGGAGTATCATCCACAAGGTATACGATGAAATCATTACCAAAGGATTTTTCAATCCTCTATCTTTTACTCCTCGTGGGAGGTTCATCGTCATCCTTCTCAGGGACTTCCTCATGTGGTTGTTCAGAATTCTCAGTAGATGCACTAGATTCGGGAACTATTTCAGAAGAAATTCTACCAATGATATGCATATCTTTCATAGGAAACATGTTCTCAAAGATTACATCACGAGATTCCATTATAGTATCAACATGCATATCAGGAACCTCAGATTTAACCACTGAAAATATATAGCCTACACTCTGCGGAGCATATCCTAGAAAGATACAATCCACTGTCTTAGGTCCAAGTTTACGTTTCTTGGGAATCAGTACATTAACCTTCGCCAAACACCCACAAGTGCACAAATACAAAAGTGATGATTTTCTCCCAGCCAACTTCTCATAAGGGGTCTTTTCTTTATTCTTATTAGGAACTCTATTCAGGAAATGACATGAAATCAACAAAGCCTCTCCCACCATTCCTTTGATAAACTAGCAGTGGCTCATGAATAATGTTGTGTTCCTCACATAATTCGTCAAAGATTTTGGGAAAATATTCACCACCATGATCTGACCTAAGACATTCCATATTTCTCTCTAGTTGATTTTCAACTTCGTCTTTACAAATTTTAAAGTAGTCTAAAGTTTCATCTTTAGTGCGCAACAAATAAACATAGCAGTATCTAGTCGCATCATCAACCAATGTCATGAAATATATCTTTTCACCTTTTTTCAACACACCATTCATCTCGCATAGATCATAATGTATGAGTGCTAGAGGTACCAAGTTTATCTCCTTGGTAGCCTTGTGAGGCTTTCGAGGTTGCTTTGGTTGCACACAACTATGACACTTAGAACCTTTAGCAATAGTGAAATTCGGAATTAAACTCATGCTGGACATCAGAGACATGAAACCAAAATTAATGTGACATAAACAAGAATGCAAAACATCGGTATCATCATTAACACTGCCACAAATATGATTAACGGATTAATTACAAAACTCTAAAAGAGAGAAATGAAACAAGCCTCCAAACTCATAACCTTTACCAATAAATTGTCCATGTTTCGAAACAACGACTTTATTAGACTCTAAGATAACCTTAAACCCATGTTTGCATAGAAGAGAACCGCTAACGAGATTCTTGTTCATAGTAGGGACATGATGCACGTTCCTCGGTTACACGATCTTTTTGGAAGTAAACTTAAGATCCACCGTGCCAACACCATGAATAGAAGCATATGACCCATTCCCATTGGACAGAGGAATCTCGAGCGACCTGATAAGAAGTGAACATAGATATGTGGTACATTGCAAATGTATCTATAATTTTTGATGTTTCATGCTTGGTTTTATCCACTTTTTTGTGTTTTGTCCACACTTTGGAGTACTTTTCATATGATTTCTTGGACTAACCTATTAACAAGAGCCACAGTGCCAGTTGCCTGTTTTCTGCTGTTTTTGGTTCCAGGAAAGTCAGAAAATGAATATTCTCGGAATTGGATGGGACAAAAGCCAAAGTGCCTATTTTTCCGGAAGTCATTAGATGCCAGAGTACGATACGGAGAAGGGCCAGGGGGCCACCACACCACCTGGCCGTGTGGCCCAGCCTGGCCTGCGCCAGGGGGTGGTGTGGCCGCCCCTGGCACCCCCTCGGCCTCCCCTTCCGACTATAAGATGCCCTCGGGACGGAAACCCTAAGTGCCCGATCAAAAATCCATGAAAGAGTCTATAGCCGCCGTCATCTCCATCCCTAGATAGGGAGGGATCTGAAGCTCTTACCGGCACCCTGCCGGAGAGGGGAATTCACCCTGGAGGCCTTCTTCATCACCATGCAAGCCTCCGGTGTGATGCGTGAGTAGTTCATCCTTGGACTACGGATCCATGTAGTAGCTAGATGGCTGGTTCTCCTCCTTTGTGCTTTCATGTCTAGATCTTGTGAGCTCCGTTCATGATCAAGATCATCTATTTTTAATTCTGCATGTTGTGTTTGTGGGGATCCGATGGATATTGAGATGCTATTTCAGATTGATTATTGATTCTATCATGTCTTTGTTATTTGTGATCTTGCATGCTTTCCGTTGTTAGTAGGTATCTTGGCCAAGTATATGCTAGCAACTCCAAGAGTTAGTATTTATGCTCGATAGTGGGTTCATGCCTATGGTAATCTAGGGAAGTGACAGAAATCTCTAAGGTACTAGATGTGTTGTTGCTACTAGGGAGAAAACAACAATCGTTTGTTCATAGAACAATCGTACTGTTTACTTTACACACAGTTCGTAAAGCAATAATCTATTGCTTGCAACTTAATACTGGAGGGGGTTCGGATGATAACCTGGAGGTGGATTACTAGTCACAGATGAAGTTGGATGGCGGTCTATGTATAATGTTGTAATGCCCAATCAAGTTCCAAAGGAGTCAAGATGATTACTATATGCATGTATTGCTTTCTCGATGTTTGTCAATTGCCCCGCTGTAATTTATTCACCCATCATGTTATCTATCTAAGGAGAGCCACCTCTAGTGAACTATGGATCCCGGTCCTTTGTCTTTTACATTCAATCTACAATCTTTTACTTCTTTGTGTTTACTTTCTGCAATACTTCTTTCCATTCGATACGTTTAATCCTTTGTTTTCCGCAAAACACGGTGAGATTGACAACCTCATCGCAAGTTGGAGACAAAGTTCTGTGGTTGTGTTGTGCAGGTCTCCATGTTGCTACTAGCACCGGTAGTGCGCCCTGCCAAGGCTCAGCTAGCAACACCTTTGTGGTGTTTCCTTGCTCCTACTGGTTCGATTAAACCTTGGTTTCATACTGAGGGAAACTTGCTGCTATGCTCATCATACCTTCCTCTTGGGGTTCCCAACAAGCTCTACATCAACACCGCTCCAGCATTTTTCTGGCGCCATATACAGAGTCATCAATATGTCAGCACACACATAAACATTAGCACCCATACCAATCCACCAACATGGTGATTGAAACACCAAAAGAACAGTAAATAAATTACCGTACCCATCCATGTTGCTAGCGGTCATGATGTTGATAGGCTTCCCTTTTTCCCTCTGCGATCCGAATGTTCTAGGCAGTCGTTGGAAAAGTGGCCAAGCTCTCCACATGTATAGCAACCTAGCTCAGCCTTGTTCGGCTTCTTCTTCTTGAAGGTTGTTGATGAGGACATCCATACTATTCCACTATCTCCTACTCCTATTCACAATGAAGATGTTGCTGCAAAGAACAAGTCCAATGAAATCAGGATTGGACCCATTACAAGAGCTCGTGCAAAGCTGATTGAGCAACAGGTGAATTCACTCTTAATTGAACCTGATGTTTTACTTAATGAGAACTTCATACTACCTAAGTCTATGCATCTTTGTATGATCAGGTTTATTGATAACACAAGCGTTGTGCGAGGAGGAGGAGAGTTGCAGCAAGAAGGACAAGCACTGATTTCCAATATCAACAAGTGCGCGAGGGAGGAGCGGGATGCAGGCGCACTAGGACGCAATGAGGAAATCATGTATGAGCAAGAGAGAGAGAGATGACGCACCAAGAATTACACGTTTGAGGTGTTCCACGACGTTTGGACTGCGTGCCAATAAGGCCGAACCCATATATGGGTCGGTATGTATCAGTTTGAGTCGAACCGAGTCAGTTTGGGCCAAGTTATGGCTGTTTTTAGGCCCGTTTAGAGGGGAGGACGCCCCAGCCCTCATATAAACCTCCGTAGCCGTCACAAGTTAGGTTTTAGACCACGTTAAAATATTTTGGAGTTGTTTCTTTCATAGAACCTCTGGAATTACCCTATGTTCGAATCTGCCAACTATAATTGAGTGTGATCTGTTGTTCCATTGGGAATTAGTAGATTGCATACTACCGTTCGTGGTCACGGCTGCGTGCGCAAGAGTGTGGTGTTGTGAATATCCTACAAGGTTCGAGAGCTGTTGCATTGGCATCAGGGATCGAGCGGGAGAGATCATAGCTACGCACTAGTTATCTATCATCCACCATCATCATCGACAAGAGCTTGCTGAGAAGATCGGGCCACCCCATATCATCTTGGTATCAGATTTCCTCGTTGCCTCGGTAAGCAATCCACAATCCATCCATAGATTAGAGAGTGTTTTTCATCCTATACAGAAAAAGCCTCACAAAAAGAGTTGCCATAGCCTAGATTACATCGTATTCGAGTAATAGTTGCTAGTCGCGTTCCTCTATTAGATTAGATCTAGATCTGTTCTTCATAGATTTGTTTTCTAGTTGTTCTAGTTGTTTTCCACCATCTTTTTCCGCTACCATCAAGTTAGATCCGATCCAAGTAAAGAGTCCTAGTTGTGTACTACTTGGCGAGTCGGAAAAAAAAATCGGCTCGCTGCCTCACGCCTGACCGCAGACAAGTCTGTGCTCCAGCGTGACCAAAAAAAAAATTTCCGAAAAAAATCGAATCGTCGCCTTACCACAGACCAGTCTGTGCTAGTACGAGAATTTTTTTCTGCCGCGGCAGGATTTTAGGCCGTTTTTCTGCCGTGGCAGAGACCAATTCTCAGGTCAATTTTTTTTCTTTTTTTGTTTATTTTTTTACTGAGTCCACATAGCGTACCTATCCTTGTGAGCCTTAGTAAGCCTTTCTTTGTGTCTATAACTATCCTACGAGACTAGCGTGCTTAGTGCTCTATGGGCTGCTCAGTTAGCAATCTTGTGCCCGTTTCGTTGGGACATTGCTAGCGTCTCTCCTTGTGCATTGCAACACGAGCATTCCTCCGACATACCTTACTTTTTTAGCTCATTTTCATAGTTGCAATTGCCCCATTTATCTCCACCGTGTGTGTTTCCGTGGGTCTTTGTCATATGATCAGCACTAGGACTTGTTTGCGGTGTAGTTAGAATACCATACCTATAGCTCCACCATAAATAACCTGTGTGCCCTGTGATCGTTCTCTATACCTTTGATATTCACTTCATCACTTCAGTGCATCAGTCTTTGATTACGTTTGGTAGAGCATCTCTATTCACTTTGGAATGGTAAGATCTTCTTTCTTATCAGTTGTGAGTGACTTGTGAGAGTTTCCACCATACTGATTTTGATTTTTGCACTAACTTACTAATGATGTCTTTGAGTGATGATGAAATTGTGTCACAGAAAAAGCAGGTGGAGGAGCTTGTTACTTGGAGAGAGTCTGTTGATAGAAATATCACCGACATACAAGATGTTGTGGAGAATAATACTGGAGCCATCAATAATATTCAGATGCAGCTGACTGCTATGAATGTCAACTTTGCCACTTTGCAGCGTTCCATTGAGGCAATTCAGGCAACACTCCAGCCCGGACTGGCACAACATGATGATGGGTTTGATGACTTTGATGAGGGGAGTGCGGCTGATGCGGCTCCACATCGTGGCAGGGGACGTGCAAATCCCCCTGCACCTGTGGCTGCTCCTCTGTATGGCCGTGGGTATGCTCCTCTTGGACGTGCCCAGCGTGCTTACAATCCAGCTGATGAAAGTTTGGGCAAGCCCAAGTTCTCAATTCCTTCGTTCAATGGCTCGCTTGATCCTGAGGATTATATTACTTGGGAGTTGAAGATTGAAAAGCTCTGGCGTTTATTTGATTACCCAGAAGACAAGAAGGTAAAACTTGCTGCATCAGAATTTGATGGTTATGCTTTGCGTTGGTGGGAAGCTATTGTGCAGAATAGACGGAACGACAATGAACTTCCTGTGAGGGATTGGCGTGAGATGAAGGCCATCATGGCGGATCGTTTTGTTCCCTCCAATTATTTGCGTTCTGTGTTTGACAAGCTCACACAGTTGAGGCAAGGCACAATGACAGTTGATGAGTACTACATGGAGATGGAGATGCTTATGCAGCGTGCTAATGTTCGTGAATCACGAGAGATGGCGATGCAACGTTTCCTCAACAATTTGAAGCTTCAAATCAAGAGTATTGTGCGTTATCACAAGTATGAGACAATGAACGAGCTGCTGCACCATGCTAGAGAGGCCGAGTCTTAGCTGGCTGAAGAGGCAAAGTCACGTGCTCGATTTCCATCTTCTAGCAGATTTTCGGCCAGATCTACACCTCCCACTGTCATGCCACCAGCTGCTGTTCCGTTTGCACCATCAGCCAAACCAGCAAGTACACCTTCGTTTGGTTCTAATACTCGGAAACCCGCTGCTCCTGCTGCTAGCTCGGGCTCCAACATGTCTACTGCACGTACTCGTGATGTGGTGTGCCATACTTGTGGAGGCAGAGGTCACTACAAGAAGGATTGTCAAAACAGCAAGGTTATGTTTGTTACTGAACAAGGTGAAGTAGAAAGTGGAGATGAAGCTTCTGATGATGATATTGATGACGGCGAGGGTGGTGCTGATGCATATGCTGAGCGTGCACCAACTATCGTCGTGTCTTCACGTGTACTTAGTGTGCAACCGGTTGAGGAATCCCAGCGTTGCAACTTGTTCCAAACAAAAGCTCTATTTGGACCAAATAAAGCTTGCAAGGTCATTATTGATGGAGGTAGCTGCAGAAATCTTGCAAGTAAGAAACTATGTGCCAAACTGAATTTGACATACTTACCTCATCCCAAGCCATACTACATACAATGGTTGAGCAACAATGGTGAGATGAAGGTAAATCATATGGTACGAGTGAACTTTCAAATAGGGCCATACAAAGATTCTATTGATTTTGATGTGGTTCCTATGATTGTTTGTCACCTACTATTGGGTCGGCCTTGGCTCTATGATCGCCATGTGCAACACAATGGCCGAGCCAATACATATCACTTGGAATTCAAAGGAAAGAAGATTACTATGGAGCCAATGACACCACAAGAAATTGTGAATGATTCTCGCCAAAAGATAGAGGTGAACTTGAAGGAAGATACTACCACTCGGCGAGATTGCGTGACAGCTGTTCCTGATGTAATTGAGCCTAAATTGAGTGATATAACGAAAAGTGAGAGAGTGCCTGGGCTATTGATATTAGCCACCAAGGAGGATATGAGAGAGTTTCGTGAGGATCCTACAGCCATGCCACTTGTGCTCATGTATAAGGGCGAGGTATTGGTTTCTAACGACATGACCCCTATTTCTCTTGGTGTCTCTTCTGTTTTGCAGGACTTTGGGGATGTGTTTCCAGAAGATGTACCCACAGGCTTACCCCCATTGCGTGGTATAGAACATCAAGTGGACTTGATTCCTGGTGCCACACTTCCCAACCGTGCACCCTACAGGACTAATCCCGAAGAAACTAAGGAAATTCAGAAGCAAGTACAAGCGTTGCTGGATAAAGGGTACATTCATGTTTCTCTTAGCCCTTGTGCTGTTCCTGTTATTTTAGTTCCTAAGAAAGATGGTACATGGCGCATGTGTGTTGACTATAGAGCGATTAATAACATCACTATTCGATATCGTCATCCTATTCCACGTTTAGAGGATATGCTAGATGAATTGAGTGGTGCTGATGTTTTCTCTAAAATTGACTTGCGTAGTGGTTATCATCAAATTAGGATGAAAGAAGGGGATGAATGGAAAACTGCTTTCAAAACTAAATTCGGTTTGTATGAGTGGTTAGTCATGCCGTTTGGTCTTACTAATGCACCTAGTACTTTCATGCGTTTGATGAATCATGTTTTGAGAGAGTTTATTGGTCGTTTTGTGGTTGTTTACTTTGATGATATACTCATATACAGCCACACCGAATCTGAACATTGCACTCATATTAGACAAGTTTTGCAAGTGTTACGTGATAATAAACTGTATGCTAATCTTGAGAAGTGTACATTTGCAAAATATAAGGTCATATTCCTAGGATTTGTTGTTTCTAAGCATGGAGTAGAGGTAGATCGATCTAAAATTGAATCAATTCAGAATTGGCCTACTCCAATGAATGTAAGTCAAGTGCGTAGTTTCCATGGTCTCGCTGGTTTCTATAGGCGCTTTGTGAAAGATTTTAGCACCATTGCTGCACCATTAAATGATTTGACAAAGAAAGGTGTTCCTTTTGTATGGGGCGCGGCCCAAGACATTGCATTTGATACATTGAAACGTTTGCTTACTTCTGCACCATTGCTTGCATTACCTGATTTTTCGAAGCAATTTGAAGCTGAATGTGATGCTAGTGGTATAGGCATAGGTGGCGTTTTGATGCAAGAGGGTCGGCCTATCGCTTATTTTTCTGAGAAATTGACTGGTGCTCGTTTGAATTATTCAATCTATGATAAAGAATTGTATGCACTTGTGAGAGTACTTGAAGTTGGGCAACATTATTTGTGGCCAAAGGAATTCATCATACATTCTGATCATGAAGCATTGAAATACTTGAAAGCTCAATCAAACTTGCATCGAAGATTAGCTAAATGGGTTGAGTTCATTGAGTCTTTTCCTTACATCATTAATTATAAGAAGGGAAAAGAGAATGTTGTTGTTGATGCTCTATCTAGGAAGAACATGCTATTAACCAATCTTGATGTTAAAATTCCTGGATTAGAAGCTATTTGTGCACTTTATGCAACCGACCATGATTTTGCTGAACCATATCGTTTATGTGCTCTTAGAAACGCATGGGATAAGTATCATATACATGATGGATATTTGTTTCGAGCTAACAAACTATGTATTCCAGAATCGTCGTTGCGTTTGTTCTTAGGCAGGAATCACATGCTGGTGGTTTGATGGGTCACTTTGGGCGTGAGAAGATGTTGCTCATGCTTGCTGATCATTTTTATTGGCCCAAGATGAGGCGTGATGTATACAGATTTGTGAGCAGATGCATTACTTGCCACAAGTCGAAATCCAAGCTGAAGCCTCACGGTTTGTATACACCTCTCTCTGCACCTACTACTCCATGGGAAGACATTAGTATGGATTTTGTGCTAGGTCTACCTAAAACTCAGAGAGGTCATGATTCTATATTTGTGGTAGTCGATAGGTTCTCTAAGATGGCTCATTTTATTGCCTGCCACAAAAGCGACGATGCGTCGCATGTTGCTAACCTGTTTTTCAGGGACATCGTGAGATTACATGGAGTACCAAAGACGATTGTTTCTGACCGTGATGTGAAGTTCATGAGCTACTTTTGGAAGACCTTATGGGGGAAGCTAGGAACGAAGTTGCTGTTCAGTACTACATGTCACCCCCAAACAGATGGTCAAACGGAGGTGGTGAATAGAACATTGTCACAGCTACTAAGGACCATGATTAAAAAGAATCTGCGGGAGTGGGAAGAGTGTTTGACACATGTTGAGTTCGCTTACAACAGGGCTGTGCATTCAACTACTCAGCTTTGTCCTTTTGAGGTGGTGTATGGCTTCAAGCCATTAACGCCACTCGATATGTTGCCTCTGCCATTACATGAGAGAGTTGATATGGAGGCATCAAAACGTGCTGATTATGTGAAGAAAATACATGAGAAGACTCGAGAGGCCATTGAGAAGAAAGGCAAGAACATTGCTGCTGCAAGGAATCAAGCAAGAAAAGAAGTGTTGTTCGAGCCTGGAGATATGGTTTGGGTGCATCTACGCAAGGACATATTTCCACTACTTCGCAAGTCCAAGTTGAAGCCACGTGGTTCTGGTCCTTACAAAGTGCTAGCCAAAATTAATGATAATGCCTATTCAGTTGATATACCTATTGAGGAGTTTGGTGGTGCTAGCAACAGCTTCAACGTTGTTGATTTATCATCATATGCTGGAGAAGACCTTGGAGCGTCGAGGTCAACGCCTTTTGAAGGGGGGGAGGGAGATGATGAGGACATCCATACTATTCCACTATCTCCTACTCCTATTCACAATGAAGATGTTGCTGTAGAGAACAAGTCCAATGAAATTAGGATTGGACCCATTACAAGAGCTCGTGCAAAGCTGATTGAGCAACAGGTGAATTCACTCTTAATTGAACCTGATGTTTTACTTAATGAGAACTTTATACTACCTAAGTCTATGCATCTTTGTATGATCAGGTTTATTGATAACACAAGCGTTGTGCGAGGAGGAGGAGAGTTGCAGCAAGAAGGACAAGCACTGATTTCCAATATCAACAAGTGCGCGAGGGAGGAGCGGGAGGCAGGCGCACTAGGACGCAATGAGGAAATCACGTATGAGCAAGAGAGAGAGAGATGGCGCACCAAGAATTACATGTTTGAGGTGTTCCACGACGTTTGGACTACGTGCCAATAAGGCCGAACCCATATATGGGTCGATATGTATCAGTTTGAGTCGAACCGAGTCAGTTTGGGCCAAGTTATGGCTGTTTTTAGGCCCGTTTAGAGGGGAGGACGCCCCAGCCCTCATATAAACCTCCGTAGCCGTCACAAGTTAGGTTTTAGACCACGTTAAAATATTTTGGAGTTGTTTCTTTCATGGAACCTCTGGAATTACCCTGTGTTCGAATCTGCCAATTATAATTGAGTGTGATCTGTTGTTCCATTGGAAATTAGTAGATTGTATACTACCGTTCGTGGTCACGGCTGCGTGCGCAAGAGTGTGGTGTTGTGAATATCCTACAAGGTTCGAGAGCTGTTGCATTGGCATCAGGGATCGAGCGGGAGAGATCATAGCTACGCACTAGTTATCTATCATCCACCATCATCATCGACAAGATCGGGCCACCCCATATCAGTAGTAGTCTTTTTGGGCTTGTTGAAGGAAGGCTTATAGTTTCCTTTATTCTTGCTGAAGATCTTCTTCTGCACCATGTTGGCGCTAGACTAATCCTCGCCTCCTTTCTCGGCAGTGTCCTTAGCCCGAGCCTTCTCCTCAACATCAAGAGATGCTATGAGGTTTTCAACCGATATCTCTTGTCTCTTATGCTCAAGAGTTGCGGCGAAGTTCCTCCATGAAGAAGGCAACTTTGCAATAATGCACCTAGCCACAAACTTATCGGATAAGATACACTTAAGGATTTCAAGCTCCTTGGCAAAACATTGTATCTCATGAGCTTGTTCGACTATAGAATGGTCGTTAACCATCCTGTAATCATGAAAGTTCTCCATGATGTACAATTTACTGCCAGCATCTGCTACACCAAACTTAGCGTTTAGTGCCTCTCAGAGCTCTTTTCCATCTTTGATGTGCATGTACATATCAAATAGCTTATTGTCAAGAACACTTAAAACACATCACACAAAGACAAGATTGGTTTCTTTAAACTTGTTCTGAGCCTCGTCAAATATACATCTTTTAGGTAAACCCTCACTGGTCTCGAAAACTTTCAGAGCTTGCAGTCATATTGTGGTCTTATACTACCACCTCTTAAAATGAACACCGGTTAACTTATCCGACTTCATCGCATCGGCCAAGTGTCACATGTTTAACTCAGAAAATTTCCTATAATAAGGTTTTTGTATTGTTGGATTATTAGGCATAATTTCCACAATTAATTCCGATATATAAATCATGACTACACCAACTAGAAAATGTGGAACTCTAACATACTAGATGTATTAATCAACGTAAACAGTAGCAATGCATACACAAGAGAAGCCATGGTATGTCAATAGATCATATCACAATATATATACCGATCAATTGCCGATGAAGTTGTCATTGGTGCAGATATTAATGTAGCTTGTCGAAGAATATGGCGCAGTAGACTCCGTGCACGCGGATGCTCTTGATGCCCATGAAGACGTGTCGTGATGATGAATTTGAGCAGTCGCACAGAGCGTTTTTCAAAAACCTTATGCGCCCTCTCCCCTACAGGAACACAAAGGTGAGTGGTTCCGGAGACCTGCTCTCCCGTCCGCCGGTGCACGCCGGCGTGCGGGATGGAGTACACTATGGTGGCAACACAAACAGAGAGGAGACAAAAACCTAGATTGGTTTTTGGTGTGTCCGTGGTGGAAGCCGCACAAACGCTTATATAGAACGGCTCGGGAAACCCGCACAGGAAACGTCGTGGACCAACCCCATGTTACGCATGTTCGGGTCGGTTACAGATAGCCCACGATCTAGGACGACAAGAATCAAGTCTATCAAAACCGCACCAGTTTTCCCAAGTAGCAAAAATAAAACTCAAGTCGACGAGCGCATGTCGCGTCGTGACAAGACGAGCGGGCGAGCGAGCATCGTCGAAGGAGGAGCGCACGTGTAGCACTTCTCTTCTCACTCACTTATAAAATGGTAAAAAACTCCACCTTATAAGGAGGTGTAATTCTCCACCAACTTTCCATGTGTGACGAAACTTTAGCTCCCATTTCACTCACATGTGAACTGCTACCAAATTGGGACAAATCGTACATGGATTTCCACACAAATGGGCTTTGAGATATAGGAAAAATCTGAAATCACATAGGTCTAATGTTTTAGTCCATTATTTCTAACAGGGATGGAGCAGGACAGGTCATCACCTGTGTATTTTCACTTCTATTTTTCCGTCCGATCTCTGGGTCTCCGTCCCTACGCTACGTCCATGGTGGCAGCAACTAGGTGGTCTGTGACAGTCGATGTGCCGGCTGCTCGGCACCATACGACTCCCGATGATGTAGCTGCGTTGTGCGCCTCCAGGTGCAGTGCGTCACCTGCATGCCCTCCAGGTCTAGATATTCCATATGGGAGGCAGGGGCTGATTGGGCCCAACTCTCTTGATCTGCCTCCGAGAAAACTGGCAGATATAACAGAGGGACATAATAGAGACTGGAGGCGTGGCCGTTAGAGAACTTATTTTTGCTTGTGCCGCTACTGAATGGGCGGAAGCATGAATTTGTCCTCTCGACAACTTACCTCGATCAGACCGGCATCCGGCTTACAAGGAGTCGGACATGTGCATATAGCCTTGCTTGTGCTGCTACTAAATGGGCGGAAGCATGAATTTGTCCTCTGGACGACTTACCTCGATCAGACCGGCATCCGGCTTACAAGGAGTCGGACTTGTGCATATAGCCTCTAGGGAATCAACTACTTTTGTCGTGTGCTCCACATCCTGGAGCTCACCGTGGATGACTACATCGTGCACAAGCTCCTCAGCCTCATGGTGTTCGAGCACTTGCAAGAGCCAACGAGGTGACGTCCTATGCTCAATTCATCTGCTCTAAGGGGATCAATTATTGCAGATGTTTTGCATGTTATTGTTAGCTAACAAAATTATTCCTATGGAAAGGATTTTGATGTTGCATGTTGTTTATTCTGAGTACCTCTAAATTTTAGATAATCTGTATGGTATATAATTTTATCTTCCAAGATTCAGAAAAGGTATGGTGTCTAAACTTTGAATACTTCATTCTAAATTGTTTATTCAAATTTTGAACTACTATACTACACGATCCACAAAAAAGCCACTATACTATTTCGTTGACATGGTTGGACTTGATATCTGTTTTTAGATAATCACCGCTTAGTAATAACTAAGGTAAAGCTGATTAGTACTGGATGATGGATACTAATCCAATGAATATGTGAAGATGACATTTGAGTGTTTCTCATGCAGGAAAATGTGAAGACAAACCATCCCATTTGCTTTATGAATCAAAGATCTATATGATTTTGCAAGCAGGTAGTATGGAAGCTATACATGGTCATAATTTTTTAGAAACTATGATAGAAAAGTTTGGTTTCACTATATTTGATGTGGCAGCTGGAATACCAAATGTAAGAGACTACAACCTCTTGGTTATGGATTTGTTGGGGCTAAGCCTGGAGTATCCATTCAAAAAAAATGCAGTGTTCTATTTGACGGGATCTAAAAAGGAAAACCTTTATGGTCTCTATCCAAAAAAATGGAAGTACCAATAAGAAGGGTGAACAAATGTTGCTAATATTCCTACATTATCTATAGACTTAACCTTGGTCACATGCAAACATTTTGAGGCCATATGCTCCTACCATGATGCTGCCATGTGGGCCCATTTTCCATGCTACACGCTAAGCAGTGCTTTCTTCATCCCTGATATTGCATATGAGAGCGACTGTCCTGCTCGATGACCTTGAGGTAGACAGAATAGTGGCTCTCGATGCCAAAAGGTAAGTGCCGGGATCCGAGAAACACGGTGGCCTCCCCCACGATCTCCACATGGGCGTCTAGCTCCTTGCTTTGGCGTGCATCGTCAGATAGGATGGCGTCATGTGGTGCGTGAGCTCAAGGGTGTGGAGCCTAGCCGGGAGGTGGATAAGGTAGCACGAGGTGGCTGCCTTCCTGCCGGTGTCGAGGCACGTGGTGCCAAACCACACGCCACTGTAGAGGGTGGACACGACGGGCACTGTTGGGGGCGTGGACGGTTCAGGCGAGCCCAATGTCTAGCACCGCGAGAGGTGGGAGTGGAAGGTGAACAATATGATGGAGATTAGCTCGAATGCCGACCACACTGTTCGGCACACGAGCATGCCGGCTATCACGCCGGCCAGCTTCGATCCCCAGCTCTAGTCGTGGTGTATCCTTGAAGCATTGTCTATCATTGACGGTGAAGGCTGTGGTATATCCGAGCCCCATTTTATTCTGATGAAAATTGTAGTTGAGAAATTCGTCCTGATATTTACTTAGCAGTAGAAGATTTGGTCTGAAGTAACTCATATATGTGGGCATCCTTGTGCTCTGGTGTGCCAACTATGCCATTACTATTCATGAATTCGACCAACATGTAGATATGTATGGCCCTTGTGCCTTCACCATCTCTTCTGTTAGTAGCCATGGAGTGTACATCTATTCAATTGAAGGGTTTCATGTTGGTGTGATTGTATCTAATCTCAAGAGAGTTGCTGAGCATGGTTTGTCCGTCTGTGTCAATTAGATTTTTGAGTGAGCGGTGAACAATATGTTCAAAATCATGGGTGCAAACTATTTCGGACCTAGATTTATTTTACAAGGTTTTTTTTCTCTTCAAACTCCGCCAACCCATCATCCTCTTTATTATGACTTTTTGTTCACGTTATGTTAAGTCTAAGATACAATAATCTTGATATCCTTGTGTGATGTACACTTCATTATTAAAAAACTATGGTATAGATTCATCAACCATACTGAAAGGCTCAACTTTCAAGTTATTCTAAACAACAACTTAGTTAATTCATTCTAGTAAAAACTGCATCTAAATTTGGTCTACGATTTTGCAAGTGTAGATTCACCGCGTCAGCCGTCCTCTCGGTATAATATTATCTCTTGTGTGTGCATATTAATGTTATTTTATTAGGATTTATCTATGGTTGTAGGTGCTGATTTTTCCTTATTTCTCTATCGCGACGACACGTGAAAATCATAGGAGGCGCCGTCTTTAAAGGAGGCCTCATCTTTTTGGTGACGTGTTTATTTTTCTATGCCTTTCTTCCTCAGTGTGCAAGATCGATGTAGAGGTTCGATTAGGTTTATAGCTGATTTTTTTAACCAAATATAGTGCTCATAAGAAGAAGACACATAAATTAAGTAATGGCTTAAGTGTGGTGGTGAGGGAGCATTCTGAGGCCACTTGCGGGACTATTTGTCGATCTTCTACCACCGGATGTGGTTCTAGGCGGGCTTTATTCTAGCAGGAAGCTAGCATATGGGTGGTGGACAGTGCATGTTGGTTGCGCACGCGTTGGCTCTAGAGAAGTCGGGGTGTGCAACATATTTTCTTTAAAAGCTGACGGGTGGCCCGTGGCTTGTGGTCCGTATTTGTTAGTGCCCGTGTATTTTGGGTAGATTTGTCTTTCGTGTGTTATTTCGTGGGGGTGGGAGTCATCTTCCCTGGTTCTTGGTTCTTTCTGTTGCTTGAACGAGGGAGTGGTTTGGATATCTGGTCATGGTTGCGTGCGGTGGCGGGTTTTTTGGCGGCCGTACGGCGGCAGATTTTCCGGCAACGGTGTTATCCTTCTCGCTTGTGACTGTATCTTTTGGTTTATGAATCTTCCGATTGCCTATGTGTCTGCCAGCTCAAAGATTTTTTTGGTTTTGTCTCTTTTGTTGCTCATTTATTCCCTATATGCTGGAAGAAATAAAAGCCAGACATGGATCCCTCTCTACCCCCGTTTCCCCCCACACCCCTTTGGAGCCTACTTCTGCCCAAGGCAAGCTGCCGCCACACTGTCTCAATTACCTCGGAAGGCAATTCACCGCCTCCTGCGTCGTTGCCTCCCGGGATGATCTGGATGATTCCCGCATCCCCAGTACACCATGGACGGTGCCATCCTGAGCTCACCGGTCTGAGGAACGACAACCACTACCAAATGCTTTGTGACGAGGGGTTAACTCGTCAATGCCCATGTATGGTGGACTAGGGTTTGAGGAAGTGGAGAGTGTTGGAGGCATCGATCGGCTAGCAAACAAGCACATCAGGGACACGCAGTTTACCAAGGTTCAAGTCCTCGGAAGGAGCCGTACTCCTGCTTGTATGCTCTTGATTATGGATGAAATCGAGGATTACAAGGGTGCGCATATGTAATCTGGCGATGTATGAACTAGGGTTGCAGATTCTCTTTCTCGCTGCTCCCTCCTAGCCTTTATATAGGGAGGCTAGGTCTCGGGATTGCAGGCCGAGTCGGTTATAGATTAGGGTTTTCCCCTTTAAGTTTTCTATCTACACTTTGTCGTGTTTCCCAATGAGTCGCATCTTCCTGGGTCTAGGCCACCCGAACCTTCTTGGGATCCATTTTCCACGTGGGATTCTCCTTAGCTGTACCATATAGGCTAAACCTGGGTACCCGTGGGGCATATCATGCCAGTAGCCCCGAGTGTCCATCCAAATGATAGATTTAGAGGGATACTATAAAGTCTTCGAGTGCTCATCCTCTAAATGTTTATCAGGTGTCATTACTTAAGTCATAGGGATTGTTGATATACATGTCTGATTCATCCGACGGATTGGGATTAGTTAACTACCTTCGGGCAAAACAACACTATCTACTCAAACTCAAATCCCCGGACTCGAATTCGGAAAGTTGCTGGCATAATTCGACTCAAGCCGTGGAGGCCTTACAGAGTTGAAATCTAGTATTTTATGTGCACACTCGATGTGTATGTCAAGGCCTTTTCATTGTGCCTATACGCATGGTATGTTTCTTGTAGAGTGTAGCAGGTGCGTTGCTAGACCATTGGATTGTATCCACATGTCTTATCTTCATGTTGTGAACGCGACATCCGAATATTTTGTCACCACGGAGGTGATTCGGCTGGCCCAAGAAAAATTGTCTCTATGCAAGGCAATTTGTAGTTGGCAAGAGGCGTGCTCGCCAAAAGATTCAACTGCTTATGATGATATGACACAGACATAGTCAACGCATTTTTTATGAGAATTGCATTTCAATTTATATAATTTCATAGGGTGCGCGACCAGTGCTCCCTATGGGAGTAGCCCTCGAGTGCCTATTCGATTCGTATACTCGAGTGGGGACTTTGATCCTTTTCGACTGCTGTCGTCTGGCGGGATATTGTCGAATGTGCTTCCAGTGCTCACTATGGGAGGAGCCCCCGAGTTCGAAATTGAATCGTGGATTTGAAGAAGGAATCGAGGTGTTGTATGCTTATACTTGTACTTTAATGGTGTAACACTAGGCCCGGAAAATCTTCGGGTCCACGACCAGCGCTCCTGTTAGGAGTAGCCCCCAAGTGTTTGGTCGAGTCGTAGACTCGAGCAAAAACTGAGTGTCGAAGAAAAGTTACCATTGTATAATTCTGTTTCGAACTATTGATAGTGTGAATATTGATGACATCACTGCTGACGATTTGATGAGCTCAACCGTCGGCTTGAGCGGTGCTGATGGGACTGGACGGATGTGGGCCCCAACGTCTGACCAGGACTTGACCAGTCACACGTAATTTGGGGTTTTTAACTATGTCTTCTCGATTTCCGCGCTGAGTGGGGATCGTGCAATGACGGTTCGTTTTATGCCACCACATGTTTGTGCTGATAAATGCCACGTGTCAGAATAGAGGATTTCTAACCGTAGGATAACATCTCCTCGTAGCTTAAGTATCAATCTGCCATAGTAATTTTGACACTTTGCCTCTTCTTCATTCTTGCCCCGCTGCCATTGTCGCTTTGCTCCTCTCCATTCCTCGTCGCCTGTTAATTGCACTAGACGTGCTTAGGGCATTTCCGAGCTACTTTCTGTGATCCCTGTGCCGGAAGAGGATGGGGAATAAGAAGTCTGCTGCCGCTACTAGATCTGGCACCACCGCTGCTCCCAAGAAGAAGGGGACTGGATCCCATGTTACCAACAGGTCCTGGTGGCGCTCCACACTATGGCTCCATGAGCTCCATCCTCTTCAGTAGGCCAGCATTATTCCGTCCAAGCAGGATGATTGCCGAATCCCCACACCGCAGGTAATTCCTGATCCTCCCGAAGGATTCTACGCCATGTTTCTTGCTTTTCTCCTTTGAGACCTTTCTCTTCCCCTCCACGACTTCATTCATGGAATGCTTTGATTCTATGGGATTCAGACTCCCAATTCTGTTCTTCATATTGCCTGCTTCATCACCCTGTGCGAGTGCTGGCTTGGTATCAAGCCACACTTCAGCCTCTTCAAAAAGTTTTCATTGTGAAGAGGCAGTCAGGGTCGAAATCCACAGTGTACGACATTGGTGGATATAGTATATCCGTGAATCCCCATGTTCAGTACTTCAGCCTCAGTTTCGTCGTCTCTTCCCAAGGGTGGAGGGACAAATGGTTTTATATCCAAGACCAGAAGGTGGGGAGCAGAGGTTTGGCCTTGCCCCTTTTAACTCAAATGCAGAGCTGAAGAAGAAGAGGTCGTGGAAGAATGTCATGATGCCTCGTGAGCCGACGATGTGGAGATATGATGATCCACAAGTATAGGGGGTTTATCGCAATATTTTCGATAAGTAAGAGTGTCGAACCCAATGAGGAGCAGAAGGTGCTGGCTAGTGGTATGGATCAGGAATTCTCTGCAAATACTTAGCAAACGGATTTTTAAGGGTTTTTGATAAAGCAAGTAAACAAAGTACGAGTAAATAAAAGACAGTAGGAATGAATGCAGCAAGTGGCCCAATCCTTTATGCAGCAAAGGACAAGCCGGTTGTATTACTTAAGATGACCAAACATTCTCGAGGACACATGGGAAGACTGTCAAGTGCTTTCGCTTCATATAGTCGATTAATCTTCTCTAGCTTGCTAAGCGTTGTGTGGGTGAACCTATGCTAATGTACCGCCCCATCCAAGACTAATACATACTTGTGATTATACCCCTTGCAAACATCCGTAAGTACAAGAACGTAATTAAGGTAGAAACCTAACCACAGCTTTAAACTCTAAGACCCTTACGTCCCTTGTGCAATGGTTTCCTAACGTGGGTTCAAGTTTCTGTCACTCCGGCAACCCCTACGATTAGTAGCCAAATACACAATGCATTCCCCTAGGCCCATATAGGTGAAGTGTCATGTAGTCGACGTTCACATGACACCACTAGAAGAAGTACACCACAACTTAAATAACAATCTATTGAATCTTTCTCAATGCAACTCCACTACTAATAACAAGACTTCTCCCATGTCGTCAAGAACAAAACGAACTACTCACAAGACATCATATGGATCAGGATCAGAGATGGAATAATGATGTATAACAATCTGAACATAAACAATAATTCAACGGTTCACTCAACAACATCAACTAGAAGGAGTAATCAACACCGGGAAAGTTTTCCCTATGAACTATGGCAAGATTCAACCCAATTGTTACAGAAATATGGAGATGGTGATGAGGGTGCTGATGGTGATGATGGTGGTGATCATGATGATGATCCCAATGAAGTCCAGCTTGATGGTGGTGTTGATGGTGACGATCTCCCCTCTCCGGGAAGGAATTCCCCCGGCAGAAATCTGTCTGCCGGAGAGATCTTTATCTCTTGGTATTTTCCGCCCCGCAGAGGCGGCGGAATCTTTCTGTGGTCGCTCCCCGAGTCTTAGGGTTTCGTGGGGATGATATACGCCAGAGGGGAGAGGCTGAAGTGGGCCAGGGCGGCCACACCACCTCCAGGCGCAGCCTAGGCCTGCCCGCGCCATGGGGTGGTGTGGCCCCCCTGTGGCCCACCTCCACTCCATCTTCTGGCATCCTTAGTCTTCTGGAAAAATAGGATTTTCCGTATATTTTCCTGATTTTCTGATCTTCGCGAATTTTGCCTCCAAACAGCACCTTTTCCATCAGAATCCTGACTGCAGCGGTCCGTGCTCCAAAAGTCATCAACCATGCAAAAATAGATGAAATAACATAAGTATCACCTCTCAATACGAAATATATCAATGAATAATAGTGAATTAAGACATATAATAGTGATACAAAATGGACGTATCAACTCCCCCCAAGCTCAGACTTCGCTTGCCCCCAAGCGAAACTGAGCTCAATAAACATGACCTCGGGTTTATGGAGTGAAGAGTCGATAAAATAATACGGACAAGAAGCATCACATTCATCAAATACATAGATCATAATAGAAGAGAACTCACTATTATATAACTCAACTTGCAACGAGTAAAGGAAACACAATAAAGATACATAAAGTGAATCATAATTGGTAATGGCAAACTTAGCTCTTGGTCGAAGAATAGTTGATAATTTGCTGGAGTTTACAAATAGCTGGTTTTCAATGAAAGCTTTCAAAGTAGTAAACATCAAGATAAGAGCAATGTGCAAAACAAGGAACATAAGAAACATGATTGCATAAATCATCATATGAATGAATGAAACACAACAACTCAAAATACTTGCTGAGATAGAAGGGAGTAGGTTTACTGACTCAACTACAAAGCAAAATAAAGGCCCTTCGCAGAGGGAAGCAGGGATTGCAAGTCTCATAAAGAGCTCCCAAAAATTATGATACTTACTAGCTTTCAACTCTCATTGCCCCTATCATAGGCATTTTTAGGTGATTAAGGTTAAAGTGATCAAATATGAGGATATGCATTGACAATTTGTGAGTTGAGAATCTCATGTCCCTTGAATACGAGGGCCGCTCCTCATGCTACTCAAGTTTAGTCACCGGTAAGTTCTTGTCATCGTAAGCATATGTGTATCATTGAGAATCGCCAACGGGGTACCCCTTGCCCGATGATACGGAAGAATCCCCATATCAAAATGACAAGGCAAGCAGACAACAAGTATCTCAGCAATCTTCTTATTTACATTGGGAATATGGTGCTTTTTTCTCTCTTTCCTCTTTTCATAATCTCTTTTTTTTTCCTTTTATTTTCTTTTCTCTTTTTTTCTCAATCTCTATCTCTTTTTTTATAAGAAGAATGCTTCATAGATACTCGTTATGGTTACGCTGCAGGTTTCCACCATGTCAGCATGGATTAGACCAGCGGCCTAGGCGTTTCTCTAACACATATGCATAACTCCATGGACTTACAAGCTCTCCTTTCATTTCACACCGACGACATCCATAGACAAAAGAACATCATATCAACTTGGTACAAAGTAGCAGTGCAATGTTGAAAGCGTTCCCCATGACAGCATGGATCTGCTAATTCACAACTTACAAAGCGCAAGCATATACGCAACATAGGTGAGCACAATGGTTCAAGTTTATTAAGTGCAAGAAAGTAAAGTATGCCATCAAGTTCGTGAGAGCTTTAATCACTAATTTTCACATAACAAGTTTAATTTGGGAGGTAGATAAAACAAGAATTTACTTGGAATAGCAATAATGCTACTAGGTAGGTATGGTGGACACAAATGGAAAATGTTTTGGTTTTAAGGAGGGCATGCACGAGAAGAATACCCTCTCAGTGCAGGTTTTTGGCTAGCAAGGCTGGGTAGCAAGTATAAGAGTTGAAGGAAACAAACAAACATACAAGTGATAAAGACAAACATGCATCTTCCTTGGAAGCACAAAAGATCTTAACTAGAGAATACTAGACTTATGAGCAAATCAAGAAAGAAAGATGATGAAATTATTTTTCTCTAGAGTACTTCTATCTTTTTCTTTTTCTTTTCAACTCTCAAAAAGGTGTTGCTACTGACCGAGCCAGGTTTGCCAAAACCAACTAAATTAACTCAATGATCCCAAAGTGATACCAATACTAACAACAAGATCAATCATATAACCACGAATTGAAAACTAATATAAGCTATGCAAAAGAGTGAATGATAGAACTTCTCATTAATAAACCATAACAGCAACTCACACCAAGGGATATAATCTAACGAGAGAGGGGACACTTCCATAATGCAAACCATACTACATAATAACTCCTCTATTCATGATATGACTCTACTAATAAGGTAAAAAGATAGAAGATACTGATACGATACCGCGACACTCCCCCAAGCTTGGAACAAACCAAGGGGATGCCAAACCTGATGAAGAATTTCTCCTTAGGTGGTGGTGGTATCCTCTTGATGAGCTCTTTGATCAGTTTACCCAAGTCCTCAATCTCGAAGGTGAGGTTACGAATCAGCTGTGAGTTTTGCTCAATGCGGCTCATGATCATGTCGTGTTGAGAATTCCAGCTCTTGCTATTCTTTCCCCACTCTTCCTCCTTGAAGTCTTCTTTTCCTGCATGACTAGAACAAGGCAAATCCCAATTGGAGGGTAATTTCCCTTGGGCATATTCTGGTATTGATGCTCATGGATAAGAGTGTGAAAAGGATTCTTGGTGCATGGAGGAAGTGACCAGGGATCTGAACGGTGATGAGGAGGCTTCTGTAACAACCTCGGACCCTACGCTCTAAGTTCAAGCCTGGATGAACTACAAGTGGTTAAGGGTTTTACAGCGGGGGCCCAGGGCCACCCACGTGTAGGCCCGTTGACCGTCCTAACCACTTCCAAGAACATTGGGACAAGAGCGAGCGGCGTAGGCAACAGGCGAAGAGATCAAATACATACACAAGTGAGTATGTATGCAAGCTACCTTACAACAGTTCTCAGAGCCATACCATCTAAAAGAAATAGAAATATTGCAACGCCATACGGCAAGATCCAAATACCCTAGATAGATATAATAGTGTAGGATAGCTCCTCATACATCAATCAACAGAGTATCAAGCGGAAGCAGGAAACAAGATCCGAGCACAGATAAGAAGCAAATCGGCATAAGATGCCACATAAAGAAGCACATCCCGCCCACAGATCTCACGGATCCCCATCCTCGGAATCTCTACACCGAGTGATCGTTGCCAACATCATCTGTCTCCTCCACCCAGTATCCATCTTGCGAATACACATGTTCATCTGAATCAAACAATTTATCGTGTGAGACCCTAGGGGTACTTAACAAGTCTTTATGCCTCTAAAGGGGACATATACTTGGGTTGACGCAATTGCAGCAAAAGATAATAACTAACAAGCCTATAGATACTCGCTAACTATCCGCCTAACCAATGATAGACGGATGCCCGTTAATTAGAAACAATAGTTATAATGGTATAAAGTAACAGATCCATCCTCCTTCTCGCTTATCAACGAGAAAGCGGACGAACAACCCATCCGTTGGCAGTTTTATTAGTCATTCTATGAATATTGCACTAATTACTAGTCATATATTTAGTCAATTTAAAGATGGTACTTTAGTTATACTTGTCTATGATCGAGAAACTGTGCTCCAAGTCGTCCATAACCGCGGACATGGCTTTCAGAAAGATTTTGCCTATAGGGGTGCACAAATAGCAACACACACATGATCGACCTCGGAAAAACCAAATCAAAACCCAACGAGGCTTTCACGACAAAGTGATCACAGGATTCATAAAATATTTCAGGGGGCCACCCCACTAAGCTACCCGCAACGAAGTTGGCCGGCTACGGAACAGACCCAGGGTTTGTGACGACGGCTGTAAACGACTGGGAACCCGAAAATGTGACTAGGCTTGTCGATACTGCGAAAATGTGGCACGATCCAAAACAGTACAGGTGCTCCTCGCACAAACTTAAATAAAGCAATAAAACATGCTATAAGTACATGATAGTAATAAAGCCCCAAACTACTTTGTGGCCCCACGAAATAAAGTGCGAATCAAGCTCATGCAAAGGGGGATTCATAGAGTCTCCCGTATGTGGATAGTGTGAATAGTCAAGGAACATGTATCAAGTACTCGGGGTCCTATGGGACACAAGTGAGCATGAAAAACTAAATAACAGATATTGCTCACCGGTGCCTCTTTCATTAGTTATCCCATTACTACTCAGATTAAGTTGTTTTAGGTACCTCGTTATCCATCATACACTCACAAACCCTACTCATGCCATTCTACGACTCGCAAGGCTCAAGCAACTCCTGTAGTAATGGCTCATAGGATGGAGAAACAAGCTTCAGTGGAGTTTAAAAGTAAAGGCTATGCAGTACTTGGGATTCAATTTAATGCAATCGCGACTCCATGATGCAAGAATAAGATAGAAGCAATAGGTACTATATGTATGCAAGCATGTGGTAGTGCTTTCCCGGCAGCTCAGTTGAAGCGAGAGATGGATCTGGGTAGTACTCCTGGGATCCCTGATATTTCCCCTACTTGGTGTCTATACGAGAAGAACCAAACAAACAAGGCCAACATAAATATAATGCGCAAACATATATATAAAATGCGACAAGCAAACAAGCATGCCATGATGAATGATGCACAATTTACATGGCATAACATAGCATGGCATGGGTGAGGTGTGGGGTACAAGAATAAAGCATTTTATTAAGTTTTTAGTCATGTTTTGCTCCCATATAACTTGCTGTCCACTTAATATTTATATGATGCATGCTGCAATTCATATCATGGAATGCATAAACAGAATGGGCTCGTCGCGCTGATCGGTTTAGACATAATATTTTTCAAATTTGGAGTTATAGAATTAAAGTTATTAATTAATTAAGAAAAGGAATTTTTATTGCAATTAAACAATTTCGAAAATTTAAATTAGTCAAACATTATTTTGGATGGCAGATTTGAATTCCTCACATTTTTCTGATTCAAAAACATATATCATTTATTATTTGGATTTATTAATTAAAAGTTATTAATTTCTGGATTTAAAAACATTTAAACAAATTCTGAAAATATTTTTATTAAATAGAAAATAACCGATACTTTTTATACTCAGAGAGATTGAGCCACCGTCACAGACAAGTGGGGCCAGCGCTGACTCAGCAGTAGGTGGGTCGCAGCGGTCTACGCGGGGCTTTTCTCTCCAAGGGGTTGTTCAGCCAATGCGATTGACAGGTGGGACCGGCGGTTCGCGGGGCCACGCACGGGCGCACGAACAGGGCGCATCCACGTGGCGCAGACATGGTGTGCGGGTTGAGGCGACGATTACTGCGGTGCTTTTTCGTAAAAATGCCACCGCGGATGACATGTGGGGCCAGGTGGAGTGCGGGTTGCGTGAATCAAAAAGCAAGGGGCTATCTGCAAAAGGGAAAAGGGCCATGTTCCTCTTCTCTGTTTTCTGACGAAATTGACGACACGGGGGGAAACTGGCGCGGCGGGGATCGATCCCGCGACGCGGCGCGCGCGCAGGCGGCTGCTACCGCTGGGGCTGGCTCGGGTTGGTGATGGGAAATGACGACGCAGCCAGACGAGGCTACTGCGGCGCGACGGCGGAGAAACAATAGCGAGCGCCGTGCATAGAGGGCGCTCGACAGATCGATCAATGCGTCTAGGAAGCAACGCCGAGCGGGAGGATGTCTGGGGGACTCAGCAGCTCACCGGGAGTGTGTTGGTGGTGGTGGATTGGGTCGGAGCGCAGGGGATCGGCGGGGTAGCTGGAGTTCTGCCGCTAGGGTTGCCTCGTCGGCCACATCGGTGTGCAGCAGGATCTGGCCGTCTCCTCCTCACCGCCGTGTACTGGGATGGTCCAAGGGCTCCACTGGTTCTTCCTCGGCACCCCAACTCCATGCCTGCCTCCTCCTAGCTATGGTGGTGAGCTGATGCCGACGGTGGCGATCGGAGATGGAAGAGAGGGTTGGCAGGATTGATGGGGAAGGTTGGTGAAGGGCAGCGTCCAGGTGAGATCTGGAGAGGCTGCAGGCAGGCAGGGGAGGGAGTAGATAAGGGCAGAGGAGAGGGAGAGATGCACATGGGTGGCTCGGGGTAGGAAAAAGGTGGAGGTGCACCTTTTCTTCCTCCCTCTCACACGGGTCGGTGGACCAGGGGATGATCGAGGCTGGCTGGGCTGTGGCTTAGGGGTGGTACGGTGCAGGGCTCGGTGGGGTACCCTTGGTAGCGAGGGAGAGAGAAAAAGGGAGAGGGGGATGACTCGACTAGGGTTTAGATTAGGGATGTGGCTCGTGCTGGAGATATGCCCAAGAGGCAATAATAAAGTGGTTATTATTATATCTTTATGTTTATGATAAATGTTTACATCCCATGCTATAATTGTATTAACCGAAAACATAAATACTTGTGTGTTTTGTAAACATAAGAGAGTCCCTAGTAAGCCTCTTGTTGAACTAGCTTGTTGATTGATTGATGATCATGGTTTCCTGATCATGGACATAAGGATGTGATTAATAACAAGGTTATATCATTAGGTGAATGATATGATGGACACACACCCATAGTAAGCGTAGCATTAGATCAAGTCATTAAGTTCGTATTGCTATAAGCTTTCAAATGCATAGTAACCTAATCCTTCGACCATGAGGTTATGTTAATCACCATCACCGGATGGATACTTTGATGACATCAAACACCACTTCGTAACTGGGTGGTCATAAAGGTGTCATTGGGTATTCTAAAAGTATGTGTTGAAGCGCATGAACCAATATTGGGATTTGTCCATCCATATGACGGATAGATATGCTCTGGGCCCTCTCGGTGGAATGTCATCTAGTTAGCTTGCAAGCATGTGACTGGGTCACAAGGGATGACATATCACGGAACGAGTAAAGAGTACTTATCAGTAACGAGGTAGAACTAGGTATGGAGATACCGACGATCAAACCTCGGATAAGTATAGTATTGCGAGACAAAGGGAATTGGTTTCGTATGTAAGTGGTTCAATCGATCGCGAAGTCATCGTTGAGTATGTGGGAGCCATTATGGATCTCCAGGTCCCGATGATGGTTATTGATAGGAGATGTGTCTCCATCATGTCTACATATTCACGAACCGTAGGGTGACACACTTAAGGTTCGAAGTTGTTTTAAGTAGATATGGAATGTGCGTTGGAGACCGAATGTTGTTCGGAGTCTCGGATTGGATCCGGGACATCACGAGGAGATCCGGAATTGTCCAGAGAATAAGATTCATATATTGGGGATCATTTTCTGAGTTAGGAAATGTTCTGGAGTATTTGTATGAGGGTTCTAGAAGGTTTCGGAATGTTCCGGAAGGTTCTGGAAGGTTTCTTGGAGTTTGCTTGAAAACCAAGGAAGGGATCAAGGAGTCCTGGTGGGTCAAGACTAGGAGTCGTGGGGGAGGAGAACTCCTCCCCCCACTCCCCAATCCGCCGGCCTAGAGGAAGGGGAGTCCTACAAGGACTCCCCCTCCCATGGCGCCTCACCCCCTTAAATAGAGGGGCAGGGGCGCACCCTCCACCCTGCTCCCATAACTCCAATCTCTGCCGCCTCTCTCCTCCACCTTTCTTCTACACAGGCATAGGCGAAGCCCTGCAGAATTCTCTACTCCACCACCACCACCATGCCGTCGTGTTGCTGGGATTCCGTGGAGAAGATCTACTACCTCCGCTGCTCGCTGGAACGGGGAGAGGAAGGTCTGCTTCGACTCCGCACGGGTGACCGACTGCGGAAGCGCTGCCGAAACGTGGCGCCGGAAGGATCGTCCACTTGACCGACTGCAGAAGCGCTGCCGGAACGCGACGCCGGAAGGATCGTCCACACGATCTTGAGATTGGCAAGTGATCGACTACATCAACCACGAGATCTAATCTCGTTAACGCTTTCGGATCTACGAGGGTTAGTTTCTATCTATCTCGTTGCTCATGTCTAATAGATTAGATCTTGGCTTTTATCTAGATTAGATCTGGGTTTTGTTCGTTCTTGCGGTAGAAATTTTTTGTTTTCCATGCTACGAACCCATCAGCTCGGCCTAGAGTTAGCTAGTTGGGGTGGTGGCCGAACCAGACCACAAGGCTGGTGGTGGCCTTGGTTTGGGGAGAGGGGAAATGGTGAGTGAGTGGTGAGTGTAGCTAGGGTTTGGTGTTGTGTAGGTTTAGGGTTAGATGGGGACGTTAGGGTTATATAATGGCACCAAATAGATAAAGAGAGGAAGAGGAACTAGGTTAGATCATGGGGAAAAACCATGCCCCACTCAAAACCGAGGAAAAACCAAAGAAAAAGAAAAGAGGATGATCTTGCATGGCCCATGCATATGTAATAATGCAATGTTTATCATTGTGAAAACACTTGTAATACCATGGGCATTTATTAGCACATGCTTCCAAAATATGGAATTAAGGCCAAGCCAAAATAAAGAGTTGTGTCCCATGTGGAGTAGATGGAATATGCTCATATTTGAATCTCATTTGGACATGCTAGTGTGTATGTCCCACTAGATGCATAATAGCCTCAAAATATTCCAACATGAGCATACACACAAACACAAACCATATGGAATCTTGACAAGGGGTTCCACTCACATAGCATGCCAAGGTGGCCATGTGGCACTCCACATATCAATAATGTGAAAACAACATGATGCATATATGGGAGCATGGGGAATTGTATGTGGATCCATCCCAACCCACATGAGCTAGAGGTAAAACCAAATAAATTGCAAGGCTGACATATAGTTGGATGGTGGAATAATAGGATGGTGACAAGAGAGGTGGTGGAGTTAATAAAAGATATGCCCCCAACTCAACTTGGGCATCAAGCATTTATCAAGAACCAAATACAATGTATCAAGAGGCAAATACAATTAATAGTGCATATGAGATAAGAACCAAATGAAAAAGGGTTTTATATGATGCTCAAATGCAATGTGGCATGATGACATGAGCATGATATAATTATGATGCAACAATTATATGTAGGAAGTAGCATTTTATTATTAGACCATGTAGCATTACAAATGTTAGACGGATGGGATGCTACAACTCTCCCCCACTAAACAGGAATCTCACCCCGAGATTCTAGGAAGAAGAAGAAGACACGAAGAGGGTAGGATACTTGGCACGGAGCTCATCCTCGCGTTCCCAAGTGGCTTCATCAATGGAATGGTGCGACCACTACACCTTGCAGAACTTGATAGACTTGTTGCGAATCTTTCTTTCTGTGACTTCTAGGATATTTGTGGGGTGTTCTTGATAAGACATGTCTTCTTGGAGATTGATAAGCTCATGGTCCACGGTCCTGCCGGGATCCTTGAAGCACTTCTTGAGTTGAGAGATATGGAAAACATCATGGACCTTGACTTTTTCAGGGAGCTCAAGAGCATAAGCAACTTCTCCTCTTCTTCCATGAACTTTGAAAGGACCGATGTATGTAGGAGCCAGCTTTCCTTTGATACCAAACCGGTGCGTGCCTCTCATGGGAGTGACACGAAGGTAAACGAGATCACCAGGGACATACTCCATGTCCATGTGCTTTCTGTCATAGTTGCTCTTCTGGCGACTTTGAGCAACCTTCAGGTTTTCGAGAATGATGTGAACCTTCTCCTCCGCTTGAGTTACAATGTCGGGGCCAAACTATGTTCTTTCACCTGCGCCCGACCAACCAATCGGAGTTCTGCATTTGCGGCCATAGAGAACCTCAAATGCTGCCATCTTTACACTCTTCTGGAAGCTGTTGTTGTAAGAGAACTCAGCATAAGTAAGACATTCTTCCCACTTCATGCCGAAAGAGATGATGCAAGCACGGAGCATATCTTCCAGAATATGATTGATCCTTTCAACTTGTCCTTGCGACTGAGGGTGATAGGCAGTGCTGAAGTTCAACTTTGTTCCCAAAGCATTTTGGTAACTTCCCCAGAACTTGGAAGTGAAGATGCTTCCACGGTCTGAACTGATCTCAAGAGGAACCCCATACAGAGAGACAATTCTGTTGATATAGAGCTCAGCCAACTGAATTGTAGAAATTGTTTCCTTGACGGGAAAGAAGTGAGCTACTTTAGAAAGCCTGTCGATGACAACAAAGATTGCATTGTTGACTTTCTGCAACCTTGGAAACCCAGTTATGAAGTCCATCTCTACTTTCTCCCATTTCCATTCCGGAGGATTCAATGGCTGTAGAAGACCAGAAGGTTTCTGATGGACAACTTTTACTCTACGGCAGACATCACACTCCGAGACATACTTGGCACAATATCATTTCAATCTAGGCCACCAATATTGTGTTTTCAGATCCATGTACATCTTAGTGCTGCCAGGGTGGATAGAAAGAACAGAATCATGAGCTTCTTTAAGAACTTGCTCTCTCAAACCATGATTCTTCGGAATGAACATCCAGTGCTTAAAGAATAGAGTGCCTTGGTCATCAAGGTGGAAAGGTTCATACTTCGGAAGCTGAATCTTGGAGATGATGTTTTTAGTGTCAGGATCACCAAGTTGAATGGAGCGAACTTTTTCTTCCAAGAGAGGGGTTGCCAGAAGATTCAGAAGATACCCTTGATCCACAATTTCAAGGTTGATCTGGCGGAAATTCCTCGCACAAGACAGGCTATTGTTCTTCCACCATGAGGTTGTTGACATAAGCTTTTCGGCTGAGAGCATCGGCCATGACATTAGCTTTGCTAGGAGTGTAGTTGATGGTCAGATTGAAATCATTAATTGCTTCAATCCACCTCCTCTGACGAAGGTTGAGATTAGGTTGTGTGAAGGTATACTTCAGACTCTTGTGATCAGAAAAGATCTCACAACGGTTGCCAAGCAAGTAGTGCCTCCATACTTTCAAAGCAAAGACAACTGCTGTGAGTTCGAGGTCATGTGTAAGATAGTTGATCTCATGCGTCTTCAACTAACGAGAGGCATAAGAAACAACTTGCTTTTCTTGCATAAGGACCGCACCCAATCCTTGCAAGGAGGCGTCACAGAATATCTGGAAAGGCTTTGATGTATCTGGAGGAATCAAGACTGGTGTGGAAGTGAGCTTCTCTTTGAGTGTTTCAAAGCTAGCTTGACATGCAGGAGACCAAAGGTATTTCTTGCCTTTCTTGAGGAGATCGGTAAGAGGCTTCGCAATCTTCGAGAAGTTCTGAACGAAGCGACGACAATAACTAGCCAAACCAAGGAAACTCCGGACTTCTTTGACATTTTTGGGTGGAAGCCACTCAACAATTGTCCGAACAGTTTCTGGGTTAACGGCAATGCCCTTGGCAGAGATGACGTGACCAAGATAGGTGACTTCGGAAAGCCAAAATTCACACTTGGAGAACTTTGCATACATGCGGTTCTCACGAAGCTTGTTTAGGACACACCGAAGGTGTTCTTCATGTTCTTCCTTTGACTTAGAATAGACTAGAATGTCGTCTAGATAGACCACGACGAACTTATCAAGATACTCCATGAAAGCCGAGTTCATAAGCCTCGAGAAGGTGGCAGGTGCATTGGTGAGACCGAAAGACATGACCATGTACTCATACTGGCCATAGCGGGTGGTGAAAGCTGTTTTGGGAACATCTTCCTTGCGAATCTTGATTTGATGATACCCACTTCTCAAGTCAAGCTTAGAGAATACCACAGCTCCAGCTAGCTGATCGAAGAGATCATTAATCCGCGAAAGGGGATATTTATTCTTGATTGTTTTAGCACTGAGAGCCCGATAGTCAACACAAAGTCTATCAGTGCGGTCTCGCTTCTTCACAAAGATGGTTGGGCTACCCCAAGAAGAAGTACTATGCTGAATGAAACCCAACTTCTCTTGTTCATCAAGCTGACGTTTGAGTTCAGCCAACTCAGCAGGACCCATTTTATAAGGCCGCTTGGAGATATGAGCGGTTCCAGGTTCAAGCTCAATCACAAACTCGACCTCTCGGTCAGGAGGCATACCTGGTAACTCTTCAGGAAAAACATCTGGGAACTCATAGACCACCGGAACACTCTGAATAGCCTCCATAGCATCATCATTCAGAGCAGACTAGGAGAAAAGCTGAATTGCAGGAGTCAGACTTGGAGAATAGACTATATGGCCTTCGGAAATTTTTAGAGAGACCGAGCGTTCAGCACAATCAATCACAGCTGCATTTGCTGTTAACCAATCCATGCCCAAGATAACACCAATGTCAGAATTGCCCAGAATAATTAAGGAAGCCAGGAATGAAGAACCACCAATCTCAATTTGATTGCCGTGGCTGATTTTTGAAGCCCTCATGTTTGATCCAGGAGATTGCACCATGAGGCGAGTTGGTAAAGCATCCGAAGGTAACCCATTATTCTCCGCAAACTTGTATGACACGAATGAATGTGATGCACCAGAATCAAATAAAACTCGTGCAGGAACTGAGTTAACAGGAAGCATACCCATCACAAATCTAGGTGCATGCTCGGCTTGAGCGACGTTGACACAGTTGGCACGAGCAACAGTGGACCCGGGCTTGGTGTTGATGTTGAGAGCCCGAGGTGGAGGTGCATGAACCATAGAAGAACTTGCTGCAGGTCTTGGAGGTGGTGGAGGAAGAGCTTTGTTGTTCATGGGACAACTCCAGTGTTGATGCCTAGTGTTCCCACAAGTGTAACAAGCACCAGGTGGACGTGGAGCAGCGTAGCCAGGGACTCCGCCAGGCGCTCTAGGGTAGTTGTGGTTGTAGCCCCTAGGAGCAGCGGTGAAGGAGTTTGGTGGCCTTGCCGCGTATCTTGAAGGTCTTGGTGGAGCTGGGAGCAACGGTGCGCTATTAGGAACCCACACACGCGCTTAGAAGGAGCTGTCATAGCTGAAGAGCTTGCTGCATCACGGCTGTGTTTCTTGGACTCCTCGTACACTTGCCTACTGGCTTCTTCCTGTAGAGCTGTATGTTGGAGTTCCAGAAAAGACCCGGGCCTTGCATGAGTGATTGCATATTTGATAGATGCATTGAGCCCTTGCCTGAACCTCTTTTGCTTCTTCTTGTCATCAGAGATCTCATCGCCACCATACCGAGAAAGATTCATGAAGTTTCTGATATAGGTATTGACATTCTCATTGCCTTGCTTGAGCTTGAGAAACACTTCCTTCATCCTTTCCATGACAATTTCTAATAGGTATTGCTCTTTGAAATCCCCAGTGAACTGCTCCCAAGTAGGCTGAAAACCAGAGTGGTTTGCCTTCAGGTAATTCTCCCACCATAGAGCTACGTCTCCCTTCAGAAAGTGAGTGGCACATTTTACCCATTATTGCTCAGGAACATCAGCAGTCATCAGCAACCTTGACATCTCACGAAGCCAATCATCAGCATCCAGTGGCTGATCAGACACCTCAAAGTGGCGCGGGTTAAACTTCACAAAGCCCTTGATGTCTCCTCGCTTGGGAGGTGGAGGTAGCGGAACAAACTCATTCCTCCTGACACTTTCTTAAAAAGGTTGCTGGTTCTGTTGCATTGTTCCCAAGGCATTTGCAATACTTACCAACGCAGCCCCTAGTTCAGGTGGTATGTCCTCCTCAGTGCGGCGTGGTGGTGCCATCCTATGATTGATATAAAACTCAAGTCAGTACCATAATGGAGAATAATAATAATCCAAAATAGTACCAAAATGGAATTAACCAAGATTAAAGGATACAATTTACTAAGATGATATTAAGATATCAACAAAGTTCAAAGCACCTAGAAGATAGTAAGCATATCGCACACGACTGAATAAGGAGTATGGTACACAAAGCTATCAAAGAAAAAAAATCCGCAAATTTCGGCATTAAAATACCACTATATGCGCAAAACCACTTAACGAATCAAGATTAGTAACTCTACCAATTCAATATACAAGAGCGAATGATAAAAGTAGTGGTATGGTCGCGACTCCATCCCGCACACAAATCATTACTCCGCACATGAATAAGTAAAACACATATCCCGACTCTCTTCCTTCTTAAGATGAACCTAAAGATTAGAAACTATGAAAAACAAACACCCCAAAAAAGATAGCGTCGGATAACAAAGAGTAAGACATATCGCGTCGGTTTACAACGAATCAGATAGATAGCGTCGGTTTACAAAAGCCTGTCGGTATGGAATGTACCAACATTTGATAACCAAAAGGAAGATATCGATAACAAGTTGGATGCAACAGATAGACAAGGAATTACACACACACACACACACTCGCACAACCTATGGTACTACGGAACCCAGAACACGTGAATCCTAGTTTGAATTTTAGAAGAGGATTGAAAACGTTACACTTCCTTACCAGAAAAGGGTGGGTGGGTGGGTAAGAAGATAAGTGGAAGCAGTCCTACTCTCACGTTTTGTTTTTCCCTAGTATAAATAACTACCAAAATATTTGCTAGACTGACAACGACCATTTGGCTGAGACCCTGAAGGGCGGGATGGCTCTGATACCAATTGTAACAACCTCGGACCCTACGCTCTAACTTCAAGCCTAGATGAACTAAAAGTGGTTAAGGGTTTTACAACGGGGGCCCAGGGCCACCCACGTTGTAGCATCCCATCTGTCTAACATCTGTAATGCTACATGGTCTAATAATAAAATGCTACTTCCTACATATAATTGTTGCATCATAATTATATCATGCTCATGTCATCATGCCACCTTGCATTTGAGCATCATATAAAACCCTTTTCATTTGGTTCTTATCTCATATGCATTATTAATTATATTTCCCTCTTGGTATATTGTATTTGGTTCTCGATAAATGCTTGATGCCCAAGTTGAGTTGGGGGCATATCTTTTATTAACTCCACCACCTTCTTGTCACCACCCCATTATTCCACCACCCTATTAGGTGAGCTTTGCATTTTATTTGGGATTACCTCTAGCTCATGTGGGATGGGATGGATCCACTTCTAATTCCACATGCTCCCATATATGCCTCATGTTGTTTTCACATTGTTGATATGTGGAGAGCCACATGACCACCTTTGCATGCTATGTGAGTGGCACCCCTTGTCAAGCTTCCATGTGGTTTCTTTTGAATGTATGCTCATGTTGGAATATTTTGAGGCTATGATGCACCTAGTGGAACATACACACTAGCAAGCCCAAATTATTTTCAAAGATGGGCATATGCATCTATTCCACTTAGGACACAACTCCTTTCTTTTTGCTTGGCCTTATATCCATATTATGGGAGTGCATGTGTTAACAAATGCCATGGTCATCTACAATTGATTTCACAATAATAAATATGGCATTTACTAATTATGCATGGGCCATGCAAGATCATCTTCTTTTCTTTTTCTTTGGTTTTATTCGGTTTTGAGTGGGGTATGGGTATTTTCTCCATGATCCAACTTAGTTTCTCTCCCTCTCGTCATCTATTTGGAACCATCCCCTAACCTCACTTCCACCACCATCTTAATGCATCATGCATGCATGGATGTGATCTTGCTTGTACCATACAAAAGAAACCCTACATCTTCCTCTTACTCCTTTCTTTCCCTTGGTTTGGTTCAAATCCATTCTATCCCATCTAGCTTGTTGCATGTGTTTTCCACATTTTTTCCTACCTTTGTCTCATACACTTATCAAAACCCTAACCCTAATATTCTTCTCCCTCCTAGCTATGCTCCACGCCGAGCCACCCTCCCCTTCCTAACCTGACCACCAAACCTAGTGGCTTGGCTCGGCCAAGACCACTTCCCTTTGCCGAGCTACTCCCTTGCCGAGCCACCCCCCCATGCTCAACACCACCAGGCCGAGCCTCCCTAGCCGAACCTTCCCCTCGCTTTTCCTCTTCTCCCTCGCTGCCAAGGAGCCCCCACCGAGCCACCTTGCGCCGTGCCCCTCTGGCCCCAGCTGCAGGCCCTCCCGAGCCTTGATGAACATGTGAGGAGGAGGAGGAGAAAAGGTGGCTACCACCACCTTTTTCCACCCCGACCCCCATGTACACCACACCCTTGACCTTATCTACCCCCTCCTCTCTGCCTGGCGTCGCCCCAGATCCACCCAGGGCCTTGCCCTTCTACTCCTCCTTCCCCACCTGCCGATACCCCCTCTCTCTTCCATCTCTGTCCAGCCACCGTCGGCATCGGCTGGCCACCGTAGCTAGGAGGCGGCGGGTGTGGTGTTGAGGTGTCGAGGAAGACCGAGGAGAGCCCCAGGAACCTGCCTATACCCGTCGAAGAGGAAAACAAGGACCGGAGCCGGAGACAACCGCCGCGTCCGAAGCCAAAACCCTAGCCTCGGGTCGCCTGCAACGCCGTCGATCCGCTGCGCTCCAGAACGATCCGCCGCCACCAACACACTCTCGGTGAGCTTCCGATCCCTCCTGACATCCTCTCGCGCATCGCCTCTTCCTGGACGAGCAGAACGTTCTGCCGAGCGCTCTCTGTGCGTGCCGTCGCTTCCGCCGTAGCGCCGCAGAGAGGTCACCTAGCCGCGTAGCATTTACCCAACATCAAACCCCCTAGCCGCAGCGGTAGCCGCCGCCGCGCGCGCGCTAGATCGCAAGATCGAACCCCACCGCGCCCTGTCGTTCCGCAGCTTCAGTTTCGTCAGATAGCAGAGAGAAGAAAAACAGTGCACGGTGGCATTTTCTCAAAAGCCCCCTGGCTTTTTGTTTCCCTCAACCCGCGCTCCACCTGGTCCCACCTGTCTGCCTCTGTGTATCATTTTACGAAAAGGCACCCGCAGTTCTAGGGTTCTCAACCCGCGCTCCCCGGCTCCCCCACGTGGCAGGGCGGGGCGCGTGTGGCCCTATGGCTACCGTGGCCCCACCCGTCAGTCTTTGTGGCTAGATGGACGAGCGGTAAGAAAGGGCTCTGCTGTGTGTTGGTTTTGCCAGCTCAGCGCTGGCCCACCCGTCAGCTGCTGTGGCTAGCCCCCTCTGTGTACAAAAAGTATATGTCCTTTTTCTGTTTAATAAAAATGATTCCAGAAATTTGTTAATATGTATTAAATCCAGAAAATAATATCTTTTAATTGGTAATTCCAAATAATACAAATAATATATGTTTTTGAATCAGAAAAATGTGAGGATTTCAAATCTGCCATCCAATTTAATGTTTGACTAATTTAAATTTTCGAAATTGTTTAATTGCAATACAGATGCCTTTTCTTAAATAATTAATAACTTTAATTTTATAACTGCAAATTTGACAAATAATATGTCTAAATTGATCAGCGTGATGAGCCTGTTCTGTTTATGCATTCCATGTTCTGAATTGCAACATGCATCATGCCAATATTAAAAATCAGAACTGTTTATGGTAATAAAACTTGACCAAATAATTAATAAAATGAGTTATTCTTGTCCCCACACCTCACCCTTGCCATACTACATTATTGCCATGTAAATTGTGCATCATTCATCATGGCATGCTTGTTTGCTTGTCGCATTTTATTCATATGCTTGTGCACTTTATTTATGTTGGCCCTTATTTGTTTGGTTCTTCTTTCGAATAGACGCCGAGCAGGGGAATTATCAGGAATCCCAGGAGTACTATCCAGATCCACCTCTCGCTTCGACTGAGCTGCCAGGCAAGCACTACCACATGCTTGCATATATATAGTACCTATTGCCTCTATCTTATTCTTGCATCATTGAGTCGCGATTGCATTAAATTGAATCCCAAGTACTGCATAGCCTTTACTTTTAAACCCCACCGAGCTTGTTCCTCCATCCCATGAGCCATTACTACAGGAGTTGTTTGAGCCATGCGGGTCGTAGAACAGCATGTGTAGGGTATGTGAGAGTCTGATGGATAACGAGGTACCTAAACAACTTAACCTGAGTAGTAATGGGATAACTAATGAAAGAGGCACCGGTGGGCAATATCTGTCATTTTGTTTTTATGTCCACTTGTGTCCCGTAGGACCCCGAGTACTTGATTCCTGTTACTTGACTATTCGCACTATCCACATCCGGGAGGCCTTATGTATCCCCCTGAGCCAGAGCTTGATTCATTTCTATTTCTTGGGGCCACAAAGTAGTTTGAGGCTTTATTACTATCATGTACTTATGCCATGCTTTACTGTTTTATTTAAGATTGTGCGTGGAGCACCTGTACTGTTTTGGATGCGGAGTGTTTTCGCGGTATCGACAAGCCCAGTCACATTTTCGGGTTCCCAGTCGTTTACAGCCATTGACGCAAACCTTGGGTCCGTCTCGGAGTCGGCCAACTTTGTTGCGGGTAGCTTAATGGGGTGTCCCCCTGAAATATTTTATGAATCCTATGATCACTTTGTCGTGAATGCCTCGTTGGGTTTTGAGTTGGTTTTTCCGAGGTTGATCGAGTGTGTGTTGCTATTTTTGCACCCCTGTAGGGTAAATCTTTCTGAAAGCTGTGTCCGCGGTTATGGATGACTTGAAGCACAGTTTCTCAATCATAGACAAGTATAACTAAAGTACCGCTTTTAACTTGACGAAACATCTGACTAGTAATTAGTGCAATACTCATGGAATGGTTAATAAAACTGCCAACGGATGGGTTGTTCGTCCGCTTTCTCGTTGCTAAGCGAGAAGGAGGATGGATCTGTTACTTTATACTGTTATAACTGTTGTTTCTAATTAACGGACATCCGTCTATTTTTGGTTAGGCGGATGGTTAGCGAGTATCTATAGACTTTTTAGTTATTATCTTTTGCTGCAATTGCGTCACCCCAGGTTATGTCCCCTTTAGAGGCATAAAGACTTGCTGAGTACCCCTAGGGTCTCACACGATAAATTGTTTGATTCAGATGAACATGTGTATTCGCAAGATGGATACTGGGTGGAGTCGACAGATGATGTTGGCAACGATCACGTGGTGTAGAGATTCCGGGGATGGGGATCCGTGAGATCTGTGGGCGGGATGTGCTTATTTATGTGGCATCTTATGCCAATTTGCTTCTTATCCATACTCGGATCTTGTTTCCCGCTTCCGCTTGATACTCTGTTGATTGATGTATGAGGAGCTATCCTACACTATTATCTCTATTTAGGATATTTGGATCTTGCCGTATGGCGTCGCAATATTTCTATTTTCTTCTAGATGGTATGGCTCTGAGAACTGTTGTAAGGTAGCTTGCATACATACTCACTTGTGTATGTATTTGATCTCTTCGCCTGTTGCCTACGCCGCTCGCTCTTGCCCCGATGTTCTTGGAAGTGGTTAGGGCGGCCGACGGGTCTACACGTGGATGGCCCCTGGGCCCCCGCTGTACTACTTTAACCACTTTTGGTTCATCCAGACTTGAACTTAGAGCATAGGGTCCGAGGTTGTTACAATTGGTATCAGAGCCATCCCGCCCTTCAGGGTCTCAGGCAAATGGTCGTTGTCAGTCTAGCAAATATTTTGGTAGCTATGTATACTAGGGAAAAACAAAAACGCGAGAGTAGGACTGCTTCCACTTTTCTTCTTACCCACCCACCCACCCTTTTCTGGTAAGGAAGTGTAACGTTTTCAATCCTCTTCTAAAATTCAAACTAGGATTCACGTGTTCTGGGTTCCGTAGTACCATAGGTTGTGTGTGTGTGTGTGTAATTCCTAGTCTATCTATTGCATCCAACTTGTTATCGCTATCGGCCTTTTGGTTATCAACTGTTGGTACATTCCATACCGACAGGCTTTTGTAAACCGACGCGATCTTTCTTACTCTTTGTTATCCGACGCTATCTTGTTTGGGGTGTTTGTTTTCCATAGTTGCTAATCTTTAGGTTCATCTTAAGAAGGAAAGGAGTTGGGATATGTGTTTTACTTATTCATGTGCGGAGTAATGATTTGAGTGCGGGATGGAGTCACGACCATACCACTACTTTTATCATTCGCTCTTGTATATGGAATTGGTAGGGTTACTAATCTTGATTCGTTAAGTGGTTTTGCGCATATAGTGGTATTTTAATGCCGAAATTTGCAGAATTTTTTTCTTTGATAGCTTTGTGTACCACACTCCTTGTTCAGTCGTGTGTGATATGCTTACTATCTTCTAGGTGCTTTGAACTTTGTTGATATTTTAATATCATCTTAGTAATTTGTATCCTTTAATCTTGGTTAATTTCATTTTGGTACTATTGTGGATTATTATTATTCTCCATTATAGTACTGACTTGAGTTTTATATCAATCATAGGATGGCACCACCACGCCGTACTGAGGAGGACATACCACCTGAACTAGGGGCCGCGTTGGCAAGTATTGCAAATGCCTTGGGAGCAATGCAACAGAACCAGCAACGCTTTGAAGAAAGTGTCAGGAGGAATGAGTTTGTTCCGCTACCTCCACCTCCCAAGCGATGATTAGCTTTCTGAAGTTTAACCCACGCCACTTTGAGGTGTCTGATCAGCCACTGGATGCTGATGATTGGCTTCCTGAGATGTCAAAGTTGCTGATGACTGCTGATGTACCTGAGCAAGAATGGGTTAAATGTGCCACTCACCTTCTGAAGGGAGACGGAACTCTATGGTGGGAGAATTACCTGAAGGCAAACCACTCTGGTTTTCAGCCTACTTGGGAGCAGTTCACTGGGGCTTTCAAAGAGCAACATCTGTCAGAAATTGTCATGGAAAGGATGAAGGAAGTGTTTCTCAACCTCAAGGAGGGCAATGATAATGTCAACACCTATATCAGAAACTTCATGAATCTTTCTCGGTATGGTGGCGATGAGATCTCTGATGACAAGAAGAACAAAAAGAGGTTCATGCAAGGGCTCAATGCATCTATCAAATATGCAATCACTCATGCAAGGCCGGGGTCTTTTTTGGAACTCCAACATACAGCTCTACAAGAAGAAGCAAGTAGGCAAGTGTTCGAGGAGTCCAAGAAACATAGCCGTGACGCAGCAAGCTCTTCAGCTATGACAACTCCTTCTAAGCGCCGCGTGTGGGTTCCTAATACCACACCGCCGCTCCCGGCTCCACCAAGACCTTCAAGCTACGTGGCAAGGCCACTAAACTCCTTCACCGCTGCTCCTAGGGGCTACAACCACAACTACCCTGGAGCGCCTGGCGGAGTCCCTGGCTACGCTGCTCCACGTCCACCTGGTGCTTGTTACACTTGTGGGAACACTAGGCATCAACACTGGAGTTGTCCCATGAACAACAAAGCTCTTCCTCCACAACCTCCAAGACCTGCAGCATGTTCTTCTATGGTTCGTGCACCTCCACCGCGGGCTCTCAACATCAACACCAAGCCCGGGTCCACTGTTGCTCGTGCCAACTGTGTCAACGTCGCTCAAGCTGAACATGCACCTAGAGTTGTGATGGGTACGCTTTCTGTCAACTCAGTTCCTGCACGAGTTTGGTTCGATTCTGGTGGATCACATTCTTTTGTTTCTCACAAGTTTGTAAATGAGAATGAGTTAGCAATGGATGCGCTTCCTAAGCGCTTGATGGTCCTTTCTCCTAGGGCAACAATGGCATCTTCCAAAATCAGCCATGGCAATCAAATTGAGATTGGTGGCTCTTCGTTCCCGGCTTCCTTAATGATTTTTGGCAATTCTGACATTGATGTTATCTTTGGCATGAATTGGTTAACAACAAATGCAGCTGTGATTGATTGTGCTGAACGCTCGGTTTCTCTGAAAATTCCCGAAGGCCATATAGTCTATTCTCCAAGTCTGACTCCTGCAATTCAGCTTTTCTCTTTGGCGGCTCTGAATGATGATGCTATGGATGCTATTCAGAGTGTTCCGGTGGTCCGTGAGTTCCCAGATGTTTTTCCTGAAGAGTTACCAGGTATGCCTCCTGACCGAGAGGTCGAGTTTGTGATTGAGCTTGAACCTGGAACCGCTCCTATCTTCAAGCGGCCTTATAAAATGGGTCCTGCTGAGTTGGCTGAACTCAAACGTCAGCTTGATGAACAAGAGAAGTTGGGTTTCATTCAGCACAGTACTTCTTCTTGGGGTAGCCCAACCATCTTTGTGAAGAAGCGAGACCGCACTGATAGACTTTGTGTTGACTATCGGGCTCTCAATGCTAAAACCATCAAGAATAAATATCCCCTTCCGCGGATTAATGATCTCTTCGATCAGCTAGCTGGAGCTGTGGTATTCTCTAAGCTTGACTTGAGAAGTGGATATCATCAAATCAAGATTCGCAAGGAATATGTTCCCCAAACAGCTTTCACCACCCGCTATGGCCTGTATGAGTACACGGTCATGTCTTTCGGTCTCACCAACGCACCTGCCACCTTCTCGAGGCTTATGAACTCGGTTTTCATGGAGTATCTTGATAAGTTCGTCGTGGTCTATCGGGATGACATTCTAATCTATTCTAAGTCAAAGGAAGAACATGAAGAACACCTTTGGTGTGTCCTAAACAAGCTTCGTGAGAACCGCCCGTATGCAAAGTTCTCCAAGTGTGAGTTCTGGCTGCCTAAAGTCACCTATCTGGGTCACGTCATCTCTGCTAAGGGCATCGCCGTCAACCCAGAAACTGTTCAGACAATTGTTGAGTGGCTTCCACCCAAAAATGTCAAAGAAGTCCGGAGTTTCCTTGGTTTGGCTAGTTATTGTCGTCGCTTCGTTCAGAACTTCTCGAAGATTGCGAAGCCTCTTACCGATCTCCTCGAGAAAGGCAAGAAATACCTTTGGTCTCCTGCATGTCAAGCAAGTTTTGAAACACTCAAAGAGAAGCTCACTTCCACACCAGTCTTGATTCCTCCAGATACATCAAAGCCTTTCCAGATATTCTGTGACACCTCCTTGCAAGGATTGGGTGCGGTCCTTATGCAAGAAAAACAAGTTGTTGCTTATGCCTCTCGACAGTTGAAGACACATGAGATCAACTATCCTACACATGACCTCGAACTCGCAGTAGTTGTCTTTGCTTTGAAAGTATGGAGGCACTACTTGCTTGGCAACCGTTGTGAGATCTTTTCTGATCACAAGAGTCTGAAGTATATCTTCACACAACCTGATCTCAACCTTCGTCAGAGGAGGTGGATTGAAGCAATTAATGATTTCGATCTGACAATCAACTACACTCCTGGCAAAGCTAATGTCATGGCCGATGCTCTCAGCCGAAAAGCTTATGTCAACAACCTCATGGTGGAAGAACAACAGCCTCTCTTGTGCGAGGAATTCCGCCAGCTCAACCTTGAAATTGTGGATCAAGGGTATCTTCTGAATCTTCTGGCAACCCCTCTCTTGGAAGAAAAAGTTCGCTCCATTCAACTTGGTGACCCTTACACCAAAAAGATCATCTCCAACATTCAGCTGCCGAAGTATGAGTCCTTCCACGTCGACGCCCAAGGCGCTCTATTCTTTGAACACCGGATGTTTGTTCCGAACTACCCGGGTTTGAGAGAGCAAGTTCTTAGGGAGGCGCATGATTCTGTTATTTCTATCCACCCTGGCAGCACTAAGATTTACATGGACTTGAAAATACAGTATTGGTGGCCTGGGTTGAAACGATATTGTGCCAAGTGTTTCTCCGAGTGTGATGTCTGCCGCAGAGTTAAAGCTGTCCACCAGAAACCTTCCGGTCTTCTACAACCATTGAAGCCTCCGGAATGGAAATGGGAGAAAGTAGAGATGGACTTCATAACAGGGTTTCCAAGGTCGCAGAAGGGCAACAATGCAATCTTTGTTGTCATCGACAGGCTTTCTAAAGTGGCTCACTTCTTTCCCGTCAAGGAAACAATTTCTGTAATTCAGTTGGCTGAGCTCTATATCAACAGAATTGTCTCTCTGTATGGGGTTCCCCTTGAGATCAGTTCAGACTGTGGAAGCATCTTCACTTCCAAGTTCTGGGGAAGTTTCCAAAATGCTTTGGGAACAAAGTAGAACTTCAACACTGCCTATCACCCTCAGTCGCAAGGACAAGTTGAAAGGATCAATCAGATTCTCGAAGATATGCTCCGTGCTTGCGTCATCTCCTTCGGCATGAAGTGGGAAGAATGCCTTCCTTATGCTGAGTTCTCTTACAACAATAGCTTCCAGAAGAGTCTAAAGATGGCAGCATTTGAGGTTCTCTATGGCCGCAAATGCAGAACTCCGATTGGTTGGTCGGGCGCAGGTGAAAGAACATTGTTCGGCCCCGACATTGTAACTCAAGCGGAGGAGAAGGTTCACATCATTCTTGAAAACCTGAAGGTTGCTCAAAGTTGCCAGAAGAGCAACTATGACAGAAAGCACACAGACATGGAGTATGTCCCTGGTGATCTTGTTTACCTTCGTGTCACTCCCATGAGAGGCACGCACCGGTTTGGTATCAAAGGAAAGCTGGCTCCTAGATACATCGGTCCTTTCAAAGTTCGTGGAAGAAGAGGAGAATTTGCTTATGCTCTTGAGCTCCCTGAAAAAATCAAGGTCCATGATGTTTTCCATATCTCTCAACTCAAGAAGTGCTTCAAGGATCCCTGCAGGACCGTGGACCATGAGCTCATCAATCTCCAAGAAGATCGTCTTATCAAGAACACCCCACAAAAATCTTAGAAGTCATAGAAAGAAAGACTCACAGCAAGTCTATCAAGTTCTGCAAGGTGCAGTGGTCGCACCATTCCGTTGATGAAGCCACTTGGGAACGCGAGGACGAGCTCCGTGCCAAGTATCCTACCCTCTTCGTGTCTTCTTCTTCTTCCTAGAATCTTGGGGCGAGATTCCTGTTTAGTGCGGGAGAGTTGTAGCATACCATCTGTCTAACACTGTAATGCTACATGGTCTAATAATAATATGCTACTTCCTACATATAATTGTTGCATCATAAGTATATCATGCTCATGTCATCATGCCACCTTGCATTTGATCATCATATAAAACCCTTTTCATTTGGTTCTTATCTCATATGCATTATTAATTGTATTTGCCTCTTGATATATTGTATTTGGTTCTTGATAAATGCTTGATGCCCAAGTTGAGTTGGGGCATATCTTTTATTAACTCCACCACCTTCTTGTCACCACCCCATTATTCCACCACCCTATTAGGTGAGCTTTGCATTTTATTTGGGATTACCTCTAGCTCATGTGGGATGGGATGGATCCACTTCTAATTCCACATGCTCCCATATATGCCTCATGTTGTTGTCACATTTCTGATATGTGGAGAGCCACATGGCCACCTTTGCATGCTATGTGAGTGGCACCCCTTGTCAAGCTTCCATGTGGTTTCTTTTGAATGTATGCTCATGTTGTAATATTTTGACGCTATGATGCACCTAGTGGAACATACACACTAGCAAGCCCAAATTATTTTCAAAGATGGGCATATGCATCTATTCCACTTAGGACACAACTCCTTTCTTTTTGCTTGGCCTTAATTCCATATTTTGGGAGTGCATGTGTTAACAAATGCCATGGTCATCTACAATTGATTTCACAATAATAAATATGGCATTTACTAATTATGCATGGGCCATGCAAGATCATCTTCTTTTCTTTTTCTTTGGTTTTATTCGGTTTTGAGTGGGGTATGGGTATTTTCTCCATGATCCAACTTAGTTTCTCTCCCTCTCGTCATCTATTTGGAACCATCCCCTAACCTCACTTCCACCACCATCTTAATGCATCATGCATGCATGGATGTGATCTTGCTTGTACCATACAAAAGAAACCCTACATCTTCCTCTTACTCCTTTCTTTCCCTTGGTTTGGTTCAAATCCATTCTATCCCATCTAGCTTGTTGCATGTGTTTTCCACATTTTTTTCCTACCTTTGTCTCATACACTTATCAAAACCCTAACCCTAATATTCTTCTCCCTCCTAGCTATGCTCCACGCCGAGCTACCCTCCCCTTCCTAACCTGGGCACCAAACCTAGTGGCCTTGCTCGGCCAAGACCACTTCCCTTTGCCGAGCTACTCCCTTGCCGAGCCATCCCCCCATGCTCGACACCACCAGGCCGAGCCTCCCTAGATGAACCTTCCCCTCGCTTTTCCTCTTCTCCCTCGCTGCCAAGGATCCCTCACCGAGCCACCTTGCGCCATGCCCCTCTGGCCCCAGCTGCAGCCCCTCCCGAGCCTCGGTGAACACGTGAGGAGGAGGAGGAGAAAAGGTGGCTACCACCACCTTTTTCCACCCCGACCCCCATGTGCACCACACCCTCGGCCTTATCTACCCCCCTCCTTTTTGCCTAGCGTCACCCCAGATCCGCCCAGGGCCTTGCCCTTCTACTCCTCCTTCCCCACCTGCCGATACCCCTTCTCTCTTCCATCTCCGTTCGGCCACCGTCGGCATAAGATCACCACCGTAGCTAGGAGGCGGCGGGTGTGGTGTTGAGGTGTCGAGGAAGACCGAGGAGAGCCCCAGGAACCTGCCTATACCCGTCGAAGAGGAAAACAAGGACCGGAGCCGGAGACAACCGCCGCGTCCGAAGCCAAAACCCTAGCCTCGGGTCGCCTGCAACGCCGTCGATCCGCTGCGCTCCAGAACGATCCGCCGCCACCAACACACTCTCGGTGAGCTTCCGATCCCTCCTGACATCCTCTCGCGCATCGCCTCTTCCTGGACGAGCAGAACGTTCTACCGAGCGCTCTCTGTGCGTGCCGTTGCTTCGGCCGTCGCGCCGCAGAGAGGTCACCTAGCCGCGCAGCGGATACCCAACATCAAACCCCCTAGCCGCATCGGTAGCTGCCGCCGCGCGTGCTAGATCGCAAGATCGAACCCCGCCGTGCCCTGTCGTTCCGCAGCTTCAGTTTCGTCAGATAGCGGAGATAAGAAAAATAGTGCGCGGTGGCACTTTCACAAAATCCCCCTGCCTTTTTGTTTCCCTCAACCCGCGCTCCACCTGGTCCCACCTGTCTGCTTCTGTGTATCATTTTACGAAAAGGCACCCGCAGTTCTGCGGTTCTCAACCCGCGCTCCCCGGCTCCCCCACGTGGCAGGCCCCCGCTGGCGCGCCCGCGTGTGGCCCTATGGCTACCGTGGCCCCACCCGTCAGTCTCTGCGGCTGGATGGACGAGCGGTAAGAAAGGGCTCTGCTGCGTGTTGGTTTCGCCAGCTCAGCGCTGGCCCATCCGTCAGCGGCTGTGGCTAGCCCCCTCTATGTACAAAAAGTATCTATCCTTTTTCTGTTTAATAAAAATGATTCCAGAAATTTGTTATGATGTATTAAATCCAGAAAATAATATCTTTTAATTGGTAATTCCAAATAATAAAAATAATATATGTTTTTGAATCAGAAAAATGTGAGGATTTCAAATCGGCCATCCAATTTAATGTTTGATTAATTTAAATTTTCAAAATTGTTTAGTTGGAATAAAAATGCCTTTTCTTAAATAATTAATAACTTTAATTTTATAACTCCAAATTTGACAAGTAATATGTCTAAATCGATCAGCATGACGAGCCCGTTCTGTTTATGCATTCCATGTTCTGAATTGCAACATGCATCATGCCAATATTAAAAAGCAGAACTGTTTATGGTAATAAAACTTGACCAAATAATTAATAAAATGAGTTATTCTTGTCCCCACACCTCACCCTTGCCATACTACATTATTGCCATATAAATTGTGCATCATTCATCATGGCATGCTTGTTTGTTTGTCGCATTTTATTCATATGCTTGTGCACTTTATTTATGTTGGCCCTTGTTTGTTTGGTTCTTCTTTCGAATAGACGCCGAGCAGGGGAATTATCAGGAATCCCAGGAGTACTACCCAGATCCACCTCTCGCTTCAACTGAGATGCCAGGCAAGCACTACCACATGCTTGCATACATATAGTACCTATTGCATCTATCTTATTCTTGCATCATTGAGTCGCGATTGCATTAAATTGAATCCCAAGTACTGCATAGCCTTTACTTTTAAACCCCACCGAGCTTGTTCCTCCATCCCATGAGCCATTACTATAGGAGTTGTTTGAGCCATGCGGGTCGTAGAACAGCATGTGTAGGGTATGTGAGAGTCTGATGGATAACGATGTACCTAAACAACTTAACCTGAGTAGTAATGGGATAACTAATGAAAGAGGAACCAGTGGGCAATATCTGTCATTTGGTTTTTATGTCCACTTGTGTCCCGTAGGACCCCGAGTACTTGATTCCTATTCCTTGACTATTCACACTATCCACATTCGGGAGGCCTTATGAACCCTCCTGAGCCAGAGCTTGATTCATTTCTATTTCTTGGGGCCACATTAAAAGAAGAACCAAACAAACAAGGCCAACATAAATATAATGCGCAAACATATAAATAAAATGCGTCAAGAAAACAAGCATTCCATGATGAATGATGCACAATTTACATGGCATAACATAGCATGGCATGGGTGAGGTGTGGGGTACAAGAATAAAGCATTTTATTAAGTTTTTAGTCATGTTTTGCTCCCATATAACTTGGTGTCCACTTAATATTTATATGATGCATGCTGCAATTCATATCATGGAATGCATAAAAAGAACGGTCTCGTCGCGCTGATCGGATTAGACATAATATTTGTCAAATTTGGAGTTATAGAATTAAAGTTATTAATTAATTAAGAAAAGGCATTTTTATTGCAATTAAAAATTTCGAAAATTTAAATTAGTCAAACATTATTTTGGTTGACAGATTTGAATTCCTCACATTTTTCTGATTCAAAAACATATATCATTTATTATTTGGATTTATTAATTAAAATTTATTAATTTCTGGATTTAAAAAGATTTAAACAAATTCTGAAAATATTTTTATTAAACAGAAAAAGAACCGATACTTTTTATACTCAGAGAGATTGAGCCACCGTCACAGACAAGTGGGGCCGGCGCTGACTCAGCAGCAGGTGGGTCGCAGCGGTCTACAGGGGCTTTTCTCATCGAGGGGTTGTTCAGCCACTGCGATTGACAGGTGGGACCGGCGGATCGCTGGGCCACGCACGGGCGCGCGAACATGGCGCAGCCACGTGGCTCAGACGGGGCGTGCGGGTTGAGGCGGCTATTACTGCGGTGCTTTTTCATAAAAACGCCACCGCGAATGACATGTGGGGCCGGGTGGAGTGCGGGTTGCGTGAATCAAAAAGCAAGGGGCTATCTGCAAAAGGGAAAAGGGCCCTGTTCCTCTTCTCTGTTTTCTGACGAAACTGACGATGCGGGGGGAAAATGGCGCGGTGGGGATCGATCCTGCGACGCGGCGCGCGCACGCAGGCGGCTGCTACCGCTGGGGCTGGCTCGGGTTGGTGATGGGAAATGACGGTGCAGCCAGATGAGGCTCATGCGGCGAGACGACGGAGAAGCAACAACGAGCGCCATGCACAGAGGGCGCTCGACAGATCGATCAACGTGTCCAGGAAGCAACGATGAGCGGGAGGATGTCTGGGGGACTCAGGAGCTCACCGGGAGTGTGTTGGTGGTGGCGGATCGGGCCGGAGCGCAAGGGATCAGCGGGGTAGCTGGAGTTCTGCCGCTAGGGTTTCCTTGTCGGCCACATCGGTGTGCAGCAGGATCTGGCTGTCTCCTCCTCGCTGCCGTGTACTGGGATGGTCCAAGGGCTCCACTGGTTCTTCCTCGGCACCCCAACTCCACGCCCGCCTCCTCCTAGCTACGGTGGTGAGCTGATGCCGACGGTGGCGATCGGAGATGGAAGAGAGGGTTGGCAGGGTTGATGGGGAAGGTTGGTGAAGGGCAGCGCCCAAGTGAGATCCGGAGAGGTTGCAGGCAGGCAGGGGAGGTAGTAGATAAGGGCAGAGGAGAGGGAGAGATGTACATGGGTGGCTCGGGGTAGGAAAAAGGTGGTGGTGCACCTTTTCTTCCTCCCTCTCACATGGGTCGGTGGACCAGGGGATGATCGAGGCTGGCTGGGCCGTGGCTCAGGGGTGGTACGGTGCAGGGCTCGGTGGGGTACCCTTGGTAGCAAGGGAGAGAGAAAAATGGAGAGGGGGATCGCTCGGCTAGGGTTTAGATTAGGGATGTGGCTCGGCCTAGAGTTAGCTAGGTTGGGGTGGTGGCCGAACCAGACCACAAGGCTGGTGGTGGCCTTGGTTTGGGGAGAGGGGAAATGGTGAGTGAGTGGTGAGTGTAGCTAGGGTTTGGTGTTGTGTAGGTTTAGGGTTAGATGGGGAGGTTAGGGTTAGATAATGGCACCAAATAGATAAAGAGAGGAAGAGGAACTAGGTTAGATCATGGGGAAAAAACCATGCCCCATTCAAAACCGAAGAAAAACCAAAGAAAAAGAAAAGAGGATGATCTTGCATGGCCCATTCATATGTAATAATGCAATGTTTATCCTTGTGAAAACACTTGTAATACCATGGGCATTTATTAGCACATGCTTCCAAAATATGGAATTAAGGCCAAGCCAAAAGAAAAAGTTGTGTCCCATGTGGAGTAGATGGAATATGCTCATATTTGAATCTCATTTGGACATGCTAGTGTGTATGTCCCACTAGATGCATAATAGCCTCAAAATATTCCAACATGAGCATACACACAAACACAAACCATATGGAAGCTTGACAAGGGGTTCCACTCACATAGCATGCCAAGGTGGCCATGTGGCTCTCCACATATCAATAATGTGAAAACAACATGATGCATATATGGGAGCATGGGGAATTGTATGTGGATCCATCCCAACCCACATGAGCTAGAGGTAAAACCAAATAAATTTGAAGGCTCACATATAGTTGGATGGTGGAATAATGGGGTGGTGACAAGAGAGGTGGTGGAGTTAATAAAAGATATGCCCCAACTCAACTTGGGCACCAAGCATTTATCAAGAACCAAATACAATATATCAAGAGGCAAATACAATTAATAGTGCATATGAGATAAGAACCAAATGAAAAAGGGTTTTATATGATGCTCAAATGCAATGTGGCATGATGACATGAGCATGATATAATTATGATGCAACAATTATATGTAGGAAGTAGCATTTTATTATTAGACCATGTAGCATTACAGATGTTAGACAGATGGGATGCTACAGCTTCCCTCCAATGGCTAGGTTTGCCACCACTCCAATGCTTGCGATGGTAGTGCCGGTGTGCAGATGTTGGCCTTGCTCCTCTTCACCTTCACTCTTGATCTCCTTCTCCTTCCCGGGGTCTTGGAGGTCTTCCTCCATGGGCTCCTTCCCTTTATCCTTGGCGGACACCATTGTGCTTCTAAACTTCCAAAGATTATGTCCTGGCAGAAAAAGATCGAAACAAAAACACGACGAAAACACGATATACGGACCTCGGGGGATCCGGGGGGTTATATATTACGAAGTTTCATATCAAAAGGAAGGTACTGGGTGAAAACAGGTCAGAGGCGGAGTCCTGTGTGGCCTCACCACCTGGTGGCGCGGCCAGGGGTGGGCCCGCGCCACAGGGTGGTGTGAGCCAGCCTGGCTCCGTTTCCGTCCCTTTTTCGCTTCATAGCTTTCCTTATTGACTAAAAACTGCAAAAATATAGTTGGATTGTATTTTCGCGGAACTTTTCTTACCAGAACTGTTATCTAGTTGGAAACGGACTCTGCTGGTCTCTGAATTTGGTATATAATAGATTCTTCCAGAGTCACCGCTTGAATAACATCAATATCTTCATCTTCAAACACTTATTACTTGAGTCCAAAAACCTTTCTCTTCCTTATTACACCATTATCTCTACTTCCTAGAAATTTCTTTCACACAAAACTTCACACAGTTCTCATTAGCAACATTAGTATAAGTGAAGTGATAAAACCTTTTGAGTCCAACTTCAACTGAAAACCATCAAAACATAAGCTACTATAGCAACTCCTTCCGAAAAGCCAAAAAGAATTCAAAAAGGAAATCGAATAGAGAAGCAAATGCAAGATTGGCAAAATCTGTCAAAACAGACCAGCAGGTAAAGATCAAATTTTTCGAAAATCTTCTGTTGCTCAAATCAAAAAGTGCAAAACTAATGAAAGTTACATAACAACCTGGGGCAGAAGCACAAAAATTTCAGATCAATCCGACAGACAGAGGTCTCTCACGAATTTTTACGGTGAAGAGCAAAAATCTGTTTCGGGACAACAACTTCCCCAAATCTTACTTCTCTCTCATTAGAAGTTGATCTTGACACAAAAACCAAACAAAACGGATAAGGAGCGGTTATTACCTAAGTAATAATTTCCAAGACTCAAAGAAACAAAAACAAACTAAAAGCAAAAACAAATTGGGTTGTCTCCCATAAAGCTCTTTCTTTATAGCCATTAAGATGGGCATGATAATTTTGAAGAAGCTCTCATAGGGATATGAATTGAAGTGAAAGAGAGCTTTAAGAAGAAAAAACACACACACATTTAAGTCTAACCCACTTCCTATGCAAGGGAATTTTGTAAACAAACAAGTTATTGAAACCAGAGGCAACTTGCATTAGAAGGCAAAAGAAGTGCAACATAATAACTTTCAGCATAAAACGAGGAAACTTGATATTATTAAGATGCATAAGAACACTTTTCCCTCTCTCATAGTAGCTTTTAGTATCATGCATAAACTTAACAATATAGCTATCACAAGGACCATCATAGCAATGATCACTTATTCTAACAGAAAACACAGGAATACTAGCCCTCATAACACTACTATGTGAAACAATATTAGAGGTATCCTTACAAAGGATAGGGTGTCCATCTTCTTTATATTTAGTGACAAAGTCTTTCACATTTGCTATCATAGGTTCATCAACCTTTTGTTTATCAGGTTCAACAGCTTTATTTGTACTTTGATTAACCATACTAGCTATCATAGAATGTTCCTTTACCTTAACTGGGAAAGGCATTTTCTCAATATAAGGTTTAGGTAAAATATGATTAGCAGTATAAACTTCAGTATTTCTTGCAGGAACACTCTTAGCAATATCTTTATAAGGTTCATGATACTTATTCCACTTCTTTTTAGGCACATCAATGTAGGAAGCAAAAGCCTTAAAATAAGAAGCAATAGCTTGAGAGGACTAGTCCATAAGCATTTCTAATATTTTGAAAGTCATTAGTTCCCATAAAAGATTCAATGCATTCATAATCATAATTTATACCTGACTTTCCACCTTTGTCATTCTCCGAAGCTTCAACATTGTCTTGAATATGGTCTAGAAGGTCCCATTTAGCTTCTTCTTCCATGCGAGTGAATGATCCAGCACAAGAAGCATCCAATAAATCTTTATCATGTAGAGGGAGCCTTGCATAAAAGTTATTGATAATAATAATATTGTTGGGGACTCATGAATGGGACATTTGAGCATTAGTAACTTCAATCTCCCCCAAGCTTGAGCTGTACTTTCTCCATCAAGAGGCCAAAAGTTGTATATTTGATTCCGATCTTTATGAATCTCACTAGGACGATAAAACTTTGAATAAAAGAGAGGCACTATTTCCTCCCATTCCAGAGCTTGACCATTCTTCAGCAGCTTATACCATTCCTCAGCTCTTCCTTTCTGTGATAATGAGAATAACTTCTTCTTAACTTCATCTGTAGTAATACCTGCACACTTGAACAACCCGCATAATTCGTGTATAAAGAGTAAATGATCACCAGGATGGACAGTTCCATCCCCAACATAGTAGTTATCCATAACATGATCAATAATTCTTGTAGGTATTTTGAAAACATCATTCTCAGCAGGTGGTGGCTTATCTACTAACTTAGCAGTGGTAGTAGCATTACCAAATAAGAAACTCAGTGAATTATCCATAACGAAAATAAAGCAACTAGCAGAAGTAAACAATACTCACAGTAGAAGTTTCCTTTACCAGTTCCACTCTCCAATAGCGCTTCACTCTCCGGCAACGACGCCAGAAAATAGTCTTGATGACCCACAAGTATAGGGGGTGTATCGCAATATTTTCGATAAGCAAGAGTGTCGAACCCAACGAGGAGCAGAAGGTGCTGGCTAGTGGTATGGATTAGGAATTCTCTGCAAATACTTAGCAAACGGATTTTTAGGGTTTTTTGATAAAGCAAGTAAACAAAGTACGAGTAAATAAAAGACAGTAGGAATGAATGCAGCAAGTGGCCCAATCCTTTATGCAGCAAAGGACAAGCCAGTTGTATTACTTAAGATGACCAAACGTTCTCGAGGACACATGGGAAGACTGTCAAGTGCTTTCGCTTCATATAGTCGATTAATCTTCTCTAGCTTGCTAAGTGTTGTGTGGGTAAACCTGTGCTAATGTACCGCCCCATCCAAGACTAATACATTCTTGTGATTATACCCCTTGCAAACATCCGTAAGTACAAGAAAGTAATTAAGGTAGAAACCTAACCACAACTTTAAACTCTAAGACCCTTACGTCCCTTGTGCAATGGTTTCCAAACGGGGGTTCAGGTTTCTGTCACTCTGGCAACCCCTACGATTAGTAGCCAAATACACAATGCATTCCCCTAGGCCCATATAGGAGAAGTATCATGTAGTCGACGTTCACATGACACCACTAGAAGAAGTACACCACAACTTAAATAACAATCTATTGAATCTTTCTCAACGCAACTCCACTACTAACAACAAGACTTCTCCCATGTCCTCAAGAACAAAACTAACTACTCACAAGACATCATATGGATCATGATCAGAGATGGAATAATGATGTATAACAATCTGAACATAAACAATAATTCAACGGTTCACTCAATAGCATCAACTACAAGGAGTGATCAACACCAGGAAAGTTTCCCCTATGAACTATGGCAAGATTCAACCCAATTGTTACAGCAATATGGAGATGGTGATGAGGGTGCTGATGGTGATGATGGTGGTGGTGGTGGTGATGATGATGATCCCGATGAAGTCCAGCTTGATGGTGGTGTTGATGGTGACGATCTCCCCTCTCCGGGAAGGAATTCCCCCGGCAGAAATCTGTCTGCCGGAAGGATCTTTCTCTCTCGGTGTTTTCCGCCCCGCAGAGGCGGCGGAATCTTTCTGCGGTCGCTCCCCGAGTCTTAGGGTTTCGTGGGGATGATATACGCCAGAGGGGAGAGGCTGAAGTGGGCCAGGGCGGCCACACCACAACTTAAATATCAAACCATTGAATCTTTCTCAACACAACTCCACTACTAACAACATGAGTTCTCCCATGTCCTCAAGAACAAAACGAACTACTCACAAGACATCATATGGATCATGATCAGAGATGGAATAATGATGTATAACAATCTGAGCATAAACAATAATTCAATGGTTCACTCAATAACATCAACTACAAAGAGTAATCAACACCGGGAAAGTTTCCCCTATGAACTATGCAAGATTCAACCCAATTGTTACAGCAATATGGAGATGGTGATGATGGTGCTGATGGTGATGATGATGATGATCCCGATGAAGTCCATCTTGATGGTGGTGTTGATGGCGATGATCTCCCCTCTCCGGGAAGGAATTCCCTCGGCAAAAACCTGTCTACCGGAGAGATCTTTCTCTCTCGGTGTTTTCCGCCCCGCAGAGGCGGCGGAATCTTTCTGTGGTCGCTCCCTGAGTATTAGGGTTTCGGGAGGATAATATACGCCACAGGGGAGTGCCAGGGGTGGACCAGGGTGGCCTAGGCTGGCCCGCGCCAGGGGGTGGTGTGGGTCCCCTATGGCCCATCTCCAGCCCCCTTCTGGCTTCCTTCGTCTTCTGGAAAAATAGGATTTTCCGTATATTTTCCCAGATTTTCTGATCTTCACGAATTTTGCCTCCAAACAGCACCTTTTCCATCAGAATCCTGACTGCAGCGGTCCATGCTCCAAAAGTCATCAACCATGCAAAAACAAATGAAATAACATAAGTATCACCTCTCAATATGAAATATATCAATGAATAACCGTGAATTATGACATAGAATAGTGATGCAAAATGGACGTATCAACTCCCTCCAAGCTTATACTTCGCTTGTCCCCAAGCGAAACTGAGCTCAGTAAACATGACCTCGGGTTTATGGAGTGAAGAGTCGATAAAATAATACGGTCAAGAAGCATCACATTCATCAAATACATAGATCATAATAGAAGAGAACTCACTATTATATAACTCAACTTGCAACGAGTAAAGGAAACACAATAAAGATACATAAAGTGAATCATAATTGGTAATGGCAAACTTAGCTCTTGGTCGAAGAATAGTTGATAATTTGCTGGAGTTTACAAATAGCTGGTTTTCAATGAAAGCTTTCAAAGTAGTAAACATCAAGATAAGAGCAATGTGCAAAACAAGGAACATAAGAAACATGATTGCATAAATCATCATATGAATGAATGAAACACAACAACTCAAAATACTTGCTGAGATAGAAGGGAGTAGGTTTACTGACTCAACTACAAAGCAAAATAAAGGCCCTTCGCAGAGGGAAGCAGGGATTGCAAGTCTCATAAAGAGCTCCCAAAAATTATGATACTTACTAGCTTTCAGCTCTCATTGCCCCTATCATAGACATCTTTTGGTGGTTAAGGTTAAAGTGAAACAACTAAGAGGATATGCTTGACAAGTTATAAATTGAAGTCCCATGCCCCTTACTTATGAGTACCGAACCTCATGCTACTCAACTTCAGTCGCGAGTAAGCTTTTGTCATTGTAAATACATGTGTATCATTGAGAATCGCCAACGGGTTACCCCTTGCACATGACACAGGAGCTATCCCATAATCAAAATGACAAGGCAAGCAGACAGTGAGCATCTTAGCGATCTTTTTATTTGCTATTTGCATAGGTTTTTATTGAGGATTCTTCATAGAATGCTCACTATAGTTATGTTGCAAGTTTCCACCATGATTAGGCATGGCTTAGGCTAGCGACCCAGGCGTTTCTCTAACACACATATAAACTCCATGATCTTACAAGTTCCACTTTTATTTCACACCGCCGGGATCCATAAGCAAAAGAACATGATATCAACTAGGTACAAAGTACCAATGCAGTGTTGAAAGCGTTCCCCATGATACATGGTTCTGCTAACTTCAACTCATAAAGCGCAAGCATATACGCAACAAAGAAGGACCCAATGGTTCAGGTTTATTAAATGCAAGAAAGTAAAGTGTGCCATCAAGTTCGTGAGAGCTTTAATCACTAATTTTCACATAACAAGTTTAATTTGGAAGGTAGACAAAACAAGAATTTACTTGGAATAGCTATAGTGCTAATAGGTAGGTATGGTGGACAGAAATGGCATGGTTTTTGGTTTAAAGGAGGTGGATGCACGAGAAGAATTCCCTCTCAGTACATGTTTTTGGCTAGCAAGGCTGGGTAGAAAGTATATGAGTTGAAGGAAACAACCAAACATACAAGTGATAAAGACAAACATGCATTCTTCCTTGGAAGCACAAAAGATCTTAACTAGAGAATAATAGACTTATGAGCAAATCAAGAAATAAAGATGATGAAATTATTTTCCTTTAGAGTACTTCTATCTTTTTCATTCAACTCTCAAAAATAGTGTTGCTACTGACCAAGCCAGGTTTGCCAAAACCAACTAAATTAACTCAATGATCCCAAAGTGATACCAATACTAACAACAAGATCAATCATATAACCACGAATTGAAAACTAATATAAGCTATGAAAAAGAGTGAATGATAGAACTTCTCATTAATATCCCATAACGGCAACTCACACCAAGGGATACATATCTAACGAGAGAGGGGACACTTCCATAATGCAAACCATACTACATAATAACTTCTCTACTAATGATATGACTCTACTAATAAGGGTAAAAAGATAGAATATAGTGATGTGATACCACGACACTCCCCCAAGCTTGGAACAAACCAAGGGGATGCCAAACCTGATGACGAATTACTCCTTTGGTGGTGGTATCCTCTCGATGAGCTCTCTGATAAGTTTCCCCAAGTCCTCAATCTCGAAGGTGAGATTATGAATCAGCTGTGAGTTTTTCTCAATGCGGCTCATGATCATGTCGGGTTGAGAATTCCAGCTCTTGCTATTCTTTCCCCACTCTTCCTCCTTGAAGTCTTCTTTCCCTGCATAGCTAGAACGAGGCGAATCCCAATTGGTTGTTAATTTCCCCTTGGGCATATTCTGGTATTGATGCTCATGGATAAGAGTATGGAAAGTATTCTTGGTGCATGGAGGAAGTGACCAGGGATCTGAACGGTGATGAGGAGGCTTCCCTCCAATTGACATAGTCCTGGCAGGGTTTGCCACCACTCTAATGCTTGCAATGGTAGTGTCGGTGTGCTTTGCCTCCTCTTCATCTTCACTCTTGATTTCCTTCTCCTGCCCGGTGTCTTGGAGGTCTTCCTCCATAGGCTCATTTCCTTTATCCTTGGCAGACACCATTGTGCTTCTAAGCTTTCAAGAATAGTTCCTGGCAGAAACAGATCGAAAGGAAAACACGACGAAAACACGATATATTAACCTCGGGAGATCCGGGGGAGTATATATTACGAAGTTTCATAACAAAAGGAAGGTACTGGGCGAAAACAAGTCGGAGGCAGAGTCCGGGGTGGCCACACCACCTGGTGGCGCAGCCAGGGGTGGGGCCGCACCACAGGGTGGTGTGAGCCACCCTGGCTCCGTTTCCGTCCCTCTTTTGCTTCGTAGCTTTCCTTATTGACTGAAAACTGCAAAAATATAGTTGGATAGTATTTTCGTGGAACTTTTCTTACCAGAATTGTTACCTATTTGAAAACGAACTCTGTAGGTCTCTGAATTTGGTCCTTGATAAATTTTTCCGGAGTTATAACTTGAAAGGCATCAACATCTTTATTATAAGAATCCCCAACAATATAGTGTTTGAGTCGCTGCCCATTCACTACTTGTGTAGTATTATCTTTTAAAGAAGAAATTTTTATTGCTCCTGAACGGTATATTTCTTCAATAATGAAAGGTCCTTCCCATTTTGGCAGTAGTTTTCCTGCAAAAAATCTGAGACGAGACCTATACAATAGAACTTTCTCACCAACATGAAATTCTCTCTTAAGTATTCGCTTGTCATGCCATCTTTTAACTTTTTCCTTAAAGAGCCTAGCATTTTCATAGGCTTCACTCCTCCATTCATCTAAAGAACTTAAGTCAAATAATCTTTTCTCACCAGCGAGCTTACAATCTCTATTTAGTTCTTTAACTGCCCAATAAGCTTTATGTTCTAATTCTAAAGGTAGGTGACAAGCTTTCCCATAAACCATTTTATAAGGAGACATCCCCATAGGATTTTTGTAGGCAGTTCTATAAGCCCATAAAGCATCATTCAACTTTTTAGCCCAATTTTTTCTAGATCTATTAACAGTCTTTTGCAAGATGGATTTAATTTCTCTATTTGATAACTCTACTTGCCCGCTAGTTTGGGGGTGATAGGCTGAAGCAATTCTATGATTAATATCATATTTAGCAAGGGTCTTTCTAAAACCACCATGAATGAAATGAGAACCCCCATCAGTCATGAGATACCTAGGTACTCCAAACCTAGGAAAGATAACATCCTTAAGCATTTTTAGAGAAGTTTCCCCGTCAGCACTCTTCGTAGGAATGGCTTCTACCACTTAGTAACATAATCAACGGCAACAAGAATATGAGTATAACCTTTCGAGGGAGGGAAAGGACCCATAAAGTCAAATCCCCAGCAATCAAAGGATTCAATAACTAGAGAGTAGTTCATAGGCATTTCATTGCGTCTAGAAATATTACTAACACACTGACATTCATCACAAGATAAAACAAATTTTTTTGCATCTTGAAAAAGGGTAGGCCAGTAGAAACCTGATTGTAGCACCTTTTGTGCAGTTCTACCTCCTGCATGATGTCCTCCATAAGCACTACCATGACATTTACGTAATATCTCCTTTTGTTCATATTCTGGAACACATCTTCGCATAATACCATCCACTCCTTTGTATAAGTGTGGGTCATCCCAAAAATAATGCCTCAAATCATAGAAGAACTTCCTTCTTTGCTGAGCTGTAAAAGTTGGAGGCAAATACTTGGAGACAATAAAGTTAGCATAATCAGCGTACCAAGGGATCCCTCGCGAGCTTACCCCTACTGCGGCTAACTGTTCATTTGGGAAACTATCATTAACATGCATAGGGTCAAAAGAGATGTTTTCCACGAGATAAATTATCAGCTATAGGGTTTTCAGCACCTTTCCTATCTACTATATGTAGATTGAATTCTTGTAAAAGTAGCACCCATCTAATAAGCCTAGGCTTAGCGTCCTTCGTCATAAGGTATTTAATAGCAGCATGATCAGTATGAATGGTGACTTTTGAGTCTACAATATAGGGTCTAAACTTATCACAAGCAAAAACGATAGCTAGAAATTCTTTTTCAGTAGTAGCATAATTCCTTTGAGCAGCGTCTAAAGTTTTACTAGCATAATGAATAACATTTAACTTTTTATCAATTCGTTGCCCAAGGACAACACCTACAGCAAAATCACTAGCATCACACATTATTTCAAAGGGTAAACTCCAATCAGGTGGTTGAACAATAGGGGCTGTAGTTAAAGCCTTCTTAAGAGTTTCAAAAGCTCCCTTACAATCATCATAAAAAACAAAGGGTACATATTTTTGAAGAAGATTAGTGAGGGGTTTTGATATCCTAGAAAAGTCTTTACTAAACCTTCTATAGAAACCAGCATGACCAAGGATACTACGAATACCTTTGATGTCCCTTGGGCATGGCATCTTCTCAATTGCCTCAACCTTAGCTCTATCAACTTCTATGCCTCTTTCAGAAACTTTATGCCCAAGGACAATCCCTTCATTAACCATGAATTGGCATTTCTCCCAATTAAGAACAAGATTATTTTCTTCACATCTCTGCAAAACTTTATCAAGGTTGTGCAGACAATTATCAAAAGAAGTTCCATAGACAGAAAAGTCATCCATGAACACTTCTACAATTTCCTCACAAAAACCATGGAAGATAGCAGACATGCACCTTTGAAAAGTAGCAGGAGCATTACATAAACCAAAAGGCATATGTCTATAAGCATAAGTTCTGTAAGGGCAAGTAAAAGTAGTTTTTTCTTGATCTTGTTGTTTAACAGCAATTTGAGAGAAACCAGAATAAGAAAACAAAAATGGGTCTTTTGAGACAACCTTTCCAACATTTGATCAATAAAAGGAAGCGGGTAGTGATCTTTCTTAGTAACTTTATTGACTTTTCTAAAATCAATGCACATCCTATAGCCTACTGATACATTGCAAATGTATCTATAATTTTTGATGTTCGATGCTTGGTTTTATCTACTTTCTTGTGTTTTGTCCACACTTTGGAGTACTTTTCATATGATTTCTTGGACTAACCTATTAACAAGATGCCACAGTGCCAGTTGCCTGTTTTCTGCTGTTTTTGGTTCCAGGAAGTCAGAAAATAAATATTCTCGGAATTGGACGGGACAAAAGCCAAAGTTACTATTTTCCCGGAAGACTCACGGAGCCCGAAGGAGAGTCGGAGAGGGGCCACAGGGTGGCCACACCCCCCTTGGCGCGGGCCAGCCCAGGCCGCGCCAGGGCATGGTGTGGGCCCCCTGGCTGGCCACCGACCTTACCTCCTTTGCCTATAAGAGCCTCCCGATACCAAAACCCTAGGGCGTCAACCAGAAATCCACGAAAAGTTCCGCAGCGCCGCCGCCACCGAAGGGGAGATTCGGGGGACAAAAAGTCTCTGTTCCGGCACCCTGCCGAGACGGGGAAGTGCCCCCGGAGCCATCTCCATCGATCTCCACCACCATCTCCATCACCATTGCTAATTCCCATGATGAGGAGGGAGTAGTTCTCTCTCGAGGCTAAGGGTTCTACCGGTAGCTATGTGTTCATCTCTCTCTCTATGCATGATCATATTGTGATCATGAGCTTTGTAATCAAGTAGATCTACCTTGCTACTCAAGTGCTTTAATAGATCTCTGCTCTCCCCATGTGTGTGAAAGTGACAGCATGCACACCATGGTGGCACTTAGGCTAGAGATTACAAATACTTGTTATGAGTTATATTTGGAGTTGGATGTCTTTATGAAATTGTGGTGTTTGTTGGACTTATCTAGTACTCAAGGTGACAGTGTGGGGTTTTCTAGATGGGAAAGGCTTACTTTGAGCAGTGCTGTTATAGCCCTACCAACGATTAGAGTGTCCAACCGGAGAGTCGTTCAGCGTAGTATCATAAAGAAGAATATATTTATATGAGAGTGTTCACTAGTGAAAGTATGATCCCTAGGCCTTGTTTCTAAGCATTGATACATCGTTTGCAACTAGATCTGTTACATGTTTGCTTGTTGCCATCTTTATTTCAGTTTTGCTTTAGTCTCTTCCACGCCATCAAGCTATTTGTTAGCACCGTTGTCTTATATCCATACCACTTGTATTTCACTATCTCTTCGCCGAACTAGTGCACCTATACACCTGACAAGTGTATTGGGTGTGTTGGGGACACAAGAGACTTCTTGTATCTTGATTGCAGGGTTGCTTGAGAGGGAATACCTTTGACCACTTCCTTCCTGAGTTCGATAAACCTTGGGTGATCCACTTATGGGAAAACTTGCAGCTGTTCTACAAACCTCTGCACTTGGAGGCCCAACAACTGTCTACAAGAATAGAAGTGCGTAGACATCACCTACTACTGTTCTTTGAGGAATAAGCTCATCATTATCATTAGGAACAACGGTAATACCTCCTTTTTTAGGAACACAATGAACAAGACTAACCCATTCACTGTCAGCAATATGGTAAATAATACTAGCATCAAGGAGTTTCAATACCTCATTCCTTACCACTTCCTTCATCCTAGGATTTAAACGTCATTGGTACTCTACTACTGGCTTTGCATCTGGTTCTATGTTGATAGAATGCTGATATATAGTAGGTGAAATCCCTTTTAAATCATCTAGAGTATAGCCCATAGCTCCTCGGTGTTTCCTCAAAACCTTCAATAACCTTTCTTCTTCCTTCCCTGAAAGTTTAGCGCTAATAATAACATGATATATATTTTTATCATCAAGATAAGCATATTTAAGATCATCAGGGAGAGGTTTTAGATCGAAGACCGGATCCTTTTTAGGTGGCAACGTGGTACCCAAGTTTTCTACAGGCAAGTCATGCTTTAGCATCTTGGCTTGACGACGGAGGATCTCGTCAATCTCGTTCCTTTCTTCCATGAAGATCTCACTTTTGTGATCTTCCATAAATTGCTGCAAAGCATTGTTAGGAGCAAGAGAGATAGAATCTCAACTCTAAAATCCTCATTATGGGTTTCCTCTTCACAAGGTTCTTTAGTAAATTTCGAAAAATTAAACTCATAAGATTCCCCATCAAACTTAGTCAAGATTTTCTCCCTCTTGCAATCTATAATAGCTCCACAAGTACTCAAAAAAGGTCTACCAAAAATGATAGGGTAAGTTTTACTAGCAGCTGAACCAAGTACTAGAAAATCAGCGGGATACTTAATCTTACCACAAAGAACTTCCACGTCTCGTACAATACCAATTGGAGAGATGGTCTCTCTATTAGCAAGGTGAATAACCACATTAATCTCTTCCAATTCGGAGGGACTGATTTCATGCATAATTTCTTTGCAAAGCTCATAAGGAATAGCACTGGAACTTGCACCAATATCACATAAACCATAATAGCAATGATCACCAATCCTAACAGAAAGCACATGGACACTAGCTTTCTTAGTTCTATTGGGATGTGAAACAATATTAGAAGCATCCTCACAAAAAACTATGTGTCCATCTTCTATGCTTTTAGTGACAAGGTCTTTCACAATTTCTACCACAGGTTCAACATTTATTTGTTCATCAGGTTTTATAGTTCTCTTTTCACTTTTAGTGATTACATTAGTTATCATAGGATGATCCTTTACCTTATCTGGGAAGGGAATCTTCTCGATATAAGGCCCAGGTAAGATGTGATCAATAGTGCAATACTCAGTGCTCCCAACAGGAACACAGTCAACAATATCTTTATAAGGTGCATGGTACTTATTCCATCCCCTTTTTGGAATTTCAATATAAGAAGCAAAAGCTCTAAAGCAATTCGTAATAACTTGCAACTCAAGACCATAAGCCTTACTAATATTTTGAAAGTCACCAGTTCGCACAAAAGATTCAATGCATTCATAATCATAATTTATACCTGACTTTCTACCTTTGTCATTCTCCCAAGCTTCAGCATTGTCTTGAATACGGTCCAGAAGATCCCATTTAGCTTCTTCTTCCATGCGAGTGAATGATCCAGCACAAGAAGCATCCAATAAATCCTTGTCATGTAGAGGGAGCCTTGCATAAACGTTATTGATAATAATATTGTTGGGGAGCTCATGAATGGGACATTTGAGCATTAGTAACTTCAATCTCCCCCAAGCTTGAGCTTTACTCTCTCCATCAAGAGGCCATAAGTTGTATATTTGATTCCGATCTTTATGAATCTCACTAGGAGGATAAAACTTTGAATAAAAGAGAGGCACCATTTCCTCCCATTCCAGAGCTTGACCATTCTTCAGAAGCTTATACCATTCCTCAACTCTTCCTTTAAGTGATAATGAGAATAACTTCTTCTTAACTTGATCTATAGTAATACCTGCACACTTGACAACCCGCATAATTCGTGTATAAAGAGTAAATGATCACCGAGATGGACAGTTCCATCCCCAACATAGTAGTTATCCATAACACGATCAATAATTCTTGTAGGTATTTTAAAAGCATCATTCTCAGCAGGTGGTGGCTTATCTACTACCTTAGCAATGGTAGTAGCATTACCAAATAAGAAACTCAGCGAATTATCCATAACGAAAATAAAGCAACTAGCAGAAGTAAACAATACTCATAGTAGAAGTTTCCTTTACCAGTTCCACTCTCCAATAGCACTTCACTCCCCGGCAACGGTGCCAGAAAATAGTCTTGATGACCCACAAGTATAGGGGGTGTATCGCAGTATTTTCGATAAGTAAGAGTGTCGAACCCAACGAGAAGCAGAAGGTGCTGGCTAGTGGTATGGATCAGGAATTCTCTGCAAATACTTAGCAAATGGATTTTTAGGGGTTTTTGATAAAGCAAGTAAACAAAGTACGAGTAAATAAAAGAAAGTAGGAATGAATGCAGCAAGTGGCCCAATCCTTTATGCAGCAAAGGACAAGCCGGTTGTATTACTTAAGATGACCAAACGTTCTCGAGGTCACATGGGAAGACTGTCAAGTGCGTTCGCTTCATATAGTTGATTAATCTTCTTTAGCTTGCTAAGTGTTGTGTGGGTGAACCTGTGCTAATGTACCGACCTTCCTAGGACTAATACATACTTGTGATTATACCCCTTGCAAACATCCGTAAGTACAAGAAAGTAATTAAGGTAGAAACCTAACCACAGCTTTAAACTCTAAGACCCTTACGTCCGTTGTGCAATGGTTTCCTAACGGGGGTTTAGGTTTCTGTCACTCCGGCAACCCCTACGATTAGTAGCCAAATACACAATGCATTCCCCTAGGCCCATATAGGTGAAGTGTCATGTAGTCGACGTTCACATGACACCACTAGAACAAGTACACCACAACTTAAATATCAAACCATTGAATCTTTCTCAACACAACTCCACTACTAACAACATGACTTCTCCCATGTCCTCAAGAACAAAACGAACTACTCACAAGACATCATATGGATCATGATCAGAGATGGAATAATGATGTATAACAATCTGAGCATAAACAATAATTCAATGGTTCACTCAATAGCATCAACTACAAAGAGTAATCAACACCGGGAAAGTTTCCCCTATGAACTATGCAAGATTCAACCCAATTGTTATAGCAATATGGAGATGGTGATGATGGAGCTGATGGTGATGATGGTGGTGGTGATGATGATGATCCCGATGAAGTCCAGCTTGATGGTGGTGTTGATGGCGACGATCTCCCCTCTCTGGGAAGGAAATCCCCCGGCAGAAATCTGTCTGCCGAAGAGAACTTTCTCTCTCGGTGTTTTCCGCCCCGTAGAGGCGGCGGAATCTTTCTGTGGTCGCTCCCCGAGTATTACGGTTTCGGGAGGATAATATACGCCAGAGGGGAGTGCCAGGGGTGGACCAGGGTGGCCACACCACCTGGTGGTGCGACCTAGGCTGGCCCGCGCCAGGGGGTGGTGTGGCCCCCCTGTGGCTCATCTCCAGCCTCCCTTATGGCTTCCTTCGTCTTCTAGAAAAATAGGATTTTCTGTATATTTTCCCGGATTTTCTAATTTTCGTGCATTTTGCCTCCAAACAACACCTTTTCCATTAGAATCCTGACTGCAGCGGTCCATGCTCCAAAAGTCATCAACCATGCAAAAACAGATGAAATAACATAAGTATCACCTCTCAATACGAAATATATCAATGAATAATAGTGAATTATGAGATAGAATAGTGATGCAAAATGGACGTATCATGTACTACAAGGACAAGAGCGCGGAGAAACGCGGACCCTCCCCAAAGACAGTGGCCACCTCCATCGCGAACTCCTCGGGTTCCACCAAGCTGGGGGAACATAGGGTTATCACCCAAATGACCAAGAAAGAACCTTCAGAGTCTTCGGGTGAACACGTAAGTGTGAGTTTAGTCATTCGAAGGAGCCCCCAAGTTCATTGCTTCATCTAACGTGGATTCTGTTGCTGCCCTTTGTTTAGAACATGATTCTCCTTAGCCAAGAGCATGTGCGGCTGGATGCTAACTGATGACTGCAAGTGCACAAATCGTTTTTAGCTAGTTTCGAAATAAAGATATCGATCCCATAGGGAGCAGGAGTCTGAAGTCTAATAATTCTTGAAATAAATATTGTGCTAGAATGCTAGATAAAGTTCTAAGTAACAAGATAAAATGTGAGTAATGTGTAAAAATGTGTTTTTGGGTTTTGGGTATCAGAGCAATAATAAAGTAAATCAAAATAACTTAATACAGAAAGTAAGTATCGCGTATGTAAGAGAGATTGGAACTGCAGTAGGGAAAACGCGTTCTCAGGGAGTAGCGGATACACCACTAGTATTGTAAAGATCTAAGATAAAGATTATCATGATGAACATTCTCAACTATGTATGTGTGGGAGGAACTCCGTATGTGGACGAATAGGCAACAACCGCTGCTCACATCATCCTCATAACCACAGTAGTTAGCAATTGACATCAATCGAATTACTGCGCTATTAAGGGACGTAATCTCGTAGGACGTATCCCATGGCATGGATAGTGTTCTGTGAGTTTCCTCGATTTCCCAAGTTGATAAGTAAGGATTGCTAACAGCTTTATAGTCACCGTAAGTGCTATCATGCCTCCGTCTACCAATAAGTAGTTCCCTCCATCAAGTCCCCACGAGAGGCAAATATTGAGAGGTCGACTTCTCTCAACATCAAGATGTAGAGAATCTAACACATGGTCACAGCGATGAATATCATAATAGACTTTATCTTATTTCAATCTCATACTAGGGTTTATACATCTCCCCAAGAACTAATGATCTACTCAGGCATGGAGGCAATCAACATCATGGCAATGATAATGGAAACAATCATCGATGAATAGTACTTGTATAAATCCACAACGAGTATAGGAATTACAACAAGATCTAGACAAGATGTAGATGGGATGGATGGAGATGGTGGTGATGAAGTGGTGGATGATGAAGATCGATTCCTTAGCCTCCCGGATCTGCGCAGGGCGAAGATGGATCCTTTGTGGATGAGTTCCCCCTCTAGATTCCTTCTAGAGGTGAGGTTTCTGTGATTTCCGGGTGTTCTTTATGTCATCTCTCCGAACCAATTGCACGGGGTGAAACTATTTGATGAGGCGGAGGCGGTGCAAACTATACGGCCGGAGCTATACGGGCGAAAGAAATTCTCCCGCCGTATAGTTGGTCATTACACTCTCTGCCTCCTCTGTTCGCTTTTGGTTTTCTTCTGGTATTATTAATATTTCCCCAATAAGCGATTTACGTTGTTTTGACTCTTTTTCTTCATAATACAACTGCTTCAATAATTGTATCCATTGGATCCATCATATGTCCTGATCCTGGTGAAAACAGACATAAAATGTGCGCGCAAGCACCATAAGATACCAAGATCCTACATCTACAATGCAAAATAATAATGTCAAACATGATGCAAATATGCACTCATCAACTTCCCTCTTGCTCGTCCCGAGCAAGTTTTTAGCTTAATGGATGTGATCCTCATATTCATGTAGCTAAGTCGATAAAATAAATGAGGCAATTGCAGCATGTGTTTTTCATGCACGATACAAGGGAATAAGTTCATGAGTAGTACCTTACTTGAACCATCTGAATAGTATTGGAAGGCTTGCACACCTTAGTTACCAATAGTTCATAAAAGATGAATCTTAACATAATGTAAAAGAATCTAGTTCAACTGAATGAGTTAACGAGGTAGTCCCAAGTGTTTTAGGATCATCGTATTCACTTGGGATTCAAAATCTCAAAAGTGTCTCTTTGTCATACTACAATACGGTGGCATATGCCTATTTGCTCTTTGCACATTCACTCTTTTTCTTTTCTTTTGCATATATGCTCACACTTTTGTTTTAAGTGATGTGCAAAGGAGCTGGCCATATATTCCACTTCATGTAGGAATTCAAAGTTCAACGATCTCAATTATCAAATTTCAACTGTATATGAAGCATTCTTATGACTTGAGATTCCACCACGACTTGTTCTCACTCTATTTAGATAGCACTTTCATTTTCCTTTGTTCAAGGTTTTCTTTTTAAACTTAATTTGTATAGATAATGTTTCTTTGTGAATCAAACCATAAACTTACAGCATATTGACCAAATTATCTTTATGTGTTCCATTAATACCAATGGTGTGGAAGACTCCTATTGCTATCATCAAGTGCAAGTAAAATCATACTCAAGCCATTCATATATCAATAAAGCAAACACAAACTTAATATTGCTCCATATATAATAATAAACTCGGAATTTCATAAAAGGGATCGACTATTCCTGAAGGGAATTCTAATGATGCAAACTTTTTTTCTAGTTTGAACTAATGCAAGAATAATAATAAAAACTTATAAGATAGATTACAAGGTCTTAAAGATCTCCCCAAGCTTGGAATCAAGACAGGAAAGATCAAATAATCCCTTGCGATGATTTGATACCGTGATTATTGTAGATCACTGTGGTGCCATGACATGTGATAACTTCTCCTCACGGGCCAGCCTAAGGAGGAGGGATTGATTGACAACTTCTAATTCCTTAACACGCAGCTTGTAGAAAAGATTATTCATGTCTAGCACTTTCACTTGTTCCTTAATGAACTCATTGTTAGCTTGGAGTGTTTGTAGTGCCTTAAGACTCATGGAAAAACCCGCTTCGGTTGTCGCTTGATATCTACATCAAGTTTGTCATGATAAAGTCGGAGCAATCGAAGGTGTTTGGGTGCCCCTGGCTTCTCCTTGTCCAATTCCTCAATCATCAGCTCCATGGCCTTCAAGTCCCTCTTCCGACACCCATGGTCGGCATCGAGGATATCTATAGGGATGGCCTCGATCTCCTTGCCTTGGTCGCTATTGCTCCCAGTCTCCATGGGAGCCCTTCTTCTTGACTTCTATCCCTTGGTTGAGAGCCCTCTCGCCAAATAAGAGCTAGATTGGTTTCTGTAGATTGCGATTAGAGAGAGAGAGACAATGGCAGTATATAAGAGGGGCCAGAGGTCGGTAAAACTCGCAAGAAACACCAAATTGTTGTCCAAGACAAGAATCCAAATTGAATAGAAAAATAAATCACGGATTTGAAAGTAACCTGCCGCGTAACGGCCAACTATACGGGCGCGATCCGTATAGGTCCGGCCGTATAGTTGGTTCCAGGCAGATATTTCCAAATATCTCGAGTCCAGGTCAATTAAATCATGACTCGGAACCGACAATAACGTTTTTTAGATGAATAAAAGAAAGATCAAATGAAAAAGTGTTTGAGAGTTTAACGACCAACTATACGGCCGGAATTTTTGTTCCGGTCGTATAGTTGCGACCGTATAGTTTCAAACACCAAAAATCAAAAGTGCCCGGGAGTTTAACGACCAACTATACGGCCGGAATTTTTGCTCCGATCGTATAGTTGCGACCGTATAGATACAAACACCAAAAGCAAAACTATCTGAGAGTTCAATGATGAACTATACGACTGGAATTTTTGCTCCGATCGTATAGTTGCGACTATATAGGCTCAGATATCGAAAACAATTTCACGAAGATGATATACAGAGAGTTTAACAACCAACTATACGACGGGAGCCCCCCGCTCCAGTTGTATAGCTCCGCCCGTATAGTTGGTAAAACCCCTCTAAAATCTTTAGAAAAACACAAGGAATTTGAAAACAGAATTTTCAAGAGTAAAATTATGAGAATAAATCACTTATTTGAGTAAGAACACTTACCTTGAACTTACCACTTGCTTAATCGGGGATGAAAAGTTCCTCCCACAATAAACACTCCTTCTCTCTTGGATGAATTGACTTTAGTTCATCAAATAATTCCCGTAAACGAAAATCACCATGACTAAAGTTCCTCTCAATAACATTAGTTTCCTCCTGGGCAAGCATGGACACTGCATCTAACATCTTTATTTCTTGCCTCTGCATAATCTGCAACTCAAATTCTTGAAGTGAAAGAATCCAACGGACCAGTCCTGGCTTATCCTCTCAAGGAGTTCTTTTAAGCCATCATGATCCATATGAACTCTCACCTTTGCATCAACTACATACGAATGAAATTTATCACAAGAGAAAAATACAGCAAACAGTTCCTTTTGTTCCTTAGGGTAATTCTTTTAAGCACCATTAAGAGTTCTACTAGCATGATGTATAATATTAAATCTACGACCTATATGTTATCCAAGAGGTACTCCTACAACATCATCGCTAGCTTCACATATTAAGTCAAAGGTTGTATCCGAGATAGGTGGTTTAATGATTGGAGCACGAGTTAAAGCATTTTTAAGTTTATCAAAGGCTTCTAGACACTTATCATCAAAATTAAATCTCATCCCCTTTTGCAAGAGGTTAGTCAAAGGTTTAGATATCCCAGAGAAATTTCTAATGAACCTTCTGTAAAAACCCACATGACCAAGAAAACTTCTTATACCTTTAATATCCCTAGGTGGTGGCATCTCTCTATTGCTTCAACCTTAGCTCTATCCACTTCAATTCCCTTACCTGATACCTTCTGTCCGAGGACTATACCTTCTTTGACCATAAAGTGGCACTTCTCCTAGTTTAGAACAAGATTAGTTTCTTCACAATGCTGCAAAACTTTCTTGAGATTATCCAAGCAACTAGTAAATGAAGTTCCATAGACATAAAAATCATCCATAAATACTTCCATTATAATTTCTATAAAATCAGCAAAAATAGCAGTCATACATCATTGAAAAGTAGCTGGAGCATTACATAGACCAACTGGCATACGTTGGTAAGCATGTAAACCGTAAGGACTTATGAAAGTTGTTTTAAGTTGGTCATCCGGATGAACAGCTATTTGAGAGAAACCAGAATATCTGTCCAAGTAACAAAAATGAGTATGGTTCGCTATCCTTTCTAAAGTTTGATCTATGAATGGTAATGGATAATGATATTTCCTAGTTTCTTTATTTAATTCCTAAAATCTATGCACATCCTATGCCCAACAATAGTTCTAGTAGGTATTAGTTCATTATTTTCATTAGGAACAACAGTAAAACCGCCCTTCTTAGGGACACAATGAATATGACTTACCCAATCACTCTCTTTAACAGGATAAATTATACATGCATCTAGTAGGCGTACAATTTCTTTCCTTACCACTTCTTTCATTTCAGGCTTTAATCTTCTATTAAATTCTGCAACTAGTTTTGCACCTTCTTCCATGAATATCTGATGGACAGCTATCATGGGACTAATTCCCTTCAAGTCATCGATTGAGTACCCAAAGGCTTGGCGATGCTCCTTAAGTATCCTCATGAGTTCTTCTTCTTTTCTTGAAAGTTCAGCACTAATAATAATAGGGAATTTATTGGTATCATCTAAAAACCTGTATTTGAGATTATCTAGTAGAGTCTTGAACTCTAGGGGTGGTAATTCCTCGTCCCCTCGCTTTTTTGGCTCTTCAAAAGCCTCATCAGTTGGAGGTCCCAAAATAGGAAGTGAATCGAATTCATCTTCTCGTTCTTCTAGGGACTTGTTCTCCATAACTATTTCTTGATAAGTTGGATCTTCATTTGTTTCTTCTTCTTGATTACCAAAGAAAAGAGCTGCCATTTCCTCAATGGTTCTCTCTTCCTCTTCTTCTTGTACTTGTGGAGGCTTGTCTTTAAATTTGGAAAAATGGAATTTATTTTCCATTCCCCCAAGCTTAAGAGTCACAATATCCTTCTTGAAATTAACATAGGCACCTATATCACCCAAAAAGGTTCTTCCAAATATAATAGGGCAAAAAGTGTCAACTGTCATATCAACAACTACAAAATCGATAGGAAAGTTTTTGTTGCCAATTGTGACAGTTGCATTGTCAACTACTCCCATTGGAATTCTAAGATTTTTATTGGCTAACATAATTGTTATATCAGTATTCTCAATTGTAGACGGTTCTATTTCTTCTTTTATTTCTAGGTAGAAATCAGAATATATAACATTAACTTCGGTACCAAGATCACGTAAACCGTAATGAGAGGTTTCTTTAAATATGCAGGAAAGAATAGGCTTACCCACATCTTTTACCTTCGTTTTACCTTCAACCAATATGGAAGTCTCTACATCAAGTTCAACTATGTTACAGTGTGAGTACATATCCATAATTGCTTCCTTGGTTACCTCTTCATCTTTGTTTTCCTTCAGATGTTCCTTGACTTCTGGCACGCTTTCCTCTTCCCTCTTTTCCTGTACTGCTTTGACATGTTCATATTTAAAAATATGCTTTTGTGCAGTGTTGGGGAGAGGTACTTCATATATTGGCTCTACAAAGGAAAGTGTAGCTTTATCTTCTCTTTTCTTCTCTGGTTCAGGTGGTGGATCATACTTGACTGGACCCGCCTTTGGAGCTTTAATATGTTCTGTAAAAGCTTTAACAACTTGCAACACAAGATCTGAATCCAGATAAAGTTCTTTAGACAATTCTATCACATGGCCTTTTTTATTATAATCATGAATACAATCATGCTCTATTTCTACGCCTCCTTTAGTTCCTAGACCAAAATTCCATGAAACTCTATGATCACGAATTCTATTAAGTAAAGCCCAAGATTTAGGTATAGGAAGATTCATAAAGGCTCCTTCCGCAAAAGAGTCTTGTTCAATTTTATTAGCTTCAATTAAACCGCCATAAAAGATATGTAGTAAATACCATTCAGGCAAATCATGATGAGGACATAGTCGTCGTAAATCTTTAAATCTAATATAAGCTCTTACTAGTCCTTCATTAGAACGATTCTTCCAAGTCATTATAAGACACCGGATTCCAAAATATTTTGATAATGGATAATATTTTGATAGAAATTCACAAGCTAAATTATCCCAAGTAGTAGTGGCTTCAGGGGGTAGAGATCTATACCATGAGAGAGCTGTACTTGTCAAAGTTTGACTAAAAAGTTTAACCCTTACCTCATCGGCAGTATATCCCGTCAATAGAAAAGTGCCACATATATCTTTAAAACATGCAATATGCTCATATAGATCAGCATCTTCTTTATCTCCAGTAAATTGCTTCTTATGTAGAATACTAAGTAGTAGAGGATTTATTTCAAACACCCTTGTCTTCTCATTGGAGTTGTCTCTTTTATAAATATCATAGGGCTTCCCAAAGTGGTTGAGCGGGTTAGCACTAGTCATATGCTCAAACTCCATCATGTTGGTGGAAACCTGTAACTCAAATCAAAATTTAGCAAGACAAAAATAAATAAGCAAAAACTAAAAGACCTATAGCACTTAGCTCCCCGGCAACGATGCTAGAAAATAGCTTGATGATTGCAAGTGCATAGATCATTTGTAGCTACTTTCGAAATAAAGATATCGATCCCACAGGGAGCAGGAGTCTGAAGTCTAATAATTCTTGAAATAAATATTGCAATAGAAATGCTAGACAAAGTTCTAAGTAACAAGATAAAATGCGAGTAATGAGTAAAAAGGTGTTTTTGGGTTTTGGGTATAAGAGCAATAATAAAATAAAGCAAAATAACTTAATACAGAAAGTAAGTATCGCGTATTTAAGAGAGATTGGAACCGTAGTAGGTAAAAAGCGTTCTCAGGGAGTAGCGGATACACCACGAGTATTGTAAAGATCTAAGATAAAGATTATCATCATGAACATTCTCAACTATGTATGTGTGGGAGGAACTCCGTATATGGACGAATAGGCAACAACCACTGCTCACATCATCCTCATAACCACAGTAGTCAGCAATTGACATCAATCGAATTACTGCGCTATTAAGGGACGTAATCCCGTAGGACGTATCCCATGACATGGATAGTGTTCCGTAAGTTTCCTCGATTTCCCAAGTTGATACGTAAGGATTGCTAACAGCTTTATAGTCACCGTAAGTGCTAGCACACCTCCGTCTACCAACAAGTAGTTCCCTCCATCAAGTCCCCACGAGAGGCAAATATTGAGAGGTCAACTTCTCTCAACATCAAGATGTAGAGAATCTAACACATGGTCACATCGATGAATATCATAATAGACTTTATCTTATTTCAATCTCATACTAGGGTTTCTCCATCTCCCCAAGAACTAATGATCTACTCAGACATGGAGGTAATCAACATCATGGCAATGATAATGGAAACAATCATGGATGAATAGTACTTGTATAAATCCACAACGAGTATAGGAATTACAACAAGATCTAGACAAGATGTTGATGGGATGGATTGAGATGGTGGTGATGCAACGGTGGATGATGAAGATTGATGCCTTAGCCTCCCGGATCTATGCAGGGCGAAGATGTATCCCTTGTGGATGTGTTTCCCCTCCAGATGCCTTCCGGAGGTGATGTTTCTGGGTGTTCTGTATGTCGTCTCTCTGAACCAATTGCACGGGATAAAACTATTTGATGAGGCGGAGGCGGTTCCAACTATACGACCGGAGCTATACGGGCAGAAGAAATTCTCCTGCCATATAGTTGGTCATTACGCTCTCTGCCTCCTTTGTTCGCTTCTAGTTTTCTTCTGGTATTATTAATATTTCACCAATAAGAGATTTACATTGTTTTTGACTCCTTTTCTCCACAGTACAACTGCTTCAATAATTGTATCCATTGGATCCATCATCTGTCCTGATCCTGGTGAAAAAAAACATAAAATGTGTGCACAAGCGCCGTAAAATATCAAGATCCTACATCTACAATACAAAATAATAATGTAAAACATGATGCAAATATGCACTCATCACTGACCACCGGCAACTTTAGGGTAAGTTTTTTGTCCCTTTATGCAGCCTGTGTGAATAAAAAGGTCTGTTTCTGATTGGTACGTTGTTTCTTGCACCAGAGGAGAACAATGAAGTTCTTTGTCGGCTAAGCGCTCTTTAAAAGGGTCTCAGCACGGTAGAGACCAAGAGGACAGATGCGGTCGAAGCCCTCGAGCACTATAAGTTGGAGGCAAAACAACACGAGGAAGACCTGGCGGCGGTGGCAGCCGAAAGAGAGAAGGGGTTCGTAGAACAATTCCTGGCAGCTGCCCAAGCCCTCACCGGTAGGTTTTCTAATTTGAATTGATTTTATTGTCGTATCTTCTTTGACTCCTTTTCGCCTTGGCCGTTAACTATTATGGTTTCAGAGATGCGGCTGGTATTGAGTTAGACCGTCAGGCGCTCACCCATGAGGACCTCTTGGCTGGCGCCGTGGCTGCGATCGAAGACCACAACTTCTCTGCCAAGGATGCACTTCAGAAGGCCAAGGTCCTGTTTGGACGTCTCCGAGAGGAGATGATGCCGAAGGCCAAGGCCATTGAAGATGTTGACGGTCTTGATCAAGCTTTTGCCGAGGGCATGCCTGTGGATTACAAGCAGATGCAAAAAGGAGAGGGGCATCCCTTGGGCTGGTGATGGCGCAGGCTTGCAGCGCTGGGGTAAACATTAGCAGGATCACATCCAAGATGTCAGTGACCGTGGAAGGCACAGAGGTATCATTTTCTCCTTTTTCTATTCGCTGACAGAAGTATGGACGTCGGCTCATTGAGATGCTCACGAAGTACTCCACGGAGCAGAAATGGCTGAATGCGGCAAAGGCCACAACGTCTAGGGCTGCTGCCGCAAAGGCCAGGACGTAGGAGGCTGCAATAGAGTCTACGAAGCCCGCAAGTGCTTCTGCATAGGCCTGGCTGTGCTCTTTTGATGTATAGTCATGCTAGGATCTCGTGGTATCATCGAGTACTTTTGTGGGCATGACCCATTAATAAAAATTTAAGTCCTATGTGTATATACTAGTTGTTTGTTGCTTCTTGTGTTTCTTTGAGCTGTTACCTCTTGATCGGTAGTGCTTAACCTTTGATTGTTTACTTGGCTAGGGGCCTGCGAGTGGCATTCAGGACGTGACATCATCTTCTGCTCCTGTTGTTCCCCCGTGTTCGAGGGTGGACGAACTAGCGCAACTCCCTCTACTACGCGACCGCATGAAGGAGTTGGAGAGGAATGTGCTGATCATCCTCGACAATGCTGATGTGTGGAAGTCGATAGCAGAGAAAGTTACTGAACAAGAGAATTATTTGCTAGGCGAGGTTGCCTGTATCAACGAACAACTCCAATGTGAGTGATCCTCAACTATTTTGTCTTTTCATTGAGTCGCTATAGCTTCGGCTGATACTTTGCTGTCTTGTGTGTGTAGTTGTTAACCTTATTCCGCAGGAGGAAAAGGAATGGGTTAACATTCGACTCAACTGCCTTACTTAGTCTGAGCTCGAGGATAGAGGGTTCTTCTAGACCGATAGGAATCAGGCCACTATGCTCGCCACATTGCAAGACCGTGTTTTCTAGGTATTGAACTTCCTGAGGTGCACACGTATGGCACTCTCGGCTGTGTATGGTGCCATTTTTCCATTGGATCAAGCACTGATGGCTCTGAAATATAGCCATCTACGTCCACATTTAAACTGGATATTATTCATTTTTTGATGAAATATCTCTCTAAACCCTGCCACTAATGCCTAATATTCAGAGGGGTATACAATCCTTTCTTTTATATTTTTCCTGCGCAGATAATGTCGTTTGAAGATGGGAAACACTACATTAAAGTCAAAGATACGAGATGTCCAATAACCAGAAGAAACCAGGAGCCGTAAAGCGGAGGCAGGCGCTTTAACGACCTACTATATGACTGGAGCGAAATTCCGGCCATATAGCTCTAGTCGTATAGTTGGCGACGCCACCGTTAGGTCAAATAGAACAACTTTCGTGAAGGTTCCCCTATATAAAGAAGCCTCGGGCGACGAGAAAATAAGCCAGACCCTCACCAAAAGTCTCTGCCACAGATCTCCAGCCGCCTCCCGATCTCAAAACCCTTCTCCATCTCCATAGCCATATTCCACCACTTGTAATAGTAGATCTCTTCTTCGATTGGCGATATTGTAAGACTATTGCTATCAATCTTATGATTTTCAATACAATGTTTATGATTGTTGATCTCATCTCTATGTGTGAGTAATTCTCCTTGGGCTAAGGGCTTCGGCCTAGCCATGTAGCGTTTGTGCATGTTATTTATCATAGATGGGATCATGTATTAGTTTGTATAACATGATGATTATTGTATCTTCTGTTGCCTCAATCTAAGGACCTGTCAGGTACCCAAGACCCCGAGGGTCGAGCCAGGTATAGGGAGTATGAGTGATGACTGATCTGCAGGTTGGGAACCCCAGTGATAGAAGGGGTAGTACGACTGCATGTGAGGGATTTACTTGGGATTAACAGTGACAACACTATGCATATCATTAGTTCTATTTATTCTATGGATGAAACTAGTAGGTTATTTCTATAAGCGGTTGTGGAGGTAATAGAAATTATGGATGCACTATCCACATATAATTTATCTTGCTCTAACAAGTACATGCATACTTTATTTCTATTTTTTATTCCCATCAGATGTTTTGCACAACTACAGGTGAAACCGAACGCCCTAGGCCCTCTCTCTCCATCATTGACAACAACAAAAATAAGCAAGCTATTGGGCCGGTAAAAACACAAAAGGAATTCTAAAACTCCCGAAGGTCTGTTAAAGTAACTTCACTATGCATTCGCTTCTCGAGGATTCGATAACCTAGGTCTACTAGGGAAAAAGAAGCTACACTACATCCGTAATCCAGATCGAAGGTATCAACCCTTTTTCTGGCACTGTTGCCGGGGAAGCAATAGCTACCCTGGTGGGGTTATTAGGAACCTTGCTAGTTTTAATTCTTGTTTTTAATTTTGTTAGTTTGCTTTCAGTCCTTAGTATATATATTAGTTAACCTTTAAATTCTTGCTTTTACTATTATAATTCTTTGTTTAAGAAAACCCAAAAACATAGGAAATATGTCTGAAAAAGAAGCTTGGGGAGTTTGCTACTCCCATCAATGATTATTTGCATACTCCTATTACTAAGCAAACAATTGATGTTGATGACTATGAAATTAAGCCCCATTATTTAAGTTTAGTTCAAGAGAATCAATTTGGAGGCTATGTTGTTGAAGACGCAAGTATGCACTTGAATATTTTTACTGAAATATGTTATATGATGCGTATAAAAGACGTTGACCCCGATGCAGTCAAATTGCGTCTATTTCCTTTCTCTCTTAGGGGAAGAGCAAAAGAATGGTTGCTATCTTTGCCTAGAAATACTATTAGATCATGGGTGGGATGTACTTCTTTATTTATGACTAAAATTTTCCCACCTGCAAAGACTATGCAACTCAGATCTAATATTACTGGCTTTAGACAGGAAAAGCGTGAACCACTAGCGCTTGCATGGGAGAGGATGAAAGAATGCTTAAGAAACTATCCTAGTCATGGGATGGGAGATTGGTTAATCCTCCATTTATTTTATAATGCTCTTAATCCTGTATCTAAGTCTATGCTTGATACTGTAGCTGGAGGAACGTTTATGGGTAAACATATTACCAAAGCAAAGCAGCTGCTAGACAATATGTAAGATAACCATGCCCAATGGCATGTGGATAGATCAAACACGAAGAAGGTGAACTCCATCTCACCACAAGAAAATGAAGAACTCAATGCTAAGTTGGATGAGCTCATACTAGCCGTGAAAGGTAAGGAGACCCTGGTAAGAGCTATCCTTGAAACAAATATTGAAGAAATAGACTTCATAGCTCATAATGATTATAACCCTGCTTGGAAGAAGAATTATAATCCTAATTTTCAGAAACACTATTCTAGTCCTGCAAGTAATCCTAATAATAATATGGGAACTAGTAATGGTAGTCTCGAAGAAACACTTAAGTCTTTTATAGACTCACAAAATGAACAAAACAATATTCTTGTTAAAATAACAGAAAACCATGATGCTATGCTTGGTAAATTGTGTAACCAAACCGTTAGTTTGAGAAATGATTTGTAGGCCCTCCAAGAAAGAACGAGGATCGTTGAGGCATAGCTAGGTAAGATAACCGAGAGTCAAACTCTCATTCTAGCTAAATTTGCAGGTAAAGCGAAGCCCAATCCTGTTGAAGAACTCAAAATGATGAGGATCAAACAGAGGAGCCTGAAGAGCTTGATTATAGCAATGCCCCTTCACCAAGCTATACCATCGAAGACCTCGTAAAGAGGATCAACGTCAAAAATCCGTTAAGGTAACGATGAAGCCATGTATCAACACTTTGTTGATCAAGTAGTGATTAAGGTACGCAAGCATGAAGAGGAATACAAGAAAATCACTAAAAAGTTACCTGTTAAACTAGATGATATATTTGAGCCCATGATTAAAATTAAGATTGGGACTAATGAGATAGCTGCACTTTGTGATCTAGGTGCAAACGTCTCAACAATCCCAAATAGTATTTTTAACAAGCTAAACCTTGGCTCTTTCAAAATCACTGAACTAAAACTACATATTGCAGATTCCACTTATAAACAAGATGTAGGAATTAAGGAGAACACTTTAGTTTACATTAAAGGTTGTCCTGCTCTAATTGACTTTGTTATTGTTGACATACATGAAGATATTATTGCTCCTATAATACTAGGCCGTCCTTTCTTGAGAACTATAAAGGCTTTCATTAACCTCCATGAAGGGAACGTGAAGTTGCAATTGCCTTCGCGAGATCCTTTTGTTATCTATTTCCCCAGGAAAAAGCAAGCCAAACATGACGAGAAAGAGCCCATCACCTTGAAGGCCAACTACTTTGGAGTGGGTGTTCCATTCATCTGGCCCAAGTGAGTAACGTCAAGGTCAAGCTATTGATTGTAAAAGAGCGCTCTTGGGAGGCAACCCATGTTAAATAAAGGTTAGAGTTAAGTTTTTAGTTTTTAGTTTAAGTTTATGTTTAATAAAGAGTGCTAGAAAACTCCATTTCAGGAGAAGAAGTTCAGTAGTACTTAAAATTCTTCTATATACATGTTGTTGTTGGTCGATAATTTTAATTGTCAATTTTCTATCATAAACAAGGTATATCACTAAGTTACAGGAAAAGAAGTAATTTTCGAAGAAACATATTTTTTTTAATGTATACAGAGAGTTTAACGACCAACTATATGGCGGAAATAAAAATTCTGGCTATATAGTTCCGGTCGTATGGATATCTTTACCATCGAATATTTTTCTTTCATATATACTAAGAGTTTAACGACCAACTATACAACGGGAATAAAAATTCCGGCCATATAGCTCCGGTCGTATAGATATCGTTGCCTCCGTACAAATTATTTTTTAATGTACTGAGATTTTAATGACCATTTATACGGTGGGAATAAAAACTCCATCCGTATAGTTCCGGTCGTATAGATATCTATGCCTTTGTATATTTTCTTTCCTAGTGACAGATAGTTTGACGACCAACTATACGGCGGGAACATTTTGTTCTGGCCATATAGTTGCGCCCGTATAGCTGCGCTGCCAGGAGGAAACCCTAAAAAATTGACAGAAGGACAACTATACAGCGGGAACACATTGTTTCGGCCATATAGTTGCGCCCGTATAGTTTCATCCGTCCACAAAAAACCACGTGAAGGTACCTCCAACCCCAAAATTTCAATCCTTTTCTCTCTCTTCTACCTCCAAACTCTCTCAAAACCTGAAGAGATCTTCATCTCTACTCAATTTCATTCGATTTCCTCGCACACAAGTGATATATGGTATGTTTCTCCTCCGATCCTCCAATTAATTTTTGCAAATTCATCTTCGATCTATTGTCATTATCAATCTAAGGTGAGACCTACTATGAACCAATTGCCATGATTCTCTTGCCTAGATTATTATTTTGGGGATACTCTGTAGTGTGCTATGATGAGGAATATATTGTTCTTACTATTGTTGGATCAAAAAGTTTTATTTTTGTCTTTCTTCAATGTTTTAGATGATGAACACAAGGAGCCAAAATCGTGCTCGTGCCACCACTAGCGCTTCTCGGGCTGTCGCTTAAGAACGCATGGGGATACGGTTCACGAATGAGCTCCAACATGAGCTCTTCGACAAGATCAAGAACCGCGAAGTGATGGCCACCAAGTGGGCTTGCCCCATTATATTGAACCAACTCGGTATTTCTGATGACTTCAATTTACTTTACAGTAGAGCTGGCCTGCAAAATTTTGTGTACAATGATGTGCCTACTTATCGCCGCTTAACCATTGAATTCCTAAGTTCATTGCATAGCACCGTTAAACAATGGCAAGGAGAGGACACTATTTCTTTCTGACTTATGAAACAACAACTACACTTTAACCAGATATTATTCATATTTTTGATGAAAAATATCTCTCTAAACCCTGGGCAGATATTCAAAGGGGTATGCAATGCCTAATATTATTCAAAGTCTGGACACTATTATTCATATTTTGATGAAAATGCCTAATATTCAAAGGGGTATGCAATCCTTTCTTTTATATTTTTCCTGGGCAGATAATGTCGTTTGAAGATGGGAATCACTAAATTAAAGTCAAAGTTACGAGATTTCAAACAACCATAAGAAAGCAAGAGACGTAAAGTGGAGGCATACGCTTTAACGACCAACTATATGACCGGAGCAAAATTTCGGCCGTATAGCTCCGGTTGTATAGTTGGCACCGCCACCATTAGGTCAAACAGAACAACTTTTGCAAAGGGACCCCTATATAAAGAAGCCTCGGGCGACGAGAAAACAAGCCAGATCCTCGCCAAAAGTCTCTGCCACAGATCTCCAGCCGCCTCCAGATCTCAAAACCCTTCTCCATCTCCATAACCATATTCCACCACTTGTAATAGTAGATCACTTCTTCGATTGGTGACATTGTAAGACTATTGCTATCAATCTTATGATTTTCAATATAATGTTTATGATTGTTGATCTCATCTCTATGTGTGAGTAATTCTCCTTGGGCCAAGGGCTTCGGCCTAGCCATGTAGCGTTTGAGCATGTTATTTATCATAAATGGGATCATCTATTAGTTTGTATGACATGATGATTATTGTATCCTCTCTTGCCTCAATCTAAGGACTTGTCAAGTACCCAAGACCCCGAGGGTTGAGCCAGGTATAGGGATGAGTAGTGACTAATCTACAGGTTGGGAACCCAAGTGACAGAAAGGCTAGTACGGCTGTATGTGAGGGATTTACTTGGGATTAATAGTGACATCACTATGAATATCATTAGTTCTCTTTGGATGAGACAAGTAGGTTATTGTTATAAGCGGTTCTGGAGGCAATAGCAATTATGGATGCACTACCCACATATAATTTATGTTGCTCTAACAAGTACATGCATACTTTATTTCTATTTTTATTCCCATTAGATGTTTTGCACAGCTACAGGTGAAACCGAACGCCCTAAGCCCTCTCTCTCCATCATCAACAACAACAAAAAGATGCAAGCTATTGGTCTGGTAAAACACAAAAGGAATTCTAAAACTCCCGAAGGTCCGTTAAAGTAACTTCACTATGCATTCGCTTCCCGAGGATTCGATAACCTAGGTCTACTAGGGAAAAATAAGCTACACTACATCCGCAATCCGGATCAAAGGTATCAGGCACCATCCAACGTCCTCGGGCTGCTGCAAAAGTTTTGTGACATGAGCATGGTTCGCGAGTGTGTTTGTCAGCAACTCATGGCAGGGGCCAAGGCTGCGCTGGCCCTTGTGCGTATGCAGCGACCAGATGTAGACTTGACGGCCATTGCGCAAGGTCCCAGGATGCCTCCAGATGGCATGGCTTGGAATATGCAACCACACTATCGGGTAGTTGCTCAGCCGACGGAGGATATCGTTCATTTATTCGATGAGCAAACAAACGTCCCCATTCAGCAACATAAGGGTAGTTTGTAGTCTGCACAATACATAAAAGTGTTGTAAAGCTCGTATAGTTTCGATTGGGCATTTTGTGGCCCTTGTAATTTTGGAAAACTTTTACCTTGTATATGTTTGAGTATGATTTATGCGATGCCTAACCTGTTAGTTGGGCTACAACTTTTTAGACTAAACTTTGGCAACATAATTTTACTTCCTAAGGTTAATAATGGAGAATGAATACAACAATATCGTCCAATCTGCCTTCTTGATGTTAGTTTTAAAATTTTCACTAAAGTTGCTACGATTAGACTAAATTCGGTTGCTGACCATGTTGTAAGCCCATCTCAAACCGCTTTCATGTAAGGTAGGAATATCCTAGATGGGGTAGTGAAATAGTTCATGAACTACACTCAAAGAAGTTGAATGGTGTATTGTTCAAAATTGACTTTGAGAAGGCTTATGATAAAGTTAATTGGTCTTTCCTTCAGCAAACACTTTGTATGAAAGGTTTTTCTGAGGAGTGGTGTGCTCTCGTACAATCTTTTGTGACTGGTGGTAGTGTTGCCATCAATGTCAACGATGACACTGGCAAATACTTCCAGACTAAAAAAGGGCTAAGACAAGGGGATCCATTATCGCCTATACTATTTAACATAGTGGCTGATATGTTGGCTATCCTTATCGAGAGAGCTAAGGCTGATGGCCAAATTGAAGGATTGGTTTCTCATCTGGTTGATGGTGGTCTATCTATTCTTCAATATGCTTATGATACAATCTTATTTATGGAACACGATTTGGAGAAAGCTAAGAATCTGAATTAATTTTATCAGTCTTTGAGCAACTCTCTGGATTGAAAATTAATTTCCATTAAAGTGACTTGTATTGTTTTGGTGAGGCTCAAAACAAGGTTCACCTATATGCTGAACTTTTCGGCTGTAGTCAGGGGCAATTTCCAATCAACTATCTGGGAATACCGATCCACTATCGGCGTCTCACGATTGCTAAATGGAAAATCGTAGAGGAAAGACTCCAAAATCGTCTTAATAGTTGGAAAGGAAAATTACTATCCCTTGGAGGAAGACTATTTCTCATAAATTCAGTACTCACCAACATGGTACTATATATGATCTTGTATTTCCAATTGCCTAGAGGTGTCTTGAAGAAAGTGGATTATTTCCGATCAAGATTCTTTTGGCAAGGGGATAGTGAAAAAAAGAAATATCGACTGGCCAAATGGAATGTGGTTTGCCGACCAAAAGAATTTGGTGGACTGGGCATACATGATTTGCAAGTCAAAAACACCGCGCTTATTGGTAAATGGCTTTTCAAACTACTATCTGAAGATTGTGTCTGGCAAACCATTCTATGGAGGAAATATGTTGGTTCCAAAGCTGTATCTCAAGTGGTTTGGAAACTCAGTGATTCACATTTTTGGGCTAGACTTATGGTGTCCAAAAATCATTTCTTCCGCTTTGGTGTTTTCAATATTAAGGATGGATCACAGGTTAGGTTCTGGGAAGATAAATGGCTTAGCCAAACTTCGCTTCGCGAACAATACCCAACTCTATACTCGATTGTTAGGCATAAAGGAGATACCCTTTCCACTGTATTGGGATCTGATCCTCTTAATGTGTCTTTCATACAAAGTCTATTAGGGCCTAGACTCGTATCGTGGAACAATATTCTAGTATGATTATCCACGATACAGCTGTCTGAGGGGGTGGATGAGTTCAAATGGAAACTACTGGAGAGTGGTGTATTTACTGTTGACTCATTATATAGAGCTCTGATCCAACCTGATATTCCAGTTATCGATAATTCTAAAATTTGGAAAATGAAAATACCCCTTAAAATGAAGATTTTCACTTGGTATCTTCGTAAAGGGGTCATTCTTACAAAAGATAATCTTGTTAAGAGGAATTGGCATGGAAGTACACAATATGTTTTTTGTCATCATAATGAGACAATTCGGCATTTATTCTTCCATTGTAAATTTGCTCGTACTATATGGTCAATCATCCATGTTGCCTCTGGTTTATCTCCTCCATGCTCGATTACCAATGTATTTGGTAATTGGTTGCATGGGATACACGATAAATATGGGACTTTATTTAGGGTGGGAGCGCTTGCCATTATTTGGTCGCTTTGGCTATGTAGAAATGACAGGATTTTTAATAACATTGTGTCTTCTTCTCTTCAGGTGATCTATCGAGCCACGAATATCCTCCGATCATGGACTACTCTCCAACGTTTGGAGTTTCGTGACTTGTTTGTGGAGGGGTGTACGCGATTGGAGGCCACGGCGAGGGATATTTTCTCCCGACATGGATGGCAGCATGACCTACAGATAGATCTGCCATAGTTCGACGTGTGTCTTTGTTTTTTATCATTCTTGTAATGTTGATACCTTCGTTCTGGTTACTATGTCTATGGTTGATCGGCTGTGTGCATCCTAGCTATGCAGAGGCCGGGTGTAAACATTATGATTAATAATAAAGCGCCCATTTCCCAAAAAAAACTGGGCTAGAGTTTTCAAGGGTTTGATTGTAAGCAGAATCAGCTACTCAGGCAGTTGTGATGGTAAGTTGTATGTATGACGAGGTTATCAGGGAGGCGCAGCCCCCGAGTGCTAAATGCATAGAAAGAAAAACATAATAAGACTCATAGTTGAGGCACTTAGCTTTATTTACTAGAGAATAGCAGGAGGTACATTGTTTGGCTGAGTAGGCTTATTGTAAAGATAAAAAAACTAGGGGTAGAAATGTTGCAGCTACACAACATTCCATGGGTTGGAGTATGCATCTCTATTCTTTAAGTCCTTGAGGCGATAGGCGCCACCTGGGATCACTTCAGTGACAATGTAGGGTCCTACCCACAGAGATTCGAGCTTGAGGTGCCCTTTCTTCTTCAGTCGCAGGACGAGGTTACCTTTGACGAAGGACCTTGGGCATAGCCGTCGATTGTGGTAGTTATAGAGGCTTTGCTGGTACACAGCTGACCTTTCCACGACGATTTCACGCGCTTCGTAGAGCAGGTCGACAGAGTCCTTGAGTGTAGAAGTAGATTTGGCCTTGCTATAAGCAGTGACCTGTGGGGCTTTGTAACGCACTTCAGCTGGTAGTACTGCCTGTCATGGGAACGACCACGTCAGTCGCTACCAGGGGTAGCGATTGATAGGATTGAGGGCAAGAGCGGGCGGCCATCTGTGAAGCGAGATGAGGGCTGAGACACATAAGTTTACCCAGGTTCGTCCCCCTGTAGGGTAAATACCTACTCCTGCTAGATTGTATTATCCGCGAGTGAGTTACAGGGGTGGCGAGATCAGAGGCTAGGTAGCGAGTCGCTTGGAAGGGGTGTATGATAGAACATGTCTACAAAGAGTACCCCAGGGAGGCTTATATAGGGGGTTCCTCGCTAGGGTTTATAGATATGCAACCGAATCAGTCAAGGACTCGGAGGATTTAACCTAATCCGACTAGGCTTCAACTACGCTTCTAGGACTCCAGCTTCTAGTCGCCAGGCTTCCTTTCAATTGCCGTCCTACAGGCCCACTCGCAAAACCCTTGGTCCAGTCGAAACATCCTGCAGGGCATACCCCATTCAGCATATCCCCATCAGTAGTCCCCGAGGCCAGTGTTGACTCGGCGCAGGTGTTCATTTGGCAGTCAGAGTAGGCGAGTCCAATTTGGATGCCCAGTCGAATCGGCGATGGACTCCCTCGATGAAGGAGGAAAATTTTCCACCAGGTCTTCAGTCGCAACATTGGCGAGTAGAATTATGCTCGAGTCACTGCACCCTGTCGAATGGACTAGGTGTACCAACAGGCAAGTCAAGTGAAAGAAGTTGGACCGTCAGCTTGGTCAAACTAGCCATTGGGTAAACCAAAAGTAACTTCGGTGTAATTACCGCAGGGTAACAACTATCTCAAAACTGGCGGGTAGCGTCTCTCTTATAAGGAGAACGACAGAGGAAAGACGAATCTTCGCATTTCTCCATCCCCGCGCACTCCTAGTCTCTAGATCCACTCTTGATCTATAATCTCCAAACAAGGCGACCTCCTCCTTCCCTCCATGGCGCCCCCGAAGGATCTATGGGGAAGGTCGAAGTGTACCAATGCTGCCTTGAAATCCTTCAAGGACGCGAGCATCCTGTGAAGGGGAAACTGGCGGATCCCCGCATCTAGCGAGACGGAACCCAGGCCTCGCCCTGGGGAATTCATATGTTTCCTAAGCCATCTGGAGAGAGGCTTGGGGTTCCCTACCTCCATCTTTTCCCGGCAATTCTGCACGTATTACGTCATCAAACCATCGGACCCAGGGCCGCATAGTGTTGAGTAGCTCACGATCTTCGTCTCCTTCTTGCGAATGCTATCTTGGATGTCGCCCATATTTTCCCTTATGGATGGAGCTATTCCACGGCCGCATCGCTTGCGAAGGAACTGGTGGTCCCATCCTGGCAGCGGGCGGTGTCACAATTCAGCTGAAGCCCAAGGCATCCTTTGTGAAGCTTATGCTGTCGAAGAAGGCGGCCAACGAGTGGAAAAAGAGTTGGTTTTATGTGAAGGAATCCACTCCTGATGGTGAGGTGGCCCTTCCGAGGTACACCGCTAAGAGGAGCGAGCCATGCCAGCTGTCTGCCACCTCACTTCCAGAAGATCAAAGGATGGTCGTCGATGGAATGCTGACCCGGATCACGACATTGAAGAAGGAAGGCCTGGAATCCATCAACGTGTACAACTGTTGGCTCGGGTGGCGGTTAGACCCTCTGGCCACCCGAGCCCACTAGATGTACTAGTACACCAGTAAGGACGACACCATGAAGTCTTGCAAGGAGGTTTGGGAGGCCGATGACTACATTACCACGCTGAAGAAAATTACGAACGCAGAGTACAGTGACCCGAAGGCCAGACTTGCTCCATACACCGCCATCGGAAAGCGTCATGCCCCCATGGTGAGTCTCCCTGCTTCGTAATCTCGTCTTTGTAGTCGCGCTTCTGAAGTCGCCTGACCATTGTTCTTTCTATGTTCGTCAGTTGTTTCAGGTCCTCGAGAATTGGCTTCCCTCCCTCGATGAAGAGGTTCCCAAGGACCTTGAAGAGGAGGAAAAGGAATCCTCCGATGATGAGGTTGAAGTGGCGGAGGTCGCCGCGCCTGTACCCGCGGCCCGGAAGACTCGCATGCAGAAGCAGCGTGTGATCGAGGCAAGTCGTAGCCTTGAGGAGCGTGACATCGATGATGAGAACGTGCAGGAGCATAACTCGCGGCGAGTGGCTATGACGGCAAAGCCCGCACGGAAGTTGAAGTCGCCTGCGAAAAAGCCGGCGCCGAAGTCAGCGTCGCGACCAAGATCAGTGGTGACTTTTGAGTCGGACAAGGAGTCTGGTGATGAGGCAGCTGAAGTTGCAACCACGATCACTGAGGACCCAGCTCCGATGAAGGGATCGAAGCTGCGACCATAGTGGTGGAATTGGTGGTTCCACTTGCCACGATTGCGTTGATAGTCTCGACTGCCCCGGAGTCAGGGGCTGCTGAAACCACTGGGTCAAGGTCGCCACCACCAGAGGAGGCGACCGTGTCGCCCGAGCCAGAGGTTCCCGCAACCATGACCTCGACATTGAAGAAGCCCGCGGTGTCATGGGCCACGAGTGTCTTTGGGAAGGGGCTCTCGTGAAAGTTGGGCCCAGAGCTGGAGAAGCCTGCCGATATTACCACGGGACTGCGCTCTCTTCCCGTCGCCAAGTAAGTCGTAGTGACTCGTTTTTGGCATTTTGCTATTTTTGTGGTTTCAAACGAGTGGCTGATTGCAGCGATTCGCAGGACCGGCGCCAAGAAGATTAACATCCCTTCGGTGGCCAAGGTTCCGCCGGTCTCCACTGAAGGGGAACTCGACCCTTCTAGGAAGAGGAAGGCCGATGGTTCCACGGTGCCGGATGAGGGCCCAAAGAAGCAGAAGGAGGGCGACTTCTCCGCCACGATGGAGGAATACATGGAGGAGGGCGACTCCGCGAGCGTGGCTGGAGAAGGAGTTCCTGCTGGCCTAGATCCAGGCGTGGTGGTTCCACAGGCGAAGGCGCCTACGCCGACCGCGAGTGCTTCGGTGATGACGACCGCGATGTTCCCTTGCTTCATGGCTAAGTCTTTTGTCGCGTCGACTGGAGGTCAATTGCCGCAGGTCCCGGAGATTATCGATAGTGACCTCGTGCAGTGTCGTGGGCGTAAGCCCTTCATGATTCCCTCGATGGACACCGTCGAACTCCATGGCATGCTAGGCACTTCCATCTAGGTATGTCTAGTCCCTGAGGGGCTAGTTGCTGGATTTCAGTGGCTAGGCACTTTAAAATTTTAGTCATCCAGTCCCCGAGGGTCTAGTCACTGAATTTCGACGGCTAGACACTCAGAGCTTTTTAGTCGTCTAATCCCCGAGGGTCTAGTTGCTGAATTTTGGCGGCTAGACACTCAGAGCTTTTAGTTGTCCAGTCCCTTACTATTTGTTGTCTTCACGGTCTGCAACGGGAGTCTTCCGACCGACTAGCCACGAAGGAGCGCTTGGAGCGTGATCTGCGGGAAACACAGGAGGCCAACCAATGACTCCAGGTGTCTGTTGGTAAGCTATACTATCTTCTGTAAGTTTTACTCTAACTGCTGTGGGGGGGGGGGTTGAGACATGGTCTTTCTTCTTTCAGTTGATTCTTGTGCTGTAATCCCCAAGGCCCGCGATGGCTACATTCCAGTCGCCGAGCTGGGGGCATTGAAATCTACTTTGTCCATAGCGGAGGAGTCAATCGTCTCGTTGATAAAAGAGCTAGAGGCCGCAAAGGCATCGACGATCTCTTTTGAAGAGAGAGCCAAGGCTACAGTCGCCGCGACAGAGGAGGAGCGGAAGGCCTCCGGTTTTGTCATCCTTGGGTTGCAGGACAACCTTGGGGCGTTGGAGAAGCACGTGACGGATAGCTACCGCAAACTCCTCGGTGAGTGTCTATTCCTTTTACGGCTTCTTGCTGGTATTCGGTGAGTCCTCGAGCGGGTGAGTCCACTAGGCCAACGTGATATTGATTTTATGACGTTGCAACTGTGATAGGTCAAAATCATCCGGTGGTACAGACCTTTAACGCCTCACAATGTGTGACAACAGTGGCAAATGCGGCTACCGCCTGTGCGCTTTCTGTTCAGGCCGTCCTTCAAGGGATCTCCCCAACCGAGGTGATTCCTAGTGGGCTGACGGAGGTGTGGCGCTACCTTGAGGAGGCGCCCGCTATGGTCGAGTGGATGGCACGATCGGCCTTCCAGTGAGGAGCTACCATAGCGCTCAGTCTCGGGCTCGCGCACTCCCCCGACGACTTTGACCTTGACGACGTCACCAGCGGCTATCCCTCGGTGACTAGATCGGTGGAGATCGCAGAGGTGCTGAGGCTGACCGCCAAGGCTGCACCGTTTGCGGACTGGGTGTTGGCAATGGGGGACCTGCTACCGTACCAGGAGACGGTGGTGGCGCCGGGCGATCCCAAGCCAAAACACCATGATTTGAAGTCAGAGCATCCCTTCCGGTCGTTGCTGGCGAAGAAATTGATGACGTATCTGGTGAACCCTTGGGAGCCATACGTCCGAGTAAAGAATGATGGCGGTGCCTCTTTGTTAGAGCCTAGAAAATGAGTGACAACCCTGAGGGGCTTTTGTAAGTTATGGCGACTGGTCGTTGTTATAATGTAAACAATGTATTTTGTTGTTGACATGAAAGGGGTCAATCGACTCGAAATGCATGGTGATTTCTGTGTTATGTTGAGTATTTGTTTGTACGAGTCCCCGATCGCTTCCGCCCTTTATTAGGGTTTACCTCATATGTACGTAAGTTTGGTTGTATTAAGTTTTTAATTAGCTGGAGTCGACTCGCCATGGCTCGTGGAGCCAGTCGCTTGGTGACCCTAAGGGAGCTCTATACTTGGCTGTTATCTCGACCGCAGGCAGGGTCAGTTTAGGCGAGTCCCCAAGCGTGGTACTTAGCCGTTCTAGTCGCATGCCCAAGGTAGGCGAGGACCTGGTGCATTGTTCGTAACGCGTCTCTCCCCGCAGCTCGGAAAGTCAGTCGCGTGGCGAGTCCAAGGCTGGCTCTCTTACTTGGTGTGTTCTCGAGCCGCATGGGGGTTATTGTAGACAAGTCCCCGCGCATGGTACTTAACCGTTCGAGTCTCTTTGCACGAGGATGGGGAGGGGTCACTATGAGAAGCATTATCGGTTGTCTTGGCCCGACGGGCCAGTCGAGCGAGGCGACTCCGATGGTGGCTCTAGGGTGGTGTGTTCGTGGACGACACAAGGGCCGAGTGTCTTCGGTGCCCTTGGGCCGCACTAGCCGGTCGCTCAACCAGGGGTTGACTTCCGTGGGTAGCGTATTGCTAAATGTACGAGTGCGACTGGCACAAGAGTATGGCGAGTAGACACAATTTGTGTGATCCAAATTGATTTTATTATATAGCAGCTGAGTACAAGTTTTAGTTCTATGTATAGAACTTTCGGTGGAGGTTTACATTCCATGGCCTCCCAACTTCGAGCCGGCCATTGTCTCTTACATCGATGAGGTAGTAGGCGTCATTGCCGAGTACTCGCCCTATGGCGAATGGCCCCTCCCATGGGGAAGATAGCTTGTGCATGCCCTTCTTGTCCTGGATCTATCGTAGGACCAGGTCGCATTCTTGGAAGGTGCGAGTTCGGACTTGGCGGCTGTGGTAGCAGTGGAGTCCCTGCTGGTAGATGGCGGTGCGAGATGGAGCTAGGTCGCATGCTTTGGCAAGATGGTCGATCCCGTCTTGGCGGGCGACCTCATTTTCTCCCTCCATGTAATTGACAACCCGAGGCGAGTCGTGTTCCAGGTCGGTTGGCATGACGGCTTTAGCGCCATACACCATGAAGAAGGGTGTGAACCCTGTGGAGCGGTTGACAGAGGTACGGATGCCCCATATCTTGGAGGGGAGCTCTTCGACCCAGCATCCAGGGGTTTGCTCGAGGGGCACCTGAAGTCGCGGCTTGAGGCCATGGAGGACGCTTTGGTTGGCGTGCTCTGCTTGGCCATTCGACTTTGGGTGGGCGACTGAGGTGAGGTCGAGCCGTATGCCATGCTCCTCGTAGAAATCCACCATGGCACCTTTGGCGAAGTTGGTGCCGTTGTTCGTTATGATGTTGTATGGGTAGCCATACCGGTAGATGAGCTCGCAGAGAACTTGGTGGCGGTCTTGCCGTCGCACTTCTTGATCAGCTTGGCCTCGACCTACTCGGTGAATTTGTCGACTACGACCAGGAGGTGGGTGAAGCTAGATGGGGCCTTCTTGAACGGGCCGACCATGTCCATGCCCCATACGGCGAATGTCCAGGTGATGGGGATGGTCTTGAGTGCGGAACCAGGGATGTGCGTCTGGTTGGCATACTTCTGGCATCCGACTCATCGTTGGACTATGTCGATGGCATCGGCGTGCGCAGTGAGCCAGTAGAAGCCATGTCGCATGGCCTTAGTGACTAGCGATATGGCGCCGACGTGATGGCCGCAGTCGCCAGCATGGATGTCTTGTAAGATCTTGTGACCTTCTTCTAGTCGTATGCAATGCTGGAATACGCTAGTCATGCTACGTTTGTGGATCTCGCCATTGATGATGACGAAGGATTTGCAGTGGGGCACGATCATTCACGCCTCTGTCTCGTTAGTGGGAGGACCTTGTGCGCAAGGAAGGCGACGTATGGTGCGGTCCAGTCACTAGGCTCCGTGATCATGGGGACCAGGGCGGGCTCGGGCTATAGAGGGATCTCGATGTCGATCTCCTTGGGCGGGGAGACCAAGGGCTTGTGGATGATGGTGAGGAAGACGCCCGCGGGTGGCGTTTGGCGGGCTAACCCGATGCGGGAGAGAGCATCGGCCTCCTTGTTCTTGCGCCTGTCGATCCACTCGACGGAATAGCCGGTGAACTGACAGCCTAGCTAGTCCACCGCTTGACGGTATGCTATCATGGTGGGGGAGACGGTGTCGCAGGTCCCAGCGAGTTTTCTGGCGACTAGGTCGGAGTCGCTGTAGCATCGTAGGAGGTTGACGTTCATCTCCTTAGCAGCCCGCATGCCGTGAAGGAGGGCCTCGTACTCGGCCATGTTGTTGGTGCAGGGCGTGAAGTCGAGGTGGAGCACGTAGCAGAGCTTGTCGCCTTTGTGGGAGGTGAGCATGATCCCAGCCCCCGTGTCGTCCGTGTTCTTGGTCCCGTCGAAGTGGAGCGACCAGTAATGGAGAGAGGGTAGCTTCTCCGGCTGCTGTGCTTCTTCTCAGTCGGTGGGGAAATCAGCCAAGGCTTGCGATTTGATCGCTTTGCGTGGCTCGTACTTGATGTTGTGGACGCCAATTTCGACGGCCCACTTAGCGACTCTCCTAGTCACCTCGCGATTTCGGATGATGTCCTGTAGTGGCGCGGAGGAGATGACCGTGATGGGTGCTCTTGGAAGTAATGTGGGAGTCGACCCTGGGCTCTGAAGACCGCATACACCAGTTTCTGGTACTACAGGTAGCACTGCGTTGAGTTCGTTAGGACCTCGCTAATGTAGTAGATAGGGCACTGTACAGGGCGCTCCTTGCCCTCTTCTGGTCGCTCGACGACCATCATGGCGCTGACGACTCGAGTTGAGGCCACGACATAGATGAGCATTGGCTCTTTGTCAATTGGGGCGGCAAGCAGCGGTGCTGCGAGCAGAACTTCCTTGAGCGCGTTGTTCGCTTGTTCGTCCCATTGGAATGTGGGGTTCTTGCGCATCAAGCGGTAGAGAGGCATCACCTTCTCACCGAGCCGGGGGATGAAGTAACTGAGAGCCGCGACTCGCCCGGCCAGCTTCTGGACGTTGCGCAGGCACTCGGGTTTCTCGAGCCATGTGATGGTGTCTATCTTGGTGGGGTTTTCCTCGATGCCTCGTTTGGAGAACACCCTACGTTAAAGAGAGAGAAAGAAAACACTTCTTACAAAGAATAACTAGAAATAATAACTCAGAATTATCTAGCTAATAAAACTAGCATCTAAACTATCTAGCTTGGAATTGCTGCTAGTGCAATGATCTATAGAAGTAGGTTTTATGGCTAGAGAATCTACTCCTATCTACTTAAGAACTTTGTCTTCACTTCGGTTGATGTATATGTTGACTTCATTAACTTTGTTGAAGAACTTCAGCTGCCGATGATGGTTTCTTAAGCACCAAGGTGATCTTAACCTAGTCTTCAACGACTTAGAACCTAGCGAGGGTTAAGAAGGTACGGTTGAGTACGTGCGTACTCAGCAAGTCCACTAAAAAGGAGTGTATGGTGCACTATCTCTAAAGCGACAGACCAAAGGTCGTAGGCAATGCAGGTTTTCGTAAACATTTCTTCAAAGGTCGCTTTTATTCTGAAAACTATGTCTGATAGCCTTCACAGGTTGACCAGAACCTTCATGGAGTTCCTTTCCTGCCGCGTTCGTAGCTCCTTCCCGGAACAGGGAGTAACATGTCACAATTCTTACACTCTGTAGAGGTGCTTTACTTTACCCATAAGAGACCTTAGCCTTGTTGCACATCCAAGTCGTGAGCTTGTCCATACTTCCTTGGTATGGGGCCCAGTCTAAGATCCAAGCCAATCACTGCCCCCTTCACGACCCCACATGTCCCCTTGGTGTACGCCATGCCCACATCTTGAATTACGGCAATGGTTGGTATAGACCGTGAGATGCCAGAACTATCATGGGACGTTGAGGGTTCCCACCCAATGCTGCATATCCTCTACAAATTACCAATTAATGCACGCTACAAGGATAACATCCAGGACCTGGCCATTCAGATGCATGTGAGAGGAAGAAGATACAACTGACTTCTCTGTCCCATTCAAAATCTCATGGTTAACGCGTAATATACGATGCTAGAATCACTGGTGACATTGGTTATTAAGTCCTACATGATATATTCCTAGACAATGGCGTTTCCATTGCCAATTATAATAGATTAGCTTATCACCCTGCATAAGTAACCGATAATTCCAGTTAATTATGAAAATAGTGTTTTCGACTTTTTTGAAATGCAGGTGATGACAACAGTTGAGTTACAAGCTTTTCTCACCGGGGCTATTCCTAGCCCCAATCACTGACTGGTGGGTCCAATGGCCACGTCATATCCAGAGATTTAACTTTCATAGAAAAATGAAAATTCAAAATAAACAAAATAGCATTATGACATCAACATGATGTCAAGCTGATGTCACCTGAGGAAGATCTCCTCAGGTCGATGATCAATCAATCGATTGGGTGCTCGCGCGCGACTGTGGTTGGGCTCGTTGGAAAGAGGGGTTCGCGGCGAGTCGGACAGTGGTCGCACCGCCAGTAAATGGTCACCGGAGTTACTGCAACGACGTACTTCTGTGGCGGCCGACGGTGGCACACGGTGTGGTGGTGATTCCAAAAGCAATTGAAACAATGGAGTCCACTGGGAGGTAGAGCAGCTCACCCTGGTTGCGATGGGATGCTCGAGGAAGTGAGGGGAGGCATGATGAAGACGAATAGATGTTGATGGCCACGGTGACAAATGGAAGGGAATGCACGATTCTGCATGATTCACGGTGCGCCAGCTCCCGTGCTTGGTCCTAGGCGAACAAGGACACGACAGAGTTTCCAGCAGTGGCTACACCGAGGTGAGGCGCGGTCGAAAATGGCCGGGATGACGACCTCCGGTGAGCTAGGGTTTTGGTGCGGAAGATAGATAAAGCTAGAGTGCGAGAGAGATGATAAGATTGGTATGAGAGGATAGAGGAGGACATAACAGTCTTATCTATACCTCTCAGAGGCAGCGACGAGTACCACAACGGTCAGATTTTGATGATGATGGTGGAGGGAATCGAAGGTACGCACGTAGGTGCTTGTGTGCATGAGGATGACGATGGTGGTGGTTTTGCAAAAAAACCTGCGTTTCTTTGGAACAAACCTGCCGTCCTCCATCTGGTCCCACTAGTCAGTCAGAGAGAGATGGAAGTTGGGCTGGTGTTGCTGGGCCGGTGTGGGATATTGTTGTTGCTTGTGGGCGTTAGATAAGTGCAAGGCTTGCTGGGATGCGATCTGGTTTTGCTGGCAGTTCTTTTTCTTTTTCTTCATTCTGTTTCTATTTTCTATTTTACCATTTCCTTTCCAATTTGATTTATACAAGGGTTTTAAAATGTCCAGAAATTTTGTAAGTCATGGATATTATTATATTCAGCAATTATAACTATTTCCTCTGCATTTCTTATTGTGTATAAAATCTTCACAACGATATGAAGGGTTCTCTTCATTAGGGAATATTCATGAAAGTAGGATTTTAGGAATTTATTCCTTATAATGATTTTATAAACATAATTTTCTTTCTCTTAATAATTGTAATGGTAAAGATTTAAAATGGTGAATGATATATATAGGACTCTATCTATCCATACTTAGCCTCATAAAGGAATTATGCAAATATATTTCAAGGTATTAAACCATGGGTTTATAATATAGTGGTTTAAATTCCAATGTTCTTTAAAGTTGGAATTTCCTTTATCCCAATTCCATTACAATTTCTTCTTAACCATTCTATTCTTTTTCAAAGTAGGCATGGGTCACTTCTTGAACTAGTTGTTCACTAGTTTGTTAAGTGTGGTTAATGTTTTGATAGAAGTTCATTATATAATGGTGAATAACCATTGTCATTCATGTGACACAAGTGATATCAATGCCCAGCAACATTTATTTAGGGTTTCTAATACTTCACTTACTATGGACTCTAGAGGATACACTACCCTCAAATTTCTTAGTGAATGTTGCTAGGGATAAAGATTCAAGGATTGATCCAGAATTTATAATCCTGAGTGATATCTCAACTTAGAGTGAGCTAAAATCTTATTTCTTAATGTGGTCTTCATGATCCTATGAGACTAGGTCTTTATTAGGGTTTAAGACAATTAGGAGGACAAGGCTTCCATCAATACACCCTCAACTTATATTCTACTTATCTCTTAGACATTTCATTCGACTAAGAGATACTATCCATTGGCTGCCTAATAATAGGAATTGGTTTAACTACCCTCTTTATTATGGGTGTTAAACAAAGAGGAAGACATGGATCTTGTCATAGTTTGATATGATCTTGGTTAAGGCTTCTAAAGAATCCTTACGTTAATACCACACCAAGGTTATCTTTAGATAAGGAATTCCTTTCCTAAATATACTATCTATCTCTCTCTTATCTTATTCACAAAGATCACATCTTCCTGAATAAGTCAATCATCTGACTCCACCATATCCATCATCATATGATGACATGGTCATACCATTTCAATATTATTCCTCCTTCATTCTTCTCCTAGTATAACTTCCATTTTCTAAACTACTCTTGATGAATCCATCAATGTAGTTATTTCTAGCTCAATCCATTAACTCCTTTAAATCTATCTTGCAACTACTTCCAAGTCTTGCAAGATTACAGTTCTCTCTACATCACATGTGATAACAATCCCCTAAAATAAGTATGGTACTACTCTCCATAATACAAGATTTTTCTTGTATTAGCTTGGTAAAACTACTATGCCTCCAACTACTCCATATACTCATGTTATATACATCATCTTACTTTAGCTTGACTTCTCATGATCAAGCTAGGTGATACAGCTTCGTAGATTTTTTCCTAGTTTGGCATACTCATAATTCTACTTCAACATCTAGTCATGTATCCTCAGGTGACTTGAGAATAATGAGCACCATCCTTTGATCATACTAAGCTTAGGATTCTAATTGTCTGATCAACATCTATAATCAACTAAGTAGTAGGCTTGTACTGGTCTCTCTATAGGGTTATCTTGTTAAGCAAGCTTACTCTAAGTTTATACCCACTTGACTGAACAAGATTATTATTTGATACTCAAATACTACTAACTTTCTCATAGCTCCATAAATACTAACTTAACTCTTGGGTTTAGGCATCTCTTCTAGTTAACTCATGAGTGGGTTAACTCCTCCAACATTAGATGGTTTGATCTCCACCAAGGATCACATTCCATTGATGATGGCACACTCTACCAACACTAGGTCAAAGTTAAGAGTCTATAAGTGCTAGATCAAGAATTGATCACTCAACCTTGATGATCAATTGACTCTAGGACTTGGTTAAATAGGATTGTCATCTATTAACATGTCACTAAGAGTATGTGATGGATGGTCTTGGCTTAACTTCCTTTTTTACTCTATTTGTGATAAGAGTTAATGTTTAAAGACTATTATGGTTCTTATAGTAGGAACAATTATGGCAAGCAAGTGTATCAAGATTTAGTTATGGGGTTTCTTTTACTTGGGTCATATACTTGATTTGGTATTCAGGGTCTGTGGTAGATAATACCTTTGATACCATCTTTAGAATATTAAGTATTCATCCTTAAGTTGTTGTATAGAATACCATGTAATGATCTCTAGAAGATCAAGTACTCCTTATTAAGCACTGTGTTGTGACTTAGTTTTATTACATTTGATCTACCCTTAGATCAAATTATATTACCCAAAGGTAAGGTTTTAGCAAGGTCATATTGAAACTTATCGCAATCAATTTGATGATCTACTTCAGTTCCTCCAAGCTAAGAGAAGCTTCAATCTCTTTGACAAGTTTTATTTAAAAGCGCGAAAATTATCTGGATTTTCTAGGCATGAATGCAATGCACACACCTTATCTCACCTTATTTCTAAGCTCTAATGCTAGGATGTTACAGACTCTCCCCCTTAAAATAAAATTCGTCCCTGAAGTTCGTACTCTCTTACGTTTCAGAATGAGGAGTTGTCTTGTATTGATCACGACATTCCTCAAATTCCATTGTGATCACAATTGGGGATAATTGTGGTATCCCGTATCTAGATCTTTTTCCTTGAATTCACTTCATACTTGGCAACTTCCAACTGTCGTTTCCAATATGTAGCATAACTCCTTCTACTATAACCCATTGGGTTATGTCTTCACAGTCCTACTTAGGATTGATTTTGGACACATTTAATCCATTCCCATTAGGATTTCCTATTACTATACATCGGTCTATTTTGGAGTTATCTCTTGACTCTGAAGGACAACTTACGAGTTGTTTTCTTATTAAACTAGTCCACTGGGTTTAAGCTATTATGTCTACTTTGATCATTCATCCGGACATACTCTAAAAAATACTTTATAATGATGGATTCTTATAAACTTATGAGAATAAGGCTTAACCGCATCATATCCTAGTACTTTTTCTCCAACCTTTACTTAGAAAGTTTGACAACAACACTTCAGTGTTTATTCTTTACTCTCCCCCTTGGGGTTTCCTTGATGGTTTCTAAACTACATGTATAATACCCATTAACTCAATAGCGAGGATATTTGTCTCTGTCCAGCTTATACGTTACCTATATAAGGTCTCATCAAAGAATCGGCGATACATCTTCACAATTGTGGATCTCCGAAATGAATCTTCCAACATTACTTGTCTTCCTTTTATCTCCTTGAACATTATTTCTCACTGATAACCCTGATTTTGCGAAACGTCTCGAAAGCAGTTTGCTTTAATTTTTTTATACTTCTTTATGTCCTTCTTAACTTAGGCCAAGTTTTATGCTCTTTAAGTCATACATAGATGACCTGATTAGCGAAACTGCTAGGATACCAGCTACGGATACCTAGCTACGGATCCTCCTAGGTGTATGGATTACCCTATGGATTTTCTACTTCTTACTAACATTCTCTCTGAGTTGTCAGAGCTTGAATACCACTTTTGTTCGAAGACCTCTTCTTTGCACTAATTCATGATACTTCCATGAACTTGGTACTACTACTACTACCTTATTAGCTTCTGAGAAACATCACCTATCTTGAGTGAACTTAAGTTCATTCCTTCATGTTGCTCTACACCTTTTCTGCACTAATATTCCTTCTTGTTGCCAACTAAAAATATGTTGGGATTGATCGATTCTTCAGAATAGTGTTGATACACCTTATATTTAGCTTCCTTCTTCGTGCAAGTCTTCATCTTGATCTTTGGAACTCATCACTCCCTTACACGAATTCCCTTTTCTATCCAGGTCTATAACTTCAAGTAATAACTTGATGATGCAACATGCCTTTGCACATCAAGTCAAACTTCATGTACAGATCTAGTCAATCAAGAAGATCCAAGAAAAACCAAGAAATCCAAATGTGGTACATATAACACACATCATTCTAAGCCCAGAATATAGTAGTTGAGTATAATACCTCTAGAATTTAGGCTTAGCTGCGTAGTATATGCCACCTCCTAGTATAGGTTTACTTTGTGATACTTAGCACTTAGGTGTTCAAACTATACTTTTTCTCAGTATTTACCCAAATTACTCAGTTGTAACAGGATAATTTTGAGAAAAGTGGTCTAACTTTGGTTCTAACTAACCTCTTATCTTTTTTCGGGACTACTAAAGACTACTAATTTTCCATTCTATCAGAAACAATCCTCACATGATCTCTCAAAACTCCTAACAAAATTGTAGTTACTACATTAGTTGAAAAATTATCATAATATTATAATACCTATGACTTCTATGATAGACCTACACTGTTCTTTACTTTCTATTATTAAAAGATTTGTTACTGAGTATTTGTCCTAATTACAAACTTATCATGGTCTCGGAGATATTCTCACCACGAACTTGTTAAGATTTACCCAGTCATCATGATTGAAGAGCTAATCTCACCATGACAACTCTTCTTCTTAGCTTACTATTGTCGATTTAGAACAAAATTCAACTTCATCACGTAGAATTCTCAAGTGAATCCCACATGATTACTTCCAATTGTATCTATACATACTCTAATGGTCTACCCTATGTGGTATAGTGGTCTCAACTAGTGATAAGATTCTTCTAATTTACAAGGATTCTAAATATACATTCCATCACTAATACTACTCCACATTATATCCTAATCTTAATCGTAATCTTCTTCGATATTTTAACTTACTTAAGATATCTTAGTGATGTTATACCTATTTAGAGCTACACTTAAATGACATTTCCCTAGAGAAGACATATAATTAATCCTTAAGAAAGATGACAAGAACATCCAACTTAAGTGTGACAAGGTTTATCCTCAAGTGAATACCCATCACAATTCTTGGTTTAGATAAGATGGCTTCCTATAGTCACTATCCAACCTACAGATCTTCCTAAAACCTAAGTTCAAAGCATATGCTCTGATACCAGCTGCGGTGACCCAACATACCACTGCATGATGTAGTACACTATAGTCATTGACATAACACCAATGGAACACTGTTCACTAGTATTACATCCCTCAGAGTGGTACAATAGAAACACAACAGGTCCAAGACATGACTATAGATTACAACTCGACTCTTTACAAAACATCCAGAGAACACTCTAGGTTAAAGAGAGAGAAAGAAAACACTTATTACAAAGAAGAACCATAAATAATAACTCAGAATTATCTAGCTAATAAAACTAGCATCTAAACTATCTGGCTTGCAATTGCTGCTAGTGCAATGATCTATAGAAGTAGGTTTTATGGCTAGATAATCTACTCCTATCTACTTAAGAACTTTGTCTTCACTTCGGTTGATGTATATGTTGACTTCATTAACTTTATTGAAGAACTTGAGCTGCCGATGATGGTTTCTTGAGCACCAAGTTGATGTTGACGTTGTCTTCAACAGATTAGAACCCAGCGAGGGTTAAGAAGGTACGGTTGAGTACGATCGTACTTAGTAAATTCACTAAAAAGGAGTGTATGATGCACTATCTGTACAGCCACAGACCAAAGGTCGTAGGCAATGAAGGTTTTCGTAAACATTTCTTCAAAGGTCACTTTTATTCTGAAAACTATGTCCGACAGCCTTCACAGGTTGACCAGAACCTTCATGGGGTTCATTTCCTGCCGCGTTCGGAGCTCCTTCCCGGAACAGGGAGTAACATGTCACAATTCTTACACTCTACATAGGTGCGTTACTTTACCCATAAGAGACCTTAGCCTTGTTGCACATCCAAGTCACGAGCTTGTCCATACTTCCTTGGTATGGGGCCCAGTCTAAGATCCAAGCCAATCACTGCCCCCTTTGTGACCCTGCATGTCCCCTTGGTGTATGCCATGCCCACATCTTGAATTACGACAATGGTTGGTACAGACCATCAGATGTTAGAACTATCGTGGGACATTGAAGGTTCCTACCCATATGCTGCATATCCTCTACAAATTACCAATTAATGCATGCTACGAGGATAATAGCCAGGACCTGGCCATCCGGATGCATGCGAGAGGAAGAAGATACAGCTGACTTCTCCGTCCCATTCCAAATCTCATGGTTAACGTGTAATATACGGCGCTAGAATCACTGGTGACATTGGTTGTTAAGTCCTACATGATATATTCCTGGACAATGGCGTTTCCATTGCCAGTTACAATAGATTAGCTGATCACCCCGGATCAGTAGCCGATACTTCCAGTTAATTATTAAAATGGTGTTTTCGACCTTTTTGAAATGCAGGTGATGACAACAGTTGAGTTACAAGCTTTTGATATAAAATTACCAAAGGACATGAGCAAGTTGTAAACTTGCCTTTTGTGATTGCAAGATTATGCACTCATGGTCTTCAGGATAGTAGAAGATCCAAATTCTGTAAACAACATCATTGGTCTGGTAAGGACGAATGTTTAAATATGCAAGAAGCAACGATGCATAAGTAATGTAATGCAATTTGATAAAAGTGAAACCCCGGGATAAGCGTATCTGATCTAGGGTTTGGAAACTGGTGATGAGTTCTTAGGAATGTGTTGCACTTTTGTACCAGTTTCACACTTGTGCTTCTTATTAAGGCTTGTGAGTGGGTGTGAAACAATTTATAAGTACAATGAAGTAACACACAATGGCATAGCACCCAAGGTGTAGACAAATAATTTAGAGTTGATTCTATACAAGTTTTCTAGTACAACTTAGAGAGTTAAAGACAGGAGATATAGTTCATTTGCATTTTCTTTAAAAGAGTTACCTTTTAAGTAAAAGCATTTCAATCATGAACTTACACTTTTAAGATTTCTTATTAACTAAGATGATCAAAGGGGAAAATATTACTACATTAAACAATCACAACACAAGTGGTGGATATTTACATGTTTTGAATAAGGCATCTTATTACAGGTGGTTCACTTCTTAATGGTTCCTAAAGTTAGAATACAAGTAGCATTTCCTTATGGAATTGGTGTTTTCTTAACATTATGCTTTATAAGTACAAAATAGACACCACTTTATTTACTTAAGAACTTGATTTAAATTTAAGTAGTTTTCCAGAATAGTAGAGGAATTAGTAAATATGAGCTTGATGGTTTTATAAGTGATTAGAGTTCGTTTGATAATTAATATATTATTCTTGTTGATTTTATAATTGATAGAATTTTTTTAAGAAAATTCACATACACTTAATAGTATTTTTTAGGATATACATCTTTAAAATGATTAGTTCTATTTTTTACTTCACTTGAGTATCAATTGAACTTGTTATTACATTTTTAGACTCTAAAGAAATAATGGTAAAGGCAATAGTAAAGATTTATATATTTTTAATTAATTAAAATAAAATAAAAGAGTTTAAATAAGATTTATTAGACCTTTACCTTTTATTTGACTTCAATTATGAAAGTGGATATTTTAATGTGTAGATGTTTTTGATTATTTTGGTATATTATATTTATTTTTGTGATTTTTAAATAATAAGATATGATTTTTATAAGTTTTATCACTTTATAAATACTAAATAAATAATAAATATTTAGTTAAGTATCACAAAATGTACAAAATAAGTTTATAAATGTATATTTTGTTTTTCTAAGAATTTTGATATATTATACCCTTTTTATGAATTTTAAATAATAGAATACATTTATTTACTAATAATAATTATTCTCTTATTTAAGTTGGAAAATTAAATAAGATAATAGGTTTTTATTATAGAGTTTATTTTTCTGAGCATTTTGATATATTGTATACATTTTTCTGAATTATAAAACAAAAGATATTGATTTAATAAGATTTGTTCATTTTCTAGAATTAAAAATAAATATTAAATGGGTTTAGGAGATAATGCTGATGTCAGCATGAGGTGGGGGCTTTTCTCACCGGGGCTATTCCTAGCCCCAGTCACTGACTGGTGGGTCCAATGGCCACGTCATATCGAGAGATTTAACTTTCACAGAAAAATGAAAATTAAAAATAAACAAAATGGCATTATGACATCAGCATGATGTCATGCTGACGTCACCCGTGGATGATCTCCTCAGGTCAATGATCGATCCATCGATTGGGTGCTCGCACGTGGCTGTGGTTGGGCTCGTTGGAAAGAGGGGTTCGCGGCGAGTCGGACAGTGGTCGCACCGCTAGTAAATGATCACCGGAGTTACTCCGGCGACGTAATTTTGCGGTGGCCGATGGTGGCACACGGTGTGGTGGTGATTCCGGAAGCAATTGAAACAATGGAGTCCACTAGGAGGTAGAGGAGCTCACCCTAGTTGTAGTGGGATGCTCGAGGAAGTGAGGGGAGGCGTGACGACGATGAATCGACGAGGATGGCCATGGTGTCTGACGAAAGGGAACGCTCAATTTCGCATGATTCACGGTGCGCCAGCTCCCGTGCTTGGTCCGGGACGACGGTCGGGAACGGCCGGGACGATTTCGCATGATTCACGGCAAGGGGCGGTCGGGAACGGCCGGGATGATGACCTTCGGTGAACTAGGGTTTTAGTGAGCTAGAGCGCGAGAGAGAGGATAAGATTGGTATGATAGGATAGAGGAGGACACGGTGGTCTTATCTACACCTCTCAAAGGCGGCGACGAGTACCACATCGGTCAGATTTTGATGACAACAGCAGACTACATCGAAGGTACGCGTGCAGGTGCCTGTGTGCATGAGGATGACAATGGTGGTGGTTTTGCAGAAAACCCCATGCGTTTCTTTGGAGCAAACCCGCAGTCCTCCATCTGGTACCACTAGTCAGTCAGAGAGAGATGGAAGTTGGGCTGCTGTTGCTGGGCCGATGTGGGCTATTCTGTTGCTTGTGGGCGTTAGATAAGTGCAAGGCTTGCTGGGTGGCGGCCTGGTTTTGCTGGCAGTTCTTTTTATTTTTCTTTGTTCTGTTTCTATTTTCTATTTTACCATTTCCTTTCCAATTTGATTTCAACAAGGGTTTTAAAATGTCTAGAAATTTTGTAAATCATGAACATTATTGTATTCAGCAATTATAACTATCTCCTCTGTAGTTCTTATTGTGCATAACATATTCACAACGATATGAAGGGTTCTCTTCATTAGGGAATATTCATGAAATTAGGATTTTAGGAATTCATTCCTTATAATGATTTTATAAAAATGATTTTGTTATATCTTAATAATTGTAATGGTAAAGATTTAAAATGGTGAATGATATATAGGACTCTATACATACTTAGCCTCATATAAGAATTATGCAAATATATTTCAAGGTATTAAACCCTCGGTTTATAATATAGTGGCTTAAATTTCAATGTTCTTTAAAGTTGGAATTTCCTTTATCCCAATTCCATTACAATTTCTTCGTAACCATTCTATTCTTTTTCAAAGTAGGCATGGTTCACTTCTTGAACTATTTGTTCACTAGTTTTTTAAGTGTGGTTAATGTTTTGATAGAAGTTCATTATATAATGGTGAATAGCCATTGCCATTCATGCGACACAAGTGATCTCAATGCCCAGCAACATTTATTTAGGGTTTCTAATACTACACTTACTATGGACTCTAGAGGATACACTACCCTCAAATTTCTTAGTGAATGTTTCTAGGGATAAAGATTCAAGGATTGATCCAGAATTTATAATCCTGAGTGATATCTCAACTTAGAGTGAGCTATAAAGATTACTTCTTAATGTGGTCTTGATGATCCTATGAGACTAGGTCTTTATCAGGGTTTAATACAATCAGGTGGACAAGGCTTCCATCAATACACTCTCAACTGATATTCTACTTATCTCTTAGACATTTCATTTGACTAAGAGATACTATCCATTGGCTGCCTAAAATAGGAATTGGTTGAACTACCCTCTTTATTATGGATGTTAAACAAAGAGGTAGACATGGATCTTGTCATAGTTTGATATGATCTTGGATAAGGCTTCTAAAGAATCCTTACCTTAATACCTCACCAAGGTCATCTTTAGATAAGGAATTCCTTTCCTAAATATACTCTATATATCTCTCTTATCTTATTCACAAAGATCACATCTTCCTGAATAAGTCAATTATCTGACTCCACCATATCCATCATCATATGATGACATGTTCATACCACTTCAACATTATTCCTCCTTCATTCTTCTCCTAGTATAACTTCCATTTTCTAAACTACTCTTGATGAATCCATCAATGTAGTTATTTCTAGCTCCATCCATTAACTCCTTTAAATCTATCTTGCAACTACTTCCAAGGCTTGCAAGATTACAGTTCCCTCTACATCACATGTGATAACAATCCCCTAAAATAAGTATGGTACTACTCTCCCTAATACAAGATTGTTCTTGTATTAGCTTGGTAAAACTACTATGCCTCCAAGTACTCCATATACTCATGTTATATACTTCATCTTACTCTAGCTTGACTTCTCATGATCAAGCTAGGTGATTTAGCTTACTCGAGTTTGGCCTAATTTGGTATACCTAGAATTCTACTTCAACATCTAGTCATGTATCCTCAGGTGACTTGAGAATAATGACCACCATCCTTTGATCATACTAAGCTTAGGCTTCTAATTGTCTGATCACCATCTATAATCAACTAAGTAGTAGGCTTGTACTGGTCTCTCTATAGGCTTATCTTGTTAATCAACCTTACTCTAATTTTATACCCACTTGACTTAACAAGATTATTATTTGATACTAAAATACTACTAACTTTCTCATAGCTCCATAAATACTAACTTAACTCTTGGGTTTAGGTATCTCTTCTAGTTAACTCATGAGTGGGTTAACTCCTCCAACATCAGATGGGTTGATCTCCACCAAGGATCACATTCCATTGATGATGGCACACTCTACCATCACTAGTTCCTTATTCTTATTAATTTACTTAAGGTATTTGGAAGGTCAATATAATAGGTCAAAGTTAAGATTCAATAAGTGCTAGATCGAGAATTGATCACTCAGCCTTGATGATCAATTGACTCTAGGACTTGGTTAAATAGGATTATCATCTATTAACATGTCACTAAGGGTATGTGATGGATGGTCTTGGCTTGACTTCTTTTTTACTCTATTTGTGATAAGAGTTAATGTTTAAAGACTACCATGGTTCTTATGGTAGGAACAATTATGGCAAGCAAGTGTATCAAGATTTAGTTATGGGTTTTCTTTTACTTGGGTTATATACTTGACTTGGTATTCAGGGTTTGTGGTAGATAATACGTTTGAGATCATCTTTAGAATATTAAGTATTCATCGTTGAGTTGTTGTATAGAATACCATTTAATGATCTCTAGAAGATTAAGTACTCCTTATTAATCGGTGTGTTGTGACTTAGTTTTATTACATTTGATCTACCCTTAGATCAAATTATATTACCCAAAGGTAAGGTTTTAGCAAGGTCATATTGAAACTTATCGCAATCAACTTGATGATCTACTTCGGTTCCTCCAAGTTAAGAGAGGCTTCAATCTCTTTGACAAGTTTTATTTAAAAGCGTGAAAATTATCCAGATTTTCTATGCATCAATGCAATGCACACACGTTCTCTTAGCTTATTTATACGCTCTAATGCTATGATGTTACATGATCTTGGAGACTCCAGGTGATGCTTTGCCTGGACCAGTTGAGGAAGCGGGGGACCTGGGTCACCGCATTGACGGCGACTGCATGAGCGAGCACCTTCTTTTTGTGTTTGGTGCCGAGCCTAGTGAAGGTGTGCAGTGAGCCAACGACATTGCCGAATCCGCCGGTGTTACCGCTGTCCCTTAGCAGGTTGTTGTTGGGGTCGTCCCTTGCTCGTCTTGCCTTCTCAATCTCTTTCAGAGAATGGCATTCTACAGTGGTGTGAGTGGCAGGCTTCCCCTGCTATGGTAGACACACAGTTGGTTGAGCAGGGCGGCAGGGTCAAATTTCGGCCATGCCGTGTTGTTGGCGTGGTAATTTCCGCTGTTGTGGTAGTTTCCTCTATCACGGTAGAAGTTTTTCAAGGAGTTATGCCCTAGAGGTAAACAATAAATTGTATTATTTGATATATCTCCTATATGTTCATAATACGTTTCATACTGTACTATAACTATGTTAATACAAAACGTTAATACACATGTGGTATGTAAACAAACCGTGTCTCTAGTTACCTCTAGGGAACTAGTTCATTGGTCATGAGGATGGTCTGGGTTTCAAGATCATGGGAATTTACGCCAATTGACAATGGGGTCATGTTATTAGTTGAATAACATGATAGACAAACATCCGACCGTTATATCTTGAATGAGATCTAGTTACAAAGTTCACCATTGATGATAAAACACAAAGAACCTCGCAACCTGATCCTTTGACTATGAGGTAATGCAAATCACCATTCCGGAGGAAGCTTAGATGGTTATCAAGAATCATCTCGTAACAGGGTGATCAAAAAAGGTGCCACTCAGGTTTTCCAAAGGGATGCGTACAGGAGTACATATCAAGACCAGGATTTGTCTAATCCATGTAATGGATAGATACATGTGGCCATCTCGGTGACGTTGCATTAATGAAGCTTGCAAGCATATGACTTAGTCACGGAATGCAACGACATGAGAACGAGTAAACTAGTTCATTGGTAACGAGACCGAACTAAGGTATGGGGATACCGAAGATCAAGTCTCGAATGAATTAGATATCATATGACAAAGGGAACGGGAAACGACTATCTCACGGTTCGAGCGATTATTTGTGAAACGCACGGGGTCACATGGCCATCCAGGTCCCTCTGTTGATTATTAATGTGAGAGTAGTCTCTATCATGTATGGAGTGTTTCTGAACCGAAGGATGTCACGGTTAAGGGTAGGGACGCTTAGGGTAGATGATGTATCGTTGGAGAAATAGAGAAAGAGAAACCGGAATAGTTCCAGGTAACATCCGATGGAGATCGAAAGGGGTCCGGAAGGTGCTCCAGAGTGAAGGAATAATATAATATGTGTATTTGAATGCTAATTGGAGAATTAATATTAAATATATATTTTATTTTATTATTAAAGGCTTCATAATGCTAATGGGCCTCACCCGAAGGGAGGCCCAATAGGGCATGGCGCCTAGGGAGAGGGGGCTAGCCGACCTAGGCTTGGTGGGCCGCCCCAGTGGGGCCCACCTAGGGCCGGTGGCTGCCCCTAGGTGGCCGACAGGTGTGGGGTTTAGTCCCACGCCGCCTGGCCCCTGGGTGGTGCGGCCCCCTCCCACTATATATAGGGGTCTCCCTCCCCCTTTGGAATCATCCCATTCCCTCTCATTCTCTCTCTCATCCATTGAGGACTTCTCTGTAATATTGGAGGGGACCTTGGTGGCTCAATACACGGCGCCCAGAAAAATGCTTGATGGCGGTGTTGATGTAGAGCTTGTTGGGAACCCCAAGAGGAAGGTATGATGAGCACAGCAGCAAGTTTCCCTCAGTTATGAAACCAAGGTTTAATCGAACCAGTAGGAGCAAGGAAACACCCCAAAGGTGTTACTAGCTGAGCTTTGGCAGGGCGCACTAGCGGTGCTAGTAGCAACGTGGAGACCTACACAACACAACCACATAACTTTGTCCCCAACTTGCGATGAGGTTGTCAATCTCACCGTGTTTTGCGGAAAACAAAGGATTAAATGTATCCAATGGAAAGAAGTAATAGTTTGTAGAAAGTAAACACAAAGAAGTAAACAGTTTGTAGATTGTATGTAAAGAAAAAAGGACCAGGATCCATAGTTCACTAGAGGTGGCTCTCCTTAGATAGATAACATGTTGGGTGAACAAATTACAGCGGGGCAATTGACAAACACCGAGAAAGCAATACATTCATATACTAATCATCTTGACTCCTTTGAGACTTGATTGGGCATTACAACATTATACATAGACCGCCATCCAACTGCATCTATGACTAATAATCCACCTTCAGGTTATCATCCGAACCCCCTCCATTATTAAGTTGCAAGCAACAGATTATTGCTTTATGAACTGCGTGTAAAGTAAACAATATGATTGTTCTATGAACAACGGATTGTTGTTTTATCCCTAGTAGCAATAGCACATCTAGTACCTTAGAGATTTCTGTCACTTCCCTAGATTACCAGAGGCATGAACCCACTATCGAGCATAAATACTAACTCTTGGAGTTGCTAGCATCTACTTGGCCAAGATAGCTACTAACAATGGAAAGCATGCAAGATCACAAATAACAAAGACATGATAGAATCAATAATCAATCTGAAATAGCATCTCAATATCCATCGGATCCCCGCAAACACAACATGCAGAATTACAAATAGATGATCTTCATCATGAACGGAGCTCACAAGATCTAGACATGAAAGCACAAAGGAGGAGAACCAGCCATCTAGCTACTACATGGATCCGTAGTCCAAGGATGAACTACTTACGCATGACACCGGAGGCTTGCATGGTGATGATGAAGGCCTCCAGGGTGAATTCCTCTCTCCGGTAGGGTGCCGAGAAGAGCTTGAGATCCCTCCCGATCTAGGGATGGAGATGACGGCGGCTACAGACTCTTTCGAGGATTTTTTGATCGGACTTAGGGTTTACGTCCTGAGGGCATCTTATAGTCGGAAGGAGAGGCCGAGGGGGTGCCGGGAGCGGCCACACCACCCCCTGGCGTAGGCCAGGCCTGGCCGCGCGGCCAGGTGGTGTGGTGGCCCCTGGCCCTTCTCCGTCTCGTATTCTGCCACTTGATGACATCCGGAAAAATAGGCACTTTGGCTTTTATCCCGTCCAATTCCGAGAATATTCATTGTCTAACTTTCCTGGAACCAAAAACAGCAGAAAACAGGCAGCTAGCACTGTGGCTCTTGTTAGTAGGTTAGTCCAAGAAATCATATGAAAATTACTCCAAAGTTGGAACAAAACACAAGAAAGTGGATAAAACCAAGCATGGAACATCAAAAATTATAGATACATTTGCAATGTATCAACATCCCCAAGTTTAACTCCTGCTCGTCCTCGAGTAGGTAAGTGATAAAAAGAAAGAATAAGTTTTTTGGTGACATGCACCATCAAAGATTTGATCAAAGTATTTGTAAAACATTCAAAGCTAGGATCATAGTACTTCAATCATAACATGAAAGACAAAGTTCTAGCAATAAGCAAAGAAACTATGATGCAACATGAAAAGGCACAAACAAAAGATTCATGAATAACAATGCTTTGCAACATGTTTGTTTGTTTCACATAAAGAAAACACGGCATAATAGTATTCAGCTTGTCCCTCAATAGAGTAGCAAATATAAATGCATAGGACACCTTCAAAGTTCATAAGAGTGACTAGATACAATAGTTTAAAACAAGCAATAACAAGTTATGCATAAATCAACTAGTCTTGGGACAATGCTCATAGAACTAAGAATGGCCACTATGCTCTCAAAGTAAGTGCATAAAGATAGAAGGTGGAGACTCAATATAATGGTGGAAGAAAGTGTAACTACCTCAGTGAATTACGCTCTTAGTTACATGCCTGAATGAACGAAAGTGGTTAAAATAGTACGGTGGGGCCCAGGGCCACTCACGGTAGACCTTTCGGCTGTCCTAACCACTTTCAGAACATCGGGACAAGAACGAGCGGCGTAATCGGTAGGCAAAGGGATCAACTACATACACAAATGAGTATGTATGCAAGCCACATACAACAGTCCTCAGAGCCATTCCATCTAAAAGAAATAGAAATATTGCAACGCCACATGGCAAGATTCAAATATCCTAGATAGAGATAATAATTTAGGATAGCTCCTCATACAACAAACATCAGAGTATCAGGCGGAAGCGGAAGACAAGATCCGAGTACGGCATGAGATGCCACATAAATAAACACATCCCGCCCACAGATCTCACGGATCCCCGTTCCTAGAATCTCTACACCGAGTGATCGTTGCCAACATCATCTATCTCTTCCACCCAGTATCCATCGTGCGGGTACACCTGTTCATCTGAATCAAACAATTTATCGTGTGAGACCCTAGGGGTACTCAGCAAGTCTTTATGCCACTAAAGAAGACACAACCTAGGGTGACCCAATTGCAGCAAAAGATAATATCTAACAATTCTATAGATACTCGCTAACCATCCGCCTAACCAATGATAGACGGATGTCCGTGAATTAAGAACAACAGTTATAACAGTATAATTAACAGATCCATCCTCCTCCTCGCTTACCAACGAGGAAGCGCACGAACAACCCCCATCATCCGTTGGAAGTTTTATTAACCATTCCATGAGTATTGCACTATTTACTAGTCAAGTACTTAGTCAAATTAGAAGCGGTACTTTAGTTATACTTGTCTATGATCGAGAAACTGTGCTCCAAGTCGTCCATAACCGCGGACACGGCTTTCAGAAAGATTTACCCTGCAGGGGTGCACGAATAGCAACACACACTCGATCAACCTCGGAAAAAACCAACTCAAAACCCAACGAGGCATTCACGACAAAGCAATCACAGGATTCAGAAATATTTCAGGGGGCCACCCCATTAAGCTACCCGCAACGAAGTTGGCCGGCTCCGAGGTTTGCGCCAATGGCTGTAAACGACTGGGAACCCGAAAATGTGACTGGGCTTGTCGATACCGCGAAAACACTCCGCAATTCTTAAACAGTACAAGTGCTCCTCGCACAATCTTAATAAAATAGTAACATGGCATAAGTACAGGATAGTAATAAAGCCCCAAACTACTTTGTGGCCCCAGGAAATAAGAATGAATCAAGCTCTGGCTCAGGGGGGTCCATAAGGCCTCCCGAATGTGGATAGTGCGAATAGTCAAGGAACAGGAATCAAGTACTCGGGGTCCTACGGGACACAAGTGAGCATGAAAAACCAAATAGCACATATTGCTCACCGGTGCCTCTTTCATTAGTTATCCCATTACTACTCAGGTTATGTTGTTTAGGTACCTCGTTATTCATCAGACACTCACATACCCTACACATGCTTTTCTACGACTCGCATGGCTCAAACAACTCCTGTAGTAATGGCTCATGGGATGGAGGAACAAGCTTCGGTGGGGTTTAAAAGTAAAGGATGGAGGAACAAGCTTCGGAAGTGCTTGCCTGGCAGCTCAGTGGAAGCGAGAGATGGATCTGGGTAGTACTCCTGTGATTCCTGGTAATTCTCCTGCTGGGCGTCTATTCGAAGAAGAACCAAACAAACAAGGTCCAACATAAATAAAGTGCACAAGCATAGGAAATAAAATGCGACAAGAAAACAAGCATGCCATGCTGAATGATGCACAATTTACATGGCATTAAAGTAGCATGGCATGGTGAGGTGTGGAGTACAAGAATAAAGCATTTTATTATTTGTCGAGTCAACTTTTATGGCAATAAACAGTTCAGATTTGTAATAATAACATGATGCATGCTTCAATTCAGAACAAGGAATGCATAGATAGAACGGGCCCGTCGCGCTGATCGATTTAGACATATTATTTGTCCAATTTGGAGTTATAGAATTAAAGTTATTAATTTATTAAGAAAAGGGCATTTTATTGTAATTTTAATCATCTCGAAATTTTAAAGTGGTCAAACAATATTTTGAATGGCATATTTGAATTTCTCACATTTTTCTGATTCAAAAACATATATCATTTGTATTATTTGGATTTGTATTTTAAAAGTTATTTAAAATCTGATTTGAATTTGAATTTAAATCAATTTTGGAAAAGGTTTAAATAAAACAGATAAATAGAAATACTTTTGGCACCCAGCCGATCCTAGCCACAGTTGCTGACGGGTGGGGCCGGCCTGACTAAGTGAAACGGCGCGGCGAAAAGTTTTTACACCGGCACAGCGGCTAGCCCAGGAGACTAACGTGCGGACCCGACGGGGAAAAGGGGCCCACGTGACAGAGGCAGCGGTGGGGAGCGCGGGTTGGGGGTTTGGAGAACTGGGGGGCTTATCTGCAAAAACTCAGGGGCTGACCAGTGGGCCACGAGGTACCACGGGTTGGGGAAGACGAAAACTGGGGGACCTAATCGCAAACTGCCCGCCGCGGCACTAGCCTGACGAATCTGCCGAGAAAGAGCGACAGCGCGGCGCGGCGATTCCGGCCATCTTCTGATGATGGAAGCGGTCGAACGGGGACACGAACCTCGTCGGCGCTAAAACCGAAATTGTAGATGGCATCACGGGCTACAGGATTAGTCAAGGACGATTAGTCCAAGGAGGGCTATAGGATTCGGCGTGCTGCGGGGAAAGTCGGGCAAGAACACGGCCGGCTCCTCTGCCATAGTCGCGGCAGCGCGCGTGGCGCGGGCTCCCAACAACGGCGCGATTCGGGGTGCACCAGGCACAGGGAGAGCGGAAAGGAGACGGGTAACTCACCTCGCTGGAATCCCGAAGAGACACAAGGGAGGGGCGGCCGGGGTGACGCTGATGGCTGTGACAGGGGCGGGTTCAGCCGTGCTGGACGAGGGGCTAGCCGGGGGTAGCTCTTGGCGGCGTTTGCTCCACCCAGGCGGGGTGCTTCGATGCAGAGGAAGGCGAGGACCCGATCCCGCGGGTCGATTCCTCCGGTGGCTGGTCAAGGCGGCCTCGCGGGACAGAGCCGGTGGCAGGGAAGAAGAAGAAGGAAGGGAAAATAGAACTAGGGTTCGAGGGGGGTCTCGCTTGGGGATAAGGAGGAAGGCTGGTGGGGCGCGGTGTGATGAGGAAGACGGAGGTGGACGGGGACCTGCCCGGCGGTCGCTTTCCGTCTTCGGCCGAGAGGAAGCGAGGCGAGACAGCGTCAGACGGGCGAAGAAGAGGAACATGGGGGTGTGGCGTCGTCTGGCTCGAGCCGGTACGGGCTGGGGAGGAGGTTGGGCCGCGGCTGGGGAAATGGGCCGAGAGAGGCTGCGTCGCTGGGCTGCTGCACTGGCCCTGCTGCTGGGCTGCTGGTAAGGCTCTTCTCTTTTTATTTCTTTTTTTTATTTTATCACCTGTTTTGATTTTTGTTTTGTTGCAGGTTTAAACAAGCCCAAGAAATACCCCTTTTTGGAAGATTTTGCAAATATGATTAAAAGGGAAAAGAGATGAGGGTTTGGTAGTGGAACACAAGGTGATGGTGAGGGCAACACCAAAAAGAGAGAGAGGTGTAAAAATCAAAGGGGAAAATCCCACTTGTTCATGCATGATGGTGGAGGTTTTGTGGGGATCATGGGGAGGTGAAAAGAGATAGAGATATTCTCACAAAGATAATTCCACTAAGACTAAGAGAAAAACAAAGGTGCTATAGGTGGTGGTGCTCTTGCATGGCCCATGAATATTAATTAAATGCTAGGTTTTATCTTGTGAAAACAAAATAAAACCCATGGCATTTTTACATATGCATTCCCAAATATGGAATAAAGGCCAAGCAAAAGAAATTAGAATTGGATCCATCCTATCTCCCACGAGCTAGATTAAATACCAAAATAAAATAAAAGCCCATGGTAAATGGAATGGGGGAATTATAAGGTGGTGAAAAGAAAGGTGATGGAGTTGAATAAAAGATATGCCCCCAACTCAACTTGGGCATTAAACAATATATCAAATAGCCAAAACAATATCAAGGGGCAAATACAATTAATAATGCATATGAGAGAAAACCCAGATGGCAAAGGGTTTTATATGATGCTCAAATGCAAGGTGGCATGATGACATGAGCATGATATAATTATGATGCAACAATTATATATAGGAAGTAGCCATTATATTACTAGTCCAAGTAGCATTACAATTGTTAGACAATTGGGATGCTACAACTCTCCCCCACTAAACAGGAATCTCGCCCCGAGATTCTAGGAAGAAGAAGAAGACTCAAAGAGGGTAGGATACTTGGCACGGAGCTCATCTTCACGTTCCCAAGTGGCTTCATCAACGGAATGGTGCAACCACTGCACCTTGCAGAACTTGATGGACTTGTTGCGAGTCCTTCTTTCTGCGACTTCAAGAATTTTTATGGGGTGTTCTTGATAAGAAAGATCTTCTTGGAGATTCATGAATTCATGGTCCACGGTCCTGCCAGGATCCTTGAAGCACTTCTTGAGTTGAGAGATGTGGAAAACATCATGGACTTTGAGTTGTTTAGGGAGCTCAAGAGCATAAGCAACTTCTCCTCTTCTTCCACGAATTTTGAAAGGACCGATGTATCTAGGAGCCAGCTTTCCTTTGATACCAAAGCAGTGCGTGCCTCTCATGGGAGTGACATGAAGGTAAACGAGATCACCAGGGACATACTCCATGTCCGTGTGCTTTCTGTCATAATTGCTCTTCTGGCGACTTTGAGCAATCTTCAGGTTTTCGAGAATGATGTGAACTTTCTCCTCCGCTTGAGTTACAATGTCGGGGCCAAACAATATTCTTTAACCTGCGCCCGACCAACCAATCGGAGTTCTGCATTTGCGACCATAGAGAGCCTCAAATGGTGCCATCTTTAGACTTTTCTGGAAACTGTTGTTGTAAGAGAATTCAGCATAAGGGAGACATTCTTCCCACTTCATGCCTAAAGAGATAACGCAAGCATGGAGCATATCTTCCAGAATCTGATTGATCCTTTCAACTTGTCCTTGCGACTGAGGGTGGTAAGTTGTGCTGAAGTTTAATTTTGTTCCCAAAGCATTTTGGAAACTTCCCCAGAACTTGGAAGTGAAGATGCTTCCATGGTCTGAACTGATCTCAAGAGGAATTCCATACAGTGAGACAATTCTGTTGATATAGAGCTCAGCCAACTGAATTGCAGAAATTGTTTCCTTGACTGGAAAGAAGTGAGCTACCTTAGAAAGCCTATCGATGACAACAAAGATTACATTGTTGCCCTTTTGCGACCTTGGAAAACCAGTGATGAAGTCCATCTCTACTTTCTCCCATTTCCATTCCGGAGGCTTCAATGGTTGTAGAAGACCGGAAGGTTTCTGATGGACAACTTTAACTCTGCGACAAACATCACACTCCGAGACATACTTGGCACAATATCGTTTCAATCCAGGCCACCAATATTGTGTTTTCAAGTCCATGTACATCTTAGTGCTGCCAGGGTGAATAGAAAGAACAGAATCATGCGCCTCCTTGAGAACTTGCTCTCTTAAACCCGGGTAGTTCGGAACAAACATCCGGAGTTCAAAGAAAAGAGTGCCTTGGTCGTCGACGTGGAAAGACTCATACTTCGAAAGCTGAATGTTGGAGATGATCTTTTTAGTGTAAGGATCACCAAGTTGAATGGAACGGACCTTTTCTTCCAAGAGAGGTGTTGCTAGAAGGTTCAGAAGATACCCTTGATCCACAATTTCAAGGTTCAGCTTGCGGAATTCCTCGCACAAGAGAGGCTGTTGTTCTTCCACCATGAGGTTGTTGACATAAGCTTTTCGGCTGAGAGCATCAGCCATGACATTAGCTTTGCCCAGAGTGTAGTTGATGGTCAAATCGAAATCATTGATTGTTTCAATCCACCTCCTCTGACGAAGGTTGAGATCAGGCTGTGTGAAGATATACTTCAGACTCTTGTGATCAGAAAAGATCTCACAACGGTTGCCCAGCAAGTAATGCCTCCATACTTTCAAAGCAAAGACAACTGCTGCGAGTTCGAGGTCATGTGTAGGATAGTTGATCTCATGCGTCTTTAACTGATGAGAGGCATAAGCAACCACTTGTTTTTCTTGCATAAGGACCGCACCCAATCCTTGCAATGAGGCGTCACAGAATATCTGGAAAGGCTTTGATGTATCTGGAGGAACTAAGACTGGTGTGGAAGTGAGCTTCTCTTTGAGTGTTTTAAAGCTTGCTTGACATGCAGGAGTCCAAAGGTATTTCTTGCCTTTCTTGTGGAGATCGTTAAGAGGCTTCGCAATCTTCAAGAAATTTTGAATGAAGCGACGGCAGTAACTGGCCAAACCAAGGAAACTCCGGACTTCTTTGACATTTATGAAGCCGTTCTCACGAAGCTTGTTTAGGACACATCGAAGGTGTTCTTCATGTTCTTCTTTCGACTTAGAATAGACTAGAATGTCATCTAGATAGACCACAACAAACTTATCAAGATACTCCATGAAAACCGAGTTCATAAGCCTCGAGAAGGTGGCAGGTGCGTTGGTGAGACCGAAAGACATGACCGTGTACTCATACAGGCCATAGCGGGTGGTGAAAGCTGTTTTAGGAACATCTTCCTTGCGAATCTTGATTTGATGATAACCACTTCTCAAATCAAGCTTAGAGAATACCGCAGCTCCAGCTAGCTGATCGAAGAGAGCATTAACCCGCGGAAGGGGATATTTATTCTTGATGGTTTTAGCATTGAGTGCCCGATAATCAACACAAAGTCTATCAGTCTTGTCTCATTTCTTCACAAAGATGGTTGGGCTACCCCAAGAAGAAGTACTGTGCTGAATGAAACCCAACTTCTCTTGTTCATCCAACTGACGTTTGAGTTCAGCCAACTCAGTAGGACCCATTTTATAAGGCCGCTTGGAGATAGGAGCGGTACCAGGTTCAAGTTCAATGACAAACTCAACCTCACGATCCGGAGGCATACCTGGCAACTCTACAGGAAAAACATCTGGGAACTCACAGACTACAGGAACACTCTAAATACCTTCCATAGCATCATCATTCAGAGCTGCCAAAGAATAAAGCTGAATTGCAGGAGTCAGACTTGGAGAATAGACTATATGGCCTTCAGGAATTTTCAAAGAAACCGAACGTTCAGCACAATCAATCACAACTGCATTTGCTGTTAACCAATCCATGCCCAAGATGACATCAATATCCGAATTGCCCAGAATAATTAAGGAAGCTGGAAACGAAGAACCACCAATCTCAATTTGATTGTTATGGCTGATTTTAGAAGATGCCATTGTTGCTCCAGGAGAAAGGACCATTAAACGCTTGGGGAGAGGATCCATAGATAACCCATTCCTATCAGCAAAACTCGTAGAGACAAAAGAATGCGATGCGCCAGAATCAAACAACACTCGTGTAGAAACTGAGTTAACAGGAAGCATACCCATCACAACTCCAGATGCATGCTCAGCTTGAGCGACGTTGACACAGTTGGCACGAGCAACCGTAGACCCAGGCTTAGTGTTGATGTTGAGAGCCCGAGGTGGAGGTGCACGAATCATCGGAGCACTTGCCGCATGTCTTGGAGGTGGTGGTGGAAGAGCTTTCTTGTTCATAGGACAATTCCAGTGCTGATGCCCAGTGTTTCCACAAGTATAGCAAGCACCAGGTGGACGTGGAGCAACGTAGCCAGGGACTCTGCCAGGCGCTCCAAGGTAGTTGTGGTTGTAGCCCCTGGGAGCCGCAGTGAAGGAGTTTGGTGGCCTTGCTGCGTAGCTTGACGGTCTTGGTGGAGCAGGGAGCGACGGTGGGGTGTTAGGAACCCAGACACGACACTTAGAAGGAGCTGTCAGAGCAGAAGAACTTGCTGTATCACGGTTGTGTTTCTTTGAGTCCTCAAACACTTGCCTACTTGCTTCTTCCTGCAGAGCTGTGTGTTGGAGTTCCATAAAAGACGCTGGCCTTGCATGAGTGATTGCATATTTGATGGATGCATTGAGGCCTTGCCTAAACCTCTTTTGCTTCTTCTTGTCATCAGAGATCTCATCGCCACCATACCGAGAAAGGTTCATGAAGTTTCTGATGTAGGTATTGACATTGTCAGTGCCCTGCTTGAGGTTGAGAAACACTTCCTTCATCCTTTCCATGACAATTTCTGACAGATATTGCTCTTTGAAAGCAGCAGTGAATTGCTCCCAAGTAGGCTGAAACCCAGAGAGATCTGCCTTGAGGTAATTTTCCCACCACAGAGCTGCATCTCCCTTTAGAAGGTGAGTGGCACATTTGACCCATTCTTGCTCGGAAACATCCGCAGTCATCAGCAACCTTGACACTTCACGTAGCCAATCATCCGCATCAAGTGGCTGATCAGACACCTCAAATTGGCGTGGTTTGAACTTCAGAAAACTCTTGATGTCTCCTCGCTTGGGAGGTGGAGGTAGCGGAACAAACTCATTCCTCCTCACGCTTTCCTCGAAGCGCTGCTGGTTCTGCTGCATAGTGCCCAAAGCATTTGCAATACTTGCCAAAGCAGCCCCAAGTTCAGGTGGTATGTCCTCCTCAGAACGGCGTGGTGGTGCCATCCTGTGATTGATATAAAACACAAGTCAGTACTATGATGGAGAATAATAATAATCCAAAATAGTACCAAAATGGAATTAATCAAGATTAAAGGATGCAATTCACTGAGATGATATTAAAATATCAACAAAGTTAAAGGCAACTAGAAGATATTAAGCGTAACGCACACGACTGAACAAGGAGTGTGATACACAACTAACAAAGAAATTTTTTCCGCAAATTTCGGCATTAAAATACCAATATATGCGCAAAACCACTTAACGAATCAAGATTAGTAACTCTACTAGTTCAACATACAAGAGCAAATGATAAAAGTAGTGGTATGGTCGCGACTCCATCCCGCACTCAAATCATTACTCCGCACATGAATCAGTAAAACACATATCCCAACACCTTCTTCTTAAGATGAACCTAAAGATTGGTAACTACGAAAAAGAACACCCCAACAAGATAACGTCGGATAACAAAGAGTAAGATAGATCGCATCGGTATACAACGAATCAGAATAGATCGCGTCGGTTTACAAAGGCCTGTCGGTATGGAATGTACCAACAGTTGATAACCAAAAGGCAGATAGTGATAACATTTGGATGCAACAGATAGACAAGGAATTCACACACACACACACACAACCTATGGTACTACGGAACCCAGAACACGTGAATCCTAGTTTGAATTTTTGGAAGAGGATTGAAAACATTACACTTCCTTACCAGAAAAGGGTGGGTGGGTGGGTAAGAAGAAAATTGGAAGCAGTCCTACTCTCATGTTTGTTTTTCCCTAGTATACATAACTACCAAAAATATTTGCTAGACTGACAACGACCATTTGGCTGAGACCCTAAAGGGCGGGATGGCTCTGATACCAATTGTAACTACCTCGTTGAATTACACTCTTAGTTACATGCCTGGATGAACGAAAGTGGTTAAAATAGTACGGTGGGGCCTAGGGCCACTCACGGTAGACCTTTCGGCCGTCCTAACCACTTTCAGAACATCGGGACAAGAACGATCGGCGTAATCGGTAGGCGAAGGGATCAACTACATACACAAATGAGTATGTATGCAAGCCACATACAGCAACCTCAGAGCCATTCCATTTAAAAGAAATAGAAATATTGCAATGCCATCTGGCAAGATTCAAATATCCTAGATAGATATAATAATTTAGGATAGCTCCTCATACAAAAAACATCAGAGTATCAGGCGAAAGAGGAAGAAAAGATCCGAGTACGGATAAGAAGCAAATTGGCATGAGATGCCACATAAATAAACACATCCCGCCCATAGATCTCACGGATCCCCGTTCTTGGAATCTATACACCGAGTGATCGTTGCCAACATCATCTGTCTCTTCCACCCAGTATCCATCGTGCGGGTACACCTGTTCATCTGAATCAAACAATTTATCGTGTGAGACCCTAGGGGTACTCAGCAAGTCTTTATGCCACTAAAGGGGACACAACCTGGGGTGACGCAATTGCAGCAAAAGATAATATCTAACAATTCTATAGATACTCGCTAACCATCCGCCTAACCAATGATAGACGGATGTTCGTGAATTAAGAACAACAGTTATAACAGTATAATTAACAGATCCATCCTCCTCCTCGCTTACCAACGAGGAAGCGGACGAACAACCCCCATCATCCGTTGGCAGTTTTATTAACCATTCCATGAGTATTGCACTATTTACTAGTCAAGTACTTAGTCAAATTAGAAGCGGTACTTTAGTTATACTTGTCTATGATCGAGAAACTGTGCTCCAACTCGTCCATAACCGCGGACACGACTTTCAGAAAGATTTACCCTGCAAGGGTGCACGAATAGCAACACACACTCGATCAACCTCGGAAAAACCAACTCAAAATCCAACGAGGCATTCACGACAAAGCAATCACAGGATTCAGAAATATTTCAAGGGGCCACCCCATTAAGCTACCCGCAACGAAGTTGGCTGGCTCTGAGACGGACCCAAGGTTTGTGCTAATGGCTGTAAACGACTGAGAACCCGAAAATGTGACTGGTCTTGTCGATACCGCGAAAACACTCCGCAATTCTTAAACAGTACAGGTGCTCCTCTCACAATCTTAATAAAACAGTAACATGGCATAAGTACAGGATAGTAATAAAGCCCCAAACTACTTTGTGGCCCCAGGAAATAAGAATGAATCAAGCTCTAGCTCAGGGGGGTCCATAAGGCCTCCCGGATGTGGATAGTGCGAATAGTCAAGGAACAGGAATCAAGTACTCGGGGTCCTACGGGACACAAGTGAGCATGAAAAACCAAATACCAGATATTGCTCACCGGTGCCTCTTTCATTAGTTATCACATTACTACTCAGGTTATGTTGTTTAGGTACCTCGTTATTCATCAAACACTCACATACCCTACACATGCTTTTCTACGACTCGCATGGCTCAAAAAACTCCTGTAGTAATGGCTCATGGGATGGAGGAACAAGCTTCAGTGGGGTTTAAAAGTAAAGGCTTTGCAGTACTTGGGATTCAATTTAATGCAATCGCGACTCAATGATGCAAGAATATGATAGAGGCAATAGGTACTATATGTATGCAAGCATGTGGTAGTGCTTGCCTGACAGCTCAGTTGAAGCGAGAGATGGATCTGGGTAGTACTCCTGTGATTCCTAGTAATTCTCCTGCTGGGCGTCTATTCGAAGAAGAACCAAACAAACAAGGGCCAACATAAATAAAGTGCACAAGCATAGGAAATAAAATGCGACAAGCAAACAAGCATGCCATGGTGAATGATGCACAATTTACATGGCATTAAAGTAGCATGGCATGGTGAGGTGTGGAGTACAAGAATAAAGCATTTTATTATTTGTCGAGTCAAGTTTTATGGCCATAAACAGTTCAGATTTGTAATAATGACATGATGCATGCTTCAATTCAGAACAAGGAACGCATAGATAGAACGGGCCCGTCGCGCTGATCGATTTAGACATATTATTTGCCCAATTTGGAGTTATAGAATTAAAGTTATTAATTTATTAAGAAAAGGGCATTTATTGTAATTTTTATCATCTCGAAATTTTAAAGTGGTCAAACAATATTTTGAATGGCATATTTGAATTCCTCACATTTTTCTGATTCAAAAACATATATCATTTGTATTATTTGGATTTGTATTTTAAAAGTTATTTAAAATCTGATTTGAATTTGAATTTAAATCAATTTTGGAAAAGGTTTAAATAAAACAGATAAACAGAAATACTCTTGGCACCTAGCCGATCCTAGCCACAGTCGCTGACGGGTGGGGCCAGCCTGACTGGGTGAAACGGCGCGGCGAAAAGTTTTTACACCGGCACAACGGCTAGCCTAGGAGACTGACGTGCGGACCCGACGGGGAAAAGGGGCCCACGTGACAGAGGCAACGGTGGGGAGCGCGGGTTGGGGGTTTGGAGAGCTGGGGGGCTTATCTGCAAAAACTCAGGGGCTGACCAGTGGGCCACGAGGTACCGCGGGTTGGGGAAGACGAAAACTGGGGGACCTAATCGCAAACTGCCCGCGGCGGCACTGGCCTGACGAATCTGACGAGGAAGAGCGACAGCGCGGCGCGGCGATTCCGGCCATCTTCCGGTGATGGAAGCGGTCGACCGGGGACACGAACCGCGTTGGTGCTAAAACCGAAATTGTAGATGGCATCACGGGCTACAGGATTGGTCAAGGACGATTAGTCCAAGGAGGGCCGTAGGATTCGGCGTGCTGCGGGGAAAATCGAGCAAGAACACGGCCGGCTCCTCTGCCATAGTCGGGGCAGCGCGCGCGGCCCGGGGTGCACCAGGCACAGGGAGAGCGGAAAGGAGACGGGGAGCTCACCTCGCTGGAATCCCGAAGAGACACAAGGGAGGGGCGGCCGGGGTGACGCTGACGGCGGCGACAGGGGCGGGTTCAGCCGTGCTGGATGAGGGGCTAGCCGGGGGTAGCTGTTGGCGGCGTTTGATCCTCCCAGGCAGGGTGCTTCGATGCAGAGGAAGGCGAGGACCCGATCCCGCGGGTCGATTCCTCCAGTGGCTGGTCAAGGCGGCCTCGCGGGACAGAGCCGGTGGCAGGGAAGAAGAAGAAGGAAGGGAAAATAGAACTAGGGTTCGAGGGGGGTCTCGCTTGGGGATAAGGAGGAAGGCTGGTGGGGCGCGGTGTGACGAGGAAGACGGAGGTGGATGGGGACCTGCCCGGCGGTCGCTTTCCGTCTTCGGCCGAGAGGAAGCGAGGCGAGACGGCATCAGACGGGCGAAGAAGAGGAACATGGGGGTGTGGCGTCGTTTGGCTCGAGCCGGTACGGGCTGGGGACGAGGTTGGGCCGCAGCTGGGGAAATGGGCCGAGAGAGGCTGCGTCGCTGGGCTGCTGGTAAGGCTCTTCTCTTTTTATTTCTTTTTTTATTTTATCAGCTGTTTTGATTTTTGTTTTGTTGCAGGTTTAAACAAGCCCAAGAAATACCCCTTTTTGGAAGATTTTGCAAATATGATTAAAAGGGAAAAGAGATGAGGGTTTGGTAGTGGAACACAAGGTGATGGTGAGGGCAACACCAAAAAGAGAGAGAGGTGTAAAAATCAAAGGGGAAAATCCCACTTGTTCATGCATGATGGTGGAGGTTTTGTGGGGATCATGGGGAGGTGAAAAGAGATAGAGATATTCTCACAAAGATAATTCTACTAAGACTAAGAGCAAAACAAAGGTGCTATAGGTGGTGGTGCTCTTGCATGGCCCATGCATATTAATTAAATGCTAGGTTTTATCTTGTGAAAACAAAATAAAACCAATGGCATTTTTACATATGCATTCCCAAATATTGAATAAAGGCCAAGCAAAAGAAATTAGAATTGGATCCATCCTATCTCCCACGAGCTAGATTAAATACCAAAATAAAATAAAAGCCCATGGTAAATGGAATGGGGGAATTATAAGGTGGTGAAAAGAAAGGTGATGGAGTTGAATAAAAGATATGCCCCCAACTCAACTTGGGCATTAAACAATATATCAATAGCCAAAACAATATCAAGGGGCAAATACAATTAATAATGCATATGAGAGAAAAACCAAATGGCAAAGGGTTTTATATGATGCTCAAATGCAAGATGGCATGATGACATGAGCATGATATAATTATGATGCAACAATTATATATAGGAAGTAGCCATTATATTACTAGTCCAAGTAGCATTACAATTGTTAGACAATTGGGATGCTATAGAAAGGCCTTTGTAAAAGGAAGTAGGGATTCAAGTCTCATAAAGAGCTTCCAAAAATTATGGTACTTATAGCTTTCAGCTCTCATTGCCCCTATCATAAGCATCTTGAAGTGATTAAGGTTAAAGTGAACAAACTATGGTGTACATGCTTCACGAAGTATAAGTCAGAAATCTCATGTCCCTTGTATACGAGGGCCACTCCTCATGCTACTCAAGTTTAGTCACCAGTATGTTCTTGTGATTGTAAGTACATGTGTATCATAGAGAACCGCCAACGGGGTACCCCTTGCCCGATGATACGGAAGAATCCCCGTATCAAAATGACAAGGCAAGCAGACAACGAGCATCTCAACATTCTTCTTATTTACCATGGGAATATGGTACTTTTTTCTCTCTTTCCCCTTTTCATAATCTCTTTTTTTTTCTTTTCTCTTTTTTCTCAATATAGCACTCTTTTTTTATAAGAAGAATGCTTCATAGACAACTCATTATGGTTATGCTACAGGTTTCCACCATGTCAGCATGGATTAGACCAGTGGCACAGGCGTTTCTCTAACACATATACATAACTCCATGGACTTACAAGCTCTCCTTTCATTTCAAACCGATGACATCCATATACAAAAGAGCATAATATCAACTAGGTACAAGTACCAAGTGTAATGTTGAAAGTGTTCCCCATGAAAGCATGGTTCTGCTAATTCCCAACAAATAAGTGCAAGCATATACAACATAGAAGACACAATGGTTCAAGTTTATTAAGGGCAAGTAAAGTAAAATGTGCCATCAAGTTCGTGAGAGTTTTAATCACTAGTTTTCTCATAACAAGTTTAATTTGGAAGGTAAACAAAAGCATGAATATACTTGGAATAGCATAAGCTAATAGGTAGGTATGGTGAACTCTTTGGAATAACTTGGTTTAGGGAGTTGGATGCATGAGTGGAACTCATACTTTGTTGTGGAGGCTAGCAAAAGACTGGGAGCGACAAACTAAGAGGGCAATAATGGCCATAATCATGTAGAGCGACAAAACATGATTGATCAAAGCATAAAGTGATACTACAAGTTGAAAACTAAAGGATCATAAAGGCTATGGTGACTTGAGATAGTCATAACATGGTGTGAGCATGCGCCAAGTCAACCCAAATAAAGCATCAAAGGAGAATACCACTATACTATGCTTTAATATGCTAAAACAACGCATGATTCATCCAAGGAACATTAAGAAATCTCAATTGTTTATAACAAGTCATGCTACATCAAAGAATACTAAGCATAAAGCCAAAACAATATCAAGCATGGCATGACAAAGCATAGGCCACAGTCAAAAACAAGCTCTTTTTACCACATAAGCATGAACTTGCCTACTCATTTCCAAACCAAACCAAACTATTTGCAAACCTATGTATGAAATAGGGGGTCCAACCATTTATTCAGAAAACTAAGCAAACCAAAGCAAACGAAAAATGAAAACGAAAACGAAAAAGAAGACGCTCCAAGAACAACACAACTGTGCATGAAACAATAAAAATGAAGCGTTTGGAAGAAACCTGAGATTTTTATTGATGAAGAAGGGGATGCCTTGGGCATCCCCAAGCTTTGACGCTTGTACTTCTTGGATATTTCTTGGGGTGACATGCGTGGAATCCCCAAGCTTGAGATTTAGTCCATCCTTCATCTCATTACTCATTCCTTCCATACACCTGAAAATTTTCCTGCATACAAAACTTCACAATCTTTATTAGCAACATTAGTGCACTCAAAATAAATAAGTCTTAAGGTTCAGTTCTAACACCAAATAAACTTCCATTATAACACTATCTACTGTAGTACTTCCCTCAAAAATCTCAATTCCCCAAAAGAACTCAAGAAGGAACCAACAAGAAGCAAATACAGAAAATGGCAGAAATCTGTCAAAACAGACCAGCAGGTAAAGACGAATTTTTTCGAAGACCTTCTGTTGCTCAAATCAAAAAGTGTTGAACTAACTAAAGTTATATAACAACCTGGGGCATAATCAAAAAAATTCACGCCTCAAAAATACTTTCAAAGATTTTACACTAATTTTTACGGTGAAGCACATAAATCTGTTCCGGGACAACAACTTTCCCAATCATTACTTCTCTCTCATTATAGGTTACTCTTGGCACAAAAACCAAATAAAAAGGATAAGGAGAGGTTATTAAAGAGGTAATAACTTTCAAGACTCATCTAAAACTTTTGGGTTATCTCCCAATAAGTACTTTTTTAACGCCTTTAAGTTAGGCATAAGAAGCAAGAAAAAGAATCAAGTGTTCTCAAATGAAGAAGCATTAAGATCAATACCAGAAAATTGCTCTCTCATAACAAGATTGCGCAAAGCAGGTTTTATCTCAAAGAAAGCATCTTTAGGCACAGGTGGAGCAATAGGTGTGCTCATAAAATCATTGTTGTTGGTGCTAGTGAAGTCACACAACTTAGTGTTTTCAAGAGTAGTCATTATTTTGGGTTTTCAAATAAGAAAGCAAACTAGTAAAACTATTTTTTTGTGTGTTTTTGAAGAACAAAACAAGAAAACTAAGCAAAACAAAAATAACAAAGTAAAGAGATTGGTTATGAGGGACCCCCCTTGTGAAGATGTCCTTGATTCCCCGGCAACAGCGCTAGAAAAATGCTTGATGGCTCAATGCACGACGCCCAGAAAAATGCTTGATGGCGGTGTTGATGTAGAGCTCATTGGGAACCCCAAGAGGAAGGTATGATGAGCACAGCAGCAAGTTTCCCTCAGTTATGAAACCAAGGTTTAATCGAACCAGTAGGAGCAAGGAAACACCCCAAAGGTGTTACTAGCTGAGCTTTGGCAGGGCGCACTAGCGGTGCTAGTAGCAACGTGGAGACCTACACAACACAACCACATAACTTTGTCCCCAACTTGCGATGAGGTTGTCAATCTCACCGTGTTTTGCGGAAAACAAAGGATTAAATGTATCCAATGGAAAGAAGTAATAGTTTGTAGAAAGTAAACACAAAGAAGTAAACAGTTTGTAGATTGTATGTAAAGAAAAAAGGACCAGGATCCATAGTTCACTAGAGGTGGCTCTCCTTAGATAGATAACATGTTGGGTGAACAAATTACAGCGGGGCAATTGACAAACACCGAGAAAGCAATACATTCATATACTAATCATCTTGACTCCTTTGAGACTTGATTGGGCATTACAACATTATACATAGACCGCCATCCAACTGCATCTATGACTAATAATCCACCTTCAGGTTATCATCCGAACCCCCTCCATTATTAAGTTGCAAGCAACAGATTATTGCTTTATGAACTGCGTGTAAAGTAAACAATATGATTGTTCTATGAACAACGGATTGTTGTTTTATCCCTAGTAGCAATAGCACATCTAGTACCTTAGAGATTTCTGTCACTTCCCTAGATTACCAGAGGCATGAACCCACTATCGAGCATAAATACTAACTCTTGGAGTTGCTAGCATCTACTTGGCCAAGATAGCTACTAACAATGGAAAGCATGCAAGATCACAAATAACAAAGACATGATAGAATCAATAATCAATCTGAAATAGCATCTCAATATCCATCGGATCCCCGCAAACACAACATGCAGAATTACAAATAGATGATCTTCATCATGAACGGAGCTCACAAGATCTAGACATGAAAGCACAAAGGAGGAGAACCAGCCATCTAGCTACTACATGGATCCGTAGTCCAAGGATGAACTACTCACACATCACACCGGAGGCTCGCATGGTGATGAAGAAGGCCTCCAGGGTGAATTCTCCTCTCCGGCAGGGTGCCAGGAAGATCTTCAGATCCCTCCCAATCTAGGGATGGAGATGATGGCGGCTACAGACTCTTTCGTGGATTTTTGATCGGGCTTAGGGTTTACGTCCCGAGGGCATCTTATAGTTGGAAGGAGAGGCCGAGGGGGTGCTGGGAGCGGCCACACCACCCCCTGGCGCCGGTCAGGCCTGGCCTTGTGGCCAGGTGGTGTGGTGGCCCCCCTGGCCCTTCTCCGTCTCGTATTCTGGCACTTGATGACATCCGGAAAATAGGCACTTTGGATTTTGTCCCGTCCAATTCTGAGTAAATTCATTTTCTAACTTTCTTGGAACCAAAAACAGCAGAAAACAGGTAGCTGGCACTGTGGCTCTTGTTAATAGGTTAGTCCAAGAAATCATATGAAAAGTACTCCAAAGTTGGAACAAAACACAAGAAAGTGGATAAAACCAAGCATGGAACATCAAAAATTATAGATACATTTGCAATGTATCAGACCTCGTGGGTGAGTTCTCCACCTTTACACCACCGTCGTGTGATTAGTGATCCGGCATCTACTTCTTCCGCTGCCCGGCTAGATCGGAGTCCGGTTGACGTCTCCTATACTGGACGTGTGACAAACTTCAGAGGCACCACACTTGGGGTGCTGCTCGTCTTCATCAATATATGCCTTCCTGTGTAAGGCGTGCCTTGGTCTTCAAAGGTATGGATACCGTCTCTCTCCCCCGTTACTTATGTCTACATAGTATTGATTCTGGTATTAGTGTTCGAGTAGATAGAATTTTTTTGTTTTCTTCTATAGAACCCTTCAGTGGTATCAGAGTGGGTCTATGGGTAGACATGTTTACGGATAGAACACATAGAAATATGTGGGCATTGATTCTCTAGTTGCTACCCTCCATTAATGTTCTTGTTCATATCGCGGAACTATTTGATGAAGCGGCCCCTAACCGACCTCACGTGGTGATTCACGAGACTGGTCCATGAATCAAAGTGGCTTAGGGGGGTGTCTGTCTCTCTGTAGTAGTTGATATGACATCGACATTGGAGGGCCCTGAAAAGGGAAGAAGAACGAGAATCATTGAATCCATGTTGTGGCTCCATGTTCGTAGGTGGGAAGGGGTTCTACTGCCAAAGCCCTAAATCCACGTAAAAACTTGCAATAGATAATATAGAAGCGTCTATTTATATTATCGCATAGGGGCATGTATTATAACATGGCAATGACAAGTTTATGAAACTTTCATTGAAGCTATTGATGATGATCAAAATGCCATGACCACGTCATAACACTTTACTTTGAAGTATTACTTATTGTGCTGGTATAATTATATATTCGATGATAGCATAATAAGATAATCCCTCACAGTATTCTAGTTATCGTATTCCCCTTGTGTGTGCACCACCAAGAAAGTTCTTCGTTATGAGGCCGACCGTGACGATCGGGGGCCAGACATATCTACGTTCGCATACAGTGGGTGTAAGCCATGTTGCACTGCGGATACACACAAGTTAGAACTGGCGAGCCTAGCATCTGTAGACATGGCCTCGGAATACAAGAGACCGAAAGGTCGAGCATGAATCACATGGTTGATGTGATCGATATTGGGGAATGTCCACCTTTGAAACTACACTGATGGTCGTGACGATCAGAGGAGGTGTAGCAGATTGGGATCATGTGATCACTAAACGAGTGGAGGGATGTTCGTTTGAGTGGGAGTTCTTTTGTTTTAAGTTTGCTAACATAATTAAAACTTGAACTCATTATTATGAACATGGTCTAAACACTTTGCAAATCCATTGTAGATGTCTTGCCCACCCACCTTCAACCTTAGCACTTTCCTCGAGAAGGACAAGCTGAAAACTGATGGAACCAACTTCACCACATGGTTCCACAATCTTAGGATCCTCCTAGTCCCCTACAAGTTGAAATATGTCATCGAGGCTGAGATTCCAGCTAAGCTTGCAGATTCTGCCTCCCAAGATGAAGAGGATGTCTGGCAGTCCAAGGCGGACGATTTCTCCCTCATCTAGAGTGTGATGCTCTATGCCATGGAGCTGAGCTTTAAAAGCATTTTGAGAAGATGAATGCTTTTGAGATCATTGAGGATCTCAAGGCTGTCTTTGCTCCATAGGCCCGTGCTCCATAGTCCCACACCGCATGGCTCCTAGGTGGTGCCCCCTCCCACTATATATAGGGGTCTCCCTCCCCCTTTGGAACCATCCCATTCCCTCTCATTATCTCTCTCTCTCTCATCCATTGAGGACTTCTCCGTAATATTGGAGGGGACCTCGTGGGTGAGTTCTCCACCTTCACACCACAGTCGTGTGATCAGCGATCCGGCATCTACTTCTTCCGCTGCTCGGCTGGATCGGAGTCCGGTTGACGTCTCCTACACTGGACGTGTGACGAACTTCGGAGGCACCACACTCGGGGTGCTGCTCCTCTTCATCAATATACGCCTTCCTGCGTAAGACATGCCTCGGTCTTCAAAGGTATGAATACCGTCTCTCTCCTCTGTTACTTATGTCTACATAGTATAGATCCTGGTATTAGTGTTCGAGTAGATAGAATTTTTTTGTTTTCTGCTACAGAACCATTTAGTTTTTCGGGTCATGTTGCCCGTAGCCAGCGTTAGCGATGAAGTCGACTCGCCCGTCACCGTGGCGCTTGCTGGTGAGGCGAGTGTTTCTGTAGCACATGTCACGCTGGCGTCCGTTGTTGTTGTCGTTGGTGCGACGTCTTCCCCACAACTCATCGTCGGAGTCCTGGTTGGGGTCCTCCTCCGCATAGCGTTTGACAATCTCGAGGAGGTCGAGGATGTTGTCGAGCGTCCGGTAGACCCTCTTGATCTTGGCAACCAGAGGCTCATACCGACACGTGTTCTTGAAGTAGTGGATCGCCGTGTCCACATGGATGCCAGAAGTGTTGATCCACAGTTCCTGCCACCTCTGGATCCAGTGGTGAGTCGACTTGCTCTGTCCCTGGATGCAGTGCTCTCGAAGTGGTGGTGCGAGTGTAGGAGCCCTCGAAGTGCCTAACGAAGGCGTCATGCATCTCCTCCCATGAGTCGATGCTGTCTGCGGGGAGAGTGTTGATCCATTGCCTGGTCGCTCCCTCCATCATTAGGGGAAGGTAGCGAGCAGCGAGCAGGTCGGTGTGGCCGGCGATTCCCATTGCCATTAGGTATGTGTCCAGCCACACCACTGGATTGTACGTTGGATTGTACTTTTTGATCTCCTTGGGCACCTTAAAGTTGGTGGGGTACTTCTCGCCTTGGATCATTGGTCCGATGCACCGAGGGCCGACTCGGTTGAGCAAGCCCCTTGGCTCGGGGTCACCGCGGTTGGTGAGGGTGTGCCTCAAGTTGTTGGGATGGCGTGTCCGCTAGACCTGATTGTTGATGATGTGTGTCCGTGCGTCGATCGGTTGGCTGTTGGAAGCGACCATTTTGTTCGTATGTTGTGGCTCGTTGGTGGAGAGCGCAGGGTTGGCGGCCCGTGGTTGCAGCAGCACGGGCTCAGGCGGTGGGCAGTTGAGGGTGTTGGCGACAGCTGGACGGCCGCTTGAGGCCACCCTGCTTCCTGATGAGCGGGAGTACATCCGCCCCGCGGGTCGAATCCCGCGGCTTGCTACTCGACGGCCCTGGTGAGTAGGGACTTGGCATACTGGATCTGCAGCATGCCCTCTCCTTGGATGTCGAGGTGGGTGACTGTAGTGTCTGCCGCGACGACGTTGTCCATTAGGGTGGAGTACAGTGGGAGCCCGTTGGTGTCACGGGCTTGTGGCGAGATGATGATATGTGGCTGGTCTGGTGGGGGTGCGCGACCTATGGGTGGCATTAGGGCTCCAGTTGTAGGTGTATGGGGTGGCGGGCGGTTGCTGCCGCCAGGCGGCACGTTCTCGCAGTACCCGCGCTCAGCCACACGCGCGAGGTCGCTCTCGTTATTGATGTTTGGGACGTCGCCCTAGACGTTGGAGTGTAAGCATATCCTGATGCGGCATTGATGGTAGAGCGATAGCTCCTGTGCTGTTTCCCGCTCGAGCCGGAATTTCTCGCGCTCGACCTGCTCCCTACGTGATGCCTCCTCCAGTCGCAGGCGGGCTTCTTCGACCTCCGTTGCCGTCGCGGTCGGTGGGATTAGCATGGAGAAGGGATCTGGCGGGGCGCTCGTGCTGCCCGCCATGTAGATCGCGTTGAAGCGATTGGGTTTGGCACGGAAGTCTTTGGGGGACTCTGATACGGAGTCGGCGTTGAAGATCCCGAGGATGGAGGGGTCCTCGAAATCCTCAGGGTTGGAGGCTCACGTGATGCAGTCCTCGTGCAATGCGACGGTGATGGATCCGGCGACCGAGGCAGGGGTCGCCAAATCAGCGTCGTCGTGGAGAGCCGCGTCATCCGTGGTGGCATTAGTCCTGGCCACATTGTTGGTGGCCGAGTCGTACTCGGTGGCAACGTGGCTGATGGAGCGGATTTGGTCCTCCGAGAGCACTTCATGGCACGGTGGCGATCCGTCGATGATCACCATTCCCGTCGGGTCGACTGCGTTAGTGAAGCCGACAAACAAGTTGATGGTGCCGACCGGCATCACCGCGCTGTGCGTGATCGGACACGCCACCGGGATGTAGCTGCTGGGCAGGATCTGGAGGATCCCGCCACTGGTGATCATGCGGCCGGTGGCGATCTGCCGATCAATTGGCGAATAGGGTCTTGCCGCAAAACTCAGGCCAGACCGACCATGCCCCAGGTGGGCGCCACTGTCGTGGGAATGACCACGGCAGTCGCTACCAAGGGTAGCGATTGATAGGATTGAGGGAAAGAGCGGGCGGCCATCTACGGAGTGAGATGAGGGCTGAGACACATAAGTTTACCCAAGTTCGCCCCCCGTAGGGTAAAGACCTACTCCTGCTAGATTGTATTATCAGTGAGTGAGTTATAGGGGTGGCGAGCTCGGTGGCTAGGCAGCGAGTCGCTTGGAATGGGTGTATGATAGAAGGTGTCTTCAAAGAGTACCCTAGGGAGGCTTATATAGGGGGTGCCTCGCTAGGGTTTACAGATATACAATCGAATAGTCAAGGACTCATATGATTTGACCTAATCCGACTGGGCTTCAGCTACGCTTTTAGGCGTACAGCTTCTAGTTGTCCGGCTTCCTTTCAGTCGCTTTCTAGTCGCCGTCCTACAGGCCCACTCGCAAAACCCTTGGTCCAGTCGAAACGTCCTGTTGGGCTATAGCACCCCGGTAAAACCACAACTAGAAAATTGCTTGGTTGTTTACTACTTTGTGCATCGTCATGACCGCATGCTCATGTCATCATGCCACATTGCATTTGAGCATCGTCATCATTACGCATGTGTTTGTACAAAACTATTTTCGAAAAACCTATTTTGTTTTTCTAAATAAGCCCCGTCTTTATTCAAATACAAAATACTGGTCTTCCGGGTTTTTTTTGGGTTCGTCAAAAAAATGAATTACAAACGCCCCGTTTTAAATAAATATAATTTTAAGTTATTTTTAGGGGGTAGCCCGCCAGGCTCGAAAGCCCGGCCGACCACCCCCAAACCCTATCTAAAACGCCCTACCCTAACCTAATCTAACCCAGCCCCACATAACACACGCAACACACTCACGCAACACACACACGACCGACCACACCCTGCCGCCAATCTCTCCTAGCCACCTCACCCCGTCCACTCACAGCTAGCCACCTCACCAACCCCTCACTGTTTTTCCCTCAACCGTACACAGCCAACCTGCTACCCGCGTAATGCGACGCCAGCCGAACCCCTTGCCCAGCCGACCCGTTTCCTCTCACCCAATCGCCACCAACCACCAGCCCGGCCTCGGGCCCCACCACCTGCCGCTAACCCCTCTCCCTCCCTGCCAGCTAGCCCCACCCTAGGCCCGTGCTCCCAAGGCTCTCCTCCCGCACGTTTTCTCCCGATAGCCACGCCGAGCCGGCCCCACCACGACGCGTCCTTCCGCTCCCACCTACCGCTCCCTGCGCCTTCCCTACCGCCCCGCCGGAGCCGCCCTGGCAGCGCAACCTCGCGCCTTCCGCGGCCATCCTCGCCCGGCCCTCCAGCAGCAACCTCCGGCCGGGCCGCCACGCTCGCCGCCCGTCTCTGGAGCGCCTCCTTCCAACCGGGGCTTCCCCATGTCGCGCCGCCTCCGTAGCTCCCCTCGTCGCCTCCCTCACCCGCCCCGGTCCCCATTAGCCGCCACCCTATCCTTCCCGTGTCGAGGCTCCAGCTCGAGCCCCGCCCGCCGCCGCGGTCCCCTCCCAACCAAGCTCGGGTTCTCCTTCGCCCCCCCCGCGCGACTCTTCCTCCGCCGCCAACGAGGTCGCCTCCTCCCAGCCGCCTCCCCTTTCGTCGGCATGCTCTGGCCGCCGCCACTAGCGAGCCGCCTCCGGCACCCTCGCTCTCCCTCAGGTCGTCGCCGCTTCCTCTGCCAGCCATGCGCGGCCGTGACCGCGAGTGTCGTCGTCCTCGCTTCCGACACGCGTTGGTCCCGCGCGACCCGCTTGGCCACCGTCCTCCACCTCGTCGTGGTCTCCCCTCTGGCCTGCCTCAGCCTCCCATCGAGTCCGCCCTCGCCCTCTGCTTCCGCTGTGAACCGCCACCGCCTCGTACCCTCGGCCGGCGTGCCCAGGGAAGCGGGCCCTATCGACTTCCCGTGACCGCGCGCCCAAGACCCTAAGGAGCTTCCCAGCGCGTGTCCTTCTCCTGCCGTATGACATCGTTGACATACGCCGCAGCCGGATCCTCGCGCTTAAGGTGTTTGGGTATATGCCCAAACCAAGTTCAGCCAGCCTGTGGTGGTTTCGGTTGGTGTTTGAAGGCAACCCTATGGAGTGCAGATGTGGAGATGGTATAGGTGTCTTGGCCTGCTGTTTCTCATACCATGTTGCCCCGTGTCGTGTCGTGTACCCAAGTTCGACAAAGTGGCCAAGTTCTTCGATTCCGGCACATTGACAAGGTCTCCTTCCTGGAGCCGCCAAGTACTCCGACCGCAAGACCCCGAACCTGGAGACCTCCTGCACGGAACGCCAAGTTCTTCATCCCGAACGCCAAGACCTCCTTCCGAACCTGAGTTCTTCGTCACAGGCGTCAAGATCTCCTACACTGACCCGAAGACCACCGGTACCCGATCCACTCAAGTTCGCCATCGACGACAAGATCGACTGCTTGGAACCCAAGTTCTCCATCTTGTATCCGAACCTCGTGTCCTCGTCGATCCCTGAGTCCGAACCCCCGGAACCCAAGATCTTCCGACCCAGATGTGTGCCCCTAAGCCCCTATTTTTATAATATGACATTATCAACTGTCGCATATTAAATTGTTCATGCATGCATACCTGTCTGTGGTTTGGGGCATTATGCCGATTCACCTCATAATTAAATATGGAGTGTTCATGCGGGATGCCTTTGTCGTATTCCGGACTCCATTTAAATTTGTGTAGCGAACCGATGGCATGTTTTGCCTTGTTAATACAACATTTAATTTGCGCGGTATGTAGACAACTCGAACCATCTAATTAATCGTCGGGACCCCAGTTCCGCTGAATATTGCCTAATTGCACCGCATCTGCATCATATCATAAGCATGTCGGATCTTCTGCCGTAGTATTAAATATTGCATCCGGTGTTTCTTCTAGTGTTTGCTTCTTCGTGGATTAGGCTGATGAGTTGATGCGAGTATTGACAAGTTCTCCGGATATGAACCTTTGGCTATGTTTTCCCAGGCGAGCATCTTCCCCTTTCTACCTATTTTGCATTTATAGTCTTTACTCCCTCCCGTTGATCTACTGCTATCCGTATTGCGATGCTTTAGTTTCCTTGCACCATTTATATTCCTTGCAGCCCTATATTGCCTTGGACACATCCTATTGCCTGTTGTTTGATAAATAGTCGGCCTTGCGAGTCGTAGTTGCTTGCTCATGTGCTGCTTCGCGTCGTTGTCGTTCCACCGTGATTGGAAGGTTGGCACATGCTAAATGGTGGAGATGCTTAATGGTGGAGGTGATCATGACTTGAAATACAACTATTAAATTGCTGGGATAACTAATGAAAGAGGCACCAGTGGACAATATATGCTATTTGGTTTTTATGTCCACTTGTGTCCCGTAGGCCCCGAGTACTTGATACCTGTTCCTTGACTATTCGCATTATCCACATCCGAGAGAGTCTATGAATCCCCCTTAGCCAGAGCTTGATTCATTTCTATTTCTTGGGGCCACAAAGTAGTTTGGGGCTTTACTGTTATCCTATACTTATGCCATGCTTTACTTCTTTAATTACGATTGTGTGTGGAGCACCCATACTTTTTTGGATCGTGGAATGTTTTCACGGTATTGACAAGCCCAGTCACACTTTCGGGTTCCCAGTCGTTTACAGCCATTGACACAAACCTTGGGTCTGTCTCGGAGCCGGCCAACTTCGTTGCGGGTAGCTTAATGGGGTGGCCCCCTGAAATATTTTATGAATCATGTGATTACTTTGTCGTGAATGCCTTGTTGGGTTTTGATTTGGTTTTTTCGAGGTTGATCGAGTGTGTGTTGCTATTTGTGCACCCCTGGAGGGTAAATCTTTCTAAAAGCCGTGTCCGTGGTTATGGACGACTTGGAGCACAGTATCTCGATCATAGACAAGCATAACTAAAGTAGTGCTGTAAATTTGACTTAATATGTGACTAGTAATCAGATTCAAATACAACGGAATGGATATTAAAAATCCCAACAACTGGTGGAGCTGGGGTTCCTTGTGTCTTGTTATATATGCCTAGTAAGTATTGCAACTCCAATGGAATGTGATAAAAGTGCCAACAACTGTTGGCTATTGGGATTCCTCAGGAAAATTATATCTGACTAGTAAATGTTCCAACTACAACGGAATGTTAACTAAAACTGTCCACTTCTTATGCTATTAGGATGACTCATGCTATATATCTGACTAGTAAATGCTGCAACTATAATGGAATGAGTAAAACTGCCAACTGTGTGAGTTCCTTGGTCCGACTTCCTCGTTTGGTCTCGAGGGGGAAATACCAGGATGGGTATGTTTGGTATTAGTATCAGGTAGGATCCAAATAGGTCTTTCTTACCCCTCTCTAATAGCCGCCAGTGATATCGAGTCTCTATAGGTTGTTTAGTGCCGCTGCGCTGCCGCTTCAGTCCACCATACCTATGTAGGCGAGAGCCGCCGAATTCTAGCCTCGCCGTGTACTGGCCTTAGTATTGACGCTCCTCTTTTTCCTTTGCCCTTTGTCGGCACCCCTTTGGTTTTAGCAGGTTTGAGATCGACGTCGTTAGCAGGGTTACCCTTCCGGCTTGGCCTGGGTAGGGTTATGGACGCCATTGGTTATTCTACAGGGCTCTTAGCCCAATTTGTATCTTGTCCGTACTCGGACGCTGTATCGATTTCAAGGTGATTTGGATCTTTGTATTGTATGTCTGTATTCTTGACTCGTTGAGTCGCTATTGTCTATATATCTGTTCTATGGGTTCCATCGTGGACTAATGTGTAATGGTATTACTTCGTTCTCCACCCGCACGCAAGTGCCTGGTGGGCGTCCTTGAATCGTTTCTATGCGGGTTTGGCAAGAAGCGCTAAAACTTGCATATGGCCGATTCGAGGGTGTTACAGAGTGGTATCAGAGCTTAGCAGTTGCGATACCCCACTGGTCTAGTCTGTAGGATAACCTAGCTAACGGCCGATATAGAGTGTCAAAACTATTTTGCAAAATCAGTTGGATAGATCTGATTAGGTCTGATTTTACTCCTTACCCCTATGCTATTCTCCTCTTACCTTCGCGTGCTTTGAATCTGCTCACTTATCTTTTCTTTGAGTCCAGGAATTCTCGTGGTTTGGGTTTCTATCGTACCTTCAGGGTTTCGATTCCTTATGCAATGGTGTTTCCACATCTGGTCTTTGTGCTATATGAATACCCTTCATCTGTTGTACTTCTCGGTGGATCAAAATCCACTGAAATCATTCTTTGTATCTTCCGGTGGTTTTCAACGCGACGAAATCATCTGTAGCAGATCGGAATAAGAGCTTGCATCACTCTTTTGTTTCTGAACCTCGATTGTCGAGATCTTTAGTCTGATTCCGAGAATGGTTGCACGTTTTTTCTACTGATTGTGCGGAGTAATAGTTTGGGTGCATGATGGATTGTCCCCCATGCCGACTACTCACTCTATTTGCTCGTGTACATTGAAGTGGATGAGAATGCATCGGTTATCTCTTTCTATCGAAGTTAGAGGTGGCTTTAGTTGTCGATACCTTTACCTTCGTCCTTTGTTTCCCGGGGTGTTCTCTCGACGATCACGGAAAACAACCTCTTGTTAGTGGTGTTGCGAGCATCTACACGAAGCGCGAAGATTCAGATCGCCGACCTTCTTCCCGGTACCATGAGGCGGATCTCAAGGGCGAGATCCATTGTTAGTGGTGTCGAATTGTAGCACCCCGGTAAAACCACAACTAGAAAATTGCTTGGTTGTTTACTACTTTGTGCATCGTCATGACCGCATGCTCATGTCATCATGCCACATTGCATTTGAGCATAATCATCATTACGCATGTGTTTGTACAAAACTATTTTCGAAAAACCTATTTTGTTTTTCTAAATAAGCCCCGTCTTTAATCAAATACAAAATACCGGTCTTCCGGGGTTTTTTTGGGTTCGTCAAAAAAATCAATTACAAATGCCCCGTTTTAAATAAATAAAATTTTAAGTTGTTTTTAGGGGGCAGCCCGCCAGGCCCGAAAGCCCGGCCGACCACCCCCAAACCCTATCTAAAACGCCCTACCCTAACCTAATCTAACCCAGCCCCACACAACACACGCAACACACTCACGCAGCACACACACGACCGACCATACCCTACCGCCAATCTCTCCCAGCCACCTCACCCCGTCCACTCACAGCTAGCCACCTCACCAACCCCTCCCTGTTTTTCCCTCCACCACACACAGCCAACCTGCCACACGCGTAACACGACGCCAGCCGAACCCCTTGCCCAGCCGACCCGTTTCCTCTCACCCAATCGCCACCAACCACCAGCCTAGCCCCGGGCCCCACCACCTGCCGCTAACCCCTCTCCCTCCCTGCCAGCCAGCCCCACCCTGGGCCCGCGCTCCCAATGCTCTCCTCCCGCACGTTTTCTCCCGACAGCCACGCCGAGCCGGCCCCACCACGACGCGTCCTTCCGCTCCCACCTACCGCTACCCATGCCTTCCCTACCGCCCCGCCGGAGCCGCCCTGGCAGCGCAACCTCGCGCCTTCCGCGGCCAGCCTCGCCCGGCCCTCCAGCAGCGACCTCTGGCCCAGCCGCCGCGCTCGTCGCCGTCTCTGGAGCGCCTCCTTCCAACCGGGGCTTCCCCACGTCGCGCTGCCTCCGCAGCTCTCCTCATTGCCTCCCTCACCCGCTCCGGTCCCCATCAGCCGCCACCCTATCCTTCTCGCGTCGAGGCGCCAGCTCAAGCCCCGCCCGCCGCCACGGTCCCCTCCGCACCAAGCTCGGGTTCTCCTTCCCCCCTCCCCGCGCGGCTCTTCCTCCACCGCCAACGAGGTCGCCTCCTCCTAGACGCCTCCCCTTTTGTCGGCATGCTCTAGCCGCCGCCACGAGCGAGCCGCCTCCGGCACCCTCGCTCTCCCTCAGGTCATCGCCGCTTCCTCTGCCGGCCATGCGCGGCCGTGACCGCGACTGTCGTCGTCCTCGCCTCCGACACGCATTGGTCCCGCGCGACCCGTTTGGCCGCCGTCCTCCACCTCGTCGCGGTCTCCCCTCCAGCTTGCCTCAGCCACCCGTCGAGTCTGCCCTCGTCCTCTTCTTCCGCCGTGAACCGCCACCGCCTCGTACCCTCGGCCGGCGTGCCCAGGGACGCAGGCCCCGTCGACTTCCCGCGACCGCGTGCCCACGACCCTAAGGAGCTTCCTAGCGCGTGTCCTTCTCCTGGCGTATGACATCGTCGACGTACGCCGCAGCCGGATCCTCGCGCTTAAGGTGTTTGGGTATATGCCCAAACCAAGTTCAGCCAGCCTGTGGTGGTTTCGGTTGGTGTTTGAAGGCAAACCTATGGAGTGCGGATGTGGAGATGGTATAGGTGTCTTGGCCTGCTGTTTCTCATACCATGTTGCCCCGTGTCGTGTCGTGTACCCAAGTTCGACAAAGTAGCCAAGTTCTTCGATTTCGGCTGACAAGGTCTCCTTCCTAGAGCCGCCAAGTACTCCGACCGCAAGACCCCGAACCTGGAGACCTCCTTCACGGAACGCCAAGTTATTCATCCCGAACGCCAAGACCTCCTTCCGAACCCGAGTTCTTCGTCACAGGCGTCAAGATATCCTACACTGACTCGAAGACCACCGGTACCCGATCCACTCAAGTTTGCCATCGATGACAAGATTGACCGCTTGGAACCCAAGTTATCCATCTTGTATCCGAACCTCGTGTCCCCGTTGATCCCTGAGTCCGAACCCCCGGAACCCAAGATCTTCCGACCCAGATGTGTGCCCCTAAGCCCCTATTTTTATAATATGACATTATCAACTGTCGCATATTAAATTGTTCATGCATGCATACCTGTCTGTGGTTTGGGGCATTATGCCGATTCACCTCATAATTAAATATGGAGTGTTCATGCGGGATGCCTTTGTCGTTATCCGGACTCCATTTAAATTTGTGTAGTGAACCGATGCCATGTTTTGCCTTGTAAATACAACATTTAATTTGCTGGGTATCTAGACAACTCGAACCATCTAATTAATCATCGGGACCCCGGTTCCGCTTAATATTGCCTAATTGCACCGCATCTGCATCATATCATAAGCATGTTAGATCTTCTGCCGTAGTATTAAATATTGCATCCGGTGTTTCTTCTAGTGTTTGCTTCTTCGCAGATTAGGCCGATGAGTTGATGCGAGTATCGACAAGTTCTTCGGATATGAACCTTCGGCTATGTTTTCCAGGCGAGCATCTTCCCCTTTCTACCTATCTTGTATTTATAGTCTTTACTCCCTCCTGTTGATCTACTGCTATCCGTATTGCGATGCTTTAGTTTCCTTGCACCATTTATATTCCTTGCAGCCCTATATTGCCTTGGACACATCCTATTGCCTGTTGTTTGATAAATAGTCGGCCTTGCGAGTCGTAGTTGCTTGCTCATGTGCTGCTTCGCGTCGTTGTCATTCCACCGTGATTGGAAGGTTGGCACATGCTAAATGGTGGAGATGCTTAATGGTGGAGCTAATCATGACTTGAAATACAACTATTAAATTGCTGGGATAACTAATGAAAGAGGCACCGGTGAACAATATATGCTATTTGGTTTTTATGTCCACGTCCCGTAGGCCTCGAGTACTTGATACATGTTCCTTGACTATTCGCATTATCCACATCCGTGAGAGTCTATGAATCCCCCTTAGCCAGAGCTTGATTCATTTCTATTTCTTGGGGCCACAAACTAGTTTGGGGCTTTACTATTATCCTGTACTTATGCCATGCTTTATTGCTTTAATTATGATTGTGCGTGGAGCACCCGTACTGTTTTGGATCGTGGAATGTTTTCGCGGTATCGACAAGCCCAATCATACTTTCGGGTTCCCAGTCGTTTACAGCCATTGACACAAACCTTGGGTCTGTCTCGGAGCCGGCCAACTTCGTTGCGGGTAGCTTAATGGGGTGGCCCCCTGAAATATTTTATGAATCCTGTGATTGCTTTGTCATGAATGCCTCATTGGGTTTTGATTTGGTTTTTCCGAGGTTGATCGAGTGTGTGTTGCTATTTGTGCACCCCTGCAGGGTAAATCTTTCTGAAAGCCGTGTCCACGGTTATGGACGACCTGGAGCACAGTATCTCGATCATAGACAAGCATAACTAAAATAGTGCTGTAAATTTGACTTAATATGTGACTAGTAATCAGATTCAAATACAGCAGAATGGATATTAAAAATGCCAACAACTGGTGGAGCTGGGGTTCCTTGTGTCTTGTTATATCTGCCTAGTAAGTATTGCAACTCCAATGGAATGTGATAAAAGTGCCAACAACTGCTGGGTTTTGGGATTCCTCAGGACAATTATATCTGACTAGTAAATGTTCCAACTACAACAGAATGTTAACTAAAACTGCCCACTTCTTATGCTATCAGGATGACTCATGCTATATATCTGACTAGTAAATGCTGCAACTATAATGGAATGAGTAAAACTGCCAACTGTGTGAGTTCCTTGGTCCGACTTCCTCGTTTGGTCTCGAGGGGAAATACCAGGATGGGTATGTCTGGTGTTAGTATCAGGTAGGATCCGAATAGGTCTTTCTTACCCCTCTCTAATAGCCGTCAGTGATACCGAGTCTCTATAGGTTGTTTAGTGCCACTGCGCTGCAGCTTCAGTCCACCATACCTATGTAGGCGAGAGCCGCCGAATTCTAGCCTCGCCGTGTACTGGCCTCAGTACTGACGCTCCTCTTTTTCCTTTGCCCGTTGTCGGCACCCCCTTTTGTTTTAGCAGGTTTGAGATCGACTTCGTTAGCAGGGTTACCCTTCTGGCTTGGCCTGGGCAGGGTTATGGACGCCATTGGTTATTCTATAGGGCTCTTAGCCCAATTTGCATCTTGTCCGTACTCGGACGCTGTATCGATTTCAAGGTGATTTGGATCTTTGTATTGTATGTCTGTATTCTTGACTCGTTTAGTCGCTGTTGTCTTTATATCTGTTCTGTGGGTTCCATCGTGGACTAATGTGTAATGGTATTACTTGGTTCTCCACCCGCACGCAAGTGCCTGGTGGGCGTCCTTGAATCGTTTCTATGCGGGTTTGGCGGGAAGCGCTAAAACTTGCATAGGCTCCATAGCATAGAGGGCAGTTTGGTGTTGTGCGTAGGCTCCATAGCATAGAGGGCAGTTCATCAGCCTCAACACCATGTACCATGAAGAATGGTGTGTACTCCGTGGTGCTGTTTGGTGTTGTGCGTAGGCTCCATAGCATAGAGGGCAGTTCATCAGCCCAACATCCAGCTACTCGATCGAGAGGCCAAAGGAGGCGCTTCTTGATGCCGTTGTAGACTAGGCCATTGGCCTTTTCGACTTGATCATTGGTCTAGGATGGCTCATAGAGGCATAGCTGATGTTGATTCCCAGGTTTTCGCAGAAATCCTGGAACTCGTTCGAGGTAAAGTTTATCCTATTGTCGGTGATGATGTTGTGCGGCACCCTGAATGCGAAGACGATGGACTCTAAGAACTTGATGGCAGTAGCACCAGTTTGGTTGGTTACCGGCATGGCTTTGATCCACTTGGTGAATTTGTCGACTTTGATAAGGAGGAAGACGTATCCTCCAGGCAACAACTTCTATAGCTTGCCAACCATGTCGAGTCCCCACTATGTGAATGGCCAGGCCATGGGTATTGGTCAAAGCTCCGCGCTTGATGCGTGCAATTTGTCTGCGAATCTATGGCAGGCGTTGCATCTTTCGATGATGTGTTTGGCGTCGTGTATCATGGTTGGACAATAGAAGCCAGCTCGTAGATCTTTAGCGACAAGAGCGCGACTACTGGCGTGATGTCCATAGGTACCTTTGTGTATTCTAAGGAGGATGCCTTTGCCGTCACCGTTGGTGACGCATTGTTGAAGGGTGTCCATGATGCTTCACTTGTATACTTAGATGTTGATGATAGTGAATGCCTTGGGACGCTGCGTGATGTGTCATGTGTACATCGGGTCATCCGACAGCTTCGTGGTTAGCAGGTATGTGATTTATGGTTGAGTCCAGGATGGTTCGATGAGCATCACCTCCATGGGACCTTTGAGTGTTGGTCCTCGTACTGCTTTAGTGGATTCTTCGGCTTCTTTGGGTGGCGTAGCCCCGAAGTGCGTTGCCTCTTCTAGTGGTCCTACAGTAGGCTTCAGCTTGATGTATCGCTCACATATTTGCTCCAAGAACACACCCGGTGGCACCGGGGCGCATGTGGAGCCTATGTTGGCAAGCATGTTGGCTTCGTCATTTCTCTCGCGACCGACATGCCGCAGTTCGCAGCCAGCAAAGTCCCCTTCGAGTGCATTGTAGAGGTCGTGGTATGCGATCATTTTGTCGCTCAAGGAATCACACCTGTTCATGGTCCCTTGTACCACGAGGTTGGGGTCACCGTAGATAATGAACCGTGTTGCGCCACAGGCTTTGGCCATCCACATCCTGTGGAGCTGAGCCTCGTATTCTGCTTCATTTTTGGATGCACAGAACTTCATCTGCAACACATAACACCTCTGGTCACCCTGAGGGGATGTCAGGATGATGCCGGCACTGTCTCCTTCTAGAAGTTTGGATTCGTCAAAGTTCATAGTCCATAGATTGGACTTGTCTGGTGTATCTGGGAGTTGGTTCTCCATCCAGTGGACGAGGAAGTTTGACAGTACTTGCAACTTGATGGTTGTCCGCCGCTCGTAGGTGATGTCCTATGGGGACAGTTCGATGCCCTAGAGGGCGACCCGCCCGTTGCATCGGGGTTGTTGAGGATGTGGTTCAGCGGGGCATCGTACACCACGATTATCGGGTGCTCCTAGAAGTAGTGGCGCAACTGTCATGCGGTCATGAACATTAGGTAGGCTAGCTTATGGTAATGCGGGTACCGCTGCTTTGTGGGTGTGAGCACCTCGCTAAGGAAGTACACCGAGCGTTGTACTCCATTGACCTTGTTCTCTTCGGCTCTTTAAACCGCAAGCAAGATGCTGAGCACCTGGTTAGTGGTGGATATGTAGAGAAGCATTGGCTCCTCCTTGGGGGTCACTAGGACAGGCGAGGTGGAGAGCAGGTGCTTGACGTCTTCGAATGCTTCCTACGCCTCGTCCCGCCACTCGAACTTGTCCGTTTTGTGGAGGAGTTGGTAGAACGTTAATGCCTTCTCCCCCATCTGACTAATGAATTGGCTGAGCGTTGCGATTCGCCCAGCTACTTGCTGTACTCCCTTGATGCTCTTTGGCTTTTCCATGGCCAGGATGACCTTTATCTTTTCGGGTTCGCCTCTATTCCTCTGACGGAGATAAGGTACCCGAGTAATTGCTCGGATGGGATGCCGAAGGCGCACTTCTCTAGGTTCAGCTTGATCCTATAGAGGTCGAGGTTATCGAACGTCTCGCGGAGATCATCGATGAGTGTAGTTTCTTCCTTGGTCTTGACCACTATATCATCAATGTAGACCTAGACGTTGCAGCCGAGCTGGTTCTTTAGGCAGGCCTACATGCACCATTGGTAGGTGGCGCTTGCGTTCTTCAGTCTGAAGGGCATCATGGTGTAGTAGTAAACACCGAAAGGCATGATGAATGCTGTATTTTCTTGATCCTCCACTTTCATCCGGATCTGATGATAGCATGAGTAGGCGTCGAGGAAGCATAGGCGCTCGTATCCCGCGGTGGGATCGATTATTTGATCGATCCGTGGTAATGGCAAGTGGTCCTTCGGGCAGTGCTTGTTGAGGTAGGTGAAATCCACACACATCCGTAGGATGTTCGTGTCCTTCTTTGGAACCAACACAGGGATAGCTACCCAGGTGCTTTCGTGTTTCGCAGATGAAGTTGGCATCAAGGAGTCTGTTGACTTCCATACCAACCGCTTTTTCCCTTGGTTCTGACATTCGACGCATCGATTGCTTGACGGGTCTTGCATCAGGAGACACATTGAGTGAATGCTCGCAAATTCCATGGGAACTCCTAGCATGTCTGCAGGACACCAGACGAATATTTCCCAGCGCTCTCGGAGGAATGTGAGGAGCACGAGTTCCTATGTGGAACTCAAGTTGTTAGCAATGAGGGTCGTCTTGGTCGGGTTCGTCGGGTGGACCTGTACCGCCTTGGTGTTCATTGTGGAGTCGAAGGACTAATCTAGTGCATTCTGCTTTCTCACAGGAGGAAGATTGTTGTTCACCGACTCCTCGAGCCTTGCCAGTTCCTCTTGCATGCCGAAGGACTGGTAGATTCTGTTGAATTCCCTGTCACAGCTGTCAGACTTGGTGAAGCTCCCCTTGATGGTGATAACGTCGTTTGGTCCTTGCATCTTCATCTGGAGGTTCACATAGTGTGGTACCACCAAGAATCTCGCGAATGCTATGTGTCCAAGGACAGTGTGATGTTGAGATGGCAAGTCGACCACCTCGAACTCAAGGCATTTATGCTGGAAGTTTGCAGGTGTTAAGAAGATAACTTGTAGCCAAATTTTACCCAGGGATAAACTCCTTTCCCCGGGACAATGCCATGGAAGGTTGTCTCGGATGCTTCCAAGCTATAGAGAGTGATACACATAGCGTGTAGTGTGCTAGCTAACATGAGATTGATGCCACTTCCCCCATCCATGAAAACTCTGCTCATCTCGGAGCCTCCAATTTGAGCCTTGAGCACCAGGGGTGAATGACCTGGGTGAGGGACCTAGCACGGGTGGTCTCTTCTATCGAAGGTGATGCAGGACTTAGACCCACTAAGGTACTCAGGGGTGGACGGATCATACCCATGTTCCCGATTGCGCGTGGGTACTACTCTCCCTCATTGTTCGGTGCCGACACAACCACATGTTGCACAGGTGCTCTTAGTGGTGGTGGTGCGTCATATGCTATGGCGCCTGGTGCGGCTCCATATCCCTAATTTGTCGTGTCGCGATGCAATTGGATGTACACCTCCTAGAGCTTATGGAACTCGCGACAGACCTTAAGGAGGTGGCTGGACTTCTTCTTGCCATCACGCTTGTCAATGTAGAAGTGGACATTGCAAGGTCCAGACAGCCTCTCCATGGCGTTGGGTGTGCCAGGTGTGTCATCATGGATGCAGCGTTGCCACACTTGCATTGTTTTCCCGATGTCGCGGTAACTTCTACTACGATACCTGCGGCTGCGGTTACCATTGTCGCGCTTGTCAGCATAGCCGGCCGCAACCATGTCGAGCTCCTCGCGGTCTTCAAAATTGCGCATCCGATGTTTTCCTTGGCAATCGCGTCTATGGCCGAGATCGTCCTCGGCGTCTGAGCGAACACGGTTTTTGTTTATCGAGTCTTATTTGTCTGCCCACCGGTTCGCAATATACATCAAGTGGTCAATGGTTTTAGGCTCGGTGCATCCCAACTCCTCCCTGAGCTCTCGACAACGCATGCTATCCTTGAACGCGTCGATTGCGCGCTCCTCGGAGATGTCCTTGGCTGAGTTCTTGATGATAGACCACCGCTAGATGTAAGAGCGAAGGGTCTGGCTGGGCCTTTGGCAGCAGGCACGAAGTTCTTTGATTGATGCTGGCCACTTGTAGGTGCCCTTGAAGTTGCAGACGAAACTGTAGACCAGCTCCTCCCAGCTGCGGATTGAATCGCAAGGTAGGTTATTTAGCCAGGCTCGGGTGGTGCCCTGTAGCTGCAGCCGAAGGCAGTACATGGCTTCATTTTTGCTCCCGCCCTACGATTGACTGAGGAGATGTGATCATCTAGACAAATCTTTGGCTCATAGAGGCCTCGAACTTTGAGATGTCTGAAGTAAGTTTGAAGCCTTTCGGCATCCGAGTTTGCCGTATGGCTTTACTGAAGAAGCTGGCACCGTAGAGCTCTATTTCTTCATCCTCTGACTCTGTTGAGTAGGTGCGTTTGGCACGCATCTTGTCGACTTTGCGCTGTGTGATTTCGTCACACACGTCTTAGTTATGGCCACTTCGCCGTGGGCTGTGGCGTCGCCGCGACAGGTCATGCTCCTCTTCACTAGAGGATGGCGAGCGATTTCTCGCAAATGGGGCCTTTGATTTTTTGGTTCCGGCATTGGATCTTTTGCAAGCACATCTTCAACCAATCCGACTCCAGTGATGGCGGATCGGTGCATGGCAGATCATGGATCTCCGGCTGGTGGCTGGTTTGTCAGCAGGTACGTGGTAGCTACTATCACTGTGGTTTGCGGTGTTTTGGGGATCATGTGACCCCGACAACCCACCGATATGAACGAGAAGTCGAGAGCCTTGGTGGCCTATTCTCGGTCTTTGTCGTTGAGGTGGTCGGGCAGGGAGCATCTTTTGGCGGCTGCTGCGTAGTTGCCCTTCGAGGAGGATCCGTCGATGGAAGAGAATGCTGCCCGTCGTGATCTATACATGTAGGCGGCCTGCTTGTGTGCCATAAGTTCGGCGTTTACCACCTGCTGGCGATTGAAATCCTTTATGAGCATCCAGTGGTATCCCATCAGCATGTTGCGTGATGCATCTGCTAGGAGGGGTTTGCCTTGTAGGGCTTGCCTGACTCGTGCCCACTCGGCCTTCGAGACACGGATCTGCTGGCGATACGACCCGCTTGCGCCATTGGTGTCGGGTTGGGGGTTTCACCGTTGGTGGGGCCATTGGTGGGAGCTCCATTGGCGGGGCCGTTGGTAGGGGATCCGTTTGTTGGCCCTCCGTGGACGGTGTTTCCTTGAGTGCCTCCATCACCGCAGGTGATGATGGCGAACATGTAGTGGTTGGGGAAGCTGCTGCTCCCACAGCTTTCTGGTCTAGAGCCGTAGGTGCCGTCCACCAACGACAGATCACACAGACTGGAGTCGCAACTGTTGTTGCTATCCGTGTCGTAGGTCGACGCAGAAGTGCTGAGCTCAATCAGGGTGCCAATCGGTGGTAGGAACCATGCGACAGGTGCAATCGAAGGTGTTGGCGAGTCGTCGGGGAAGAGAAGCGTGCCGATGTTGCCGACCTAAAAGCGTAATCTCCAAATCATCATGTTGGTTCCATCTCCCCTGGGCTCGAAGGCCAAGAGAGTTCCCAACGAGTGGACGATGAAGTCAAAGGTGCCGAAGAGGAGACGGTTCTCTGCTGCAGAAGAATTGTAGATCACGGGTGATGGGGCCATCGAAGCCGCAACATCAGAGCTCCCAGTCCCCACGGTTGACGCCAATTGACGAGGGGTTAACTCGTTGATGCATGTAAAATGCATCCATGAACTTTGCACTTTATTACTTGATATTCCAACATATTTGCATCATATATGGGGTATATTCATGTTTTATAATGATATTTGGGAATAATTCACACTTCCCATATTGTTTTGGAATTAACCCTATTGAGGTAGAAAACCCCTATTTTAATGTTTGTGACTTTCAGGTATCCAAACGATGTCCAATTGACCTGAAACTTCATGGGACCTGGTATTTATCAGAACCAAGAATAATGGGCTAAAGATCCACGAGAAAATAAGACCGAGGAGGAAACAAGCCCAGCACACGTGACTAGGGGGCCTAGCTGTGGCTGATGTGCTCGTTTGCCCCTCGAGTCTCTGATGTCATCGATTCTTTCTCCCCGGAGAAGTTTCTGACCTAAAACCACGTATAAAAAGGTCTCCCGATGATTCTCGTAAGGGAGCACCACAAAAGAAAGAAACACAAAACAGAGAGGCGGGAGGTAGAAGATTGGAGGGGGAAATGTAATACCTCAGGCATTACGCTCTAAGCACGAGCCTGGATGAACCCAAAAGTGGATAAGGGATTCTACTGTAGAGGCCCAAGGCCACCCACCTGTAGGCCCGTCGAAGCGGAGCACGGCATGGTATTCTCCGACCACCCTATCCACTTTCAAGAACATCAGGACTAGAGCGTGCGGCGTAAGCGATAGGTAACGCGACCACGACATACAAAATTGAGTATGTATGCCTGCGACTTACAATAGACATCACAGTCACACCATCTAGAAAAAACAGAAACTGAAATATTCAACGCCATACTTCAAGATCCAAATATCCTAGATAGAGATAATAGTTTAGGATACATACTCATACATCAATCAACATAGTAGCAAGTAGAAGCAGAAAACATGATCCGAGTATGGATAAAAAGCAAATTTGCATAATATGCCCTAAGAATAAGCACATCCCGCCCACATATCTCATGGATCTCCATCCCCGGAATCTCTACACCGGACAGTCGTTGCCACCATCATCGGTCTCTTCGACCCAGTAGCCTTCCTAGGAGTATACCTGTCCATCTGAACCAAATATTTATCGTGTGAGACCCTAAGGGTACTCAACAAGTCTTAATGCATCTAAAGGGAAACAACCTGGGGTGACACAATTGTAGCGAAAGATAATAGCTACAAAGTTCTATAGAGACATGCTACACATCTATCCAACCAGAGATGGACGAACGCTCATTAATTAATAGCAACAGTTATATAAGAAACATGAACAACCATCGCTCGCCCTCCTTCTCGCTTATCGACGAGAAGGCAGAAGAATATCCCATCCGTTGGCAATTTTATTAACCATTACATGAGTGTTGCTCTATTTACTAGTCATGTCTTAGTCAAATCAACGGTGGTACTTTAGTTATGCTTGTCTATGATCGATAAACTGTGCTCCAAGTCATCCATAACCGCGGACATGGCTTTCAGAAATATTTACCCTGCATGGGTGCAAAAATAGCAACACACACATGATCAACCTCGAGAAGAAATAAATAAAACGCAACGAGGCCTCACGATAATGCATTCACATGATTCATAAAGTATTTCAGGGGGCCACCCGAATAAGCTACCGGCAACGAAGTTGGCTGGCTCCGAGATGGACCTAGGGCTTGCAACGACAATGGTAAACGGCTGGGAACCCAAAAGTGTGATTGGGCTTGTCGATACAGCATAAACATGGCGGGGGTCCCTACACAGTACATATCCTCCGCACACAATCGGAAATAAAGCAGTAAAGCATGGCATAACTATAGGATAGTAATAACGCCCCAAACTAATTTGTGTCCCCAAGAAATAAAGTGCAAATCAAGCTCAGGCAAAGGAGGATCCATAGTGTCTCTCGTATGTGGATAGTGCGAATAGTCAAGGAACAGGAATCAAGTACTTAGGGTCCTACGGGACACAAATGAGCTTAAAGAACCAAATAGCAGATAATGCTCACTGGTGCCTCTTTCATAATTATCCCATTACTACTCAGATTAAGTTGTTTAGGTACCTCGTTATCCAAAGACTCGCACAAACCCTACACATGCAATTCTACGACTCGCATGGCTCAAACAACTCCTGTAGTAATGGCTCATGGGATTGAGGATACAAGCTTCAGTGGGATTTAAAAGTAAAGGCTATCCAATACTTGGCATTCAACTTAATGCAATCGCAACTCAATGATGCCAGAATACAATAGAAGCATAGGTACTATATGTACACAAGCATGAGGAATTGCTTGCCTAGCAGTTCACTTGCGGAATAGGAAGGATCCGAGTAATACTCCTGAGGATCCTTGTATTCTCCCTTCTCAGTGTGTATCCAGATAAAAACCAAACACACAAGGGCCAAAATAAATACATAGCACAATCATAGAAATCATATGCAATAAGCAAACTAGTATGCCATGATGGAATGATACACAATTTACATGGCATAGCATATCATGGCATGGGTGAGGTGTGGGGTATAAGAATAAATCATGTTGTTAGTTGTTTAGTCATATTTATTGATATTTAAATAATTTCGAAATTTTAAATTTTGCAAAAATTATTTTGAATGGCATATTTGAATTCCTGGCATTTGTCTGATTAGAAAACATATACATATGCATTAATTGAAGTTATGAAACAAAAGAGGTGATTTAATCATTTTATAAAGCATTCATTATTACTACCAAAATATTTATTAATTTGCAATTTTTGACAAAATAAACAGAGAACATATTATTGTTCAGAATTTAAAAGTAAACAACTTTGGTCTTGGAAACATTTTAAAATTCATGGCAGATATGGTTTAAATCTTGGTAAAAGATTAGGATACCGTTTGACTAGGTTTGCATTCAAATTTGAAAAGTTTGCAAACCTGGGACTTTTTATACTGGGTCGACTCCTAGTCTCTAACACTGAGCGGTGGGCTCACGCACTGATTGGCCCAAAAGCTTTTCAGCTCGCTGACTGGTGGGCCACCTGGTTGGCTCATAGGAATCATATGCAACAAGCAAACTAGTATGCCATGACGGAATGATGCACAATTTACATGGCATAGCATAGCATCTCATGGGTGAGGTGTGGGGTATAAGAATAAAGCATTTTGTCAATTGTTTAGTCATATTTATTGATACTTCAATAATTTATAAATTTTAAGTTCCTCAAAAATTATTTTGAATGGCATATTTGAATTCCTGACATTTTTCTGATCAGAAAACATATATCATATGCATTAATTGGAGTTATGAAATAAAAGAGGTGATTTAATCATTTTATAAAGCATTTATTATTACTACCAAAATATTTATTAATTTGCAATTTTTGACAAAATAAACAAAGAGGGCATTATTGTTCAAAATTTAAAAGTAAACAATTTCGGTCTTGGAAACATTTTAAAATTCGTTGCAGATTTGGTTTAAATCTTGGTCAAAGATTAGGATAGGGTTTGACTAGGTTTGCATTCAAATTTGAAAAGTTTGCAAACATGTGACTTTTTATACCGGGTTAACTCCTCTTCTCTGACTCTGAGCGGTGGGCTCACGCACTGATTGGCCCGAAATCTTTCCAGGTCAGCTCATAGAAATCATATGCAACAAGCAAACTAGTGTCCCATGATGGAATGATGCAAAATTTACATGGCATAGCATAGCATGGCATGGGTGAGGTGTGAGGTAAAGCATTTTGTTAGTTGTTTAGTCATATTTATTGATATTTAAAAAATTTCAAAATTTTAAATTGCTCAAAAATTATTTTGAATTGCATATTTGAATTCCTGTCATTTTTATGTTCACAAAACATATATCATATGCATTAATTGGAGTTTTGAAATAAAAGAGGTGATTTAATCATTTTATAAAGTATTTATTATTACTACCAAAATATTTATTAATTTGTAATTTTTGACAAATAATCAGAGAGCGTATTATTGTTATGAATTTAAAAGTAAACAACTTTGGTCTTGGAAACATTTCAAAATTCGTTGTAGATTTGGTTTATATCTTGGTCAAATATTAGGATAGGGTTTGACTAGGTTTCATTCAAATTTGAAAATTTTGCAAACCTGGGACTTTTTATACCGGGTCGACTCCTAGCTTCTGACACTGAGCGGTAGGCTCAGGCACTGATTGGCCAAAAATCTTTCCAGGTCGTTGACTGGTGGGCCACCTAGTTGGCTCATAGAAATCATATGCAACAAGCAAACTAGTATGCCATGATGAAATGATGCACCATGTATATGGCATAGCATAGCATGGCATATGTGAGGTTTGGGGGTACACGAATAAAGCATTTTGTTAGTTGTTTAGTCACATTTATTGATATTTAAATAATTTCGAAATTATAAATTGCTCAAAAATTATTTTGAATGACATATTTGAATTCCTAGCAATCAGAAAACATATATCATATGCATTAATTGGAGTTATGAAATAAAAGAGGTGATTTAATCATTTTATAAAGCATTTATTATTACTACCAAAATATTAATTATTTTGCAATTTTTGACAAAATAAACAAAGAGCGTATTATTGTTCAGAATTTAAAAGTAAACAACTTTGGTCTTGGAAACATTTTAAAATTCGTTGTAGATTTGGTTTAAATCTTGGTCAAAGATTAGGATAGGCTTTGACTAGGTTTGCATTCAAATTTGAAAAGTTTGCAAACTTGGGACTTTTTATACCGGGTCGATTCCTAGCTTCTAACACTGAGCGGTGGGCTCAACCGCTGATTGGCCCAAAAGCTTTCCAGGTCGCTGACTGGTGGGCCACCAAGTTGGCTCATAGAAATCATATCCAACAAGCAAACTAGTATGCCATGATGAAATGATGCACAATTTATATGGCATAGCATAGCATGACATGGGTGAGGTATGGGGTACAAGAATAAAACATTTTGTTAGTTGTTTAGTCACATTTATTGAAATTTTAATAATTTCGAAATTATAAATTGCTCAAAAACTATTTTGAATGGCATATTTGAATTCCTAGTAATCAGAAAACATATATCATATGCATTAATTGGAGTTATGAAATAAAAGAGGTGATTTAATCATTTTATAAAGCATTTATTATTACTACCAAAATATTTATTAATTTGCAATTTTTGACAAAATAAACAAAGAGCGCATTATTGTTCAAAATTTAAAAGTAAAAAATTTCGGTCTTGGAAACATTTTAAAATTCGTTGCAGATTTGGTTTAAATCTTGGTCAAAGATTAGGATAGGGTTTGACTAGGTTTGCATTCAAATTTGAAAAGTTTGCAGACATGTGACTTTTTATACCGGGTTGACTCCTCTTCTCTGACTCTGAGCGGTGGGCTCACGCACTGATTGGCCCAAAATCTTTCCAGGTCAGCTCATAGAAATCATATGCAACAAGCAAACTAGTGTCCCATGCTGGAATGATGCAAAATTTACATGGCATAGCATAGCATGGCATGGGTGAGGTGTGAGGTACAAGAATAAAGCATTTTGTTAGTTGTTTAGTCATATTTATTGATATTTAAAAAATTCAAAATTTTAAATTGCTCAAAAATTATTTTGAATTGCATATTTGAATTCCTGTCATTTTTATGTTCAGAAAACATATATCATATGCATTAATTGGAGTTTTGAAATAAAAGAGGTGATTTAATCATTTTATAAAGCATTTATTATTACTACCAAAATATTTATTTATTTGTAATTTTTGAAAAAATAATCAGAGAGCGTATTATTGTTATGAATTTAAAAGTAAACAACTTTGGTCTTGGAAACATTTTAAAATTCATTGCAGATTTGGTTTAAATCTTGTTCAAAGATTAGGATTGGGTTTGACTATGTTTGCATTTAAATTTGAAAAGTTTGCAAACCTGGGACTGTTTATACTGGTCGCCTCCTAGTCTCTAACACTGAGCGGTGGGCTCACACGTTGATTGGCCCAAAAGCTTTTCAGCTCGCTGACTGGTGGGCCACCTGGTTGGCTCATAGAAATCATATGCAACAAGCAAACTAGTATGCCATGATGGAATGATGCACAATTCATGGCATTGCATAGCATGGCATGGATGAGGTGTGGGGTACAAGAATAAAGCATTTTGTTAGTTGTTTAGTCATATTTATTGACATTTAAATAATTTTGAAATTTTAAATTGCTCAAAAATTATTTTGATTGGCATATTTGAATACCTGGAATTTTTCTAGTCAGAAAACAAGTATCATATGCATTAATTGGAGTTATGAAATAAAAGAGGCGATTTAATCATTTTATAAAGCATTTATTATTACTACCAAAATATTTATTAATTTGCAATTTTTGACAAAATAAAGACAGAGTGTATTATTGTTCAGAATTTGAAAGTAAACAACTTTGGTCTTGGAAACATTTCAAAATTCGTTGTAGATTTGGTTTATATCTTGGTCAAAGATTAGGATAGGGTTTGACTAGGTTTCATTCAAATTTGAAAATTTTGCAAACCTGGGACTTTTTATACCGGGTCGACTCCTAGCTTCTGACACTGAGCGGTAGGCTCAGGCGCTGATTGGCCAAAAATCTTTCCAGGTCGCTGACTGGTGGGCCACCTAGTTGGCTCATAGAAATCATATGCAACAAGCAAACTAGTATGCCATGATGAAATGATGCACAATGTATATGGCATAGCATAGCATGGCATATGTGAGGTTTGGGGTACAAGAATAAAGCATTTTATTAGTTGTTTAGTCACATTTATTGATATTTAAATAATTTCGAAATTATAAATTGCTCAAAAATTATTTTGAATGACATATTTGAATTCCTAGCAATCAGAAAACATATATCATATGCATTAATTGGAGTTATGAAATAAAAGAGGTGATTTAATCATTTTATAAAGCATTTATTATTACTACCAAAATATTAATTAATTTGCAATTTTTGACAAAATAAACAAAGAGCGTATTATTGTTCAGAATTTAAAAGTAAACAACTTTGGTCTTGGAAACATTTTAAAATTCGTTGTAGATTTGGTTTAAATCTTGGTCAAAGATTAGGATAGGGTTTGACTAGGTTTGCATTCAAATTTGAAAAGTTTGCAAACCTGGGACTTTTTATACCGGGTCGACTCCTAGCTTCTAACACTGAGCGGTGGGCTCAAGCACTGATTGGCCCAAAAGCTTTCCAGGTCGCTGACTGGTGGGCCACCGAGTTGGCTCATAGAAATCATATGCAACAAGCAAACTAGTATGCCATGATGAAATGATGCACAATTTATATGGGATAGCATAGCATGGCATGGGTGAGGTATGGGGTACATGAATAAAACATTTTGTTAGTTGTTTAGTCACATTTATTGAAATTTTAATAATTTCGAAATTATAAATTGCTCAAAAACTATTTTGAATGGCATATTTGAATTCCTAGTAATCAGAAAACATATATCATATGCATTAATTGGAGTTATGAAATAAAAGAGGTGATTTAATCATTTTATAAAGCATTTGTTATTACCAAAATATTTATTAATTTGCATTTTTTGACAAAGTAAACAGACAACATATTATTGTTTAGAATTTAAAAGTAAACAACTTTGGTCTTAGAAACATTTTAAAATTTGTTGTAGATTTGGTTTGAATCTTGGTCAAAGATTAGGATAGGGTTTGACGAGGGTTTAACTCATCAATGCCCATTGTTATGGACTTGGGTTTTGGAGAAGGAGGGAGCGCTGGAGACATCTATCGGATAACAAACAAGCACACAGAGGACAAATATTTACCTAGGTTCAGGCCCCGTAGAGGTCCCTACTCCTGCTTGTCTGCTTGTGGAATTATCGAAGGAAGCGAAGGTTACAATGGTGCGCAGATGCAATCTGGCGAGGGTTGTGGAAACTAGGGTTGCGTGTGTCCTCGTCACCGCCCCCTCCCAGCCCTTATATAGGTAGGCTAGGTCTCGGGTAGCAGGTCGAGTCGGTTACAAGTTAGGATTTTCTCCTTCAAACTTTCTATCTTCAGCTTCTTCTTGTTCCTCAAGCAATCGAGAGTGCGTAGGTTACTCGAGTCCTTCATTTGGGCCTTGGCGACACCATGGGCCTTTACGTATTTAGACTGTATATACCAAGCTCGAGTACCTGTAGGGTATACCCATGTCAATAGCCCCCGAGTGTCCAGTGGAATCGCAAATTTGACTGGGGACTTTTGAAGTCTTTCGAGTGCATGAATGAGTATATTTCGACTGCTTTATTTGTGTCATAGGGATTGTTGATGTACGTGCCTGATATAACCGAAGTATCGGTATCAGTTAACCACCTTAGGGTGAAACAGCGCAATCTACTCAAACTCGAGTCCCAGGACTCGAATCCGGAAAAGTGCTGGTGTAATTCGACTCAAGCCGCGAAGGTCTTACAGAAGTCAAATTCTAGTTATATGGGTGTGAGCACTCGACGCGTCCGTCAAGGCATGTTCATCGTACCTGTAGGCACGGATACATTTCTGGTAGTGCGCAGCTAATGCGTTGCCAGGCCTTATTCAGGTCTTACCTTCACGCTGTAAGCGCGACATCCGAATTTTATCATCGCGGAGGCGATTCGGTTGACCCAGGAGACACAGTCTCTTTGTAGGGAAAATTTATGAGGCGGTGTCGCCATGAGCTTCGAGTGTGGATGTTATCAACACATAGTTTTTTGTATAAATAATCATAGGGTGCACGACCAGTGCTCCCTATGGGAGTAGCCCCCGAGTGCCTGGTTGAGTCGAAGACTCAGGCAGGGACTAAAGAACTTTCACGACTGTTGTCGTCTTTTGTTCGCTTGTTTCAGTCGAATTTGTTTTCGGCGCTCCCTATGGGAGTAACCCATGTCCAAAGTCGAATTGTGTTTCGAGTGGTTGGGTTTGGTTTGATAGTCCATGTTCCTGAAAAAGAAAAGAAAAAAATCATAGGGTGCGCGACCAGCGCTCCCTATGGGAGTAGCCCCCGAGTGCTTGGTGGAGTCGAAGACTCAAGCAAGGACTAAAGTAGTCGAAGTCTTCTGCTGCGTAGCTTTGATGACATCAGTGCTGATGATTTCATGACCTCAGTTTCCCGCGTGAGCGAGTTTGACGGGATGTGACGAGCAGTGGGTCCCACTCTCTGACTTTGATTTGACTGGGCGTGCGTAATCTTTTATATTAACTGCGTCTCCTCGATTTCCGCGCGTAATGGGAGTAGTGGAGGGACGGTTCACGCTTCCACTCCTCCACGTGTCCAGCACGATGTTTGGCACGCGTCCAGTAGGGTTTTTCTGAGCCGTTGGATTGCATCTTCCAGGCGTAAAGTAGGGGCGCTACGACGGTAATTTTCTCATCTGCTCTCATTCATCCTTTGCTTCCATCGCCATTGCCGCTGCTCCTCTGCTTTCTCTGCGCTCATTTCTTCCATGACACTAGACCAGCTTCGCTCGTTTCCGAGCTACTTCCTTCGCTCGCATTGCCGCCGCGCAATGGGGAAGAAGAAAGGAGGCGCTGCGGCTGATTCCGCGGCCACCGTTGCCGCGGGGAAGAAGAAAGGCGGCTCCGCCGCTGCGGGCACCAGCACTGCCACCGGCGGGAAGAAGAAGGCCGCGGGCACCCGCGTCACGAATGGTGCGTGGTGCCCCTCCATCATCAAGTCATCTGATCTCCATCTTCTTCGCCAAGACGGAGTACTGTCCGCCGCAGTCGCTGACGCGCGCGTCCCCAGCGGTGAGACAATTCCTTCTCCTCCCGCTGGTTTTCGAGTGATGTTTTTAGCATTCATCATTCACAGTCTCTCCTTGCCCCTTCACCCCCTTTTTTAGGGGCCTCCTTTGTTTCTACGGGCTTCAGCTCCATCAGCTGTCCCCGAACTCTATCCTCCATATCTCTTGCTTCATCACCCTCTGCGTGTGCTGGCTCGGAATCGAGCCGCACTTCGGCCTCTTCAAGCGCCTCTTCAAATTGAAGCGTCAATATGCATCTGGCTCTTTAGTCTACGATGTAGGTGGTTGCGGAATCCACATCGACCCATCCGCCACCTACTTCGACATCAAGCTCACAGCGTCCGTCCAAGGGTGGAGAGACAAATGGTTCTATATCCGCGATGAGAAGGCTAACGGTGAGCACTTCGGACTCGCGCCCTTCGATCCCACGACACCGTGTAGGAGGATGCGCTCCTGGAAGAATGTAGTCATGCCTAGCGAGTCCGTGGAGACAGATGTGCTGTACATGCGCGTCTGTGACCTCGAGAGTCGCATAGGCAAAGAGGATGGAGGCTACGCTCTCATTCGCACTTGGCTGCGCCGTCGCGTCTAGCCCCTGCAGGCCAGAGTCCATCCCATGTTTCAGTGGGCTGGCGCTGATGATGCCACTCGCGTGTCTGTCGATGGCATGTCCACGAATGAGGTGGACAAGAGGGTTCGACTGGTCACCAAGTACACCATCAAGGATGTGCTCCCCAGTGAGCCAGTTGTTCCTCCATTTGATGCTGCTAACCCTCCTCCTGAGGTATAGTTGTGCTACGCAGTAGCTAAATTTGTCGATTGCTTCTCTGTTGTTTACTTGCTTTTTGCTGAATTTGGTGTCTATATGCAGGATTGGGCGGTATCACCTTGTATGCCCCCTCTCCCTGAGGGGATTATTTCTCGCGAAGCCTTGGAAGAGGACGAGTCGGAGTCGACCGTCCCTTCTGATGTGGAGGAGGAAGCCCCCGAGTCCGGTAGTCCGGATACTCGCAAGCGTTCACGCAGCGAAGATTCCGATGCGTCATCTCCTTCGACTCCGGAAGGTACAGGTGTTTGTGCGGAGTCGCCGATACCTGCTATTCCTGTGAGCGCCGTGGCAGCATCTTCTCGCAAGAAGATGCGATTGCCAAAGGAGTCCTCGTCGGAGTCAGGGGAGGCCACCTTTGACTTTGACAAGTTTGACTGGTAAGTTTTCTAGTTTACTTGTTCTTCTCTGTTTCACCCTTGTTGGCTCGTCTCTGAGTTTGCCCTTTCTCAATATGGGTTTTGTCTTGCAGTCCAGAGGCGTCATCGTCTTCTGGCGACGTCCAATTTTTGAAAGAATCAGGAGTCGCGACCTCAAGGGCCAAGAAAGAGGTCGAGCGCGCTCCTTCCCCTCCATTGGCGGCCCACTCCGGGCACAACTCTTCCAGTTCTCCTCATGCAAGGGAGCATCGAATGGTTGCCCGGATGACGGTACAATAGACATCTTCGGAGTCATTGGAGGATCATGTAAGTGTAGATTTTCTTCTTGTAATGTAGCAGTCAATGTTCTCTATTGCTTCTGCTGATCCCTTTGTTGTGTGGTAGCTCCTTGTGAAGGAAGCCGCTCATTTGGTGGAGCAAGTTCTTCCGATGGGCCGCCAACATGCGATGCTGGAGACGCGTCATCACGTGGTTGAGAGTGAGCGTTCTACACTTCTTCTTATTCTTCCCCTTTGATATAGTCGACTGATAGTCAATTTCTTGTTTGTCGTGTAGCTGAACATAATGCCCTCCTGCACAATGCTGCCACCATGGAGAAAATCCTCGCCACGGCTGTGAAGGGTCGCGATGAGGCAATCGCGGCGCGTGATGAGGCCCAAAGGCGCGAAGAGGATCTGCGTGCCTCCTTCGCAGCCAGGGAGAAGTTGTTCGAAGAACAACTGTTCTCAATTGCCAAGGCCCTCTCAGGTACTTTGCTTGTGGATATCGTTATCCTTCTCTGCTTCGAATGGTTTTGCCGGTGGCGCTGACGTTTTGTCCATGTGCGGATTTATGTATAGATGTTGGCGATTTGAGCTTCGACCCGCAGGACCTTCGTCGCGATGACGCTCTAGCGGGTGCACTGCCAGCAGTCGAAGACCGCAGCACCGCCGTGCAGGATACGCTCTCCAAGGCCAAAGGCGTACTCAGTCGTCTTCGGGAGGAGCTGATGCCCAAAGCGGAGCTAGTCGAGAATATAGACGAGCTGGTGGAGTCACTCGCCGGAGGTGTGCCTTCCAGTTTCAAGAACTCACTCCGCGCGGCCGGCACATCCATGTCGCTTGCCATGGTGCAGGCCCACGGAGTCGAGATTGATCCTGCCACGATGTCGAAGGCGATGCCTGTTAGCGCGGACGGCCAGCATGTAGTCTTCACTCCTTTCACGACTGCCTATGGCAAATATGGGCATCATCTGATAAATATTGTTGCGAAGTATTCTGAGGAGCTGCAACACGCCAAGAAGGCAGCGAAAGCTTCAGCATCAGGGGCGGACGGAAAGTCAGTGGCATCTGACACTTCCACGTACTCGATGAAGCCCGCGAAGCCGTCGAAGTCGAAGAAGCCAGTTGCTCCTTAGTAGTCTTTGTAATAGTTGACTAGCTTATGTCCTTTGTTAAGGACATGCCTGCTGGCGAGTGTATCTGCTAATACTTTTGCTAGTCTTGAATACATCTGAACCTTTTGCCTTTGTATTGATTTGATCGTCTTATTTGTTTCTATCTTGACTTGTGGTAGGGTTCATCGAGTGATCCTTTGAGGGAAACTCAGGACTCGCCGCCTCTTGATGATACTTTGGCACCGCCGCACTCTAGGGTAGATGAATTGTCCCTGCTTTCGCGACTGCGTGACCACATGAAGCAGCTGGAGCATGAGTTGCCTGTGCTCCGCGGTAATGCGGATGTATGGAAGTCGAAGGCGGAGAAAGCCGCCACCCGAGAGCAGTATCTGCTTGGCGAGGTGACGCAGCTGGGTGACCAATTCAAGTGTTAGTTTGCTTGCTCTTATCTCTTACCAATTCAAGTGACCAATTCAAGTGTTAGTATCTGAACATTTATCGGACGATGTTTCCGCTGGATGTTACTCCATCAAGCCTGTTGGCGCTCCTTGCCAAGTTTCAAGATCTGTCTGCGGTTCGCGAGTGTGTGAGGCAACAGTTGGTGGCTGGTGCCAACGTCGCTCTATCGTTGGTGCGACTGCACAGGCCTGACGTAGATGTTGCGGCAATCGCGTCTGGGCCACCTGCACCACCAGCAGGTTCTGCCTGGAATATGGTGCCGCACTACCAGGCGGTGGATCGCACAGCAGAAGAGATTGTCGACTTTTTTGAGGAACAAACCAACGTTCTCTTGCTGCAGTAGTAGCTTAGTTTGTATCCTGCACATAAGTGTACTCGTGTTGTAAAATTCGTATAAATGTTGTAAATAATTTGAATATGCATAAAGAGCTTTATTAGCATGAAGTGTGTTGCACTATGCGAGTCCTTTTCGTTAGCCTGGCCATGCTCTTATCTCAGTCCCTTGTCAACCTGTCAAGTGCATTGCAGCTGGGTTGATGTTGTGTTAAGGGTTTCGATTGATGTACCAGCTACTCAGGATATCGCATTTTGGTTCGAAGAACAGATGTATATAGGGTGGCGCAGCCCCCGAGTAGATAAATTGGAAAAGTAAAGGAGAACAAAGAGTATTGGGGCACTTAGCTTTATTTATTCGAAGAACAGTGCGAGGTACAATGTGTGGCTAAGTAGCCTTGGCTGAGTAGCCTTATTTGCAATGTAAAAAGTAAAAACGACTAGGGGTAGAAGCGTCGTAGCTATGCGACGTTCCAGGGGTTGGAGTATGTGACTCCTGTCTCTAAATCTTGAAGGCGATAGGCGCCACCTGGGATTACTTCTGTAATCACGTACGGTCCTTCCCAGGGGGACTCGAGCTTGAGATGTCCCTGTTGCTTCAGTCGCAGGACCAGGTCGCCTTCGACTAAGGATCTAGGGCGAAGCCTCCTACTATGGTAGTTGCGCAGGTTCTGCTGGTAGATCGTGGATCTTTCCGTGGCGATTTCCCTTGCCTCGTCAAGGAGGTCGACGGAGTCTTCGAGTGCGAGGGATGACTCTTGTTCGTTGTAAGCGACCACGCGCGGCGCCTTGTACCGTACCTCGGCGGGTAGCACTGCCTCGGCTCCGTGCACCATAAAGAATGGCGTGTAGCCCGTGACACTGTTTGGAGTTGTGCATAGGCTCCACAGTACGGATTGTAGTTCGTCCGGCCAGCAACCCACGGCTTGTTCGAGTGGCCGGAGGAGTCGCTTCTTGATGCCACTGCAAACGAGCCCGTTTGCTTTTTCCACCTGATCGTTGGTCTGTGGGTGCGCTACCGAGGCGTAGCTGATGTTGATGCCCAAGTTCTCACAGAATTCTTGGAACTCCTTGGATGTGAAGTTCGTCCCGTTGTCGGTGATGATGCTGTGCGATACTCCGAAGCGGTAGACGATGGACTCGAAGAACTTTACTGCGTTGTGCCCTGATTGGTTGGTCACTGGCATGGCCTCAATCCACTTGGTGAATTTGTCGACTGCGACCAAGAGGTAGATGTAGCCTCCTCGTGAGGACCTTGGAAGTTTGCCAACCATGTCGAGTCCCCATTGCGCGAAGGGCCAGGCCAATGGGATTGGCCGTAGCTCTGTGCCAGGTGCGTGCGGCTTGTCCATGAATCGCTGGCAAGCGTTGCGTTTTTGGACGATGTCCTTGGCATCATGCATGGTCGTAGGCCAGTAGAATCCAGCTCGTAGAGCTTTGGCAACGAGGGCATGACTGCTGGCATGGTGCCCGCAGGTCCCTTCATGGATGTCGAGGAGAACAACTCTTCCATCGGCCGTGGAGATGCATCATTGGAGTACTCCTGTGATGCTGTGTTTATACAGTTCGCCGTTGATAACAACGAATGCCTTGGATCGTCGCGCGATGTGCTGTGCATCCGTTGGATCGTCCGGTAGCCTCATGCTGAGGAGGTACGTGATGTACGACTGCGTTCAGGATTACTCAATCATCATGACGCTCATTGGTCCCTCGAGTCCTGTGTCCAGCTCCAAGTCATCGAGTGCCATTGACTCATTGGGTGGCATAGCCACCGAGTCCGTTGCTGCGCTTGTTTTCTTTTCTGCGGCCTTTCGCTTGATGGAGCGTTCGCAGATGCGCTCGAGAAATACCCCAGGTGGTATGGGGGCGCAGGTAGAGCCTATGTTGGCGAGTGCGTCCGCCTCTTCGTTGCTTTCGCGACCTACGTGCTGCACCTCGCAACCGTCGAAGTCTCCTTCGAGTGTGTTGTAGAGGTCGCGGTACGCGATCATGTTGTCATTCAGTGCGTCGCACTCATGCATGGTTTGGTTGACGACCAACTTGGAGTCGCCGTATATGATGAGCCTCTTGGCGCCGCAGGCTTTTGCCATCCTCATCCCGTGCAACAGGGCCTCGTATTTAGCCTCGTTGTTGGAGGCTGTGAACTGCATTCGTAGGATATACTTCAGCTTGTCCCCTTGAGGTGATGTCAGTATGACACCTACGCCTAGTCTGTCCTTCCTCTTGGACCCGTCTAAGTGCATTGTCCAGAGGTAGGACATGTCTGGTTTGTTCGGGAGCTGGTTCTCCATCCAGTGCACGAGGAAGTCAGGGAGAACTTGCGACTTGATTGCGTCGCGCTTTTCGTATGTGATTTCTCGTGGAGACAATTCTATTCCCCAAAGCGCGACTCGTCCCGTGGCGTCGGGGTTATTGAGGATATGCCCCAACGGGGCGTCATTGACCACCACGATTGGGTGTTCCTAGAAGTAATGGCGCAGTCGCCGGGCGGTCATGAAGACACCGTACGCCAGCTTCTAGTAGTGCGGGTACCGCTGTTTTGTTGGTGTGAGGACCTCGCTGAGGTAGTATACTGGGCGTTGTACGCCGTGGACCTTCTTTTCCTCAGCTCGCTCGATGACGAGCACTGTGCTGACCACCTGGTTGGTGGCGGAGATATACAGCAACAGTGGTTCCCTTTCTCGTGGGGTCACCAGCACTGGCGAAGTGGATAGCAGGCGCTTGAGGTCTTCAAATGCTTCGCGCTTCATTGGTCCACTCGAATTTTTCAGCTTTGCGGAGGAGCTGGTAGAAGGGCAGCGCCTTTTCACCCATCCGACTGATGAATCGACTGAGGGCCGCGATTCGCCTAGCCAGCTGTTGAACACCCCTTATGTTTTTTGGCTTCTCCATGGCCAGTATGGCTTTTATTTTCTTCGGGTTTGCCTCGATTCCCCTCGTGGAAATGAGATACCTGAGTAGCTGCCCAGATGGTACGCCGAAGGCGCATTTGTCCGGATTGAGCTTGATCCGGTAGTGGTCGAGGTTGGCGAAGGTTTCGCACAAATCGACGATTAGGGAGGCTTCCTCCTTGGTCTTGATTACGATGTTGTCGACATAGACTTGAATGTGGCGGCCCAGTTGTTCCTTGAGGCAAGCCTGCATGCACCGCTGGTAGGTGGATCCCGCGTTCTTTATCCCGAAGGGCATTGTGTTGTAGCAGAACACACCAAAGGGCGTTTTAAACGCTGTTTTCTGTTTATCTTCCTCCTTCATTCGAATCTGATTATAGCCTGAGTAGGCGTCGAGGAAGCAGAGGCGCTCACATCCCGCGGTGGAGTCGATGATCTAGTCGATGCGCGGCAACGGGAAGTGATCCTTTGGGCAGTGCTTGTTCAAAGAGGTGAAGTCCACGCACATCCGCAGGACATCTGTGTCCTTCTTTGGTACCAGCACCGTGTTGGCGAGCCAAGTGCTTTCCTTGATCTCGCGTATGAACTTGGCTTCAAGGAGTCTGTTGATCTCCATTCCAACTGCCTGCGCTCGTGGCTCAGACAATCGTCGAATTGTTTGCTTGACTGGCCTTGCGTCGGGGTTGACGTTGAGTGCGTGCTCGGCGAATTCCCTGGGAACTCCTGGCATGTCCGCAGGACACCAGGCGAAAATTTCCCAGTGCTCACGGAGGAATTCGACAAGCGCGAGTTCCTATGCTGGACTCGAGTTGTTGGCGATGAGAGTCGTCTTGGCGGGATCCGATGGGTGGACCTGTACCTTCTTTGTGTGCACCGATGAGTCAAAGGAGAGATCGGGTGAGCTTGGCCGGCTCAGCGGAGGCAGACTGTTGTATGTCGACTCCTTTAGTCTCGCGAGTTCCTCCTGCATGCCAAAGGACTGGGAAATTCTGTTGAATTCCCTGTCCCAACTGTCAGATCTCTCGAAGCTCCCGTTGATCGTGATGACACCATTGGGACCTGGCATTTTCATCTGCAGGTAGGCGTAGTGGGGTACTGCCATGAACCTGGCGAACGCGACGTGCCCGAGGATGCAGTGGTACTATGAGGGCCAGTCGACGACCTCAAAGTCGATGCGCTCACGCCGGAAGTTCTTCGGCATGCCGAAGATGACATCGAGGTTGATTCTGCCCAGGGGGTATACGCCTTTCCCTAGGACGATGCCGTGGAACGTTGTGTCCAAGTCCTCTAGGCAGGTTAGAGGGATTCTAATTGCTCGCAAGGTACCCGTGAATATAAGGTTGATGCCGCTCCCACCGTCCATGAAGACGCGGCTCATGTCGAAACATCCGATTTGCGCCTCGAGTACGAGGGGGCAATGGCCTGGACAGGGTACCTGAGGCAGATGGTCGCGTTTGTCGAAGGTGATGCAGGACTCGCTTCCACTGAGGTACTCAGTGGTAGATGGTGGTGAGTGTGTGGCCAAGTTGACTTGGCGAGTGCTGGCCTTCTACACCCTATTGGAGGGGTGTCCCTTTTGGATCATCATGGTGCCCATGACTCGTGGGTACGGTTCGCCTCCATGGTGCTGGTCCAGTGCAACTGCATTCGGGGGTGGCCCAGGTGGTGGTGGTGGTGCGCCATGTGCCACGGCGCCTGGAGCGGCTCCGTAGCCTCTTTCGACTGCATTGCGGTTCATCCGAACCAATCCCTCATGTAGCTTGAGGAAGTCGCGGCAATCCTTGCGGAGGTGGCTGGACTTCTTCTTGCCATCATGCTTGTCGATGTAGAAGTGTACCGTGCATGGTCCGGACAGTTTGTCCTCAATGGAGCTCGCGGGTGCCTCATCGCGAGTGCGGCATTGCCATACTTGCGTGGTTTTCCCAGAGTCGCGGTATCCGCCGCTATGGTATCCGCTGTTGCGATTATCGTCGTGTCTGTCGGCATACCCAGCCGCGACCATGTTGACGTCGTCGCGGTCATCGTAGATGTGCATGCGACGCTTGCCTCAGCGATCGCGTCTGCGCTCGAGTTCCGCCTCCTCGTCGGAGTGAATGTGATTCTTCACCGAATCTTCTCCATTGGCCCACCGATTTGCGATCTCCATCAGGTGGTCGATGGTCTGGGGCTTTGAGTGGCCCAGCTTCTCCCTTAGTTCTAGGCGGCAGACGCCACCGTTGAATGCATCAATCGCGCGATCCTCCGAGATGTTCTCTGTGGAGTTCTTGATGATGGACCACCTTTGGATGTAGGAGCGCAGCGATTCGCCAGATCTTTGCTGGCAACATCTCAGCTCTTTGATTGATGTGGGCCGCTTGTATGTGCCCTTAAAATTGCACACGAAGCTGTAAACCAGCTCATCCCAACTGAGAATAGATCCGCGTGGAAGGTTGTTGAGCCATGCTCGGGCGGCGCCCTGCAGCTGTGTAACAACCTCGGACCCTACGCTCTAAGTTCAAGCCTAGATGAACCAAAAGTGGTTAAGGGTTTTACAGCGGGGGCCCAGGGCCACCCACGTGTAGGCCCGTCAACCGTCCTAACCACTTCCAAGAACATCGGGACAAGAGCGAGCGGCGTAGGCAACAGGCGAAGAGATCAAATACATACACAAGTGAGTATGTATGCAGGCTACCTTACAACAGTTCTCAGAGCCATACCATCTAAAAGAAATAGAAATATTGCAACGCCATATGGCAAGATCCAAATATCCTAGATAGATATAATAGTGTAGGATAGCTCCTCATACATCAATCAACAGAGTATCAAGCGGAAGCGGGAAACAAGATCCGAGTACAGACAAGAAGAAAATCGGCATAAGATGCCACATAAATAAGCACATCCCGCCCATAGATCTCACGGATCCCCATCCCCAGAATCTCTACACCGAGTGATCGTTGCCAACATCATCTGTATCCTCCACCCAGTATCCATCTTGCGAATACACCTGTTCATCTGAATCAAACAATTTATCGTGTGAGACCCTAGGGGTACTCAGCAAGTATTTATGCCTCTAAAGGGGACATATACCTGGGGTGACGCAATTGCAGCAAAAGAGAAATAACTAACAAGCCTATAGATACTCGCTAACCATCCGCCTAACCAATGATAGGCGGATGTCCGTTAATTAGAAACAACAGTTATAACAGTATAAAGTAACAGATCCATCCTCCTTCTCACTTACCAACGAGAAAGCGGACGAACAACCCATCTGTTGGCAGTTTTATTAACCATTCCATGAGTATTGCACTGATTACTAGTCAGATACTTAGTCAAATTAAAAGTGGTACTTTAGTTATGATTGTCTATGATCGAGAAACTGTGCTCCAAGTCGTCCATAACCGCGGACACAACTTTCATAAAGATTTACCCTGCAAGGGTGCACAAATAGCAACACACTCGATCAACCTCGGAAAAACAAACTCAAAACCCAACGAGGCATTCACGAGAAAGCGATCACAGGATTCATAAAATATTTCAGGGGGCCACACCATTAAGCTACCCGCAACAAAGTTGGCCGACTCCGAGACGGACCCAAGGTTTGCATCAATGGCTGTAAACGATTGGGAACCCGAAAATGTGACTGGGCTTGTCGATACCGCGAAAACACTCCTCATACAAAACTGTACAGGTGCTCCACACACAATCTTAATAAAACAGTAACATGGCATAAGTACAGGATAGTAAATAAAACCCCAAACTAGTTTGTGGCCCCAAGAAATAGAAATGAATCAAGCTCTAGCTCGGGGGGGTCCATAAGGCCTCCCGGATGTGGATAGTGCAAAAATAGTCAAGGAACAGGAATCAAGTACTCGGGGTCCTACGGGACACAAGTGAGCATGAAAAACCAAATAATAGATGTTGCCCACCGGTGTCTCTTTCATTAGTTATCCCATTACTACTTAGGTTAAGTGGTTTAGGTACCTCGTTATCCATCAGACACTCACATACCCTACACATGTTGTTCTACGACTCGCATGGCTCAAACAACTCCTGTAGTAATGGCTCATAGGATGGAGGAACAAGCTTTGGTGGGGTTTAAAAGTAAAGGCTATGCAGTACTTGGGATTCAATTTAATGCATTCGCGACTCCATGATGCAAGAATAAGATAGAAGCAATAGGTACTATATGTATGCAAGCATGTGGTAGTGCTTGCCTGGCAGCTCAGTTGAAGCGAGAGATGGATCTGGGTAGTACTACTGGGATTCCTGATAATTCCCCTGCTCGGCGTCTATTCGAAAGAAGAACCAAACAAACAAGAACCAACATAAATAAAGTGCACAGGCATATGAGTAAAATGTGACATGCAACCAAGCATGCCATGATGAATGATGCACAATTTACATGGCAATAATGCAGCATGGCAAGGGTGAGGTGTGGGGACAAGAATAAATCATTTTATTATTTATTTGGTCAAGTTTTATTACCATAAACAGTTCTGATTATTTAATATTTATATGATGCATGCTTCAATTCATATCATGGAATGCATAAACAGAACGGGCTCGTCACGCTGATCGATTTAGACATATTATTTGTCAAATTTGGAGTTATAGAATTAAAGTTATTAATTAATTAAGAAAAGGCATTTTTATTGCAATTAAACAATTTCGAAAATTTAAATTAGACAAACTTTATTTTGGATGGCATATTTGAATTCCTCATATTTTTCTGATTCAAAAACATATGTTATTTGTATTATTTGGAAATGTCAATAAAAAGTTATTTAATTTCTGGATTTTAAAAACATATTTGCATTTTCTGGATTATTTTTATTATTTAGAAAATATCACAGAGACTTTTTGTACTCAGGAGAAACTTTCCCGAGACGCTGACGGGTGGGGCCGTCGCTGACTCAGCACAAGGTGGGGCGCAGCGGCCTGGGCCGGCTTTTCTCACCGTGGAGACCTTACCCGCAGTCAGTGACTGACGTTCCCGGCCGGATGCGGGGCCACACGCGCGCGCGGCCCGCAGGCGTGGGACACGTGGGCGAGGCTGGGGCACGAGGGGCCTGTCCATGGCAGACAAAATCTGCCAGGGGGTTTTATGCAAAAAGACCAACGAATCTGAAATTCGATCCACTAACACGAGCTAGCTCGTCTGATCTTTGGTTGACGATGGAGAGAAAAACTTTGGGAATTTCGTGACGCCTTCAAAAGCAAAGTTACGAAGAAAACCAAGATCTACAAGTACCTTGTTTGGTGTTTCGGCGGGGGTGGGCTGTAACGACGGTAAAAACATGATGAACAGAGGGTGTCTCTACGGTTCAAAACTGACGGAAAGTTTCAGAAAAAGGGCTGAGATCGGGCTGGGTTGCGACGACGATTGCGACCGAACGGCGGTGAATTTCGCCCTGCCGTAAAAAGGAAAGATGAAGAGGATTGATCGGGCTTCAACTTCCGTTCAGCAAGTTCACACGGAGGCGGACCACATCGACCGGAAACTGCGGAAGAACAGAGGGTGCGCGCGGGGTTCTCTGCTGCTGTTGTCTACGAGCGCGACGGCTGCTGTCTGCGTGGCGCGTGGCGGCGGGGCTTCATGGTGACCAAGCGATGATGGCGGGGAACTGCGAGGCCACTGGGTAATGGGAAGAGGGAGCTCACCCCGGTGTGCTGCAGTTCTTGGCGAGCCCGGAGAGGAAGTAGAGAAGCGGCGCGGCAACACGGTCGGTGACGGCGGTGGTGGCCGCAGCGTCGTGTCCCAGCGTGCACGGCTCGACGTTGGCGTCTGCGTGTTCGGACTCGGCTTGCACTTCCTGTGCCTCCAAGGTGCAGGCTCCTTGTCTAGGCGACGTAGGCATCGGAGAGGAAGTAGACGAGCAGGAGATCGACTAGGCAGAGAGGTGGTCGGAGACGTTGCAGCTAGGTGTAGGACATGGCTGATGGTTTGCTTGGGGAGGAGGTAGGTGCCCTCCCAGATCTCGATCTGGGAGTGGTTGGGAATGAGGATGAGAGGCACACGCTGCTGGTGATGGTTGCTTTATGCACGAGGAGAGGGAACACGGGCTCTGCGTGAGTGCGGTGGAACACGTGGACGAGGAAGAGAAACACGAGGGAAAGAAAAGAGGCGTGCAGCAGCGTCGGGTTTAGGATGGGAGGGGGTGCGCTGCAGCTGGGCGAGAGCTGCCAACGGCCAGACAGGGCAGAGGCGCGCTACGACTGGCTCTGCTGTGCCAAGTCGCGCTCGGCAGGGAGGTCCAGGTGCATGCCTGCGGTTCAGCACAGGGAAAAAGAGAGGGAGGGCTCGGCTTGGACAGCTAGGGACCCTAGGTTAGGATGTTAGTCTAGGGTTTAGGCTAGGTTGAACCAAGGGGATTAGTCTAGATATTGACCTAGTTAGCTAGGGTTTAAGAGGGAGAGGGAGCGACAGATAGGTTTAGATGAATAGATAGCTAGAGAGAGGCTTTGTCTGAAAAGGAGATGTGGCATGTACTCCATATGCCATATGTATGCACTATGGTTAGCAAAACAAGGAGAGGAGATGCCCCTAGATGGGTTGGTTTGAAACTTGAATGGATTTTCAAAGAATCCATGTTCCACTAAAAAAACAAAGAAAAAGCCAAAAGAAAAAAGGGAAAGATGACCTTGCATGGCCCATGCATAAATAAATAAATGCCCCTCTAGTAGTGAAAACCACTAGACTTTCTCACGGCATTTATATAAGCAAGATTCCAAGAATTTGAATATGGCCCAACAAGGAAAAAGGAAGCTTGTTTACCCCATGGACTAAATAAAAGATCATGCATGAATAGAAGGTGGCCAAGCTTGTGTGTGTGTGAGCCACTAGCATAATATGGCCAAGGTTATATTCTTACATGAGCATTTATTTAAATTCAAACCATATGTAAGCTTGACAAGGACTTTCTACCCACATAGCATGCACAGGTGGCCATGTGGCTCTCCACATATCAATAATGTGAAAACAACAGGATGTATATACGGGAGCATGTGGAATTATAAGTGGATCCATCCCAACCCACATGAGCTAGAGGTAAAACCAAATAAATTGCAAGGCTCACATATAATGGGATGGTGGAATAATGGGGTGGTGACAAGAAAGGTGGTGGAGTTAATAAAAGATATGCCCCCAACTCAACTTGGGCATCAAGCATTTATCAAGAACCAAATACAATATATCAAGAGGCAAAATACAATTAATAGTGCATATGAGACAAGAACCAAATAAAAAAAGGTTTTATATGATGCTCAAATGCAATGTGGCACGATGACATGGGCATGATATAATTATGATGCAACAATTATATGTAGGAAGTAGCATTTTATTATTAGACCATGTAGCATTACAGATGTTAGACAAATGGGATGCTACAAGCTGTAGCTGCAAGCATTGCATGGCCATGCTTCGACTGCCTCCGTGGAGCCTGACGGAGGAGATGTGGTCTTCCAGCCAGATCTTTGGGTCTTGTAGGACGTCAAACTTCGGGTTCTCCGACGGGAGTTTGAACCCTTTGGGCATTCGCTTCTGCCTGATGGATCTGCTGAAGCATCTAGCGCCGCAGAGCTCCAAATCTTCTTCTTCCGTGTCAGTCGACCGAGCATGTCGTGCCCTTGATTTATCGATCTTGCGCTGCGTGAGGTCGTCGCGTGCATCATAGTCATGGTCGTGTCGCCGTGAGCGGCGGCGTCGAGATAGGTCATGACTGTCGTCGCTGGACGAGGGCGAGGAGTAGCGCTTTGCCCTTCTTCAGGTCTGCTGTTGGCTCCTTGTCGAGGGCGGCCTCGATTAATCCCAAGTCCGCGATCGTAGATTGGTCTGCTGACCTTTTACGTGCTTTGAGTTGCGCGATTGTTTGTAGTTGGCGCTTGAATTCTTCCTTCAGGAGCCAGTGATAGCCCATCAGTAGTTCTTGCGGGGATCCGAAGGGTAGAGGAGCGCCTCGTAGGGCCTCGCGGCAGCAAGCCCATTCTTGCTCGTTGAGCCTGATCACGACGCGTTCGCCGGTTTGCTCATTTATTATGGTTGGAGGTTCGACTGCTCCTCCATTATCAACGGGGGTACGATTGCCACCGTTGCCTCCATTGCCACCGTTGTCGGCGTTGGGTGGGTCGGTTGCGTTACCGCGATTGCCACCATTGCCGGCGTTGGGCGGGTCGGTCTCGTTACCACGATTGCCGCCGTTGTCGCGATTGGCAGAGGTATCGCCTGCGTTGATGATGGCGCACATGAAGTGATTGGGGAAGCTGCTGCTTCCGCAACTCTCAGATCCGGAACCGTAGGTTCCATCTTCAATGGCCAGATCGCTTAGATCGGAGTTGCAACTACTGTCGCTGACCGTGTTCTCGACTATTGTCGAGGTGTTCAGCTCACTGAGGGTGCCGATCAATGGAGGGAACCATGATGTTGGGGCAATCGATGGTGCCGTCGGCTGATCAGGCATGCGAAGTGTGCCCATCTGACCGACTTGGCAGCGAAAGCTCCCTATCGCCAGGCTGATTCCGTCACCTACAGACTCGAAAGGCCGGGCGAGTGGCTGGCGTGTGGACGGTGAAGTCGAACACACCGAAGAGCTGGCGGATCTCCGCTGTTGCGGAGTTGTAGATCACGGTCGATGGGGCCGAAGAAGCCGCAACATCAGCACTCCCAATTCCCACAGACGGCGCCAATTGACGAGGGTTTAACTCATCAATGCCCATTGTTATGGACTTGGGTTTTGGAGAAGGAGGGAGCGCTGGAGACATCTATCGGCTAACAAAAAATCACACAGGGGACAAAGATTTACCCAGGTTCAGGCCTCGTAGAGGTCCCTACTCCTGCTTGTCTGCTCGTGGAATTATCGAAGGAACCGAAGGTTACAATGGTGCGCAGATGCAATCTGGCGAGGGTTGTGGAAACTAGGGGTGCGTGTGTCCTCCTCACCGCCCCCTCCTAGCCCTTATATAGGTAGGCTAGGTCTCGGGTAGCAGGTCGAGTCAGTTACAAGTTAGGGTTTTCCCTTTCAAACTTTCTATCTTCAGCTTCTTCTTGTTCCTCAAGCAATCGAGAGTCCGTAGGTTACTCGAGTCCTTCATTTGGGCCTTGGCGACACCGTGGGCCTTTACGTATTTAGACCGTATATACCAAGCTCGAGTACCTGTAGGGTACACCCATGTCAGGGTTTGACTAGGTTTGCATTCAAATTTGAAAAGTTTGCAAACCTAGGACTTTTTATACCAGGTCGTATCCTAGTCTCTGACACTGAGGGGTGGGCTCACGCGTTGATTGGCCCAAAAGCTTTCCAGGTGGCTGAGATAAATCAAAAGGATAAAAGGGGGTCTACCGGAGATCGAACATAGGACTTAAAGGTTAAGACCCAGTTCAGATTCGACTTGGTGACCAACTAGTCTATGCTGAGGTTTCTGTTGGATTCCAGTCCTGCATCGATAATAGGTAGCTGCCGGAACGTTAATACTAAAGAAACTGAACTTGCAAGACTGCATCTTGACAGCAAAATCGACGCGACTTAGAACGAGGATTCCTGACTCGTTTCTTCACGAAAACGGGCATGGGATGGCTTGTTCAAGAGCTGGAACATCCAGGTACATATTCGCTTCATCGGGGGCGGCAGGCACGAGCACTGTCCAAAGCGAGCTTGCAGCAAACCACAGCATGACGCGATGGCGTAGAACAAGAAAGGCGGCGGAAAAACTTAATGACAACGATGGTCTTAGGAAGATCTCGATGGGGCTGGTTGGGGAGGTCGCCTGACTTGCTGTTGCTGCTCCACGAGCACTGAGGCGCGCACGGTGAGGACGGTATGGACAACATCTGCGAGGGTTCTGGTGCACAGAAGCAGGCACGGCGGGCGCTCGACGAAACGTACTCAAGCTAGGTCCAGATAGAGGACGAACGGGGATATGTTGGAGGTTGGGGTGCTCAGCGTGCCTCTCCTGGTCTAGCCCAGCTAGCCGGAGTGGAGGAGATTGGTGGCAGGGTTGATGTACATGGGGCTTCGGGTCCTGCGGGTACACGGCGTCGACGGTGGTTTTCCAGCGGTTCTAGCGGCGGTTCGCGGGTTCTAGGTGTTGTAGGGGAAGAAGAGGGTGCCTAGGACACCTCTGCCCGGCCTTGTGTTGCACCAGGTCGTCGAGATTGAAGAAGACCAGAGGCTAGGGTTTTGGTGTAGACATGGTTGCCATGGGAGAGGTGGAGCTCGACTTGGAGAGGAAGGAGAGGTGCAGGGGCGACCAGATCTCAATCTAGTCTTCCTGGGGTGGCTGGTTATTAGTTGAGGGGATAAGAGGAGGGGATGAAGAAGCACATGGTTGTGTAATTAGCTTTGGCAAAATAGAGAGAGGAAGGAGGGTATCTCGGGTGGTCTCTCTCCACCTTTTCTTGCTATCCACCGAAGAAGGGAAGCAGAAGGGGGACCAGAGGGAGGTGGTGCTGATCAGCTTGGAGGCCAAGAAAGAGAGGGGAGGAAGCTATGTGGAGATGTAGCTTACTCTTGGCCATGTGTGCCATAGTTTATATGTTGGGTTTAGGAGTACATTAGCTAGCTAGGAATATGATAAAGAGAGAGAGGAGATTCACATGCATGGATGGTGTGGTGCGATCATGCACTTGCACATGCATGGGTTTTAGGCTAGATATATACTAGCTAGGGCTTAAGTAGTGTTTAGTGATACACACATATACACTTGTGTGCTAGGGAGATATGGGGCCTCGGGTAGATAGGTTTTGTTATTTTAATTTGCTTTTATATGATTTGTTTGGTTTGTATTTATTTAAAACAATTTGTAAAAAATAGGTTTCCAAAAGACCACAAACTCCAATAAACCAAAGAGAACAACTAGGAGGAATAAAGGTGGCCCATGGATATTTATTTGAAAATGGTTCAACTTGTAGAAATTTTAATCAAACAAGCTTCCTTCAACATTCAAATAAAATCCACAAGAATGAGGAAGTGGTGAACTTGCATGGGCCATGCATGAAGAATACTTGCCACATTCATTAGTTATGAAAACAACTACATATACATATGGGCATCTATTACATACATGCACATCAATATTCAAATAAAGACCACACCACAAGCTATAAGCTTGATGAACATATGATAAGGGTGGAATTAAGCATAATTGAATATAATAGGCCATGCTAGTGTGTATGTCCCACTAGAAGGTCATTTGGCCACAATTATATTTAAAAAATGCTCAATTATCCCCAAAACAAACCATATGGAAGATATATGAAATATTCTACTCACATGGCATGCAAAGGTGACCATGAGGCTTCCCATAGTTATTATTGTGAAAACAATAGAGATCATATATGGGAGCATGTAGATTTAGAAGTGGATACATCTTATTACATATGAGCTGGACCTAATACCCAAAGAAATGCAAAGGCCCATATATAGCTTGGATGGAGGAATTATAAGTTGGTGACAAAGATAAGGTGGTGGAGTAGAGAAAAGGTATGCCCCCAACTCAACTTGGGCATCAAGCATTTATCAAGAACCAAATACAATGTCTCAAGAGGCAAATACAATATATAATGCATATGGGATAAGAACCAAAAAGAGGGGTTTTATATGATGCTCGAATGCAAGGTGGCATGGTTAAATGAGCATGATATAATGATGATGCAACAATACATGTAGGAAGTAGCATTTTCTTATTTAATCATGTAGCATAAAAATGTTAGACAGATGGGATGCTACAACTCTCCCCCACTAAGCATGAATCTCGCCCCACGATTCTAGGAAGAAGAAGACTCAAAGAGAACAGTGTGGGGAATATGCCCTAGAGGAAATCATGGTTGATGATATTTCCCAAAGTATTCATAAAGTAAAGTCGTCCTTGTATGAACATCATATATGTATCACTGAATACGTGATTCAGTTGTGGGACTATATATTCATGATTGTTCATACTAGATTGTCCTTGGTCGTTGAGGTTGTGCTGGACACACAACTTAGACCAATGTGCAAGATGGTTGATGACACGGTTCCACTTGTCATGGGCATGGTGATGCTATTCCGACTTACACTGATTCGGCTAAAGAGTTTAGCAAGTCGGACTGACCCACAGTTGAGATGCAACGAGCATGTTGTCATTTGCAGTCTCAAGCAATGGAATCCTTTGACATGAGGTGATTGCATGATCTGAGTTGTGGATCACCAACTTAGGTTCTATCAAACGTTGTTCCGTAAATGGGCAGTTATAAAGGTAGAGTTCGGGTTGGTTGTGAAGCAAGCTGCGTGACGTGGATTACCAAGATGGGATTTGCCCCTCCGTAATGGAGAGATATTCTCTGGGCCCTCTCGTGTGATATGGTTCGGAAGCATGGCCATGCGCTACTCAGTTAAGTGTTAACTGATGAGTCGGACTAAGAGTTAGTCCAGTGAATCACATATCATGGTACGAGAAGAGAGTTAAGCTATTAAAGGGATGGCAACTACTCGCCTATAGCTTAACATATATCGTGTGGCAAAGGGACTTGGACGAAAGTCACATTGAAGGTTCGTCTTTTGACTTTACGACACTTGGGAGTTGGCACGTCTTGCTAGAGGCCGCTACCATCTATCGACTTGAGACCGAGTGTTCATGGGAGTGAGTTGGACTCAAAGCCATGATGGGATACTTGGAGGAGTAGCTCATGTCGTGTCCAGGTGTACGTGAACCTACGGGGTCACACACTTAAGGGTAAGGAGCCCATGTGGATTAGATCCATGTGGAGATTGGAGTACAGCCTAGATGGGCCTCAAGAGTTGAGCCCAACTAGGCGTGTATATAAGTGGAGTGACAAGGGATAGTCCCTGACCTAGCCGTCACTTTCTCCACTTCCATTTTGGGCTAGACAGGATCTAGCAATCCTCTGTCTGAAGCTCCTTCATATATGTGTGGATACCGGTAGAGGTGTTGCACGTGCGGCGCTGGAGACAGGGAAGCTCGTGGTTATCTGGCGAAGGAGTTCGTGGGATCCGGTGTAGCTATCCGTGGGATTCAGAGGGCTGTCTGTGGGATCATTTGGCACTACTTCGATGCGCTACATCAACTTCCGCATCTGCGTCTCTAGCGGTAATCTTGTGGCCTATTACCTGAGCTGGATCTTGGGAGTACCGTGTTAGGGAAAAAGTTTTGTTTATCTCTACGTGGCCCAGCAGTGGTATCAGAGCGAAAGCTTCTGGTTTTAGGCTCTAGATCTGTGCGTATGTGATATGCACGAGGTGGTGGATGAGATCCACTTAGGGTTTCGGTGGTCAATCTATGAGATAGATCGGTTTTGTGCAAGATTGATTGGATCAATCGCACTCAGGGGTGCATGGAAGATCAGGTGCGGATGATCAATGAGATTGGTCAGATCTGCACAGGGATCAGATTTGGGTAAAGGTGTTTTATCCAATGAAGGAATCCATGGTTCGGAATGCAGATTAGATTTGTGATTTCAGAAAAATCATCGGCCACTGCCCGCACCTGCGAGGGGCGCTGCCCCTTTGATCCCCGTCCGCTATTCGGATAGCAGGACCGCCGTCTTTGCCCTGTCGTAGCGCATTAGATGTCGTTACAAGGTTCACAATGCTGATAGATATCGCATCTATGCATAACTTGTTTTTGTAGGAAGTTGTGAATTGTATGACTTATGTGCATGTGATGTGTGTAATCCATACGTGATCTGTGTATCACGGGTTTGTCAGCCGGCTAGAGACAAAGTGATGTCACTGTTATTGTATAACGACCTGCGTATTGGCATGAGATGCCATCTTCTTGTATATTCCCTAGTGCTAGTGTAGCATGTTTGGAGGACTTGAAGGACACTGCAGCCAAAGGCATGACGAATAGGTTCATGGAGATGGAGATCACCATGAAGGGAGCCATACCATTTCACAGTATAATTGGATTATTTTGTGTTGATGTTATGTCTCTAGTTTTACCTCTACGAGATAGTTGGTAGAACTTTAATCCATCAAAGAAGGTCTAGTCAGTCTCCCCGCCAGTGCTGCACCATCACAAGTCGGACATTCTTGGTAGTGGGCTCATAAAATTGAGGTGCTACCAATTCTTTTCGACTAGATGGGTTCGAGTCGGACTCTTACAGCGGAAGCACTTGGTAAGCTAGACGGGTCTATCACAACGGTTGTGGGGCTCGGGGAGAGGGCGGTCGGGAGCTAGGGAATGTGATGCCACCCGACCAATAGGAGTCGCATGAGATGCGATTGGCAAGGAGTTGCCTACCTAGATCACTTGACGACTAGCGGTGATGCTAAAGCTCACTAGTCAGCTTGCTTATTTAGGGTCCTGAATCATTAATTAACCATCAGAGGGATGTTGGTTCTAGTGGGAGCACAAGTATTAAAATGTTTAATACGCCTGCTCTTTTATGAATACTTGTCTTAAGTGTGTTGCATATTTCTGTTGTAGATAATGGCACCTAGTAGCAGTCTCCCTCAGTTGTCTAGTTTTGCTTTGAGGACCATTCTAGAGAAAGATAAACTTAATGGAACAAACTTCACCAACTGGTATCATAATCTGAGAATTGTTCTCAAACAAGAAAAGAGGGACCATGTTCTAGACAACACGCTTCCAGATGTGCCGGATGAGAATGCGAGTGTCGCAGCAACCAATGCCTATCGTAGAACATGTGATGAGTCTACAGAAATTAGCTGTCTTATGCTTGCTCACATGGAACCGGATTGCATCAGAAGTTCGAGAATGTTGAGGCCTACGATATGATCGAAAGCCTTAAAAGCATGTTACAAGCTCAGGCAAAGACCAAGAGATATCAAGTCTCTCAAGCTTTGCTGAGTTGTAAGCTTAAGGATGGTGATCCACTGAGTCCGCATGTAATCAAGATGGTTGGTTATGTGCAGTCTCTGGAAAGGCTTGGCTACCCCATTAGCGAAGAGTTCGCTACGGATATAATTCTGAACTCTCTTCCTAGTGTGTATGGTCAGTTCATATTGAACTACCACATGCATGGTATGGATAAGAAGCTCACTGAATTACATGGGATGCTTAAGCAGGCAGAGGTTGATCTCAAGAAAGGTACTAGCCAAGTGTTGGTGGTACAGAATAAGGCTAAGTTTAAGAAGAGTTCTTGGACTAAGAAGAAGAAGGCTAAGTTAGGAGGTAATGCTCAGGATGAGATCCCAAGTGTTTCCTCAGGGACTAAGTCATCTCCTTCAGCCGGATCCGCTTGCTTCTATTGCAAGACGGATGGCCACTGGAAGAGGAATTGCAGCAAGTATTTGGCGAATAAAGCCAAGAGTGGAGGTGTGACTTCCAACTCAGGTACACTTGTTTACAATGTTATAGACCTTTATCTTGCTGATGCACCCGGTTGTTCTTGGGTATATGATAACGGATCAGTCATTCATATCTGCAACTCGTTGCAGGGACTGGTAAGAACTAGGGGCGTAGCAAGAGGCGAGGTTGACATTCGGGTCGGCAACAAAGCAAGAGTTGCTGCGTTGGAAGTCGGCACGATGCAACTTCATTTACCTTCAGGATTCTTAATGGAAGTAAATAATTGTTATTATGTTCCAGTGCTTAGTCAAAACATCATTTCTGCCTCATGTTTGATGAGACAAGGCTATGAGTCTAATATTAAGAACAATGGTTGTTCTTTATATTTGAATGATATGTTTCACGTCTTTGCACCCGTTCAGAACGGGTTATTTATTTTGAATCTTGATGGTGGGTAGGTCTATAACGTAAATGTGAAAAGGTTGAAACCAAATGATCTGAATATGACTTACTTTTGGCACTGTCGACTTGGTCATATAAGTTGGAAACGCATGAAGAAGCTCCATGATGATGGACTCCTAACTTCGTTCGACTTGGAGTCGTTCGAGACATGCGAATCCTACCTTTTGGGCAAGATGACCAAGACACCTTTTGCAAGGAGTTGTGAAAGGGCGTCTGACTTGTTGGGACTAGTACATAGTGATGTATGTGGTCCAATGAGCGCGACAGCCAGGGGTGGTTATGAGTACTTCATTACCTTCACTGATGATTTGAGTAGATATGGATATGTCTACTTGATGAAACATAAGTTGGAAGACTTTGAAAAGTTCAAAGAATTCTAGAATGAAATATAGAATCAACTCGGCAAGAAAATAAAGTTTCTTCGGTCGGACCGAGGAGGCGAGTACATGAGCAATGAGTTTGATGACCATCTGAAGAGTTGTGGAATAGTTCCTCAACTCACTCCACCGGGTACACCGCAGAGGAACGGTGTGTCGGAACGGCGGAATCGGATCTTGTTGCACATGGTACGATCAATGATGAGTCGGACAGATCTACCTTTATCATTTTGGGGTTATTGTCTAGAAACGGCGGCGTTCACACTAAACAGAGTACCATCAAAATCGGTAGAGAAGACACCACATGAGATGTGGACTGGCAAGAAGCCAAGTTTGTCTTTTCTTAAGATTTGGGGTTGTGAAGCATTTGTCAAGTGACTTCAGTCGGACAAGCTTACAGCCAAGTCGGATAAGTGTATTTTTGTTGGGTATCCAAGGGAAACCTTGGGTTACTACTTCTACAACCGAGAAGAGGGCAAAGTGTTTGTCGCTCGGAACGGTGTCTTCCTTGAGAAAGAGTTTCTCAGTCGGGAAGTCAGTGGGAGTACGGTGCGGCTCGAAGAAGTTCGAGAGGAACCGGTCAGTAGCAATTTGGCAAAAGCCTTGGAGGTTGAGCCAGTCGTGGTAGCTGAGCCGGCAGCTGCACCTACACTGCGAAGATCGGCAAGATTGCGAAGTGTTCGTGATGTATTACTGTTAGACAGTGATGAGCCGACAACTTATTCAGAAGCGATGGTGGGTTCTGATTCTGAGTCATGGCTTGGAGCCATGAGATCCGAATTAAAGTCCATGGAAGAAAATCAAGTTTGGAACTTGGTTGATCTGCTAGACGGTGCAAGACCCATCGAGTGCAAATGGGTCTTTAAGAAGAAAACTGATATGGATGGAAACGTTTCTATCTATAAAGCATGGCTTGTCGCGAAGGGGTTCCGGCAGGTTCAAGGAGTTGACTATGATGAGACTTTTTCACCCGTAGCGATGCTTAAATTAGTTCGGATCATGTTATCTATAGCAGCCTATTTCGACTATGAGATATGGTAGATGGATGTCAAAACGGCTTTCCTTAATGGAAAATTAACCGAGGACGTGTATATGATACATCCTAAGGGTTTTGGCAATCCGTCTAATGCTGACAAGTTGTGCAAACTTCAGAAATCCATTTATGGGTTGAAGCAAGCATCTCGGAGTTGGAACATTCGCTTTGATGAGGTAGTTAAATCGTTTGGCTTCATCAAGAGTGATCATGATTCTTGTTTATACAAGAAGTTTAGTGGGAGCAAAGTAAACTTTCTGATCTTATATGTGGATGACATATTATTGATTGGAAATGATGTCCAGATGTTGCAAGAAACCAAGAAGTCATTGGAAAGGAGTCTCTCAATGAAGGACTTTGGTGAGGCAACTTACATACTAGGAATCAGGATCTATAGAGATAGATCCATGCAACTCATTGGATTGAGTCAAAGTACATATTTGGACAATTCAACATGGAATCGTCTAAGAAGGGGTTCTTACCGATGTCCCATGGCATAAGACTGAGCAAGACTCAGTGTCCTTTGACAATTGATGAGCGAAGTAGCATGAGTGCGATTCCGTATGCTTCAGCAGTCGGGTCCATCATGTATGCCATGATTTGTACTAGGCCAGATGTTTCCTATGCTCTAAGTGTTGTGAGCAGATACCAGGCTGACCCTAGAGAAATCCGCTGGGCAGCAGTTAAGAACATTCTTAAGTACTTGAGAAGGACTAAGGATGTGTTCCTAGTTTATGGAGGTGAGGTTGAACTCAGTGTAAGGGGTTACACGGATGCGAGTTACCTTATTAACTCTGATGATTCTCGTTTGCAATCTAGGTACGTGTTCGTTTTGAACGGAGGGGTTGTGAGCTGGAAGAGTTCCAAGCAAGAGAATGTGTCTGCATCTACAACAGAAGCTGAGTATATTGCTGCCTCGAAGGCGACAAAGGAAGCTGTTTGGATCAGGAACTTCCTTATTGATCTTGGTGTGGTTCAGAGCTCGTCCAATCCATTAGACGTGTATTGTGACAATGGTGCTATTGCACAAGCCAAGGAACCTAGACAACACCAGAAGAACAAACATATGCTCATGCGATACCACCCGATTTGCCACTTTGTGGATCATGGTGATATCAAGTTATGCAAGGTACACACAGATGCAAATGTTGTAGATCCGTTGACAAAGTCACTTCCACAGCCTAAGCATGAGGCGCACGTAAGAGCCATGGGCATTAGATGCCTAGACATATGATGTCGGGTTGATTGACTCTAGTGCAAGTGGGAAACTATTGGGAATATGCCCTAGAGGCAATCATGGTTGATGATATTTCCCAAATAATTCATAAAGTAAAGTTGTCCTTGTATGAACATCAGATATGTATCACTGAATACATGATTCAGTTGTGGGACTATATATTCATGATTGTTCATACTAGATTGTCCTTGGTCGTTGAGGTTGTGCTAGACACAGAACTTAAACCAATGTGAAATTCGGTTGATGAGACGGTTCCACTTGTCATGGGCATGGTGATGCTATTCCGACTTACACTGATTCGGCTAAAGAGTTTAGTGAGTCGGACTGACCCACAGTTGAGATGCAGCGAGCATGTCGTCATTTGCAGTCTCAAGCAATGGAATCCTTTGACCTGAGGTGATTGCATGATCCGAGTTGTGGATCGCCAACTTAGGTTCTATCACACGTTGTTCCGTAAATGGGCAGTTATAAAGGTAAAGTTCGGGTTGGTTGTGAAGCAAGCTGCTTGACATGGATTACCAAGATGGGATTTGCCCCTCCGTAATGGAGAGATATTCTCTGGGCCCTCTCATGTGATATGATTCGGAAGCATGGCCATGCGCTACTCAGTTAAGTGTTAACTAACGAGTCGGACTAAGAGTTAGTCCAGTGAATCACATATCATGGTACGAGAAGAGAGTTAAGCTATTAAAGGGATGGCAACTACTCGCCTATAGCTTAACAGATATATCGTGTGGCAAAGGGACTTGGACGAAAGTCACATTGAAGGTTCGTCTTTTGACTTTATGACACTTGGGAGTTGCCACATCTTGCTAGAGGCCGCTACCATCTATCGACTTGAGACCGAGTGTTCATGGGAGTGAGTTGGACTCAAAGCCATGACGGGATACTTGGAGGAGTAGCTCATGTCGTGCCGAGGTGTACGTGAACCTACAGGGTCACACACTTAAGGGTAAGGAGCCCATGTGGATTAGATCCATGTGGAGATTGGAGTACAGCCTAGATGGGCCTCAAGAGTTGAGCCCAACTAGGCGTGTATATAAGTGGAGTGACAAGGGATAGTCCCTGACCTAGCCGTCACTTTCTCCAATTCCATTTCGGGCTAGACAGGATCTAGCAATCCTCTGTCTGAAGCTCCTTCCTGTATGTGTGGATACTGGTAGAGGCGTTGCACATGCGGCACTGGAGACAGGGAAGCTCGTGGGGATCTGGCGAAGGAGTTTGTGGGATCCGGTGTAGCTGTCCATGGGATTCAGAGGGATATCCGTGGGATCATTCGGCACTGCTTCGACGCACTACATCAACTTCCGCATCTGTGCGTCTAGCGGTAATCTCGTGGCCTGTTACCTGAGCTGGATCTTGGGAGTACCGAGTTAGGGAAAAAGTTTTGTTTATCTCTGCGTGGCCCAGCAAAGAGGGTACTCGGAACAACGTCGTCCTCACGCTCCCAAGTGGCTTCATCAACGGAATGGTGCGACCACTACACCTTGTAGAACCTGATAGACTTGTTGTGAGTCTTCCATTCTGCGAGTTCAAGAATTTTGACGGGGTGTTCTTTATAGGAGAGATTTTCTTGGAGATTGATGAGTTCGTGATCCACGGTCCTGCCGGGATCCTTGAAGCACTTCTTGAGTTGAGAGATGTGGAATACATCATGAACCTTGAGTTTTTTAGGAAGCTTGAGAGCATAGGCCACTTCTCCTCTTTTGCCACGGATTTTTAAAGGACCGATGTATCTAGGCACAAGCCTGCCCTTGATACCAAAGCGATGAGTGCCTCTCATGGGAGTGACATGAAGGTAAATAAGATCACCAGGGACATACTCCATGTCCGTGTGCTTTCTATCATAGTTGCTTTTTTGATGACTCTAAGCAACTTTAAAGTTCTCAAGAATGATAAGAACCTTCTCTTCTACTTGAGTGACAATGTCGGTACCAAAGAATTTTCTTTCACCTGCCCCTGACCAACCAATCGAAGTTTGACACTTGCGACCATAGAGGACCTCAAAGGGTTCCATCTGGAGACTCTTCTGAGAGCTATTGTTGTAGGAGAAATCAGCATATGGGAGGCACTCTTCCCACTTCATGCCGAAATAAATGACATAAGCACGTAGCATATCTTCGAGAATCTGATTGATCCTTTCAACTTGCCCTTGCGACTTAGGATGGTAAGCTGTGATGAAGTTTAGATTTGTTCCTAAGCCTTGTTGGAAACTTCCCCAATTCTTGGAGGTAAAAATACTCCCACGGTCTGAGCTAATTATAAGAGGAACCCCATACAAAGAGATAATTATGTCGATATAGAGCTCGGCCAACTGACTACTAGAAATTGTTTCCTTGACTTGAAAGAAGCGAGCCACTTTTGAGAGCCTGTCAATGACGACAAGTATTGCATTGTTGCCTTTTTGAGACCTTGGAAAGCCAGTTATGAAGTTCATCTCTACTTTCTCCCATTTCCATTCTGGAGGCTTCAAAGGTTGAATAAGACCAGAAGGTTTCTGATGGACGGCTTTCACTCTACAGCAGGCATCACACTTAGATACATACTTGGCACAATATAGTTTCAATCTAGACCACCAATATTGTGTTTTCAGGTCCATGTACATCTTAGTGCTGCCAGGGTGGATAGAAAGAACAGAATCATGAGATTCTTTAAGAACTTTCTCTCTCAAACCTGGATACTTCGGAACAAACATCCGGTGCTTGAAGAATAGAGTGCCTTGGTCGTCAAGGTGGAAAGGTTCATACTTCGGAAGCTGAATCTTGGAGATGATGTTTTTAGTGTAAGGATCACCAAGTTGAATGGAGCGAACCTTTTCTTCCAAGAGGGGGGTAGCTACCAAGTTATGAAGGTAGCCCTGAGGTACAAGCTCAAGATTGAGTTGACAAAATTCCTCGCACAAGAGAGGTTGTTGTTCTTCCACCACGAGGTTGTTCATATATGCCTTACAACTGAGGGCATCGGCCATCACATTTGCTTTGCCAGAGTGTAGTTGATCGAAAGGTCAAAGGCGTTGATGGTTTCAATCCATCTCCTCTAGCGAAGGTTGAGGTCCGGCTGAGTGAAGATATACTTCAGGCTTTTGTGGTCCGAAAAGATCTCACAATGATTTCCAAGAAAGTAGTGCCTCCATACTTTTAGAGCGAAGACAACCGCTGCTAGTTCAAGATCATGTGTTGGATAGTTGATCTCATGAGTTTTCAACTGACGGGAAGCATAAGCAACAACTTGCTTTTCTTGCAAGAGGACCACACCAAGTCCTTAGAGAGAGGCATCACAGAAGATCTGAAACGGTTTTGATGTATCAAGAGGAATCAAGACAGGTGTTGAGGTGAGCTTTTCCTTGAGTGTTTCAAAGCTTTCTTGACACGCTGGTGACCAAAGGAATTTCTTGCCTTTCTTGAGGAGATTGGTAAGAGGCTTAGCAAGTTTTGAGAAGTTCTGAATGAAGCGACGGCAATAACTAGCCAATTCAAGAAACTCCTGTCTTATTTCACATTTTTGGGTGGAAGCCACTCAACAATTGTCCGAACAGTTTCTGGGTTGACAACAATGCCCTAAGCAGAGATGACATGACCCAGGTAGGTGACTTCACGAAGCCAAAATTCATGCTTTGAGAACTTTGCATACAAGCGATTCTCACGAAGCTTTGTAAGAACACAACGGAGATGTTCCACATGCTCTTCTTTTGTTTTAGAATAGAATAGAATGTCATCAAGATAGACCACCACAAAGGTATCAAGGTACTCCATGAAAACTGAGTTCATGATCCTTGAGAATGTAGCGGGAGCATTGGTGAGGCCAAAAGACATGACCGTGTTCTCGTACAGGCCATAGTGAGTGGTGAAAGTTGTTTTAGGAACATCTTCCTGGCGAATCTTGATTTGATGATATCCACTTCTCAAGTCAACCTTGGAGAATACCACTGCTGCTGCAACCTAATCGAAGAGGTCATTGATCCGTGGAAGGGCATATTTATTCTTGATGGTTTTTGCATTGAGAGCTCGGTAGTCAAAACAAAGTCGATCAGTCTGGTCTCGCTTCTTCACAAAGATTGTTGGGCTTCCCCAAGAGGAAGTGCTATGCGGAATGAAACCCAACTTTTCTTGTTCATCAAGCTACCGTTTGAGTTTGGCCAACTCTGCAGGACCCATCTTATAAGGCTGCTTGGAGATAGGAGCGGTTCTAGGTTCAAAATCAATCACAAAATCGACCTCTTGGTCAGGAGGCATGTTTGGTAGCTCTTCTGGAAAAACATCTGGGAATTCACAAACCATAGGAACATTTTGCAAGGCTTACATAACATTGATGTTTTGGACACCCAAAGAGTAGAGTTGAATAGAAGGAGTTTGCCTTGGAGAATAGACTATATGGCCTTCAGGGATTTTCAAAGAAATCGAATGTTCAACATAATCAATCACAGCTTCATTGGCTTTCAACCAGTCCATGCCCAATATGACATCAATATCTGAACTGCCAAGAATAATTAAGGAAGCCAGAAATGAAGAACCACCAATTTGAATTTGATTTCCATGACTGATCATGGAAGCCCTCATTTTTGAACCCGGAGATTGAACCACAAGGCGAGTAGGTAAGGCATCTGAAGTTAACCCATTATTTTCACCAAACTTGAAGGATACGAAATAATGCAATGCTCCAGAATCAAATAAAACTCGCGTAGGGACTGAGTTAACAGGGAGCATACCCATCACAACTCTAGGAGCATGCTCCGCTTGAACAATGTTGATGTTGTTGGAGCGAGCAACAACGGACCCGGGCTTGGTGTTGTTGTTGAGAGCTCGTGGTGCAGGTGAGCGAGGAGCAATTGTCGAAGCAGGTCTTGGAGGTAGAGGAGGAAGAGCCTTGTTGTTCATAGGACAACTCCACTGCTGGTGTCCAGTGTTCCCACACGAGAAACAAGCACCACTCAGACGAGGAGTAGAGTATCCTGGAACTCCACCATACGGCGCCCTATGGTAGTTGTTGTTGTAGCCCCTTGGAGCAGCGTTGTAAGGGTATGGTGGCCTTGGCGAGAAACCTGAAGGTCTTGCCGGAGCATGGAGCGGTGGTGCGGTACTAGGGACCCACACACGGCGCTTAGAAGGAGCGGTCACTGCCGAAGAACCACTAGTGTCACGGATGTGCTTCTTGGAATCATCATATGCCTATTTACTTGCCTGCTCTTGAAGAGCTGCTTGCTAAAGTTTTAGAAACGAGCTTGGAGTGGTGTGGGTGAGAGCATATTTGATTGAAGCATTTAGCCCTTGACGGAACCTCTTCTGTCTTTTATTATCATCGGAAACCTCATCCCCACCATACGAGATAAGTTTGCAAAGTTGTTGATGTAAGTATTGACATTGTCGCTTCCTTGCTTGATATTCAAGAACACCTCCTTCATGCATTCCATGACAATTTCAGGTAGATATTTCTCTTTGAAAGCATCAGTGAATTGCCCCCATGTTGGCTGAAATCTAGGAGGACTTGCTCTCAGATAGCTCTCCACCAAAGAGCAACTTCCCCACGCAAAGGTGAGTGGAAAACTTGACCCTATCGTGCTCAGCAACATCTGCGGTATCCAACAGCCTCGTGGTCTTCCGGAGCCAATCATCGGCATCCAGCGGCTCGGTGGTCACCTCAAAGTGTCGTGGAGAAAACTTCAGAAAGTCCTTCAAGTTGCCACGCTGGGGAGGTGGAGGAGGTGGTGCGAACTCATTCCTCCTGACGCTCTCCTCGAACCTCTGCTGGTTTTGCTACATAGTTCCCAAAGTATTTACCAAACTGACAAGCACAACACCCAGCTCTGGCAAACCCAGAACCTCGTCTTCCCCAGGAGGGCGGCGTGGAGGGGCCATCATGTTGATGATTGAAAAACTTGCGTTAGTACCATAATGGAGAATTATTAATAATCCAAAATAGCACTAAAACAGAATTAACCAAGATTAGTGGATACAATTTACTAAGATGATATTAAAATATCAAACAAAGTTCATAGCACCTAGAAGATAGTTAGCATTTCGCACATGACTGAAAAGGAGTGTGGAACACAAATCTACCAAAGAAAAAAATTCCGCAAATTTCGGCATTAAAATACCAACTAGATGCGTAAAACCACTTAGCAGTTAGAGCTTAGCAGTTTCACCCATTCAATGTACAAGAGCAAATGATAAAAGTAGTGGTATGGTCATGACTCCATCCCGCACTCAAAGCATTACTTCGCACAAGAAAAGGAAAAACATGCAACCCAACTCTTATCCTTCTTACGAACAACTAAAGAGATAACAGATACAAAACAAACACCCCTAATTATAACGCATCAGTTACAAAGAGTAAGACAACTTGCATTGGTTTACAAAGAATTGGATAGATCGCGTCGGTTTACACAAAGCCTGTTGGTATGGAATGTACCAACAGTTGATAAGCAAAGGAAGATTGCGACAACAAGGCTGGATGCAACAGATAGACAAAGAATCACACACACATCCTATGGTACTACGGAACCCCAAACACGTGAATCCTAGTTTGAATTTTTAGAAAAGGACAGACAAATGTTACACTTCCTTACCAGAAAAGGGTGGGTGGGTGGGTAAGAAGAAAAATGGAAGCAATCATACTCGCACATTTAGTTTTTCCCTAGTATACATCGCTACCAAAATATTTTTTGGATTGACAACGACAATCTGGCTGAGACCCTGAAGGGCGGAATGGCTCTGATACCAATTGTAATCTCGGACATTACGCTCTAAGCACAAGCCTAGATGAACCCAAAATTGGATAAGGGATTCTACCGCGGAGGCCCAATCCCACCCACGTGTAGGCCTGTCGAAGCGGAGGATGGCACGGTACCGACCGATCACCCTATCCACTTTCAAGAAAATCGAGACTAGAGCGAGCGGCGTAAGCGACAGGTAACATGACCACGACATACACAAATGAGTATGTATGCCTAGGACTTACAATAGACATCAGAGTCACACCATCTAGAAACAATAGAAATGGAAATATTCAACGTCATACGCCAAGATCCAAATATCCTAGATAGAGATAATAGTTTAGGATACATCCTCACACATCAATCAACATAGTAGCAAGCATAAGAGGAAAACATGATCTGAGTACGGATAAGAAGAAAATTGGCATAAGATGCCCTGAGAATAAGCACATCCCGCCCACATATCTCATGGATCTCCATCTCCGGAATCTCTACAACGGGCAGTCGTTGCCACCATCATCGGTCTCTTCGACCCAGTATCCTTACTGGGAGTATACATGTCCATCTGAACCAAATATTTATCGTGTGAGACCCTACGGGTACTCAGCAAGTCTTAATGCATCTAAAGGGAACGACCTAGGGTGACACAATTGCAGCCAAAGATAATAGCTACAAAGTTCTATATAGACACACCACACATTTGCCCAACTAGAGATGGACATACGCTCGTTAATTAATAGCAATACTTATATAAGCAACATGAACAAACATCGCTCGCCCTCCTTCTCGCTTATCGACGAGAAGGCGAAAGAACATCCCATCCGTTGGCAATTTTATTAACCATTCCATGAGTGTTTCTCTATTTACTAGTCATGTCTTAGTCAAATTAACGACGGTACTTTAGATATGCTTGCTATGATCGAGAAACTGTGCTCCAAGTCGTCCATAACTGCGGAGATGGCTTTTTAGAAAGATTTACCCTGTAGGGGTGCACAAATAGCAACACACACACGATCAACCTCGGGAAGAACCAAATAAAACGCAACGAGGCCTCGCAACAATGCATTCACAGGATCATAACTTATTTCGGGGGGCCACCCCAATAATCTACCCACAACAAAGTTGGCTAGCTCCGAGACAGACCTAGGGTGTGCAACGACAGCGGTAAATGACTGGGAACCCGAAAGTGTGACTGGGCTTGTCGATACAGCGAAAACGTGTCACGATCCAAAACAGTACAGGTGCTCCACGCACAATCGTAAATAAAGCAGTAAAGCATGGCAGAAGTACAGGATAATAATAAAGCCCCAAACTAGTTTGTGGCCCCAAGAAATAGAAATGAATCAAGCTCTGGCTAAGGGGGATTCATAGACTCTCCCGGATGTGGATAGTGTGAATAGTCAAGGAACAAGTATCAAGTACTCGGGGCCTACGGGACACAAGTGGACAAAAAACCAAATAGCATATATTGCCCACCGGTGCCTCTTTCATTAGTTATCCCAACAATTTAATAGTTGTATTTAAAGTCATGATCATCTCCACCATTAAGCATCTCCACCATTTAGCATGTGCCAACCTTCCAATAACGATGGAACGACAACGACGCGAAGCAGCACATGAGCAAGCAACTACGACTTGCAAGGCCAACTATTTATCAAACAACAGGCAATAGGATGTGTCCAAGGCAATATGGGGCTGCAAGGAATATAAATGGTGCACGAAAGCTAAAGCATCGCAATACGGATAGCAGTAGATCAATAGGAGGAAGTAAAGACTATAAATGCAAAATAGGTAGAAAGAGGGAGGATGCTCGGCTGGGAAACACTGCCGAAGGTTCATATCCGGAGAACTTGTTGATACTCGCATCAACTCATCGGCCTAATCCGCGAAGAAGCAAACACTAGAACAAACACCGGATGCACTATTTAATACTACAACAAAAGATCCAGCATGATTATGATATGATGGAGATGCAGTGCAATTAGGCAGTATTAAACGGAACCGGGGTCCCGACAATTAATTACACGGTTCAAGTTATTTAGAACCCCCGCAATTTAAATGTTGTATTGATAAGACAAAACATGGCATCGGTTCGCTACACCAATTTAAATGGAGTCCAGAATAAGACAAAGATATCTCGCATATAGACTCCATATTTAATTATGAGGTGAATCGGCATAATGCCCCCAAACCACAGACAGATATGCATGCATGAACAATTTAATATGCGACATTTTATATATATAGCATTTATAAAACAGGGGCTCGGGAAAGGTTCACACATCTGGGTTCGGGAGATCTTGGGTTCCGGGGGTTCGGTCTCAGGGTTTGATGGGGACGACGAGGTTCGGATACAAGAAGGAGAACTTGTCGTGTCGTGACGGAGAACTTGGGTACCAAGCGGTCGATCTTGCCGTCGATGGCGAACTTGAATGGATCGGGTACCGGTGGTCTTCAGGTCATCGACTCTGGGAAGGAGATCTCATCGATCCGGTGCATCGGATCCAGGATGGATAACATGGCGTCCTTGTCGACGTTCTTGGGTGACGGTGTCGGTCTTGGTTCGGCGTCGTGGTCTTGCATAGCTCCTCGGGTCTCGACTCGTGTCGATCTTGTCGTCGGCCGAACTTGGCATCTTGGCGGTTACTTCTCATGGCGTCGGTCTTGTGGTTTCCATGAAGGCGAACTCGGTGTACCACGATCTAGCTCTTCGGATTCCGACTTCAATGGTCGGTCAAGGTCTTGGTATCACGCACGATGATCTTGACGAAACAGAAAAACCGATAGGACAAAGATCTTGCTTAGAACACACTTGCAGCAACCACTTCACTTCATGACACCATGCCAGACTTAGTCACATGCTTCATAGTGAGCCCGTAGCAGTATCAAACATCACCAAACAGTAGCATCATCACATAAACACCACATCAACAGGAGATACTGGGAGAGAAGACTTCAGCAGCAGGGCACATTGTGGGTGAGCTCGGGATGGCGCCGGGTCAGGCGACGGTGTTGTGGGCTCGACAATGGCGCGACCACGTGTGCTACAGAGGGGGCCCACAGCAGCAAGCAGCCCGCAGCAGCGAGCGGCCCACAGCAGCGAGCAGCCCACAGGGTGCAGGACCAGGCCACGACTGCGGGACCGAGGGGCGCTCCGCGACGCTGGGTCCAGGGAAGACTAGGAGGCGCGGTGAGGGGGCGGGATGCGGCCAACAGGGTCGCTTGGGGCAGACGGGGCGCTGGCCGGAGGCGGCGAGCTCCTGGTGGCGGGCTTGGCGGCGCAGGAGATCCGGAGGTGGCGGCGGGGCCGGGGCTTCGACGGGGTTGCGCCTGTGGCTAACAGCGGCGGCTCGGTGATGAGCGGATCGAGGCGGGGCGGGCTTGGGCTTGGGTCGATGGTGGCGGTGCTCGGCGGCGACACGGTCAGAGAGGGGTCAACAACGGCGGCTCGAGCTTGAATGACAGTGGGGAGAGGCGGAGCTGGGCGAGGCGCGCAGGACGGTAGGGCTCGCGGAGCCCCACGGCAGAGGAGAGGGTAGGGCGGCCGTCCTCGGTCCGAAGCCGACAGAACCGACGGTGCTCACGGTGGAGGTCGGGCGAGACAGAGAGGCCGAGCGGTGGCGGGACTCGCTGGCGGCGGCCTGGCAGTGGCGACCAGGGAGAGGGCGAGGCCCAGGCAGCGGCGCTCCACGCGGGGGAGAGGAAGTGAGGTGGGGGATCGAGGGGGAGCGGGCAGAGCGCTTGGTTAGTGGGGGTCGGGCTGGCGCAGGGATCGGGGCAGGAACTGGGGCATGTCGCCCGAGGGGTGGGGTCGGGTGTTGTCGGTAGCAGAAGGTGGTGGGGCCAAGGCAAGGTGGAGCGGTGCGGGTTGGTTTGTTGCACGCGTTGCAGCGTGTGTGTGCGTGGGGTTGACCTGGTGGGTGGCGGCGGCAGGGTGGAGGGAGTATCTGGCGGTAGGTAGGGAGGGTGGTCGGGTGGGGTGCTGGGGTTTGGGGTGGTTCTAGTCTGGGTTTAGTTTAGATGGGCCGGGTTGTAGGTGGCCTGGCCTAACGGGCTGGGCAGCCTCCCCGGATAAAACATTTTTATTTATTTTATTTTTAAATGACGTTTGCAAATAGTTTTTAGACGAATCAAAGATCTAAAATAGACCGGGGTTTTGATTTGACATGAAGATGGGGGAATATTTAGAAAACAAAGATAGGCTTTTAGAAAATAGTTTTAGACAAACAAATGCATGATGATGACGATGCTCAAATGCAATGTGGCGATGACATGAGCATGAAGTCATGATGGTGCAATGCACAAAAACACAGCGATTTTCTAGTAGTGGTCTAGTAGTGGTTTTAGCGGGATGCCACAGGAGATATGGGGCCTCGGTTAGATAGGTTTTGTGATTTTAATTTGCTTTTACATCATTTGTTTGGTTTGTATTTATTTAAAACAATTTGTAAAAAATAGGTTTCCAAAAGACCACAAACTCCAATAAACCAAAGAGAACAAGTAGGAGGAATAGAGGTGGCCCATGGATATTTATTTGAAAATGGTTCAACTTGTAGAAATTTTAATCCAACAAGCTTCCTTCAACATTCAAATAAAATCCATAAGAATGAGGAAGTGGTGAACTTGCATGGGCCATGATGAAGAATACTTGCCACATTCATTAGTTGTGAAAACAACTACATATACGTATGGACATCTATTACATACATGCACATCAATATTCGAATAAAGACCACACCACAAGCTATAAGCTTGATGAACATATGATAAGGGTGGAATTAAGCATAATTGAATACAATAGGCCATGCTAGTGTGTATGTCCCACTAGAAGGTCATTTGGCCACAATTATATTTAAAAAATGCTCAATTATCCCCAAAACAAACCATATGGAAGATATATGAAATATTCTACTCACATGGCATGCAAAGGTGATCATGAGGCTTCCCATAGTTATTATTGTGAAAACAATAGAGATCATATATGGGAGCATGTAGATTTATAAGTGGATCCATCTTATTACATATGAGCTAGACCTAATATCCAAAGAAATGCAAAGGCCCATATATAGTTTGGATGGAGGAATTATAAGTTGGTGACAAAGATAAGGTGGTGGAGTAGAGAAAAGATAACCCCCCAACTCAACTTGGGCATCAAGCATTTATCAAGAACCAAATACAATGTATCAAGAGGAAAATACAATATATAATGCATATGGGATAAGAACCAAAAAGAGGGGTTTTATATGATGCTCAAATGCAAGGTGGCATGGTGACATGAGCATGATATAATGATGATGCAACAATACATGTAGGAATTAGCATTTTCTTATTTAATCATGTAGCATAAAAATGTTAGACAGATGGGATGCTACAACTCTCCCCCACTAAGCATGAATCTCGCCCCAAGATTCTAGGAAGAAGAAGACTCAAAGAGAACAGGGTACTCGGAACAAGGTCGTCCTCACGCTCCCAACTGGCTTCATCAACGGAATGGTGCGACCACTACACCTTGCAGAACTTGATAGACTTGTTGCGAGTCTTCCATTCTGCGACTTCAAGAATTTTGACGGGGTGTTCTTTATAGGAGAGATCTTCTTAGAGATTGATGAGTTCGTGATCCACGGTCCTGCCGGGATCCTTGAAGTACTTCTTGAGTTGAGAGATGTGGAAGAAATCATGAACCTTGAGTTTTTTTAGGAAGCTCGAGAGCATAGGCCACTTCTCCTCTTTTGCCACGGATTTTGAAAGGACCGATGTATCTAGGCATAAGCGTGCCCTTGATACCAAAGCGATGAGTGCCTCTCATGGGAGTGACATGAAGGTAAATAAGATCGCCAGGGACATACTACATGTCCGTGTGCTTTCTATCATAGTTGCTTTTCTGACGACTCTAAGCAACTTTCAAGTTCTCAAGAATGATAAGAACCTTCTCTTCTACTTGAATGACAATGTCGGGACCAAAGAATTTTCTTTCACCTGCCCCTGACCAACCAATCGGAGTTTGACACTTGCGACCATAGAGGACCTCAAAGGGTGCCATCTGGAGACTCTTCTGATAGCTATTGTTGTAGGAGAATTCAGCATATGGGAGGCACTCTTCCCACTTCATGTCAAAAGAAATGACACAAGAACTTAGAATATCTTCGAGAATCTGATTGATCCTTTCAACTTGCCCTTGCGACTGAGGATGGTAAGCTGTGCTGAAGTTTAGATTTGTTCCCAAGCCTTGTTGGAAACTTTCCCAGTTTTTGGAGGTAAAAATACTCCAACGGTCTGAGCTAATTACAAGAGGAACCCCATACAAAGAGACAATTCTGATGATATAGAGCTCGGCCAGCTGACTACTAGAAATTGTTTCCTTGACTAGAAAGAAGCGAGCCACTTTTGAGAGCCTGTCAATGACGACAAATATTGCATTGTTGCCTTTTTGAGACCTTGGAAAGCCAGTTATGAAGTCCATCTCTACTTTCTCCCATTTCCATTTTGGAGGCATCAAAGGTTGAAGAAGACAAGAAGGTTTATGATGGATGGCTTTCACTCTACGGAAGGCATCACACTTAGAGACATACTTGGCACAATATAGTTTCAATCCAGACCACCAATATTGTGTTTTCAGGTCCATGTACATCTTAGTGCTGCCAGGGTTTATAGAAAGAACAGAATCATGAGCTTCTTTAAGAACTTTCTCTCTCAAACCCGGATACTTCGGAACAAATATCTAGTGCTTGAAGAATAGAGTGCCTTGGTTGTCAAGGTGGAAAGGTTCATACTTCGGAAGCTGAATCTTGGAGATGATGTTTTTAGTGTAAGGATCACCAAGTTGAATGGACGAACCTTTTCTTTCAAGAGGGGGGTAGCTACCAAGTTATGAAGGTAGCCCTGAGGTACAAGCTCAAGATTGAGTTGACGGAATTCCTCGCACAACAGAGGTTGTTGTTCTTCCACCACGAGGTTGTTCATATATGCCTTACGACTAAGGGCATCGACCATCACATTTGCTTTGCCCGGTTTGTAGTTGATCGAAAGGTCAAAGTCATTGATGGTTTCAATCCATCTCCTCTAGCGAAGGTTGAGGTCCGGCTGAGTGAAGATATACTTCAGGCTTTTGTGGTCCGAAAAGATCTCACAACGGTTTCCAAGAAAGTAGTGCCTCCATACTTTCAGAGCGAAGACAACCGCTGCAAGTTCAAGATCATGTGTTGGATAGTTGATCTCATGAGTTTTCAACTGACGGGAAGCATAAGCAACAACTTGCTTTTCTTGCAAGAGGACCACACCAAGTCCTTAGAGAGAGGCATCACAGAAGATCTGAAATGTTTTTGATGTATCAAGAGGAATCAAGACATGTGTTGAGGTGAGCTTTTCCTTGAGTGTTTCAAAGCTTTCTTGACATGCTAGTGACCAAAGGAATTTCTTGCCTTTCTTGGGGAGATCGGTAAGAGGCCTAGCAAGTTTTGAGAAGTTCTAAATGAAGCGACGGCAATAACTAGCCAATCCAAGAAACTCCGGTCTTCTTTCACATTTTTGGGTGGAAGCCAATGAACAATTGTCCAAACAGTTTCTGGGTTGACAACAATGCCCTGAGCAGGACATGACCCAGGTAGGTGACTTCATGAAGCCAAAATTCACACTTTGACAACTTTGCATACAAGCGATTCTCACGAAGCTTTGTAAGAACACAACGGAGTTGTTCCACATGCTCTTTTTTTTGATTTAGAATATACCAGAATGTCATCAAGATAGACCACCACACACATATCAAGATACTCCATGAAAACTGAGTTCATAAGCCTTGAGAATGTAGAGGGAGCATTGGTGAGGCTTGGAGAATACCACTGCTGCTGCAACCTGATCGAAGAGGTCATTGATCCTTGGAAGGGCATATTTATTCTTGATGGTTTTTGCATTGATAGCTCGGTAGTCAACACAAAGTCGATCAATCCGATCTCGCTTCTTCACAAAGATTGTTGGGCTTCCCCAAGAGGAAGTGCTATGCTGAATGAAACCAAACTTTTCTTGTTCATCAAGCTACCGTTTGAGTTTGGCCAACTCTGCAGGACCCATCTTATAAGGCTGCTTGGAGATAGGAGCTGTTCTAGGTTCAAAATCAATCACAAACTCGACCTCTCGGTTAGGAGGCATGCTTGGTAGCTCTTCTGGAAAAACATCTGGGAATTCACGAACCATAGGAACATTTTGCAAGGCTTACATAACATTGATGTTTTGGACACCCAAAGAGTAGAGTTGAATAGAAGGAGTTTGCCTTGGAGAATAGACTATATGGCCTTCAGGGATTTTCAAAGAAATCGAATGTTCAACATAATCAATCACAGCTTCATTGGCTTTCAACCAGTCCATGCCCAATATGACATCAATATCTGAACTGCCAAGAATAATTAAGGAAGCCAGAAATGAAGAACCACCAATTTGAATTTGATTTCCATGACTGATCATGGAAGCCCTCATTTTTGAACCCGGAGATTGAACCACAAGGCGAGTAGGTAAGGCATCTGAAGGTAACCCATTATTTTCACCAAACTTGAAGGATACGAAACAATGCAATGCTCCAGAATCAACTAAAACTCGCGTAGGGACTGAGTTAACAGGGAGCATACCCATCACAACTCCAGGAGCATGCTCCACTTGAACAATGTCGATGTTGTTGGCGCGAGCAACAACGGACCTGGGCTTGGTGTTGTTGTTGAGAGCCCGTGGTGCAGGTGCGCGAGGAGCAATTGTCGAAGCAGGTCTTGGAGGTGGAGGAGGAAGAGCCATGTTGTTCATAGGACAGTTCCACTGCTGGTGTCTAGTGTTCCCACACGAGAAACAAGTGCCATTCGGATGAGGAGTAGAGTATCCTAGAACTCCACCATACGGCGCCCTATGGTAGTAGTTGTTGTAGCCCCTTGGAGCAAAGTTGTAAGGGTACAGTGGCCTTGGCGAGAAACCTATGGTCTTGGCAGAGTAGGGAGCGGTGGTGTGGTACTAGGGACCCACACACGGCGCTTAGAAGGAGCGGCCACTGTCTAAGGACCACCAGTGTCACGGCTGTGCTTCTTGGAATCATCATATGCCTATTTACTTGCCTGCTCTTGAAGAGCTGCTTGCTAAAGTTTTAGAAACGAGCTTGGAGTGGCGTGGGTGAGAGCATATTTGATTGAAGCATTTAGCCCTTGACGGAACCTCTTCTGTCTTTTATTATCATCGGAAACCTCATCCCCACCATACGAGATAAGTTTGCAAAGTTCTTGATGTAAGTATTCACATTGTCGCTTCCTTGCTTGAGATTCAGGAACACCTCCTTCATGCGTTCCATGACAATTTCAGGTAGATATTTCTCTTTGAAAGCATTAGTGAATTGCCCCCATGTTGGCTGAAATCCGGGAGGACTTGCTCTCAGATAGCTCTCCATCAAAGAGCAACTTCCCCATGCAGAAGGTGAGTGGAAAACTTGACCCTATCGTGCTTAGCAACATCTGTGGTATCCAATAGCCTCATGGTCTTCCGGAGCCAATCGTCGGCATCTAGCGGCTCGGCGGTCACCTCAAAGTGTCGTGGGGCAAACTTCACAAATTCCTTCATGTTACCACGCTGGGGAGGTGGAGGAGGTGGTGCGAATTAATTCCTCCTGACGCTCTCCTCAAACCTCTGCTGGTTTTTCTACATAGTTCCCAAAGTATTTACCAAACTGACAAGCACAACACCCAGCTCTGGCAAACCCAGAACCTCGTCTTCCCCAGGAGGGCGGCGTGGAGGGGCCATCCTGTTGATGATTGAAAAACTTGCATTAGTACCATAATGGAGAATTATTAATAATCCAAAATAGCACTAAAACAACATTAACAAAGATTAATGGATACAATTTACTAAGATAATATTAAAATATCAAACAAAGTTCATAGCACCTAGAAGATAGTTAGCATATCGCACATGACTGAAAAGGAGTGCGGAACACATATCTACCAAAGAAAAAAATTCCGCAAATTTCAGCATTAAAATACCAACTAGATGCGTAAAACCACTTAACAGTTAGAGCTTAGCAGTTTCACCCATTCAATGTACAAGAGCAAATGATAAAAGTAGTGGTATGGTCATGACTCCATCCCACACTTAAAGCATTACTTCTTACGAACATCACAAGAATAGGAAAAACATGCAACCCAACTCTTATCCTTCTTACGAATATCGGAAGAGATAACAGATACAGAACGAACACCCCTAACTATAATGCATCGATTATAAAGAGTAAGACAACTCGCATTGGTTTACAAAGAATCGGATAGGTCGCGTTGGTTTACACAAAGCCTGTTGGAATGGAATGTACCAACAGTTGATAACCAAAGGAAGATCGTGACAACAAGGCTGGATGCAACAGATAGACAAAGAATTACACACACATCCTATGGTACTACGGAACCCCAAACACGTGAATCCTATTTTGAATTTTTAGAAAAGGATAGACAAATGTTACACTTCCTTACTAGAAAAGGGTGGGTGGGTAAGAAGAAAAATGGAAGCAATCATACTCGCACATTTAGTTTTTCCCTAGTATACATAGCTACCAAAATATTTTTTAGACTAACAATGACAATCTGCCTGAGACCCTGAAGGGCGGAATGGCTCTGATACCAATTGTAATCTCAGACATTACGCTCTAAGCACGAGCCTAGATGAACCCAAAATTGGATAAGGGATTCTACCGCAGAGGCCCAAGGCCACCCACGTGTAGGCCTGTCGAAGCGGAGCAAGGAACGGTACCGGCCGACCACCCTATCCACTTTCAAGACATCAACACTAGAGCGAGCGGCGTAAGCGACAGGTACATGACCACAACATACACAAACGAGTATGTATGCCTAGGACTTACAATAGACATCAGAGTCACACCATCTAGAAACAATAGAAACAGAAATATTCAACGTCATACAGCAAGATCCAAATATCCTAGATAGAGATAATAGTTTAGGATACATCCTAATACATCAATCAACATAGTTGCAAGCATAAGAGGAAAACATGATCCGAGTACGGATAAGAAGCAAATTGGCATAAGATGCCCTGAGAATAAGCACATCTCGTCCACAGATCTCATGGATCTCCATCCCCGGAATCTCTACACCGAACAGTCGTTGCCACCATCATCGGTCTCTTCGACCCAGTAGCCTTACTGGGAGTATACCTGTCCATCTGAACCAAATATTTATCGTGTGAGACCCTACGGGTACTCAGCAAGTCTTAATGCATCTAAAGGGAACGACCTAGGGTGACACAATTGCAGCCAAAAATAATAGCTACAAAGTTCTATATAGACACACTAGACATTTTCCCAATGAGAGATGGACGAACGCTCGTAAATTAATAGAAACAGTTATATAAGCAATATGAACAAACATCGCTCGCCCTCCTTCTCGCTTATCGATGAGAAGGCAAAAGAACATCCCATCTGTTGGCAATTTTATTAACCATTCCATGAGTGTTGCTCTATTTACTAGTCATTTCTTAGTCAAATTAACGACGGTACTTTAGTTATGCTTGTCTATGATCGAGAAACTATGCTCTAAGTCGTCCATAATTGAGGAGATGTCTTTTAGAAAGATTTACCCTGTAGGGGTGCACAAATAGCAACACATACACGATCAACCTTAGGAAGAACCAAATAAAACGCAACGAGGCCTCACGACAATGCATTCACAGGATCATAACTTATTTCGGGGGGCCACCCCAATAATCTACCCACAACAAAGTTGGCCATCTCCGAGACGGACCCAGGGTTTGCGACGACATCGGTAAATGACTGGGAACCCGAAAGTGTGACTAGGCTTGTCGATACAGCATAAATGTGGCGCGGGGTCCCTAATTAGTATAGGTGGTCTGCACACAATCGTAAATAAAGCAGTAAAGCATGGCATAAGTATAGGATAGTAGTAAAGCCCCAAATTAGTTTGTGGCCCCAATAAATAAAGTGCGAATAAAGCTCAGGCAAAGGGGGATCCATAGGGTCTCCCGTATTTGGATAGTGCGAATAGTCAAGGAACAGGAATTAAGTACTCGGGGTCCTACGAGACACAAGTGAGTTTCAAGAACCAAATAACAGATAATGCTGACCGGTGCCTCTTTCATAGTTATCTCATTACTACTCATATTAAGTTGTTTAGCTACCTCGTTATCCAAAGACTCGCACAAACCCTACACATGCAATTGTATGACTCGCATAGCTCAAACAACTCCTGTAGTAATGGCTCATGGGATTGAGGATACAAACTTCAGTGGGGTTTAAAAGTAAAGGCTATGCAATACTTGGCATTCAACTTAATGCAATCGCGACTCAATGATGCCAGAATACAATAGAAGCATAGGTACTATATGTACACAAGCATGAGGAATTACTTGCCTAGCAATTAACTTGCGGAATAGGAAGAATCCGGGTAATACTCCTGAGGATCCTGGTATTCTCCCTTCTCAGTGTCTATCCAGATAAAAACCAAACACACAAGGGACAAAAATAAATACAAGCACAATCATAGAAATCATATGCAACAAGCAAACTAGTATGCCATGATGGAATGATGCACAATTTACATGGCATAGCATAGCATGGCATGGGTGAGGTGTGGGGTACAAGGATAAAGCATTTTGTTAGTTGTTTAGTCATATTTATTGATATTTAAATAATTCCGAAATTTTAAATTGCTCAAAAATTATTTTAAATGGCATATTTAAATTCCTGGAATTTTTCTGATCAAAAAACATAATCATATGCATTAATTGGAGCATTTATTATTACTACCAAAATGTTTATTAATTTGTAATTTTTGATAAAATAAACAAAGAGCATATTATAGTTAAGAATTTAAAAGTAAACAACTTTGGTCTTGGAAACATTTTAAATTTTATTGCAAATTTGGTTTAGATCTTGGTCAAAGATTAGGATAGGGTTTGACTAGGTTTGCATTAAATTTGAAAAATTTGCAAACCTGGGACTTTTTATACCGGGTTGAATCCTAGTCTCTAACACTGAGCAGTGGGCTCACGTGCTGATTGGCCCAAAAGGCTGACTGGTGGGCCACCTGGTTGGCTGAGATAAATCAAAAGGAAAAAAATGGGGCTACAGGTGATAGAACCCAGGACTTCAAGCTTCAGACCGACTTCACATTCGATGTGGTGACCAATTGGGCTGTGCTGAGGTTCCTATTGGACATCAGGCCTGAATCAATAATAGGTAGATGCCGAAATGTTAATACTGACGAAACTGAACTCGCGAGACTACATCTTGACAACAAAATCGACGTGACTTCGGGCGAGGATTCCTGACTCGTTTCTTCACGAAAATAGGCATGGGACGGCTCGTTGGAGAGCTAGAACACTCAGGTACATCTTCGCTTCATCAGGGGCGGTAGGCACGGGTGGTGTGTGAAGCGAGCTTGCAGCAAACTGCGGCACGACGCGACGGCGCAGAACAGGAACGGCGGCAGAAAAACTTAATGACGGCGACACTCTTAGGAAGATCTTGGTGGGGCTGGTTGGGGAGGTCACGGGACTCGCTGGTGCTCCTCCACGAGCACTGAGGTGCTCGCGGTGAGGACGGTATGGACAACATCTGCGAGGGTTCTGGTGCACAGAAGCAGGCACAGCGGGGGCTCGACGAAACGTACTCAAGCTAGGTCCAGATAGAGGACGAACGGGGATATCTTGGAGGTTGGGGAGCTCAGCGTGCCTCTCCTGGTCTAGCCCAGCTAGCCGGAGTGGAGGAGATTGGTGGCAGGGTTGCTGTACATGGGGCTTCGGGTCCTACGGGTACATAGCAACAACGACGGTTTTCCGGTGGTTCCAGCGGCGGTTCACGGGTTCTAGGCACTGTAGGGGAAGAAGAGGGTGCCCAAGACACCTCTGCTCGGCCTTGTGTTGCACTTGCACCAGGTCGTCAAGATTGAAGAAGACCAGAGGCTAGGGTTTTGGTGTAGACATGGTTGCCATGGGAGAGGTGGAGCTCAACTTGGAGAGGAAGGAGAGGTGCAGGGGCGACCATATCTCGCTCTGGGGCTTCCTGGGTTGGCTAGTCAGTTGAGGGGATAGGAGGAGGGGATGAGGAAGCACATGGTTGTGTAATTAGCTTTGGAAAAATAGATAGAGGAAGGAGGGTAGCTCGGGTGGTCTCTCTCCACTTTTTCTTGCTATCCACCGAAGAAGGGAAGCAGAAGGGGGACCAGAGGGAGGTGGTGCTGATCAGCTTGGAGGTCAAGAAAGAGAGGGGAGGAAGCTATGTGGAGATGTAGCTAACTCTTGGCCATGTGTGCCATAGTTTATATTTTGGGTTTAGGAGTAGATTAGCTAGCTAGGATAAAGAGAGAGAGAGGAGATTCACATGCATGGATGGTGTGGTGCGATCATGCACTTGCACATGCATGGGTTTTAGGCTAGATATATACTAGCTAGGGCTTAAGTAGTGTTTACACTACTAGGAAAAACGTTATCAGTGGCGCACCAAAAACGCTTTTTGTGACGCATCTAGTAGTCACCACTAAAATTATATTTCTGTGGCGCATATGCATATGTGCCACAGAATTCTCCAAACAGAATTCTGTCCCAGATTCTGGGGCGCATATAGCTATATGCGCCACAGAATTCTATGGTACATTTTGTGTCGCTTATAGCCATATGCTCCACATAATCCTTTTTTCAGAATTTCGAAATTTTCAGAATCTAGTACAAATATAGGTATATAACATGTATATTACAGGAAATACACAAAAATTAACAGAAATTCACAGAAAAGCTGCACACAGCAGTACAAATGTTCCAGTTCAAATATAATACATCAACAAGCACGAATGTTCACAAGTGTTCATCAATCACATCACTTAGAACTGAATAAGTGTACAAGTATATTTCACAAGTGTTCATCTCACTCACATAACTTACAACCATGCGATGTTGTCACCGCCTACCTTAGGACAGAATGTAGTACACCGTAACCGCGATGCCGGTGAGGAGGAGCGGCATCAAGATCTTCGTCCGGTTCTTCTTCCACACGTGTCTCCTCCACTTGGCCACCGCCTCCTCTCTAGTCGCGTATCCTTTGTAGCTGTTGCCGCTGAACTTGTCCACTTGTTGGTGGCAGTCCACCCACTCCTCGTAGACACCTGGAACCCGACCCTTGTACACAACGTATGTCAGCATCTCTATTGACAAGGCATATTAGTACATCATGCAAATATATATGTTGACAAATATTAGAGCAAGGCATTCATAAACTTAAAACAATGCGTCGATGACAATGAAAGAAACACGACAACATGTCCGACACAATAACAACGACGGTTTCAAGCTAGGCAAGTTAAGTTCTTCGACACACACGCTACATGTCCACCGATACACACGCTCTCTCGGTCAAGTAGCCTTCTCCTCGCAGGGCTCCGGGAACGGCTTGTACATGTCTTTCGTCGTCCACGTCCTGAAGTCACCCTGCGCCTTGAGGCGGGCTTCGATCTCCCTCTTGGTGAACGACCTGGGCTGGTGTAAGAGCCCACCACATGTGTTGACCTGTTCCATGATGATATGTGACAGCTTCACCTGCGTATCATGGAAGTCTTCCTTGAGATTGAGGTCGCTGATCCCATGCAACTTTTTGGCCCATCCTTGGAGAGAAGATGGCAGCGTTAGCATCTTGCAATCCCGGACAAACCCTTTGAGGTGATGGCAAACATAGAAGGCCTCCTTCACACTGTCAGATGACTGCTTGACGCAGGGGAACTCGAACACATGCTTGAACTTGTGTCGGCCATCATCCCTGTAAGCCTCCCCCTTATAGTTGAAGGGGCCTCCGTGATTGGCATAGCCCTCGATAGCATCATCCAGAACGCTCTTTACTCTGGCGTAGTTCTTCCTCCTCGCACTCCCCGAGTCGAAGTAGGTGGCAAGCGAATACCTCGTGGAGAGGACGATGAGCGTGCAGTACTTGTCTCTGTGCAACACACAATGTGGAACGGGATGTTGGAAAAGAGCAATGGAAAGAAATACTTATGTGTTACAACGGCGGTAGGAGGATATGTACACTTACTCAGGAAAGAAAGGCACAAGGATGTTGTCCTTCCTCTTGCTGTCCATCAATAGCTTTTGAAGGTAGGACTTTGCCCGGGCCCGGGTCCTTGTTCCTTCTTCCAGCTGGCTATGCCGCATGTACTAGGGATCCGCTATCGCGACGAATGGGGTGTCCTCTCTCTTGACCTTCATCGCCAGATTGAGCGCGAATAGGCGGACCAAGTTATAGTCCAGCCGTCTCAAGTGGAACAGCTTGAAGATGTCCTCATAGGCTATGAAGAACACATCCGCGGGGGCATCGGTGATGAAGCCCACGTCCTCCGGCACCTTAGCAGTGAACGCCGGGTAACTCGGGTCCTTGTCCTTGAGAAGGAGGCCCTCCAGTGTCAGGATACCTTCATACAAAGTCATCATAGCTCCCGAAGCCAGGCGGGGCAGTTCCGGAGGCAGTATGGGCTGACCAGCTTCGTGCACTCTGGTCAAGCCATCGTCGCGGGGTGGTACAACATCGTCCTGGTAACGAATCGGAGCGGGCTGGCTCGCAGCCTTGTCCTTGTTCCTGTTAGGCCTCTTCCTCACCCTCTTCCTCTTCGCATCAGCAGCCTCCACTGGCGATGCTAACCCGTCACCGGCCGTCCTACGAAGTGTGTCAGGGCTCAAAATGATTCCGGCCGATGGAGGTTGTGTCTCGGCGGCTGGAGGCGTCTCCTGAGAAAATCCACGGAAGACCAGGCGCTTCTTGGGATGGCTAGCTTGATCGCAGAATGATGGTTCTTCAACGAGGGGAGGCATGAATGGTCCTTTGCGGGCGCCGGTGTTGACGAAGGCATTGACGTCGACCGGTGCATCATCATCATCATCATCCAGCTCGATGTTGGCATCGAAGGCTGCCATGTCCACATCATCCTGGGGTGGTGGCGATGGAGGTTGTGGTGCCACGGCCTTGCCTTTAGGTGGGGGCGATGGCGGTCGAGGAGCAACCACGCCCAAGAGTCTCTGGTGACGGCTTGTGGTGGCGGCGACGACGACAGGTGCAGCAGGAGGCTTCGTCCTTGGCGGCCGGACGACCGAGGTGGCACCGGTGGAGCGATACCCAATACGAATCTAGGTCTTTGGCCAAATCATGGGATAGCCATGGCAACCTTCTAGGGTCAGGTGCTCGTCGGCTCCTGGAGGTTGCATGGGAGGGTCCATGTCTTTGCACCCCCCAACACCCGACCCAACTCGACGCACATCACGACATCGTCCATGGGCTTGCAGTGCATCGTGTGCTTCACCGGTTGTATTAGCTTGCCCGTGGCAACATCCTTCAACTCGCCGTCGGACACCTTGTGAAGGAGCACGCATGGAGTGTCCTGAGGAATATAGATATGCATCATGAGATGGCAGTCAATCAAAGGCATTAAGTAGAGCACGCTGACTAACTACTTATTTTACCTTGGTGAGGGCACCGAGCTCGGCTAATGTCGAGACACGGGCGGCCGGTGGCTGATCCTTCTTCTTCTCCATCTCGGGTGCATTAGGAAGCACCGCCACTGCCGGCTGTTGCGCCTTGGTAGTCTCGGCAGGAGGGGGCAGCTCCGACGCATCCAACTCCATCGGCTGCACCACGGGGATGGAGGGCAGCGGGGTAACCATGTCTGGTGACACATGGTGGCTCGAGGTGCTGCTGCCGGCGCTAGGCACTTGTATCGGCCCCACCTGACCGTCTGCATTCCATTTTGCTATCCCCTCCATCAGCCGAGGGGGTAGCATCTCGAGGATCTTCTGCTGCACTACCGCGTTCACCTCATCCTGGTCCATCTTACTGGCCTCCAGATGCGCGATCTTCCGCTTCAGCTCTTCCTTCTCGGCTTGATCCTGAGCCGCCGACTGGGTCCGCCTCTCCTTTCTCTTCTTGGCTTCCTCGCTGTAGTACTCGCGGAACTTTGTGCTCGTACCAAAGCCAGAGATACGGCCAAATGACGTGGGTGGCTCGGACTATGGCCTCCCCTTGAAGGCGTTGGTCGCCCTATTGAAAATCGTGTCCCACGGCTCCGTCGAGCCCTGGGCTGATGAGTCTGGCGCCTCGCGCGTAGCCTTGATTTCAGCATCCTGCAGATAAGGAAAGGTGAACCCATTTAGGAACTTGCCTTCATTATTCAAGATGAAAGCAAATGGACCGCGGGTAAATTCCTTACCAGCTTATTCTCAAACTTCCTCACATCGTCATCGTCGGTGACGAATTCCTTGGAATCCTTGTCCAGATAGTAGCGGGCCTGGACAAAGTTCTGGGTTTGCTCGTCCGTGATTTTTAAAAACGAGTTTTCTTTCCCAGACGCTCAACCTCGGCGTCCTCCCTTGCCCATATGGCCTTCTTTCCCCTGTAACCGCCGCTTCCACATCGGTGGTTACCTATGTTCTATTCCCGCATTTCCTGACCCCACTCTGTCCATGCATTCGCTTCGTTAGTCTCCATCTCCGCCTTGAATATCTTGAACTCATCTTCGTCGATCATGGGCTCACCCTTCTTGATCTTCTCCCAGCTTTCCTTTTTCGCGATCTTGTTCTTCACCCGGGTTCTCCAACTGCTCAAGGCATTGGCCATCTTCGTGATGGCTAGCATGTTCACCTTATTGGATTTTTCCAGTTTGTCGGTGCACGGGGCTAGGAACTTGTACCGTTGGTGAAGCTTCTTAAGGCAGTTCGCCACGAACCGCCCATTTGCTTCACTTCTCAGGTGCTTCATGTTGATCGACATGCTTTCCCGGATGATGCACCCGAGTTGCATGCTGTACCCGGTGGCAACATCCGGAGGCTCCAACGGAAGGCCAGTTTCCGAGACCAGAGTGATCTCGTCGGTGGTGTCGGCGAGCTTTTGCAGCTTCCGATCCTTCCTCGGCTTCTTATTCTTCTTAACGGACGGGTTACTGGTACCGCCATCCGTGCGGTCCCCGCCATCGGTCGTGTGGCCTCCGCCATCGGTCGTGCGGCCTCCACCATCGGAGGTGGTCACATCCTCCTCCTCGGCTTCATCTATCCAGTAGTCCTCGTCCCCCTCTTGCTCATCATCCCCATCGTGGCCCACAGTAGCTGCCACGGCCTCATGCTGAGACTCCGCCGCCTCGTGCTGTGCCGCCGCCTCCTAGAAAGTGAGGTTCGCCGCTCTGGCTTGGTCTTCGACGCTCATGGCGGCCTTAGAAGTGCCGGCCCCATCGGCGACCGACATGTTTGCACACTTCTAAACAAATTAAAATAAGGAAGTTAGTATTAATTAGTGTTGACAATATTTAAAATGAGCTGCCCATTTCTCCTGAATTGTCAATTCACTTCCACTTCGGTCGAGAAATGGGGCTCACATGTCAAAAAATTACTAAGTGTCGACCGAAAAATTCGGCATGACCTTCGCTAATTTTTTGACATAGGAGCCCCATTTCTCGATCGAAATGGATCCAAATCAACATTTCAGGAGAAATGGGAAGCTCGGGTGATTTTCGTGCAAACATTTCACATACAAAAAAGCACAAATTATGCTCCACAACCACATATGGTGCTCCAACACCATACAATAGAAACTCCTGATGATGGTCTTTTCTTTTCTTTTCTAGCTGACGGAGATATACTGCAGAGATATAGCTAGCTAGATAAAAGCATGATTCACTCATAGAGATATACTGCAGAGATATACGCAATAATGGAATTGTAGACATACATGATACACACTGTTATTACCCACTGATCATTCTTTATTACTGCTAGCCTAGCATTTTTTAATGGCTGACACATGGATGAAAAAGGAAATTCACTGCAAAGTTAACGGGTGGATTATTGTTTGGCTTCCTTGGCTTGAAAGGGAGTTAACATGACTGATGATGCAACCACCACCACCACCAGTCCACCAGAACATGCAAGTTAACTAATATTCAACAGGCAAGATTTGTCCTCTCCAATGATGAAGAGCAGGAGGCAGCTAGAACCATTATGTCAAGGATAACATGATAATGCACTATTTATGAAGCAAGAACCCTCCATTTTCTAGTTGGAGAAGAATCAATGCCATGCAAATCTGATAAGGATATGGGGTCAAAGTTTAGGTGGATTGGATTGCCACAAAAAACTAAACGAAATAAAAGTTGCGACAATCCAGTAGCAAGAATTTTCACAAGACAAACATAGCATAGAGAAGAAACAGACAGGAACAAGTGGTAGGCTTTAACAAACAGACCGAGGACTCCAAGAGTGCCCATTCCATAGCATCTAAACCTGATAACAGCTGCATCACCAGCATAAATTACATAAGGAGCCATGCAACGCACATGGCAGGGTACCACATACATATAGTACCAAATTATGTTTAGGGATATTTCATGGTTGAGATTAACAAAATTAAAACTAGTTTTGCTAGGATCAATAGCTACAGAAGATTGAATACTAGTTATCCACTCTAGCAAAACTGCCTAAGCCAGACCTGGAACCATTAATTTAAGAGCAGTCCAAAGTAAACCAAAACAACCCTTCTCTAGTCCAGGCCTCTGATTAGTCCATGGCTCTGTCAGGTCTGGTTTATGACTAAGGACTCAGCGACTGTCAAGGTACCAACATGTCAATGCTACCTTGATAGTATACAGATTGAGCGGCTCAAGGGATTTCGGCACGACGAAGTCGTCGGGAGAAGAAGGCCCACCGGAGTTGGAGATATCAGTGGTCGACGACAGCACGTTGAATGCATATTCCAGGCGACGGGCGCCGCGAGCGCGAGGAGTTGAAACCAGTAGCAAAAAAGTTGCAACAAAAAAGGAAGGGGGCAGGGAAGGAGGAGAGGGGGTCACCTGCGGGGTGGTGGTGGTCCTGGACGCCGGAGCAGGCCTCCTCCTCCTGGTGCTCTGCGAGGCCACGGCGGGTGCGGCGCGGTGGCACGGTGGGGCAAGCGCGGTGCGGCGGAACGGCGGGGCAAGGGAGGCGCAGCGCAGCTAGGCGTGCTAGGTTGGGCGGCGCGGCGCAGCGAGGCGATATGGGGAAAAATTTCTAAGTCATAGAATTCGGTGGCGCATCTGTTCAGATATGCGCCACATAATTTTTGGGGATAGTACAAAACGCGCGTTGCGCTATTGTTTGATAGAAAACGAAGCTTACCACATTGGTTGCTCCTCTCTGTTCTAAACCTGGGCGGCCAGGTTCGATTGCTGGCACAGCCACATTTGTTTTGACTTTTTAAAAAATATTTGAAGGATGGTAATAATATACTAAAAGCAAGAACTAATATATTTGCCTATTTAAAATATTTTATGGATGGTAATAATATATTAAAAACAAGAACTAATATATTTGCCTATTAAAAACAAGAATTAATATATTTGCCTTAATATATTTGCCTCAATATTATCCGCATACATTAGTTTGTCAAAGTAATACATATATGCAGGCGCGCGAGCACACATGTGCATTAATTAGTACAAAAAAAGGCGTCAAAAACCGCTAAGTCGGCTCCGAGGTAGCTAGTGTCTCTTCACAACAACTTTCTTGCCCTTCTTCTTCGCGGTAGAATACTTTAGGCCGGCCACCTTGAGATTTCTTCTTGTGTATAGGAAACCTTTAGCCAGTAGGGTGGACTTCCTTCTTACTTTAGCATAAGTAGTTGGCTTGTCGAAGTACTTGTCGAATTCCTCTTCGATCTTGGGATCGCCGTTCTTGTCGATCTCTTGCTTGTTGGCGGGTCTTTCCATTCCGATGATGCTCCTCTTGTCCCTCCTCATGACAACACGGCTTGGCTTTGCCGGGTCGGTAATAAAGAAGCATTGGTTAACTTGGCTAGCCAGCACCCATGGCTCATTTTTCGTGGAGGCTTTCTTCAATTTGGCATCGGGTATAACCATGGTGGTGAAAAACCGGCCATCTTTTTCGACGCTCTTGGCCCATCTGACAAGAAACATCGGCACCGTCACTCCGCAGTAGTCGAGTTCCCATATCTCCTCGATCCTTCCGTAGAATCTTTCCTTGACATCAGTCTCGTTATCGGCGTATGATAGCATAGTTACTCCTGAGTTTTGGTATTCACTATTCTTGTCCTTCTCCTCGGTGTAGAATCTGTAGTCGTTGATGTCGTACGTCTGATAGGTCCTAACGTTGCACCCGGGGCCCTATGAGAGTGATAATATGAGTTTCTGATCTTCAGTATAAGGCGTCGGCATGGGACTTTCCAGTAGCCTTTTCTTGAACCATGCCGTGAAGCTAGTGTTGTGCTCTCTGGTTATGTCTCCCTTCTTCCTCGGCTTGCCCAGGTTGGCGAGCTTCTGCTCGATTAAGGTTTTGTGCTCATCCACCTAGGGGCCGACCAACTGTATGTGTTGTAGCGCGACTCAGTTTGCCCTATCAAAGTCTATGTGTTCGAGTTTGATGCCGACGTGGAGTGTGCGGTAGCCCTCGCGGTGACCAAATCCAGCGAGCCTCTCGAGGTGCTTCCTGGTGGGCAGACTGACATCCTGGTTCTCGGTGCTTAGGTAGTTCTGGCAGAAGGAGAAGCACTCGTAGGTCAGAAAGCCCTTGGCTATGCTTCTATCTGGACGGGACCTGTTGCGAACGAATCCTTTGATGACACCATTTAGCCTTTCAAACGGCATCATGTTGTGTAGGAACGCCGGCCCGAGATGGATGATGTCATCCATGACATGGACAAGCAGATGCACCATGATGTCGAAGAACGCGGGAGGGAAGTAAATCTCGAGCTCGCATAGTATCTCGACGATCTCTTCCTATAGCTTGCCGAGCTGCTTCACGCTGATAGACTTCCTAGATATGACATCGAAGAAGTGCAGAGGCCAAACAGCGTCTCACGGACGTGCTCGTCCATTATCCCTTGGATCGCAACGGGGAGTATCTGCGTCATCAACACGTGACAGTCGTGAGACTTCATCCCACTGAACCTCTTCTTCGGTACGTCCAGATATCTACTTATCTTCCCAGAGTAGCCGTGGGGAACCTTGACTCCTAGGAGGCAACGAAAAAACCTCTCGAGCTCCTCCTCGCTTAGAGTGAAGGATGCAGATTTAAGCACCACCTCATTCTTCTTAGCCCTTTTGCGGCGACCCTGGGTCCCTTCCGTCTGTTCATCGTCATCGTCGGCATCGTCACTATCGGGGTACTGAAGTTCCTTATTAATGCCAAGCATTTTTACGCCGCTTCTTACTTTTGTCCCATCCTTGGTCCTATCTGGCATGTTCATCAGAGTGCCGAGCAGGCTCTCGGTAACGTTCTTCGTGATGTGCATCATATCGAGGCCATGGGGCGTGTGGAGGACCTTCCAGTAAGGAAGGTCCCAGAAAATGGACCTCGCCTTCCATACTCCATGCAGCGGTGATGGCTGTTCCCTCGGCCGCTTCTTTCCTGGCGCAGGGCACTCTTCCCAATTGTCCAACAACTCCTTGATTTCTTCGCCGCTCAACGGTCAACGTGGGGCATTATCGAGCTCGTCTTTTCCATTGAACAGGTCTCCGTGTTTTCTCCACGGGTTAGCCTTACGGAGCCACATTCGAGTCCTTTGGAACACGGTTTTCGAAGACCCAGGATCCCTCGGCAGCTGCAGATGCGGAGTCTTATCCATAGACCTGACACATGCACAGAATTCGTGGTTCACCTGACACGCTACATATCCGTAACTAGGATAGTCCTGCACCGTCGTGAGCAACGCAGCTCTCAGGTGGAAATAATCTCCAGTGTAGGCACCCCACGTACGTGTCGGCGTCTCCCACAGCGTCGCTAACTCCTCTTTCAGGAGCCCGAGATACATATGCATGTCGACACCCGGTTGTTTTGGCCCCTGGATAAGGATACTCATGTGTACGTACCGCTGCTTCGTGCACAACCAGGGGGGAGGTTTTACGGCCATACAAACACGGGCCATGTGTTGTGCGTGCTACTCTGGTTGCCAAAGGGGTTGAGTCCGTCGGTGCTCATGCCCAGCCTAAGGTTCCTTGGATCGAGCCCGAACTCATCCTCAAATTCGATGTCCAGCGCATTCCACTGGCTAGCGTCCGTGGGGTGTGTCAGATCTTGCCCTTCTCCGGATCATCTTCTGGCTTCTCCCTCTTCGCGTGCCATTGCATCACCTCTGCTTCCTTAGGGTCTACGAAATACCACTATAGACGGGAAGTGATAGGAAAGTCCCCCACCACTTTCCGGGGAACTTTCTTGTTCCCTCTCTTGTATCGTCCCTGGCCGCACACCGGGCATGTGGTTCTATCCTTGTACTCGTTCCGGTAAAGTGCACAGTCATTGATGCATGCGTGGTACTTCACGTACGGTAGGTCTAGTGGGCAAACTACTTTCCTCGTCTCCTCGATACTTGTTGGCAATGTGTTGTCCTTGGGAAGACGAGCGTGCCAGAATTTCATGTGAGAGTTGAAGCTAGTGTTGGTCCATTTTTGCTCCGCCTTCATCTCCAGAGCCTTCAACATTAAACTCAAGCGTGTATCCTCGGGCCGGCACCCAGGATACAATGGAGTCCTCCCGTATACCTCCATCTATGCCAGCTTGGCTTTTCTCTCTAGCTGCAGCTCTCGTGTTGGCCGTATGCTTGAGGAGTATTTCTTGAAGAAGAGGGTCCCGCAAGGCCAAAGTTAGCGGCGTGTCCGTGCTCCCGTCTTCTCCGCCGCCACCACCACCATCTGCTCCGGCGTCGTCTCCTTCATGATGCTCGTGTCTGCCGGCATCTTATTCTTCATGATGATCATGTTCGTCGGCATCTCCTTCGTCATGACGACCATTCCAGGAGACCCTTTGTCTTCTCCCCCGGCCTCTTCTTCATCATGGCCACCGCCATCTACAGGCGGGTCCTCATTCACTAAGAAGCCAGGCATGAAACCGCGCGTGAACATGTGAGACTCCAGTTGTTTGGAATCAGGGTTGATCCACGTCCGGTGTTTGCACGTTCGGCACGGACATCTTATCTTGGTCATGTTGTTCCGAACCATGTCGGCTACCGCGTCAGCCTTGTATCTAACGACCCAGCGTTCGCTCATATGGATGACCATGGTCGCCTGCGCGCGAACATAGACCAAATTAAAGAGAGGATGTTAGAACCATGCACACACACGACGCGCACACATACATGCATGCATGATCGCAGGGAAATTTTGGCATGACCTATCCTAAAAATAGGACGTATGGCTAGTGCAGAAATTTGCCGAAATGGACGCGAATCAACATTTCGGCAAACCTCCATGCACCCGGCGCCAACAACATGCATTCAAGCACAACACAAGCTCCCTCCACAAGCAAACATGTATTCATGCACAACACAAAGCGAAGGAACATCGTCTCGCCATCGCACACCGCCCGTGGGACCATCTTCACCTACAAAACATCTATACACACCGCGATGAGGCCCGCCGGCCACACAAAACATGCATAACACAAGTACCCATGCACACACGCGTCACAAATCTACAAACCAAATCTACACCAACCCCATATGCATAGTGTAGCAAGAGGGGGTGGGATGTGTGGAGGAGGAAAGTATGAGTGGTTTACTACCTTTACAAGTAGGAGTAGCTTCCCCTCACAAGTACATGAACCAAAGTAGGTCTAGCTATCAACAATGGAGGTGAGTATGAGCAAAATGGAGTGCGGGGAGGAGGGGGCGAGCTAGTTGGAGGTGGTGGGAAGAAGGGAAAGGGTGGCTGCAACCTTTTTTAGATCTGTTTCGCACATTCTGTGGCGCATATGGATATATGCGCCACAGAATGTCAAAATTCTATGGCGCATATAGCTACATGCACCACAGAAAGTGAGAATTATGTGGCGCATATGCTATATGCGCCACAGAATTTTGACATTCTGTGGCGCATATAGCCATATGCGCCACAGAATTCTGGCCTGCCCATGTGCTGGGGTCAGGCCGACATGGGCCCATAGGAATTCTATGGCGCATATGGCTATATGCGCCACAAAATTCTCACTTTTTGTGGCGCCACAAAATTCTCAAAATTTGCTACATGCGCCACATAATTAATTTTAGTGGAGCATTTTTCATATATGCGCCACATAATTAAAATCTACCTATAATCGTTTTCCTAGTAGTGTTAGTGATACACACATATACACTTGTGTGCTAGGGAGATATGGGGCCTCGGGTAGATAGGTTTTGTGATTTTAATTTGCTTTTATATGATTTGTTTGGTTTGTATTTATTTAAAACAATTTGTAAAAAATAGGTTTCCAAAAGACCACAAACTCCAATAAACCAAAGAGAACAAGTAGGAGGAATAAAGGTGGCCCATGGATATTTATTTGAAAATGGTTCAACTTGTAGAAATTTTAATCAAACAAGCTTCCTTCAACATTCAAATAAAATCCACAAGAATGAGGAAGTGGTGAACTTGCATGGGCCATGCATGAAGAATAATTGCCACATTCATTAGTTGTGACAACAACTACATATACATATGGGCATCTATTACATACATGCACATCAATATTTGAATAAAGACCACACCACAAGCTATAAGCTTGATGAACATACGATAAGGGTGGAATTAAGCATAGTTGAATATAATAGGCCATGCTAGTGTGTATGTCCCACTAGAAGGTCATTTGGCCACAATTATATTTAAACAATGCTTAATTATCCCCCAAACAAACCATATGGAAGATATATAAAATATTCTATTCACATGGCATGCAAAGGTCACCACAAGGCTTCCCATCGTTATCATTGTGAAAACAATAGAGATCATATATGGGAGCATGTAGATTTAGAAGTGGATCCATCTTATTACATATGAGCTGGACCAAATACCCAAAGAAATGCAAAGGCCCATATATAGTTTGGATGGAAGAATTATAAGGTGGTGACAAAGATAAGGTGGTGGAGTAGAGAAAAGCTATGCCCCCAACTCAACTTGGGCATCAAGCATTTATCAAGAACCAAATACAAAGTATCAAGAGGCAAATACAATATATAATGCATATGGGATAAGAACCAAAAAGAGCGGTTTTATATGATGCTCAAATGCAAGGTGGCATGGTGACATGAGCAAGATATAATGATGATGCAACAATACATGTAGGAAGTAGCATTTTCTTATTTAACCATGTAGCATTATAGATGTTAGACAAATGTAATGCTACATAAAACTCCGGCAGGGCGCTGCCGGTGTGATCTCCACCTCCTCCAACGACTCCAGCACCTTCACCATGGTGAAGGGGGAGTAGTCCACCCCTGGACTATGGGTTTGTGGCAGTAGCTATTATATATATATCTCTCTCATGATCTCGACTGTATTAGAACCGCATGAGCTACATAACATAATTACGGTCATATTTGTATTACCTATGTGGTGGATCTTTATATAGTTGATATTTGAGATTGCAATTGTTTATTATTGGAAGTATATGAATAGATGCATATCATGTACCCCGTTCTTGTTTACTTGTTTTGATCAAACTTGTATATGGGAGCATGTGTGGGGGAACGTGTGCATTAGTTGCAGCAACAGGGTGATCTTGCGGGTAGGACAGTAAAACTGGCGAATCACTTGGGTGCTTACATTACTTAGTTGACTCACTAGGGATAAAGAAAATACCATGCTTAGACTAGATCAAGTATGTTCTTATTTTAACTTCATGTCATGGAACTTAATGCTATACTCTGAAATTGTTCTTAATAATAGATTGCTTGGAGACCCCCCTTTCTACTAGAGTACAAGTGAATTGTTAGAAATAACATATCTATGATAGGACGTGATGTCCATATGAATTGCTATCCATACTTTAACATGTTGCACCAATATTATGTCAATTATAGTGTACCGTGTCCACCACAACTAAAAGTGCATAAGCAGAACCATGAACCCCGGTCGATTTTAAACCATAAGAAAACACTATCCAACACATATACATAACTTCTTTTCAGTACTAATTAAATCCTAAAACACGAAAACATTTCTCATACTTGCAAACACCAACCAAAACTCAAAAACATCATATTCCATTGCATTTACCAGCATTGCATATTTACTTTACTATTGCATTGCATTTTACTTTTATTGTATTTTATTTCCGTTTTGCTTACATACACCTTGTGATTGACAACCACTTGGTGAGGTTGAGGGCATAAAACAATCTACAACTATTTTGTAGGTTGCTTGAAAAAGAAAAGAGGATCATTCTCTTACACACAGCTCCCCGAGAGTTCAATATTCAAACCCTCGAGTTTCCCTCGTGGGGAAGACTTCTATTTACTACATCACTCTCCACTTAGAGTTTCAACCGTTAAGGTGCAGTGAGAAGCTCCTACGACAACTGCCAGGAATTTTTCTAGCGCTCGCATGAAGGAAGTTTTCTGGCACTATTGCTGGGGAGCTATTAAAAGGATAGCTCACAAGAAAGTTCAACTTCATCACCAACTTGTGTAAACACGTAAGCTTGGGGAGGTTACCCGTACGTGTGTATCCTCTTGTTCTTTTAGATGTTCAAAGTAGTTTTAGTTTTGTTTTGTTATTGTCTTTACTTTCATCTTTAAATTTTAGTTTTTACATTTTATTTTGTTTTACCATTCAGTTTTGCATTTACTTTTTATTTTTATTTTTTCTTTACTTTTGTATTTCGGTTTGTCTTTTTTTTAATTTTGTGTTTATTTTGTTAGTTATTAGTTTAGTAGTATTAGTTTTAGGATCATTTTACTTTCAGTTTTCATTCAAAAACATAAAACACATAAAAATTAGTATCACTTTACTACTTGCATAATTAGAGAAAGAACTAAATTGTGTGTCTTGTCGTCGGATTGAGGACAAGTACGCCATGAGGGGGTCCTCGAGGCATACGGAAGAGAGGGGTGTGAGACGTACGGTATTCCGGGACGGTGAGCACACAAGCTTACCCAGGTTCGAATCCGCCGGCTTTGGACGGATCCTACTCCTGCTAGCAATCTAGTAATACGGCAGAGCCGGAATATGGGTTACAAGGGTTTCGCCTGTGCGAGTTGAGATTGTAGACTATTGAGGTGTGCCCTAAAGGCTCTCCCTAGGACGGCTTATATAGATAACCGGCCTAGGGTTTACAGGAGAGATCTATCCGGCTACGACTAAGAGTTGGTTATAGAGTACATCTTGAACTACAAGTAACATTATGGGCCTAAGTCGGTAAGTCTTCTGGGCCTTCCCGTAGCTTGATTGGACTCCGTCATCTCTCCCTGACTAGGCCGCTCGTGAAGAAAAGCTCTAACCCGAAGTGGGCCACCCTGGTTAGTGAGGAACTATGAGGATACCCGGAAAGTATATCCCCAATAGCAGCCCCCGGAGGCCTCCAAGATCCAAAGTCGGATTCATCATCGTCTAGCTTGATCTTCGGCTTGCAGAATCTTGAAGGGTTCCTGAAACTTCACAACAAAAAATACGATCCGGGTCTTCAAAATACGTTGGACCTATCAACAGGTTACTCGGATTTTCCAGCTTGATTTCAAACTAAGCCGGAACTTGGTTCCTAACGCCACCTGACACAAGCCATGGTCAAGTCACGTCATCTGACAGGCATTCCGTCAGCACGACCGTTGGTGGGTCCGCGGTTCAAGGAACCGAGGCGCCGTTTTAATGCGTGCGTGGAGATCGAGGCGACGTAATCATCGCGTGGGTCCTTCCCAGTTCCTTCCACGACGCGTGGCGGTTACACTGTAGCATCTGCACGAATCTTGGCGCAGTTAGGTGGATATAAGGGGTAAGGATTTTCTCCTTCTCCTTTCACCAGTCCTTTGCCTTTTCCTCTCCTCCCAATCTCCCTGCGCGCATAGAGCTCCCCCGTTCCTCCCCCACAGAACTCCCAGCGCCACCCCTTCTAGGTCAACAGCTCGTCGGAGAATGGCTTCATCTTCTTCCTCCGGCTTGGCGGCAGCGGCGGCGGTGGCAACGGCAGAAGTGGTGGCGGAGAAAGAGAGCTTTCGCGTGCTCTGGATTCCCTGTGCGCTCAACGACGAGGGTCTCAAGAATGTGGAGAAGGAAGGGCTCTTTGTCATCGACAACTGGCGGAGCGGCTTCGAGGAAACCATCCCCAACCCGCGCGACGGCGAGCGGGTCCACTTTGGCACCCACCTCGACAGAGGTTTGTCATTTCCTCCCTCGGAGTTCTTCTCCGAGGTGATTGATCATTACGGAGTTCAACTCCATCATCTTCCTCCCAACTCTCTCTTAGAGATGAGCACGTACGCTTCGTTGTGTGAGGGAGTTCTCGGCATTAGGCCGAGTTTGACTCTTTTCCGGTACTATTTTCATGTCCGGAGAAACTCCATTACCGCCGGTGTTCCTTACATCACTGGCACTATTAGTTTTTCGCTTAGACGCGAGCACGCATATCCCAAAATTCTAGCTAGTGACTCGGTCAAACAATGGCCAGCCACGTTTTTCTATCAAAGGGATATTCTGGCTCCCGGCAAAGCTACTGCTTTGCCGGCTTTTGTTGACGGAGTTGCCACGGCCCAACCTTCTTGGGACGAGGCTGCTCCGGCTCTTACCGACGATCTGATCCTCGCTAAGAGGCGGATCAAATACTTGATCAAACACAAGGGACTGAAGGGATCCGACTTGGTCCAATGCTGGGTCTCACGCCGGATCCAGCCCCTTCAGTACCATGGGGATCGACTGATGCACTCCATCACGTCATCAAAGAAAGACTTCCTCCACATCAGCCCCAAATCCTACACCACTTAGGCTACATAAGCCACATCAAGTGGCTGATCAGGGAGCGGATCGAGAGGAGGATCCCAGAGGTTTCTCTGGATATGCATGCGACAGAAAACCGTGTAGTACTGGTAACTTCCATCAGTACACCTTTTATGTGTTTCAATCTTCGAGTTATACTGCAATACTGATATGTTTTCTTATTTTCAGCTTGCCGACCTCCCTGAGTCGGAACTTGCTCCGCTTGAAGGATATCCTCCTGAGTTTTCTCAGGAGATAGAGGTGGTCCCATTGCCGGACCTTGCGCTCAAGAAGCGTAAAGCTCCAACAATGGCTATTGGCACAAAGAAGGTGCCCGTCGTGAAGAGGTAACTTTCAATCACAACTTCCGCCTTTGTACTTTACTCGAATTTCTTTCCGAGATGTAATGTTTCCGACTTTACTACATTCTCAGAGAAAAATCAATCATCAAGGGCAAGGGGAAGGGAACTTCATCGAAGCCCCTGGGACAAACGAAGCTGGCCATAGCTTCCCCCGCCGTGGCTCCTCCGACTCCTGCCCCTCAACCTTCTGCAACGCCGGCGACCATTCCTTCCCTGGTCGTCACAGAAGATCCGACTCCTTCAACAGAGCCCGGGATCCTTGAATCGCAAACTGACGTCACCATGGGTGAGTCACATCTAGATAAGGCTGAACTGTCTTTGGGTAATGATCCCTTGACAGAAACCTTCGCCAAAAACCTTATCAGCAATCCGGAACTTGCCAAGTTTGGCCTGTCTCGGAAATCTGCTGAAGAAATCCAGCGGCTCGCCAAGCAATGCTTGGAGAAACGTACTTCATCCGCCTAAGAAGAAGCGCAAGAACCAGAGGACGTCAAGTTCTTCAACCTTCTTGCCCAGGTGCGCCTTCGTGACGAGAGGATTAGGACTGGTGAGCTTCCAACAGCCCTAGTGATTCCTCTGACTCTCGCCGAAAAGGTGGCCGCTGAAGTGAACGCGGGTTTGGATAAACTCACCCGCGAACAATATGTAAGTCGGAATTCCAACTCCTGTTTTTTCCTTTATTTTATATCATATCCTCTATCCCCCAAGCATGAAGTAGGATATATAATCCAGGTTTATGCTTCATTAGGATGCCAAAGAACAAACTAGTGTAGCCCCCAAGGCTCATGCTGATATTAGGAAAAATATTAGCCCGAGTCTTAAGTAGCTTTCTGACTTTGGGTATTCTGACTTACAGAAAGTATGTTCCTATAACCAGGATTTACTGAAGAATGTCTGCGATAAGCGGAGAGAGATCAAAGCTCTCCGGCTTAAAAATGCTGAACTTAAAGTTGCCAAGGATGAGGCCGAAGGTAAACATTCCGAGACTCAAACCTTGTCTTTGTTATTTTCAATGTCGAAGTTTTCTGAACTGTTGTTCTTATTGACTTACAGTGCTGGTGAAACAATCCTGCGCCATGATCGAAGAGGCTGAGAACCTCAAGACCTTGGTGGTGGATAACAAGGAGCTTCGCCAAGAGCTGGACCAGCTGAAGGCAAATCATGAAAAGAGTATAGCTCAAGTCCTTGAATCCTCCTCCATGGCTACCGAAGAGCGTGATCGCAAGATCGCTGCTCAAGATAAAATAATCTTGGACCTCAAGAATGAGCTTAGCAGAGAGAGGGACCTTTCCCAGGCGCTCCGGGCTGAACTCTAGAGTCTCCAGGAGGAGAAGACCAAAATTGACGACGTCATTTTTGGTACGTTCCATCTGTCTGACTTTGTCGTTTTCTTCGACTTCTACCAATGTCGGATTTTTCTTAACTTGTTTTATGTATAGGTCCTCTGAACTTGACAGACTCTTCTTCCACCGAGCCCCGCACCCACCGGCTTACCCAAGTCGGTGACCTGCTTCATGACTTTCGCCAATCCCTTGAGGACATCGGCGAAGCTCTCAAGATTCCGGACATGCACATCATGTCGGATTTTCAGGTGCGGGACAAGGCAAAGGAGATGCCGCAACTTGTTCGGGACTGGAACATGTCCTACGCGCGGACTGCGGCGCAGAACGCTCTCACCATGGTCATGAGCCACCATGGAAACATGGAGATATGGCAAGTGACCAGAGGGTACTTCAAAGTAGATGAAGACGGCCAAGAGCAGGACCTTCAAGCCATCATGCACTCCTGTGCCGGATATGGGTGTCACGTGGCTGACCTGACCAGCTATGAGACCCCTTTCTTCACCCGCGTGGATACTCCACCTCCTCCTCCAGAAGAATCCGCAGAAGTTTCTGACGATGAACGCACCACCTCGGATGTGGACATCTCGAAACGATACCAAGGCGGCGTAACCTGCGAGCCGACAACTCCTTCATCTCCTCCTGCATAATAGATCAGAAATTTTTGTATTATTCCGGAAAAACATGATGCGTCTGTAAATATGCAGTACTTTAACTTTGCTAGTGCTAAGATTTTGATCTATTCAGCACTTTTTGGCTTTGATTTTTTTTGTGTGCCTGAAATGTTTACACAAGCACTTGTACTTTGTCGTCTATACTTATCGTTTATCTGGCTTTCTGCCTCGTCCCTTTCGTGAACCGGCTAAACCTTCCGCTAGAAACTTTGCCGAGCAACGGAGCTCAATTGCTAAACCAGTTTAAACTTGGAAACAAAGCCGGCTTCCAGTACCAACAATTCACTACTCGGAAAATGCCCGCATCCAGCAATCAGACAAATAACCAAAGTAAAGACTAGAATTTTTTAGAGTTATACCCGAAGGTAGCAATTTTAGAATCGGAAATCTAAACCAGAACGAACATGAGCATAAAGTACTTTCAAGCATTCTGAGATTTTCGACTATGACATGATCATTCGGAACTAAGATGGTAAAAAACTTCTCAGAAAAATCTTGAGGCAACCAAAACTTTTATTTCTCACAGAACATGTACATATATATGATTACAAAGAAGGATAAACTAAGAATAAAAGGGACGTAGCTGAGCAATATTCCATGGTCTGTCTAACTCATCCGGATTTGTACTGCCTCCAGCTCTCTTTCTCTTCTTAGTAGTAGGTCTTTCTTTGACTGGCCTCATGTCAGTTAAGTAGTACGATCCATTGTGCAATACTCGACTAACTAAGAAGGGCCCTTCCCATACTGGGGAAAGTTTGTGCTTTCTTTGTTGCACAAGCCGGAGAACCAAATCACCATTATTGAAAGATCTATTTCAGACTGTCTGGCTATGATACTTGCGTAACTTCTGCTGATAGGCTGTAGATCTCATTTCAGCAACGACGCGAACTTCTTCGACTAAGTCGAGATCATTTTGTCCAGAAATCTCGGCATCCTGTTCAATATACGCGGCCACTCTAGGAGAAGTGTGAATCAAATCGCTAGGAAGAACTGCTTCTGCGCCATAGACCAAGAAGAAAGGTGTGTATCCTGTTGACCTGTTTGTAGTTGTTCGTAAACTCCAAATTACAGAGGGTAGTTCCTCTGCCCAAGCCCCCGCAGCACGTCGTAGCGGTGCTTCGAGTCTCGGTTTTAGGCCTTGTAGGATTAAACCATTTGCTCTTTCGACTTGTCCGTTAGCCTGTGGATGTGCGACTTACGTAATGTCAAGCTGGATATTTTGCTCGTTGCAGAATTCAGCGAATTCTCCCATAGAGAAGTTACTCCTGTTATCCGTGATAATGCTATGTGGATAACCATACCGGATTATAACATCCTCGACAAATCTTTTGGCTGTTGCTCCATCACAACTAGTGACAGGTTTAGCCTCAATCCATTTGGTGAATTTATCCACCATCACTAAGAGGTGAGTAAATCAACTTGGAGCTCGTATAAATGGTCCTACCATATCAAGCCCCCAGACCGCAAAGGGCCATGTTATAGGTATTGCTCGTAGCTGATCAGCCGAAACATGAGCTTGCTTGGCGTACTTTTGGCAACGTTTGCACGTCTTGACTAATCGTTCGGCATTTGCCTGAGCTGTAAGCCAGAAAAATCCGTGTCTAAAAGCTTTTGCCACTAAAGATTTGGCTGCAGCGTGGTGACCACACTCTCCTTCGTGGATTTCTCTTAAGATTTCCACTCCTTCTTCCGGAGATACACAGCACTGAAAACCCCCAGAAATACTCCGTTTATGGAGCTCACCTTTAACAATAGTATAGGCTTTTGCTCATCGGATAATCTGCCGGCTTAGCATCTCGTCTTCAGGTAATTTGCCATCTATCAGATAATCTAGGTAGCGTTGAGTCCAGCTGGGAATTACAGCCAGAACTGCTATCAAAGGTGAGTCGGATTTGGTCGGATATTCCTCATCTACTCCCTTTATTGAGGGAACTTTGAGGTGCTCTAAAAAAGCGCCATCCGGGACCTCTTTCCTCGCAGAATCTATCCGAGATAGTGCATCTGCTTTCTCATTTTCTGCTCGAGGGATGTGTTGAACTTCAAACCCTTCGAACGATTTAGATAGATCATCCACGACAGCTTTATATGTTGCCATGTGTTTATTTGCATTACAAATATCTGACACTTGTTGAGCAACAAGATCCGAATCTCCGTAACACATCAAACATCGGATGCCAATATCCTTAGCAATCCGGATTCCATGCAGCAGTGCTTCATACTCGGCAATATTGTTTGCCGTTGTGAAGTGGATCTGCAACACGTATAAAAGTTTATCTCCTTGGGTGATTTGAGCACCACGCCAGCCCCCGAGCCCCCTCGAGCCTTAGACCCATCGAAAAAGAGGGTCCAATATTCCGACTCAGGGAGGATCATGTTCTCCTTCGTCTCTGTCCAATCAGCGACAATGTCAGCAAGGATCTGGGATTTGATTGATGTCCGAGGTTTATACTCAATATCAAAAGCTGAAAGCTCTATGCCCCATTTGGCGGCGCGTCCTGTGGCGTCACTGTTGTTCATTATATCTCTCATGGGAGTTGTGCTCACCACGGTAATTGGATGCTCCTGACAGTAGTGTCATAACTTACGTGATGCTAGAAAAACACTGTAAGCCAACTTTTGATAGTGCGGATACCGCTGTTTTGATTCTGTCAGGACCTCGCTGACAAAGTAAGTCGGACGCTGCACCAGGTGTTCCTGATTTTCCTCTGGTCTCTCCACCACCATGACCATACTAACGACCTTATTTGTCGCAACAAGATAGAGCAACATCGGTTCCTTAGGTTCCGGCGCTGCAAGGATAGGAGCAGATGAGAGTACTTTCTTCAGATCTTGTAGTGCAGCTTCAGCTTCCTCAGTCCAAACAAAATCCTTGGTCTTTTTCAGGATTTTGTATAATGGTGCGGCTCTTTCACCAAGCCGGCTTACAAATCGACTGACCACAGCGATGCAACCAGTTAACATTTGTACGTCCTTCAGGCGAGTTGGCCTGGAAATATTGAGTATAGCCTTGATTTTGTCTCGATTCACCTCTATGCCTCTTTGAGACACGATGAAACCTAACAATTTTCCGGCTGGTATTCCAAAGAAGCATTTCTTCGGGTTAAGCATGATGTTGTATTTTCGTATATTGGCAAATGTTTCCTCCAAGTCAGAAATCAGCGTTTCCTTCTTTTTGGACATTACTGCGATATCATCCACGTATGCATGTACATTGCATCCGAGTTGGTCATGGAGACAACGCTGCATCATGCGCTGGTACGTAGCTCCTGCGTTCTTCAGCCCAAAGGGCATCGTAACAAAACAGAAGGTTCCGAAGGGGGTTATGAATGAAGTTTTGACTTTGTCAGATTCCATCATCTGAATTTGGTGATAACCGGAATATGCGTCGAGAAAACAGAGGAGTTCCGAGCCTGCCGTAGAATCGATAACTTGATCAATTCTAGGCAGAGCGAACGGATCTTTTGGACAAGCCTTGTTCAAGGCAGTATAATCAACACAAATCCTTAAATCAGTGGTGTCCTTTTTAGGGACCATTACAGGATTGGCCGACTACTCAGTGTGAATGACCTCTTCTATGAATCCAGCTAACTTGAGCCGTGCTAGTTCCTTAGGTATTGCCTTACGCTTTTCATCGCCAAACCATCGTAGGGACTGTTTGACGGGTTTAGCGTTCAGGTTTACATTTAGAGAGTGTTTGGCAAGTTCCCTAGGTACTCCGGTCATGTCAGATTGCTGCCATGCGAAGATACCTCGATTTGCTTGGGGGAACATGACGAGCGCGCTTTCCTATGCGCTACCTAGGCCTACACCTATCTGGGTCACCTTGGAGGGGTCATCATCCTTAAACGATGCTTTCTTCGTCTCTTCTGATGCCTTGAACTCTGGATTTGGCTTTGTCACCTCCTTCTTCATTGCGGGCATCTCGGACGGATCTATGCTCTTCTTGATCTCCTGGTACTCCTGGGCGTGCAGCACGGCTTCAGCAAAGGCGGCATTTCCATCCTCGCACTCTCACGCTTTCTTCGGGTCTCCCCTGATGGTGATTACGCCGTTGGGACCTGGAATTTTCATCATATTGAAAATGTAACACGGACGAGCCATAAAAGGCCAGTAAGCCGGACGTCCGAATATAGCGTGGCACGCGCTCTTGAACGGGACCACTTCGAAGGAAAGTGCCTCCGTCTGATAATTCTTTGGAGTTCCAAAGGTAACATCGAAAGTTATCTCTCCTAGGGAATTAGCCTGTCTTCCTGGGACAACTCCGTGAAAGATTACAGAGCTATGGTTCAGCTGGGTTTCCGAGATCTTCATCCGGCATAGCGTTTCAACGTAAAGGATATTGATGCTGCTACCACCGTCCATGAGGGTCTTGGAGAAACCATAACCGTCAATAAGTGGATTGACGATTAAGGCGTATTTTCCTTGCACGTGTAGCTTAGGCGGATGATCAGCGCGGTCAAATGTGATTGCCACTTCCGACTAGTCCAGATATTGGGGGACAGCCGGCACTATTGCATTGAGCTCATGGAGAACTGCTTTCTTGACCTTTGCTGGTTGAGATCCGAGGAAAGTGACGTAAGTGTCCTTCTTGGTGGGAAAAGTTTTCTTCCCTTCCGACTTGGGATTTGAAGCATCAGCTTCCTCCATGTCGGAATCTTCTTTGGTCTCTTTCTCCTTTTCAGGATTTTTCTTTCCCTTCGTCCGCTTAGCTTTGTAGCCCGCGGTATCATCTCTTTTGATGTCGTCATTGAAACGACATTCAGCGTTGGTGTGAGACGAGCCCCCATTGGCGCCTAGGTGATGCACACATGGGTTATTGGCAATGTCGGCCCAAGAGTAGGTTTTGCCTAGTTGCTGTTCTCCTCTATCCTGGACCCTTGAAGTCCCACGGCCACGCCCGCAGCCTCCGCCGCGTCCTCCTCGTCCTCCAGACCCGGAAACAGTGGTAACCACCGCTGTTTCCGTGCTGGGTTTCTCTTCCGAGGTATTTTTGTGCTTCTGAGCTTGTTGCTTTGGTTGTCTTGCCAACTGAGGCACAGCCAGGACATTGAGTAATCCCTCTGCATTGTCGTCAGCATCTGCATACTTGCTCGCTATTTCTATCATCTCTCCCAAGTCAGTGACCTTGTCACACTTCAAGCGGTGACGTAGTAGACCAATTGGGAGTCCTGCAATGAAAGCTTCAATCGCGGTTTGATCGTTTACTCCTTCACAGGAGTTCTTGGTGTCGATCCATTGTCCGAGGTAATCCCGGCAAGTTTCTCTGGCTTTCTGGGTCACCTTGGAGGGGTCATCATCCTTAAACGATGCTTTCTTCGTCTCTTCTGATGCCTTGAACTCCGGATTTGGCTTTGTCACCTCCTTCTTCATTGCGGGCATCTCGGACGGATCTATGCTCTTCTTGATCTCCTGGTACTCCTGGGCGTGCAGCACGGCTTCAGCAAAGGCGGCATTTCCATCCTCGCTCTCTCCCGCTTTCTTCGGGTCTCCCCTGATGGTGATTACGCCGTTGGGACCTGGAATTTTCATCATATTGAAAATGTAACACGGACGAGCCATAAAAGGCCAGTAAGCCGGACGTCCGAATATAGCGTGGCACGCGCTCTTGAATGGGACCACTTCGAAGGAAAGTGCCTCCGTCTGATAATTCTTTGGAGTTCCAAAGGTAACATCCAAAGTTATCTCTCCTAGGGAATTAGCCTGTCTTCCTGGGACAACTCCGTGAAAGATTACAGAGCTATGGTTCAGCTGGGTTTCCGAGATCTTCATCCGGCATAGCGTTTCAACGTAAAGGATATTGATGCTGCTACCACCGTCCATGAGGGTCTTGGAGAAACCATAACCGTCAATAAGTGGATTGACGATTAAGGCGTATTTTCCTTGCACGTGTAGCTTAGGCGGATGATCAGCGCGGTCAAATGTGATTGCCACTTCCGACTAGTCCAGATATTGGGGGACAGCCGGCACTATTGCATTGAGCTCATGGAGAACTGCTTTCTTGACCTTTGCTGGTTGAGATCCGAGGAAAGTGACGTAAGTGTCCTTCTTGGTGGGAAAAGTTTTCTTCCCTTCCGACTTGGGATTTGAAGCATCAGCTTCCTCCATGTCGGAATCTTCTTTGGTCTCTTTCTCCTTTTCAGGATTTTTCTTTCCCTTCTTCCGCTTAGCTTTGTAGCCCGCGGTATCATCTCTTTTGATGTCGTCATTGAAACGACATTCAGCGTTGGTGTGAGACGAGCCCCCATTGGCGCCTAGGTGATGCACACATGGGTTATTGGCAATGTTGGCCCAAGAGTAGGTTTTGCCTGGTTGCTGTTCTCCTCTATCCTGGACCCTTGAAGTCCCACGGCCACGCCCGCAGCCTCCGCCGCGTCCTCCTCGTCCTCCAGACCCGGAAACAGTGGTAACCACCGCTGTTTCCGTGCTGGGTTTCTCTTCCGAGGTATTTTTGTGCTTCTGAGCTTGTTGCTTTGGTTGTCTTGCCAACTGAGGCACAGCTAGGACATTGAGTAATCCCTCTGCATTGTCGTCAGCATCTGCATACTTGCTCGTTATTTCTATCATCTCTCCCAAGTCAGTGACCTTGTCACACTTCAAGCGGTGACGTAGTAGACCAATTGGGAGTCCTGCAATGAAAGCTTCAATCGCGGTTTGATCGTTTACTCCTTCACAGGAGTTCTTGGTGTCGATCCATTGTCCGAGGTAATCCCGGCAAGTTTCTCTGGCTTTCTGGGTGCAACGCTGTAGGTCTCCGACCGAACAGGGCCTCCGATATGTGCCTTCGAAATTTCGAAAGAACGCACTTTGGATGTCATACCAGTTATGGATGGTGTTCTCCGGAAGCTCATTGAGCCATGATCGCACTGCCTTCTGCAACATAAGTGGGAGATATCGGGTTGCGACCAGGCTGTTTCCGCCTTTGGCGATGCAGCAAGCTTGGAAAAAATCCTGAAGCTAGGTATCTGGCTGAGCAATGTCGTCGTAAGCTTGGATATGCCTTGAGATAGCAAATCCTTCCGGGAATCTTGTAGCTCTGATGCGTGGTCTAAAGCATTTTGGGCCCACGTAGATATCATTGTTTTGGTAGCGCCGTGCCTCTATGTTGGACTTGATCCTGTGCCTTGCGTCGTTCGGGGATAGAGATCGTCCTGAATGCCGGCTGTGGCTGCGGTGCCTAGGAGCCGGACTTCGGCTTCTGCCACCACCTCCTCCACCTCGTCGTCCTCCTTGCCCTCCTTGGGAGCCTTTGTAATGACTGCGTGGTGGAGACGGTGGGGCAGCTGAATTGTTTCCGGCTGATCGCCAGCCTCTGTCCGGAGCGTCATTATTCCGGTTTCGGGGAGGATCTTGACTACGACGAGCCCCCTGCCGGCTTGTCCCAGCATGGTTTCTGTCGTTCCTTCGTCCGTCGTTCCCACCACGGTGAGGCTCAGCCGGACAGCTTGCATGTCTAGGAGGTGGTATTCTTTGACGATCCTCCTACCAACGTTTCTCTTTATCTTCTCCCCTTCGATCGTTCGACTCTCGTCGGGGAGGGTTCCTCGAATACAGTGCAGCAATGGCCTCTTTCTTGGCCGTTGGAGCGACGTTGCTCCAGTCAAGTGTGGTTCTGTGATGCTGTCCTGACGATCCGGTTCTGGAGTGGTTATCTTCCCATCGGTTGGAACGGTGACGCTGTTCCGGAACACGCTGGGGCCTTATATCATTCCAAGCTGAGTCTGTGTGACATTGGTCGGATTTCAAGACCAGTTTTCCACTTCCAGATTTCGCAGCCATCTGTTGCTCCAGACCCTTGGTGAGTATCTTGATGCCCAATCGAACTTATTCTGGGCCTGGATTATTGGAGAGGATATCTCGTGCTACGACAGTGTTCTGTACCGGCATTGGGTACACCAGGTCTCCTTTGCTGTCGAGACGAGGCATCCCTGGATCTCCTTCAAAGAGGACCTTGTTCACTTCCGAAAACTTACCGTCACCTGTGTAACGTTTCCGGGTCTTCTGATGCAACCGAGACATGTAGTCCTTAGTTGCCATGCGTTTCTTCTCCCCCCTCGATGTTTTTGGCTTCATCTAGGAGTTGTTGATGACGCGCTCCTAGGGCTTGGGCCCTTTCGTCTAGCTCTTTAGCAGTAAGTTCTGCAGCTGTAGGGATAGGTGTGGTTAGTGCAACATCGATGAGTTTACTCGCACCTTCGGTGATCACGTGTCCATCCACTGATTCTTCTTTTTTCGGCTCTTCTGGGATAAGTGCTCCATCCGAGTCTTCTTCGTATTCCTCGGCAATCACCTCCTCTATCAGAGGGTCTTTTGTCGGGGTCTTGTTCTTGTTGTTCTTATTCTTTGCCTTCTTGGCAGCGCCGGTAGCAAAGACGGCTTTGGGTCCGTTTCCCGGAGTCAAGCTCTGATCGGTACTTTCGGACATCTGGACCTTGGGATTATCTTTGACGTCCATATCATCCTGCGCTTCGGGAGAGTGTTCCCCGGACCCTTCATCCATGGCTTCTCCTTCCTCTGCAGCTTTGGAGTTATACTCCTCTTCATATTCCGCGGAGAACTTTCGGAAATCCGCTGACGTCATCGATTCATTCGAGGATACGGGTACGTCGGCATTTGTTCCAATTGCCTCCAGCATATAGTTGGTGTTCTCTCCAGCATCGTCAGAGCCGGATCCGGATCCCACATATCCGACGAAGTGTGACGCGTGCTTCCCGAGGTACCTGCGGCCTTCGCGATCAGCCATGTCAAAACTCTTGATGGTATCGAGGATTGCATCCACGCTTCCGCCTTACAGTATCATGCGTCTGAGTGTATACCTTAGGAAAGTTCTATCTGTCCCAGCGTCATCGGAGCCGGAATCGGTGTCATTGTTATGCTCCTCCTGAATTTGGACTTCCATAGGTGGGTCGATCTGGGATCCGGCTTCTCTAGGGAGATCCACTCCAGATTCGACTTGGACCGCTAGGTCTTCTTCAGGCTCAGATTTCTCCACTATCTCCGCAACTGGTGCGGGCTAGGTGGGATTCGGGTTTGCTGAGATCCGGAACTCTGCCACCTCCGCGGACAAAGGGGACCCAGAAGATTCTTCTGCCTCTATCATCACCGCTAGGGTGGGTTGGGAAGGTTTAGCGAAACCGATGTAAACATCGATCTCGCCAAAATACATGATTGTGTAGGCAGTCACAGCCTTCTTAGCCAGAATCCAAGTCTTGTCGAGAACGATGAGGGGGACGTCGCTGGCGCAGAGGATGCGACCGGCGGCGATAGTCTCGCCGATTCTGATTCTTGCAGATTCCACACGGAACACAGATCCGAAGCTCACTTGCCCCACGGTGGGCGCCAACTTCCATCGGATTGAGGACAAGTACGCCATGAGGGGTTCCTTGAGGCGTGCGGAAGAGAGGGGTGTGAGATGTACGATATTCCGGGATGGTGAGCACACAAGTTTACCCAGGTTCAAATCCGCCGGCTTTGGAGGGATCCTACTCCTGCTAGCAATCCAGTAATACTGCAGAGCCGGAATATGCGTTACAAGGGTTTCGCCTATGCGAGTTGAGATTGTAGACTATTGAGGTGTGCCCTAAAGGCTCTCCCTAGGACGGCTTATATAGATATCCGGCCTAGGGTTTACAGGAGAGATCTATCCGGCTATGACTAAGAGTTGGTTACACAGAACATCTTGAACTACAAGTAACATTATGGGCCTAAGTCGGTAAGTCTTCTGGGCCTTCCCATAGCCGGATTGGACTCCGTCTTCTCTCCCTGACTGGGCCGCCCGTGAAGCAAAGCTCTAACCCGAAGTGGGCCACCCTAGTCAGTGAGGAACTGTGAGGATACCCGGAAAGTATATCCCCAACATGACTACACAAATACACCTAATGATCAATTTATTGGTAAGCCCATTACCACACATGAGATTACAGTGGAGAGTTTTGAAGTTATTCCTAGTTTTCTAAACTTGATAAGTAGGGAACAATTTGTAGGTAGTGCAAATGAGGATGCCTCTATGCATCTTCATGACTTTTGTGAAATATGTGACATGCAAAAATTTAAAAATGTTGAAAATGATATCCTCAAACTAAAATTGTTTCCATTCTCACTTATAGGAAAATGTAAAGCATGGTTACTATCACTACCCATCGCTAGTATAAATTCTTGGGATGATTTAATAGAAGCATTCATAAAAAAATTTATCCTCCCGTTAAATTTTTGCAAAATAGGAATAGCATCTTATCATTTAGGCAAAATGAAAATGAGCATGTAGCTATGGCTTGGGAGAAAATTAAGATAATGCTTAGGACTTGTCCATCACATGGAGTCAATGAATGTACCATCTTGCATTCATTCTATAATGGTTTGAACTACATGTCTAGAAACATACTAGATTCTGCTGCTGGGGGTGCTTTTATGAGTAAGACTATTGTAGAAGCAAAATCCATACTAGAAAGTATATTGCAAATTATAGTCAATGGCATACTAAAAGAGCACCTATTCCTTCTGAAAGATCACGGATGCCGCCTAGAGGGGGAGGGTGAATAGGCGGTTAAAAACTTCTACGAGATGGGCTTAACAATGGCGGAATAAAACTAGCGTTTTATTTTGTTAAGCACAAAGCCTGGATATACTAAGGTTCATCTATGTGCACGAACAACTTATGCTAGGCAATACAAGCAACAATATGATAGCAAGATAATCACTTCAAGCCCGATGTCTATCACAATGTAAATTGCATAAGTAAAAAGCTTGGGTATAGAGATAACCGAGGCACGCGGGGATGACGATATTTTACCGAGTTCCTCCCAACAAGGGAGTACGTCTCGTTGGAGGGGTGGGCGGTACTAAGACCACCAATGCCACCAAGGCCTCACCCTATTCTCCCGAGCACCGACCACGCGGGCAAGCACCTGTTCCACTATGGGACACTTAAGGGTGGTCTCCGAACCCGTACAAGATTGGGGCTATCTCCACAACTTAATTGGAGGCTCCCAATAATCACCACCAAGGCCTCAATCTTGGGGAAGCTTCACAACTTAATCGAAGACCCCAAGAACACGCCACAAAGGCCACACAACCGGCTACGGTTCCAAGAACCCAAGAGGGACTAGCAACAATGAATATAACCGAACAAATCCTCCGGAGAGAACACACACCCATGCACCAAATGCAACAGGCAAGAATACCACAAAGATGCTCCAAATCTTCACTCTCAAGTTCCAGCAAAGCTACTAAAGAAATTGGGGGAACAATAGAGGAAGAATACAAAAGGAGAACACAAAATGCCCCAAAGATCTAGATCCCAAGGATTCACTCACAAAGAGTGGATTTGGTTTGGTCAAAACGTAGATCTAGATCTCCTCTATCCACCCCTCAAATATTGGCAAGAATCAATGGAGGAGAAGGAAGAAATCAAGCTCAAGGATGTGTCAAAGAAGAGGCAAAGGCTTGACAAAAGATAGAGGAAGAAGAAGAAAAAAGAATAAGGGGAAAAGGCTATATATAGATGGGCTGGAAATCTGGCCGTTGGGGGCTTTTTCGGACTGGGCCGGTAGAACTGGATCCACCCGGTACTACCGCATGCGACCCAACAGCAAGGAGAGCAAGCAGTGCGGCAGCGGATTGTCAATGCGGGCGCCAGGGTGAGCGAGCAAAAGGGCACCAGGGGAAACGAGGATCGGGGGAAGGGCGAGTGCAACGCGCGTGCGAGGCAGGATCAGTGGGAGGCTGGGCCTAGGAGCTGTAGGGCATACCTGGGAGGAGGCGGGTCGGCCTGTAGTACTGGCCCACCCGGGCGGTACTACCGGGCTAGGCCGGTACCACCGGACCGAGCCAATGGACGGGACAGAGGAAGCAAACCACGGGCAGGGCCGGGCGATAGCGGCCCGGTACTACCGGTCGGCCCAGAAAAGACTATTTCCTTTTTCTTTTTCCAAATAAAAGGCAAATACCCTAAAATTCATAACTTGGGCTAGGAGACAACGATTGACCCGAATCCAATTGCGTTGGAAAGAGGACAACAAAAGCTACCCAACTAAAAGTGTAAATATTGGATATCACCAAGTGAGAAGGTAAAAAGTAGTATAATTTGAGATACCTCACTCGGTGAGAATCCGGAAAACCGCAAAGATCAAAATCACAACAAGATATAAAAGGGAGATCTGATTTTGATGAGAAAGAGCTTGTTATGAAGATTAACACAAGCTCTATATCCTCACATGGATAAGACAAATAAACAACAAAATACGATGATGCAAGTATGCAAAGGTTTGAGCTCTGTCCGAGCTATATGATCGAGTTACTCACTCGAGAGCCCCTCTTGATAGTACGGCTATCTATCCTAAACCCGGTCTCTCAACTACCAACACGAGACCAGCAAAAGGGAAAACCTATCAAGGATACCTTTGCCTTGATAATACTTGATCTTGTCTTCATCGATCCATGAACACCGAGGATGGCAAGCAACAAACATGAGATCTTCTCGGGATGAAGCCTTTTGAGCTTGCACAACACATCTTCTTCTTCATATCTTCCACCTCGGAGCCAACACATACTCTAAGCGATGCCAATGGACAATTCCTACAAGTGAAACTTAATACACACATTAGTCCATAAAGATTGTCATTAATTACCAAAACCACACATGGGGGCCCACATGCTCTTTCAATCTCCCCCATTTTGGTAATTGATGACAATCCCTTTGAGAGGGTTTATATAAGGAATTAAACAAATAAAATGGTTTCCCCAATATACAATACTACACAAGTATGTGATATTGGTACCACCACCATATATATAGCAAACTCCCCCACAATCTATGCATGTGTGATGAACTTGAATTTCATTGCATATATTGCCAATCATTATCATTGGTGGAGTTTCCTCTATATATAACACATCCTAAGCAACACAAAGATGCAAGAGCATGAAAGGAAAATGCTTAAGAACAAAATCAAAGCATAAACCAACTTCCCTTAAACCCTCTAAAACTTCTCCCCCATTGGCATCGATTACTGAAATGGGTGACAAGTTCTAGAAGGCCAATATAATGATAGTTCCTCCAAAGGTCTGCATTAGCACAAATCCAATGATGAATCCTTGGGAGAAAGTAAAACTATATTGAGGACCCAAAGATTGACAAAGAAATAAAAGAAAATAAGCATCAACAAATGACGCAAGCAACCACAAGATCCAAAAGAACCAAATGAAAACAACAAATGATACCAAATGAACAAAACAAAATGTTATGATAAGATCAAAAGTGTGATTTAAATGAAAATAGAGAAGCTCCCCAGGATTTGTGCATAAATAGAATAGTTTCATTTGAATACATCATGCACAAATATGGAATCCTAGCTCCCTCATGGGCATTTAAAACACAACAAAAGAGAAAGAAGACAAATGAGCATTATTAAATGTATTAGAGGAGCTCCCTAAAGATTATGCACCAATTATAATAATTATATTTGGGAACAAAGTGCATGATCATGGAATCCTCACTCATCCACATTCATTTAACAATACAAGGCATGAGAGAACAAATATGAGTGCCCGAAGATGCACACAAAGGAAACAAGCACTCATAGGAAAATAAATTTGGAAGCCACCCAAGAACTAAAAGAAATAAAATGTGGTATCCAAGGAATAAAAATCTCAACTAAAATTATCTTCTCTCATGTGTATAGGTTTCTATGTGGAATGCATCACAAAGACATATGTCCACAAAGAAACATGCACACATAAACAAGATACTCAAGAAGGCACATGAAAACTAAAATGAAGTCATAACACATACCAATAAGATTTTTGCTTATAAGCATGGCCAAAGGCATAATTTTATCTTATTGTTCATTAATGAACTTCAAACACCAACACACTACATATATTACAACAATCACCAAGGGAAAAGGAGATGGTTGAAATATATGGAGAAAGGCAACAAGTATCACAAAGGAAAACTCAACTAGCAAAGTCTCACTATTGCATATGAGAGAAGTTGATGAAAGGATAGGCAATAAAATTGCTAGATTGACATATTTGGGATTGGTGGATCATATGCCTGATTTTGTATAGTCCCACTAATATGTACTTATCTCAGTTTACACACATTTGCAATAGGAGGATCTCTTAAAACCAAGGCTAGAAACACAACAAATACAAATACAAAAGATCATGCTAGAAGGCAACCCACAAAAGGTTGGATTCAAGATATATGAGCACGAGAAGGGGATACTTGTTACCGAGATATAATTGGTAGGATGTAGAGGATATGAATTCGTAGATCATCCTATACTTGACTCCAATTTCCATGAAAGCACCATTTCTCCAACACTGAGAGAAAAGCATCCAATATATCTCCAATGTACCTAAAACACATTTAAGTACAAAATGGTTCCCAAAAATATTGGGTCCAAAGTAGTTAGTGAAACTACAATACATAGGAGAGACTACACATAAATATGTGCATATTGATATGAAATTTAATTTCATGCACATCTTAGCCAATTAGGATTTGGTGGAGTTTCCCCTATATATTGGATCTAAGAAAGCAAGCATGCCATGAAATAAACATGTAGTAACTATGCATGCAAGACTTCCAAGAACCAAAAGGAGATATAATTTGAACAAAAACACCAAGTAAACCGAGATGGCACACACAAGAGTGTGACACGACAAACGGTGTCCAAATTGTATCAAAGAACCAACTCAATGAATGAATGATAACAAGTTCAACAAATGAACTAGACGAAAGACAAAGAGCAAAAGATAGATAAAAACACACATGCTTGAGGATTTATCTCATTCTAAAAGGTAAAAACATGAAATAAGGAATGAGACAAAACCAACTCCAAAAAGAGCAAGGTTTCAACACATAAACCAAGCTCTCACACTTTTCATGATGGCACAAAATACCGAAACAAAAAGATCGAACTTCCAAGCACATAAAACATGATATGGATCAAAGCAAGAAGTATAAATAGGAGTGTTTAAATAATATAGGAGAGCTCACCCATAAGGAGTACATTATTTCGGATTTTGATTTTGAATGAAAAATGCATACAAATGAGATCATCACTACTACTTATATTAAATAAAACACAAGAGGATACCAATAACATAAGAAGACCCATAAGAGGCAAGGAAGGATTGGGAGAAACACCAACATTTTCTTGGTCAATGATAGGACAAAATAAACAAGGCCACAGTGAATATGATCACAAGATTCTACCATATATAGAGCACCAATTGTCCAAGGACAAGAAGTATTGGGAATAATCTTCCCGAGGTAGTTCACACGGATATCCAAGATCATATTCACACAAGAAGCATATAACAAAATATAAAAATTAAGATTGATGCTCCAAAAGAGATTCTTGGTAGGCTTCCAATAGTTACACAATCACTAGTGATTGGAGTGAATTGACTAATGGTTTCCATGAGGATACAAGGATATAAATATGAAGAAACACATACCAAGAGAAACTCACACACAAACAAGATACAAAAGATGAGAAACAAAGGCATTGAACTTGCTTGAGCAAATGTGTCACCTAGGAGCTAGATAAATCAATATCAATTCTAAGTGACACAACCTCGAATTTTCACATTTTCTAGGTTTGTAATATGCACTAAGCATATGACTCCCCCATAATGTGATACAAAATAAATATCAACACGAGGCAAAAAGATTCAAAGGAGATAATTAATGGACAATATAGAAAATGAATTTCTCATGAGACATATACCACATAGAGACTAGATAGAATTGCTAAATCACTACTAGGTGGTATTTCTCATGTACACACATTTTTAGGATTGTGAAATGCCAAAGCATAACACTCCCCCAAAATGGGATAGTCCATTAATCTCTCACAAGAGCCAAATAAGGTACCAAATATAATTCAATAATAGCTCCAACAAAAGAAACACTCATACATGGTGTGAAAACTAATAAACACAAATATACTTGATAACTCAAGATAAGATCATGTTAAGCACAACATATACAACAAACATGCAAGGTACAAAACCAACACATGCACAAGGGGCGAGTAACTTTCAACGTAATGAGTTAATCATATGTTACCGCAAGGAGGAGCATTGGAAATATAATAGAGGCAATATAATCCACATGACTTGGCTTGACAAATATAATTGATGAAGATCCCTCAATTCTTCATAATGAAACCAAGTCTCCATTGTCCTCCCAAAATCACCTATTGATCAAGTTTTGGCTTGTTGGTCCCTAACCAAGTTGGGTCCTAAGAGGTTAGTCACAATAGGATTGGCAACCCAAATGGTTCTTTCTTGACACCACTTTGGGTACAAACATATTTGGCAAACACGTTACCAACCTCATCCTTATCAAGAGAATAATCATCATAAATCAAGATAGGGTTGGATGAGGAGATACCACTAGTGCATGAGGAAGAAATGTGCCCCTTCTCACGACAAATGTAGCCAGTTCTTGTCTTGCTAGCTTTCTTCTTCGGTGATGCCACAACATGAGGAAGAGCACGAGTAGTCCTTGATACATTGCAAATGTATCTATAATTTTTGATGTTCCATGCTTGGTTTTATCTACTTTCTTGTGTTTTGTTCCAACTTTGGAGTACTTTTCATATGATTTCTTGGACTAACCTATTAACAAGATGCCATAGTGCCAGTTGCCTGTTTTCTGCTGTTTTTGGTTCCAGGAAGTCAGAAAATGAATATTCTCGAAATTGGACGGGACAAAAGCCAAAGTTACTATTTTCCCGGAAGACTCATGGAGCCAGAAGGAGAGTCGGAGAGGGGCCACAGGGTGGCCACACCCCCCTTGGCGCGGGCCAGCCTGGGCCGCGCCAGGGATGGTGTGGGCCCCCTGGCTGGCCACCGACCTTGCCTCCTTCGCCTATAAGAGCCTCCTGATACCAAAACCATAAATAGTCAATCAGAAATCCACGAAAAGTTCCGCAGCGCCGCCGCCACCGAAGGGGAGATTCGGGGGACAGAAAGTCTCTGTTCCGGCACCCTCCTGGGACAGGGAAGTGCCCCCGGAGCCATATCCATCGATCTCCACCACCATCTCCATCACCGTTGCTGATTCCCATGATGAGGAGGGAGTAGTTCTCTCTCGAGGCTAAGTGTTCTACCGGTAGCTATGTGTTCATCTCTCTCTCTATGCATGATCATATTGTGATCATGAGCTTTGTAATCAAGTAGATCTACCTTGCTACTCAAGTGCTTTAATAGATCTCTGCTCTCCCCATGCGTGTGAAAGTGACAGCATGCACACCATGGTGGCACTTAGGCTAGAGATTACAAATACTTGTTACGAGTTATATTTGGAGTTGGATGTCTTTATGAAATTGTGGTGTTTGTTGGACTCATCTAGTATTCAAGGTGACAGTATGGGGTTTTCTAGATGGGAAAGGCTTACTTTGATGTGTGTTGTTATAGCCCTACCATCGATTAGAGTGTCCAACTAGAGAGTAGTTAAGAGTAGTATCATAAAGAGAAGATATTTATATGAGAGTGTTCACTAGTGAAAGTATGATCCCTAGGCCTTGTTTCTAAGCATTGAAACACCATTTGCAACTAGATCTGTTACATGTTTGCTTGCTTCCATCTTTATTTCAGTTTGCTTTTAGTCTTTCCACGCCATCAAGTTATGTTCTATCACCATTACCACTTATAATTATCCATACCACTTGTATTTCACTATATCTTTGCCGAACTAGTGCACCTATACACCTGACACGTGTATTGGGTGTGTTGGGGACACAAGAGACTTCTTGTATCTTGATTGCATGGTTGCTTGAGAGGGGATACCTTTGACCACTTCCTCGCTGTGTTCGATAAACCTTGGGTGATCCACTTAAGGGAAAACTTGCTGTTGTTCTACAAACCTCTGCACTTGGAGACCCAACAACTGTCTACAAGAATAGAAGTGCCTAGACATCAGTCCTCTTAGGAAGAGGTCCATCTACCACTTGAGGTAGAGCTTGAGGTCGCTTCCCTTGTTGCTTCACACCAAGAGGATTCTTCATTCAATGGGCAAGATCTAACATGATGCCCTTCTTCCTTGCACTTGAAGCAAACAATGTTGGCCGGATACTTCACTTGATCTTGGACATTCTTCTTGTTTCCCTTGTGCTTCAATTGCTAGTGGGCTTGTTCTTGATATTGGAGTTGAATCCAAGCCCACTCTTTTCATTGGGGGATTTTTGCACACTCAAGATGTGGTTGAGTGTGGCCTTCCCTTTATGACCCTTTTTCAAGTCATTCTTCAAAGAAGTAACTTGAGCCTTGAGCTCTTTAATTTTCTCTACATGGTTAGTATTTTTGGGGATATACTTTCCGGGTATCCTCACGGTTCCTCACTGACCAGGGTGGCCCACTTCGGGTTAGAGCTTTGCTTCACGGGCGGCCCAGTCAGGGAGAAAGACGGAGTCCAATCCGGCTACGAGAAGGCCTAGAAGACTTACCGACTTAGGCCCATAATGTTACTTGTAGTTCAAGATGTACTCTGTAATCAACTCTTAGTCGTAGCCGGATAGATCTCTCCTGTAAACCCTAGGCCGGATATCTATATAAGACGTCCTAGGGAGAGCCTTTAGGGCACAACCCAATACTTTAGACCCTCAACTCGCATAGGCAAACCATTGTAACCCATATTCCGGCTCTGCCGTATTACTGGATTGCTAGAAGGAGTAGGATCCGTCCAAAGCCGGCGGATTCGAACCTGGGTAAACTTGTGTGCTCACTGTCCCGGAACACCGTACGTCTCACACCCCTCTCTTCAGCACGCCTTGAGGGACCCCTCATGGCGTACTTGTCATCAATCCGACGACAATTGACGCCCACCGTGGGGCAAGTGAGCTCTGGATCTGCGTTCCGAGCGGAATCTGCAAGAATCGGAATCGGCGAAACTATCGCCATTGGTCACATCCTCTACGCCAGCGACGTCCCTCTCATCATTCTCGACGAGACTTGGATTCTGGCTAGGGAGGCTGTGACTGCCGACACAATCATGTCTTTTGGCGAGATCGATGTTTACATCGGTGTCGCTGAACCTGCCCCACCCACCCCTGTGGTGATGATAGAGGCAGAAGAATCTTCTGGGTCCCCTTTGTCCGCGGTGGCAGAGTTCCGGATCTCAGAAAACCCCAATCCCACCCAGCCCACACCAGTTGCGGAGGTAGTGGAGAAATCCGAGCCTGAAAAAGACCTAGCGGTCCAAGTCGAATCTGGAGTGGATCTCCTTGGAGAGGCCGGATCCCAGATCGACCCACCCATGGAATTGAAATTCAGGAGGAGCTAGTCAACGACACTGATTCCGGCTCTGACGATGCCGGGACAGACATGCCGTTCTTGAGGTACACACTGCGACGTATGATACTACAAGATGCAAGCGCGGATGCAATTCTCGAGACCATCAAAAGTTTCGACATGGCTGATCACGAAAGCCGCAGGTACCTCAGGAAGCACGCGTCGCACTTTGTCGGATACGTGGGATCCGGATCCGGCTCTGCCGATGCTGGAGAAAACACTGACTCTGTGCTGGAGGCAATTGGAACAAACGCCGACGTACCCGCATCCTCGGATGAATCGATGACGTCGGCGGATTTCTGAAAGTTCTCTGCGGAATATGAAGAGGAGTACAACTCCAAAGCTGCAGAAGAAGGAGAAGCCATGGATGAAGGATCCGGGGAACACTCTCCCAAAGCGCAGGATGACATGGTCGTCAGAGATAATCCCGAAGTCCAAATGTCTGAAAGTACCGATCAGAGCTTGACTCCGGGAAACGGACCCAAAGACGTCTTTGCTACCGGTGCTACCAAGAAGGCAAAGAAGAGGAACAAGAAGAACAAGACCCCGGCAAAAGACCCTTTGACAGAGGAGGTGATTGCCGAGGAATACGAAGAAGACTCAGATGGACCACTTCTCCCAGAAGAGCCGAAAAAAGAAGAATCGGTGGATGGACACGTGATCACCGAAGGTGCGCGTAAACTCATCGATGCTGCACTAACCACACCTATCCCTACAGCTGCAGAACTTACTGCGGAAGAACTGGACGAAAGGGCCCAAGCCCTAGAAGCGCGTCGTCAACAACTCCTGGATGAAGCTAAAAACATCGAGGAGGAGAAGAAATGCATGGCAACTAAGGATTACATGTCTCGGTTGCATCAGAAGACACGGAAGCATCACACCAATGATGACCAATTCCCACATATCGGTGCCGTCCTTTTTGGAGATGAGATGGGGAAGCCACGAAAAGATAGCAAAGGAGATTGGGTATATCCAACCCCAGTACAGAATACCGTGGTGGCCCGAGAAATTCTATCGCCTAATCCAGGACAGGAGGAGATCCGTTTGGGTATCAAACTACTCAACAAGGAACTGGAGCAGCAAAAGCTCGCCCTGTCCGGAAGTCAAAAACTAGTCTCGGATTCCGACCAATGTCGCACAGATCCGGCATGGGCTGACGTAAGACCTCATCGTGTTCCGGAGCAGTATCATCGTCCCGAACGTAGGGAAGACAATTATTCAAGAACCAGATCGTCAGGACAACATCATAGAACTGCGCGTAACTGGAGCAACGTCGCCACAGCGGCCGAGAAAGAGGCCATCGCTGCTATGAATCCGAGGAATCCTCCCCGACGAGAGTCTAACAATCAAAGGGGAGAAGATAAAGAGAAACGTCCGGAGGAGGATCGTCAAAAAATGCCACCTCCTAGACATGCAAGCCGTCCGGCTGACCCTCACTGTGGTGGGAACGACGGACGAAGGAACAACGGAAACCATGCTGGCACAAGCCGGCAGGGGGCTCGTCGTAGCCAATGACACTCCGGACGGAGGCCGGCGATCAGCCGGAAACTATCCAGCTGCCCCACCTTCTCCACCAAGCAGTCATCACAACGGCTCCCAAGGAGGACAAGGAGGACGACATGGCGGAGGAGGTGGTGGCAGAAGCCGAAGTTCGGCTCCAAGGCACCGCAGCCACAGCCGGCATTCGGGACGATCTCTATCCCCGAACGACGCAAGGCACAGGATCAATTCCAACATAGATGTGTGTTGCTACGAAAACGATGATATATATGTGGGCCCAAAGTGCTTCGGACCATGCATTAGAGCTACGAGATTCCCGGAAGGATTTGCCATCTCAAGACATATCCAGGCCTACGACGGCATTGCTCGGCTAGATACCTGGCTACAAGATTTTTTCCAAGCTTGCTGCATCGCTAAAGGCGGAAATAGCCTGGTCGCAACCCGATATCTCCCACTTATGTTGCGGAAGACGGCACGATCATGGCTCAATGAACTTCCAGAGAACACCATCCATAACTGGTATGATATGCAAAGTCCGTTCTTTCGGAATTTCGAAGGCACATATCGGAGGCCCTGTACGGTCGGAGACCTACGGCGTTGCACCTAGGAAGCCGGAGAAACTTGCCGGCATTACCTCGGATGATGGATCGACACCAAGAACTCCTGTGAAGGAGTAAATAATCAAACTGCGGTTGAAGCTTTCATCGCAGGACTCCCAATTGGTCTACTACGTCACCGTCTGAAGTGTGACAAGGTTACTAACCTGGGAGAAATGATAGAAACAACAAGCAAGTATGCAGATGCTGATGATGATGCAGAGGGATTGAAATGCCCTAGTTGTACCTCAGTCAGCAAAACAACCAAAGCAACAAGCTCAGAAGCGCAAAAACACCTCGGAGGAGAAACCCAACGCAGAAACGGCAGTATTCACTGCTACTTTCGGGTCTGGAGGATAAGGAGGACGTGGTGGAGGCCGCAGGCGTGGCCGTCGGACTTCGAGGGTCCAAGGTAGAGGAGAACAACAACCAGGCAAAATCTACTCTTGGGTCGACATTGCCAATAACCCATGTGTGCATCACCTAGACGCCAATGGGGGCTCATCCCACACCAACGCTGAATGTCGTTTCAATGACGACATCAAAATAGATGACATCGCAGGCTACAAAGCTAAGCGGAAGAAGGGAAAGAAAAATCCCGAAAAAGACAAAGAGACCAAGGAAGATTCCGACATGGAGGAAGCTGATGCTTCAAATCCCAAGCCAGAAGGGAAGAAGACTTTTCCCACCAAGAAGGACACTTACGTCATTTTCCTCGGATCTCAACCAACAAAGGTCAAGAAAGAAGTTCTACACGAGCTCAATGCAATAGTTCCGGCTGTCCCTCAATATCTGGACTGGTCAGAAGTGGCAATCACATTTGACCGCACTGATCATCCGCCTAAGTTGCACAGGCGAGTTAAATACGCCTTAATCGTCAATCCACTTATTGAAGGTTATGGTTTCTCCAAGACCCTCATGGACGGTGGTAGCAGCATCAATATTCTCTATGTCGAAACGCTACGCCGGATGAAGATCTCGGAAACCCAGCTGAACCATAGCTTTGTGATCTTTCACGGAGTTATTCTAGGAAGACAAGCTAATTCCCTAGGAGAGATTACTTTGAATGTCACCTTTGGAACTCCAAAGAATTATCGGACGGAGGCACTTTCCTTCAAAGTGGTCCCGTTCAAGAGCGCGTACCACGCTATATTCGGACGTCTGGCTTATTGGGCTTTTATGGCTCGTCCGTGTTACATTTACAATATGATGAAAATTCCAAGTCCCAATGGCGTGATCACCATCAGGGGAGACCCGAAGAAAGCGCGAGAGTGCGAAGATGGAAATGCCGCCTTTGTGGAAGCCGTGCTGCACGCCCAGGAGTACCAAGAGATCAAGAAAAGCATAGATCCGTCCAAGATGCCCGCAATGAAGAAGGAGGTGACAAGCCAAATCTAGAGTTCAAGGCATCAGAAGAGACGAAGAAGACGCCATTGAAGGATGATGACCCCTCCAAGGTGACCCAGATAGGCGTAGGCCTAGGTAGCGCATAGGAAAGCGCGCTCGTCAAGTTCCTCCAAGCAAATCAAGATATCTTCGCATGGCAGCCATCTGACATGACCGGAGTACCTAGGGAACTTGCCGAGCACTCTCTAAATGTAAACTCGAATGTAAACCCGTCAAACAGTCCCTACGACGGTTTGGCGATGAAAAGCGTAAGGCAATACCTAAGGAACTAGCACGGCTCGAGTTAGCCGGATTCATAGAAGAGGTCATACACACTGAGTGGTCGGCCAATCCTGTAATGCTCCCTAAAAAGGACACCACTGATTTAAGGATGTGTGTTGATTATACTGCCTTGAACAAGGCTTATCCAAAAGATCTGTTTGCTCTACCTAGAATTGATCAAGTTATCGATTCTACGGCAGGCTCGGAACTCCTCTGTTTTCTCGACGCATATTCCGGTTATCACCAAATCCGGATGAAGGAATCTGACAAAGTCAAAACTTCATTCATAACCCCTTTCGGAACCTTCTGTTTTGTTACGATGCCCTTTGGGCTGAAGAACGCAGGAGCTACATACCAGCGCACGATGCGGCGTTGCCTCCATGACCAACTCGGACGCAATGTACATGCATACGTGGATGATATCGCGGTAATGTCCAAAAAGAAGGAAACACTGATTTCCGACTTGGAGGAAACCCTTGCCAATCTACGAAAATACAACATCATGCTTAACCCGAAGAAATGCTTCTTTGGAATACCAGCCAGAAAATTGTTAGGTTTCATCGTGTCTCAAAGAGGCATAGAGGTGAACCGAGACAAAATCAAGGCTATACTCAATATTTCCAGGCCAACTCGCCTGAAGGACATACAAAGATTAACTGGTTGCATCGCTACGGTCATTCAATTTGTAAGCCGGCTTGGTGAAAGAGCCGCACCATTATACAAACTCCTGAAAAAGACCAAGGATTTTGTTTGGGCTGATGAAGCTGAAGCTGCACTACAAGACCTGAAGAAAGTATTCTCATCTGCTCCTATCCTTGCAGCGCCGGAACCTAAGGAACCGATGTTGCTCTACCTTGCTGCGACAAATAAAGTCGTCAGTATCGTCATGGTGTAGCGTCCGACTTACTTTGTCAGTGAGGACCTGATAGAATCAAAACAGCGGTATCCGCACTATCAAAAGTTGACTTACGGTGACACTACTTTCAGGAGCATCCAATTACCGTGGTGAGCACAGCTCCCATGAGAGATATAATCAACAACAGTGATGCCACAGGACGCGTCGCCAAATGGGGCATAGAGCTTTCAGCTTTTGATATTGAGTATAAACCTCGGACAGCAATCAAATCCCAGATCCTTGCTGACTTTGTCGCTGATTGGATAGAGACGAAGGAGAACATGATCCTCCCTGAGTCAGAATATTGGACCCTTTTCTTCGATGGGTCTAAGGCTCGAGGGGGCTCGGGGGCTGGCGTGGTGGTCAAATCACCCCAAGGACATAAACTTTTATACGTGTTGCAGATCCACTTCACAGCGACAAACAATATTGCTGAGTATGAAGCACTATTGCATGGAATCCGGATTGCTAAGGATATTGGCATCCGACGTTTGATGTGTTACGGAGATTCGGATCTTGTTGCTCAACAGGTGTCGGATATTTGCAATGCAAATAAAGACATGGCAACATATAAAGCTGTCATGGATGATCTATCTAAATCGTTCAAAGGGTTTGAAGTTCAACACATCCCTCGAGCAGAAAATGAGGAACCAGACGCACTATCTCGGATAGGATCTGCGCGGAAAGAGGTCCCGGATGGCGCTTTTTTAAAGAACCTCAAAGTTCCCTCAATAAAGGGAGTAGATGAGGAATATCCGACCAAATCCGACTCACCATTGATAGCAGTTCTGGCTGTAATTCCCAGTTGGACTCAACCCTACCTCGATTATTTGGTAGATGGCAAATTGCCCGAAGATGAGGTGCTGAGCCGGCACATTATCCATCGAGCAAAAGCCTATACTATTGTTAAAGGTGAGCTCCATAAACGGAGTGTTTCTGGGGGGTTTTCAGCGTTGTGTATCTCCGGAAGGAGTGGAAATTTTAAGAGAAATCCACGAAGGCGAGTGTGGTCAAAACGCTGCAGCCAAATCTTTAGTGGCAAAAGCTTTTAGACAGGGATTTTTCTGGCTTACAACTCAGGCAGATGCCAAACGATTAGTCAAGACGTGCAAAGGCTGCCAAAAGTACGCCAAGCAAGCTCATGTTCCGGCTGATCAGCTGCGAACAATACCTATAACATGGCCTTTTGCAGTCTGGGGGCTTGACATGGTAGGACCATTTAAATGATCTCCAAGTGGATTTACTCACCTCTTAGTGATGGTGGATAAATTCACAAAATGGATTGAGGCTAAACCTGTCACTAGTTGTGATGGACCAACAGCCAAAAGCTTTGTCGAGGATGTTATAATCCAGTATGGTTATCCGCATAGCATTATCACGGACAACGAGAGTAACTTCTCTATGGGAGAATTGGATGAATTCTACAACAAGCAAAATTTCTGGCTTGACATTGCGTCAGTCGCACATCCACAGGCTAACGGACAAGTCGAAAGAGCAAATGGTTTAATCCTACAAGGCCTAAAACCGAGACTCGAAGCACCACTACGACGTGCTGCGGGGGCTTGGGCAGAGGAATTACCCTCTATAATATGGAGTTCACGAACGACTCCGAATAGGTCAACAGGATACACACCTTTCTTCTTGGTCTATGGCGCAGAAGCAGTTGTTCCTAGTGATTTTATTCACACTTCTCCTAGAGTGGCCGCATATATTGAAGAAGATGCCGAAGTTTCTTGAAAAAACAATCTCGACTTAGTCGAAGAAGTTCGCGTCATTGCTGAAATGAGATCTACAGCCTATCAGCAGAAGCTACGCGAGTATCATAGCCAGAGAGTCCGAAATAGATCTTTGTAATGCAAATAAACACATGGCAACATATAAAGCTGTCGTGGATGATCTATCTAAATCGTTCGAAGGGTTTGAAGTTCAACACATCCCTCGAGCAGAAAATGAGGAAGCAGATGCACTATCTCGGATAGATTCTGCGAGGAAAGAGGTCCCGGATGGCGCTTTTTTAGAGCACCTCAAAGTTCCCTCAATAAAGGGAGTAGATGAGGAATATCCGACCAAATCCGACTCACCTTTGATAGCAGTTCTGGCTGTAATTCCCAGCTGGACTCAACGCTACCTAGATTATCTGATAGATGGCAAATTACCTGAAGACGAGATGCTAAGCCGGCAGATTATCCGATGAGCAAAAGCCTATACTATTGTTAAAGGTGAGCTCCATAAACGGAGTGTTTCTGGGGGTTTTCAGTGCTGTGTATCTCCGGAAGAAGGAGTGGAAATTTTAAGAGAAATCCACGAAGGAGAGTGTGGTCACCACGCTGCAGCCAAATCTTTAGTGGCAAAAGCTTTTAGACAGGGATTTTTCTGGCTTACAGCTCAGGCAGATGCCAAACGATTAGTCAAGACGTGCAAAGGCTGCCAAAAGTACGCCAAGCAAGCTCATGTTCCGGCTGATCAGCTGCGAACAATACCTATAACATGGCCTTTTGCAGTCTGGGGGCTTGACATGGTAGGACCATTTAAATGATCTCCAAGTGGATTTACTCACCTCTTAGTGATGGTGGATAAATTCACAAAATGGATTGAGGCTAAACCTGTCACTAGTTGTGATGGACCAACAGCCAAAAGCTTTGTCGAGGATGTTATAATCCAGTATGGTTATCCGCATAGCATTATCACGGACAACGAGAGTAACTTCTCTATGGGAGAATTGGATGAATTCTACAACAAGCAAAATTTCTGGCTTGACATTGCGTCAGTCGCACATCCACAGGCTAACGGACAAGTCGAAAGAGCAAATGGTTTAATCCTACAAGGCCTAAAACCGAGACTCGAAGCACCACTACGACGTGCTGCGGGGGCTTGGGCAGAGGAATTACCCTCTATAATATGGAGTTCACGAACGACTCCGAATAGGTCAACAGGATACACACCTTTCTTCTTGGTCTATGGCGCAGAAGCAGTTGTTCCTAGTGATTTTATTCACACTTCTCCTAGAGTGGCCGCATATATTGAAGAAGATGCCGAAGTTTCTTGAAAAAACAATCTCGACTTAGTCGAAGAAGTTCGCGTCATTGCTGAAATGAGATCTACAGCCTATCAGCAGAAGCTACGCGAGTATCATAGCCAGAGAGTCCGAAATAGATCTTTGTAATGCAAATAAACACATGGCAACATATAAAGCTGTCGTGGATGATCTATCTAAATCGTTCGAAGGGTTTGAAGTTCAACACATCCCTCGAGCAGAAAATGAGGAAGCAGATGCACTATCTCGGATAGATTCTGCGAGGAAAGAGGTCCCGGATGGCGCTTTTTTAGAGCACCTCAAAGTTCCCTCAATAAAGGGAGTAGATGAGGAATATCCGACCAAATCCGACTCACCTTTGATAGCAGTTCTGGCTGTAATTCCCAGCTGGACTCAACGCTACCTAGATTATCTGATAGATGGCAAATTACCTGAAGACGAGATGCTAAGCCGGCAGATTATCCGATGAGCAAAAGCCTATACTATTGTTAAAGGTGAGCTCCATAAACGGAGTGTTTCTGGGGGTTTTCAGTGCTGTGTATCTCCGGAAGAAGGAGTGGAAATCTTAAGAGAAATCCACGAAGGAGAGTGTGGTCACCACGCTGCAGCCAAATCTTTAGTGGCAAAAGCTTTTAGACACGGATTTTTCTGGCTTACAGCTCAGGCAAATGTCGAACGATTAGTCAAGACGTGCAAACGTTGCCAAAAGTACGCCAAGCAAGCTCATGTTTCAGCTGATCAGCTACGAGCAATACCTATAACATGGCCCTTTGCAGTCTGGGGGCTTGATATGGTAGGACCATTTAAATGAGCTCCAAGTTGATTTACTCACCTCTTAGTGATGGTGGATAAATTCACCAAATGGATTGAGGCTAAACCTGTCACTAGTTGTGATGGAGCAACAGCCAAAAGATTTGTCGAGGATGTTATAATCCGGTATGGTTATCCACATAGCATTATCACGGATAACAGGAGTAACTTCTCTATGGGAGAATTCGCTGAATTCTGCAACGAGCAAAATATCCGGCTTGACATTACGTAAGTCGCACATCCACAGGCTAACGGACAAGTCGAAAGAGCAAATGGTTTAATCCTACAAGGCCTAAAACAGAGACTCGAAGCACCGCTACGACGTGCTGCGGGGGCTTGGGCAGAGGAACTACCGTCTGTAATTTGGAGTTTACGAACAACTACAAACAGGTCAACAGGATACACACCTTTCTTCTTGGTCTATGGCGCAGAAGCAGTTCTTCCTAGCGATTTGATTCACACTTCTCCTAGAGTGGCCGCGTATATTGAAGAGGATGCCGAAATTTCTGGACAAAATGATCTCGACTTAGTCGAAGAAGTTCGCGTCGTTGCTGAAATGAGATCTACAGCCTATCAGCAGAAGTTACGCAAGTATCATAGCCAGACAGTCTGAAATAGATCTTTCAATAATGGTGATTTGGTTCTCCGGTTTGTGCAACAAAGAAAGCACAAACTTTCCCTAGTATGGGAAGGGCCCTTTTTAGTCAGTCGAGTATTGCACAATGGATCATACTACTTAACTGACATGAGGCCAGTCAAAGAAAGACCTGCTACTAAGAAGAGAAAGAGAGCTGGAGGCAGTACAAATCCGGATGAATTAGACAGACCGTGAAATATTGCTCAGCAATGTCCCTTTTATTCTTAGTTTATCCTTGTTTGTAATCATATATATGTACATGTTCTATGAGAAATAAAAGTGTTGGTTGCCTCAATATTTTCTGAGAAGTTTTTACCATCTTATTTCAGAATGATCATGTCATAGTCGAAAAGCCTAGAATGCTTGAAAGTACTTTATGCTCATGTTTGTTCTGGTTTAAATTTCCGATTCTAAAACTGCTACCCTCGGGTATAACTCTAAAAAAAATTCTAGTCATTACTTTGGTTAGTTGTCTGATTGCTGGATGCGGGCATTTTTCCGAGTAGTGAATTGTTGGTACTAGAAGCCGGCTTTGTTTTTGAGTTTAAACTGGTTTAGTAATTGAGCTCCGTTGCTCGGCAAAGTTTCCGGCAAAAGGTTTAGCCGGCTCACGAAAGGGACGAGGCGGAAAGCCAGATAAATGATAAGTATGGGCGAAAAAATACAAGTGCTTATGTAAACATTTCAGGCACGCAAAAAGTTTAAAAGCCAAAAGTGCTGAATAGATCAAAAGCTTAGCACTAGCAAAATCATAGTACTTCATATTTACAGACGCATCATGTTTTTTCAGGATAATACAAATATTTCTAGCAATTTATGATGCAGGAGGAGATGAAGGAGCTGTCGGCTCGCTGGATACACTGCCTTGGTATCGTTCCGAGATGTCCGCATCATCGGAAACTTCTGCTGATTCTTGTGGAGGAGGAGGCGGAGTGTCCACGCGGGTGAAGAAAGGGGTCTCGTAGTGTAGCACCCCAATTGTCTAACAATTGTAATGCTACTTGTCCTAGTAAGATATTGGCTACTCCATAGAGATTATTGTTGCATCATAATTATATCATGCTCATGTCATCATGCCACCTTGCATTTGAGCATCATATAAAACCCTTTTTCTTTTGGTTCTTCTCTCACATGCATTATTAATTGTATTTGCTTCTTGATATTATATTTGGCTATTGATATATTGTCTAAATGCCCAAGTTGAGTTGGGGGCATATCTTTTATCCCATTCCACCACCTTTCTTTCTACCACTTTATAATTCCACCATCCCTTCACCATGAGCTTGTAATTCTTTTTCTTGTGACATTTTAATTCTAGCTCATGTAGTTGGGGTGGATCAATCTTCTAAATTATTGTGCTTGGTTTTATCTCCATTTTTGGAAATGCATAAGAATAATGCCGTCATATTATTATTGTTGTCACAAAATAAATAATGGCATTATTATTTTTGCATGGTCCATGCAAGCTCTACACCACCTCCACCTCATTGGGTTTTCTTTTGTTTTAGTGGATCTTATCTTGGGGAAACATCTACCACCATTACACCCTCCTCATAGTCTCACCCCTCTCTTTATCTTCTTATTTTATTCTCCATGCATGAACCATATGAGGCCTATTCCTTAATTCATTTCTTTTTCTTTTTCTTGGAATTCTTTCCACCTCCACCTCATGATCATTCTAGCCTCCACCATGCTCCACTTGAGTTGGTTTTATCCACACCATTTACGTTCATTTTATTTTATTTATCTACATGGGTGGTCATATGAGCCTATTTCACCATCTTCTTTTCTTCCTCTTTCTTTCTAGTTTCTTTTCCACATTAGCTTATGCAAGTTCAAGCACTAGGGTCCTTCTTGACATGATCTCTTAAACCAAAATAAATTCAAATATCTAAACATCTAACCTATCTAGTTCTCTCTCTCTCTCCAATCCTCTCCTAAACCCTGACTCTAAAACCTTCCTCTCTCTCTCTCTCTAGCTTGGCCTCCATGCCCAGCCCCTCTCTCTAGCTGGCCCCACCCTAGCTAGACCTAGCTCTCTCTCTAAGCTAGACAAAACCCTAACCCTAACCCGAGCCCCATCTAACCTAGCCCTAGCTACCCCCTCTCCTTTCTCTCTTCTCTCTTCCTCCTACCAGCCCCACCTGCAGCTGCGCCACCCCAGCCCCACCTGCAGCCACCCCTACCTCGCCAGGACCAGCCCCAGCCTGCTCGCCCACGTGCTCGGGAGGAAGGAGGAAAGGGCCGAAGCCCCTTTTTCCATCTACCCCGCTCCCACCTGCCTCCCCTCTCTCCCTCTCACTTTCCCCTCCTCCTCACGCCTCTCTGGCCTCGCCAGATCCGCCCCAGAGCACCCCCTCCTTCCCAGTATTCTCCACCGTCGCCCCCACCTGCCGCCAGTCACCGCCGACTACCGCCGCCATCTCCTCGTTCCGGCCGTCGAGCTTGTCGTGGAAGTGGTCTGGGAGATCGAGGATATCCCCCTGCGTCGCCCAGTACACGCCGTCGCGGAGGAGAAGCCCCAGCACCGCCAGTTCCTCGCCGCCCGACGCGAAACCCTAAAACTCCGGCCGCCAGCCTCGCCGTCGATCCACCGCTCCTCGCGCCGATCCAAGCCCACCAGCGAGCCCGCGGTGAGCATCTTCTTCTTCCTGACAACCTCCGCCTCGCCGTATCACTCTGGCCTCGCCGTGCGTTTGGTCGAACGCTCTCCGCGCGCCAGAGCTCGCCAGCATCTGCTACTTTCCCGCGCCACGCTCGCCCTATCTAGCCCGCGTCCACCTCCCTGGCAGCTCCCCCAGCACCACCGCACCGGTTAGCCTCCTCAACGCGGACTCCCGCGACCCGGGATCGAATCCCCGCTCCGCCCGCGCACGCGCCTGCCGCCAGACGGAGGAGAACGATAAACAGTACCCCGGGCGTGGTCGTTTTGCAAAAAGCCCCTCCCCCTTTTAATTACTGCAACCCGCGCTCCTAGTGTCCCCACCTGCCAGCCGCTCTGGAAGTTTTGCAGGAAAACCCCTCCGTTTTCTCAGACGCAACCCGCGGTCCAGCTGGCGCCCCACCAGTCAGCCGCTAGGGGTTTTCCGCTGGCACGTGGGCCTTCAGCCGCTGGCCCCACCATGTCAGTCTCTCTAGGCTAGCCCAGCCTGCGGTGACAAAAGTTTTCCCGCGCGCGTGGCCAGTTAGCACCAGGCCCACCATTCAGTGACTGTGGCTAGAATTGCCTGGTGTAAAAAGTTTTTCGTTGAGTTTGTTTTTATTCAAATCTTTTCAAATTTATTTAAATTCAAATTCTTTTCAGATTCAAATAATTTTCAAAATACAAATCCAAATAATACAAATAATATATGTTTTGGAATCAGAAAAATGTGAGGAAGTCAAATATGCCCTTCAACATATATTTTGAACACTTTAAATTTCGAGTTGATTAAAATTACGAGAAAATGCCCTTTTACTTGGTTAATTAATAACTTTTGTTTTATAATTCCAAATTTGGCAAATAATATGTCTAAATCGGTCAGCGCGACGAGCCCGTTCTATTTATGCAGTCCTTGTTCTGAATTGCAGCATGCATCATGTCAACATTTAAATTCTGAACTGTTTATAACAATAAAACTTGGGCAAATAAATATTAAAGTGCTTTAATTCTTGTATCCACATCTCACCTTTGCCATGCTACCTTAATGCCATGTAAATTGTGCATCATTCATCATGGCATGCTTGGTTGCTTTTTGCATTTCAATTCATATGCTTGCGCACTTTATTTATGTTGGCCCTTGTTTGTTTGGTTCTTCTTCGAATAGACGTCCAGCAGGAGGTTTACCAGGAATCACAGGAGTATTACCCAGATCCATCTCTCGCTTCAACTGAGCTGCCAGGCAAGCACTACCACATGCTTGCATACATACAGTACCTATTGCCTCTATCTTATTCTTGCATCATTGAGTCGCGATTGCATTAAATTGAATCCCAAGTACTACATAGCCTTTACTTTTAAACCACATTAAGCCTGTTCCGGTCCCATGAGCCATTACTACAGGAGTTGTTTGAGCCATGCGAGTCGTAGAAAAGCATGCTTAGGGTATGTGAGTGTCGGATGGATAACGAGGTACCTAAACAACATAACCTGAGTAGTAATGGGATAACTAATGAAAGAGGCACCGGTGAGCAATATCTGCTATTTGGTTTTTCATGCTCACTTGTGTCCCGTAGGACCCCGAGTACTTGATTCCTGTTCCTTGTTTATTCGCACTATCCACATCCGGGAGGCCTTATGGACCCCCCTGAGCTAGAGCTTGATTCATTCTTATTTCTTGGGGCCACAATTAGTTTGGGGCTTTATTACTATTCTGTACTTATGCCATGTTATTGCTTTATTTAAGATTGTGCGTGGAGCACCTGTACTGTTTTGGGTCGTGACACGTTTTCGCTGTATCGACAAGCCCAGTCACATTTTCGGGTTCCCAGTCGTTTACCGCCGTCCACACAAACCTTGGGCCCGTCTCGGAGTCGGCCAACTTCGCTGCGGGTAGCTTAATGGGGTGGCCCCCTGAAATATTTCTGAATCCTGTGATTGCTTTGTCGTGAATGCCTCGTTGGGTTTTGATTTGGTTTTTCCGAGGTTGATCGAGTGTGTGTTGCTATTCGTGCACCCCTGCAGGGTAAATCTTTCTGAAAGCCGTGTCCGCGGTTATGGACGACTTGGAGCACAGTTTCTCGATCATAGACAAGTATAACTAAAGTACCGCTTTTAAATTGACTAAGTACTTGACTAGTAAATAGTGCAATACTCATGGAATGGTTAATAAAAACTGCCAACGGATGATGGGGGTTGTTCGTCCGCTTCCTCGTTGGTAAGCGAGGAGGAGGATGGATCTGTTAATTATACTGTTATAACTGTTGTTCTTAATTCACGGACTTCCGTCTATCATTGGTTAGGCGGAAGGTTAGCGAGTCTCTATAGAATTGTAGGTATTATCTTTTGCTGCAAATGCGTCACCCCAGGTTGTGTCCCCTTTAGTGGCATAAAGACTTGCTGAGTACCCCTAGGGTCTCACATGATAAATTATTTGATTCAGATGAACAGGTGTACCCGCAAGATGGATACTGGGCGGAAGAGACAGATGATGTTGGCAACGATCATTTGGTGTAGAGATTCCGGGAACGGGGATCCGTGTGATCTGTGGGCGGGATGTGTTTATTTATGGGGCATCTTATGCCAATTTGCTTCTTATCCGTACTCGGATCTTGTTTTCCGCTTCCGCCTGACACTCTGATGTGTGATGTATGAGGAGCTATCCTAAATTATTATATCTATCTAGGATATTTGGATCTTGCCGTATGGCGTTGCAATATTTCTATTTCTTTTAGATGGAATAGCTCTGATGTACTGTTGTATGTGGCTTGCATACATACTCATTTGTGTATGTATTTGATCCCTTCGCCTGCCGATTACGCCGCTCGTTCTTGTCCCGTTGACTGAAAGTGGTTAGGACGGCCGAAAGGTCTACCGTGAGTGGCCCTGGGCCCCACCGTACTATTTTAACCACTTTCGTTCATCCAGGCATTAACTAAGAGCGTAATTCACTGAGGTAGTTACAATTGGTATCAGAGCCATCCCGCCCTTCACGGTCTTAGCCAAAATGGTCGTTGTCAGTCTAGCAAATATTTTGGTAGTTATGTATACTAGGGAAAAACAAACATGAGAGTAAGATTGCTTCCATTTTTCTTCTTACCCACCCACCCACCCTTTTCTGGTAAGGAAGTGTAACGTTTTCAATCCTCTTCTAAACTTCAAACTAGGATTCACGTGTTTTGGGTTCCGTAGTACCATAGGTTATGTTTGTGTGTGTGTGTGTCAACTACTTGTCTATCTGTTGCATCCAAATGTTATCACTATCTGCCTTTTGGTTATCAACTGTTGGTACATTCACTACCGACAGGCTTTGTAAACCGACGCGATCTATTCCGATTCGTTGTACACCGATGCGATCCATCTTACTCTTTGTTATCCGACGTTATCTTGTTGGGGTGTTCTTTTCCGTAGCTACCAATCTTTAGGTTCATCTTAGGAAGAAGTTGTTGGGATATGTTTTACTGATTCATGTGCGGAGTAATGATTTGAGTGCGGGATGGAGTCGCGACCATACCACTACTTTTGTCATTTGCTTTTGTATATTGAATTAGTAGAGTTGCGAATCTTGATTCGTTAAGTGGTTTTGCGCATATAGTGGTATTGTAATGCCAAAATTTGCGGAAAATTTTTCTTTGTTAGTTTGTGTACCACACTCCTTTGTTCAGTCGTGTGTGTTATGCTTTATATCTTCTAATTGCCTGGAACTTTGTTGATATTTTAATATCACCTCAGTGAATTGCATTCTTTAATCTTGATTAATTCCATTTTGGTACTATTTTGGATTATTATCATTCTCCATCATAGTACTGACTTGTGTTTTATATCAATCATAGGATGGCACCACCACGCCGTTCTGAGGAGGATATACCACCTGAACTTGGGGCCGCTTTGGCAAGTATTGCAAATGCTTTGGGCACTATGCAGCAGAACCAGCAGCGCTTCGAGGAAAGTGTGAGGAGGAATGAGTTTGCTCCGCTACCTCCACCTCCCAAGCGAGGAGACATCAAGAGTTTTCTCAAGTTCAACCCACGTCAATTTGAGGTGTCTGATCAGCCACTTGATGCGGATGATTGGCTTCGTGAAGTGTCAAGGTTGCTGATGACTGCGGATGTTCCCGAGCAAGAATGGGTCAAGTGTCCTACACACCTTCTGAAGGGAGATGCAGCTCTCTGGTGGGAAAATTACCTCAGGGCAGATCTTTCTGGTTTTCAGCCTACTTGGGAGCGATTCACTGCTGCTTTCAAAGAGCAATATCTGTCAGAAATTGTCATGGAAAGGATGAAGGAAGTGTTTCTCAACCTCAAGCAGGGCACTGACAATGTCAACACCTACATCAGAAACTTCATGAACCTGTCTCGTTATGGTGGCGATGAGATCTCTGATGACAAGAAGAAGCAAAAGAGGTTTCGGCAAGGCCTCAATGCTTCCATCAAATATGCAATCACTCATGCAAGGCCAGCATCTTTCCTGGAACTTCAGCACACAGCTCTGCAGGAAGAAGCAAGTAGGCAAGTGTTTGAGGAGTCAAAGAAACACAGCCGTGATACAGCAAGCTCTTCTGCTATGACAGCTCCTTCTAAGCGTCGTGTCTGGGTTCCTAACACCCCACTGTCGCTCCCTGCTCCACCAAGACCTTCAAGCTACGCACCAAGGCCACCAAACTCCTTCACTGCGGCTCCCAGGGGCTACAACCACAACTACCCTGGAGCGCCTGGCGGAGTCCCTGGCTACGTAGCTCCACGTCCACCTGGTGCTTGCTATACTTGTGGAAACACTAGGCATCAGCAATGGAATTGTCCAATGAACAACAAAGCTCTTCCACCACCACCTCCAAGACCTGCGGCAAGTGGTCCTATGATTCGTGCACCTCCACCTCGGGCTCTCAACATCAACACTAAGCCTGGGTCTGCGGTTGCTCGTGCTAACTGTGTCAACGCCGCTCAAGCTGAGCATGCCCCTGGAGTTGTCATGGGTATGCTTCCTGTTAACTCAGTTCCTGCACGAGTTTTGTTTGATTCTGGTGCTTCGCATTCTTTTTTTTCTCACAAGTTTGCTCATGAGCAAGATCTGGCTATGGTTCCTTTATTACACCGTCTTGTGGTACAATCTCCTGGGTCTAACATGAGGGCTTCTCATATCAGCCATGGCAATCAAATTGAGATTGGTGGTTCTTCGTTTCCGGCTTCCTTAATTATTCTGGGCAATTCTGATATTGATGTTATCTTGGGCATGGATTGGTTGACAACAAATGCAGCTGTGATTGATTGTGCTGAACGTTCGGTTTCTCTGAAAATTCCTGAAGGCCATATAGTCTATTCTCCAAGTCTGACTCCTGCAATTCAGCTTTATTCGTTGGCGGCTCTGAATGATGATGCTATGGAAGGTATTCAGAGTGTTCCTGTAGTTTGTGAGTTTCCAGATGTCTTTCCTGAAGAGTTGCCAGGTATGCCTCCGGATCGTGAGGTTGAGTTTGTCATTGAACTTGAACCTGGTACCGCTCCTATCTCCAAGCGGCCTTATAAAATGGGTCCTGCTGAGTTGGCTGAACTTAAGCGTCAGTTGGATGAACAAGAGAAGTTGGGTTTCATTCAGCATAGTACTTCTTCTTGGGGTAGTCCAACCATCTTTGTGAAGAAGCGAGACAAGACTGATAGACTTTGTGTTGACTATCGGGCACTCAATGCTGAAACAATCAAGAATAAATATCCCCTTCCGCGGATTAATGATCTCTTCGATCAGCTAGCCGGAGCTGTGGTATTCTCTAAGCTTGATTTGAGAAGTGGTTATCATCAAATCAAGATTCGCAAGGAAGATGTTCCCAAAACAGCTTTCACCACTCGCTATGGCCTGTATGACTACACGGTCATGTCTTTCGGTCTAACCAATGCACCTGCCACCTTCTCGAGGCTTATGAACTCGGTTTTCATGGAGTATCTTGATAAGTTCGTTGTGGTCTATCTGGATGACATTCTAGTCTATTCTAAGTCAAAAGAAGAACATGAAGAACACCTTCGTTGTGTCCTAAGCAAGCTTCGTGAGAACCGCCTGTATGCAAAGTTCTCCAAGTGTGAGTTTTGGCTGCCTCAAGTCACCTACCTTGGTCACGTTATCTCTGCCAAGGGCATTGCCGTCAACCCAGAAACTATTAAGACAATTATGGATTGGCTTCCACCCATAAATGTCAAAGAAGTCCGGAGTTTCCTTGGTTTGGCCAGTTACTGCCGTCGCTTCGTTCAAAATTTCTCAAAGATTGCGAAGCCTCTTACCGATCTCCTCAAGAAAGGCAAGAAATATCTTTGGACTCCTGCATGTCAAGCAAGCTTTGAAACACTCAAAGAGAAGCTCACTTCCACACCAGTCTTGGTTCCTCCAGATACATCAAAGCCTTTCCAGATTTTCTGTGATGCTTCATTGCAAGGATTGGGTGCGGTCCTTATGCAAGAAAAGCAAGTTGTTGCTTATGCATCTCATCAGTTGAAGACGCATGAGATCAACTATCCTACACATGACCTCGAACTCGCAGCAGTTGTCTTTGCTTTGAAAGTATGGAGGCATTACTTGCTGGGCAACCGTTGTGAGATCTTTTCTGATCACAAGAGTCTGAAGTATATCTTCACACAGCCTGATCTCAACCTTCGTCAGAGGAGGTGGATCGAAACAATCAATGATTTTGATTTGACCATCAACTACACCCCGGGCAAAGCTAATGTCATGGCAGATGCTCTCAGCCGAAAAGCTTATGTCAACAACCTCATGGTGGAAGAACAACAACCTCTCTTGTGCGAGGAATTCCGCAAGCTCAACCTTGAAATTGTGGATCAAGGTTATCTGCTGAACCTTCTAGCAACACCTCTCTTGGAAGAAAAGGTCCGTTCCATTTAGCTTGGGGATCCTTACACTAAAAAGATCATCTCCAACATTCAACTTCCGAAGTATGAGTCTTTCCACGTAGATGACCAAGGCACTCTTTTCTTTGAACACCGGATGTTTGTTCCGAACTACCCGGGTTTAAGAGAGCAAGTTCTCAAGGAGGCGCATGATTCTGTTCTTTCTATCCACCCTGGCAGCACTAAGATGTACATGGACTTGAAAACACAATATTGGTGGCCTGGTTTGAAACGATATTGTGCCAAGTATGTCTCAGAGTGTGATGTCTGTCATAGAGTTAAAGCTGTCCATCAGAAACCTTCCGGTCTTCTACAGCCATTGAAGCCTCCGGAATGGAAATGGGAGAAAGTAGAGATGGACTTCATCACTGGTTTTCCAAGGTCGCAGAAAGGCAACAATGCAATCTTTGTTGTCATTGACAGGCTTTCCAAAGTAGCTCACTTCTTTCCCGTCAAGGAAACAATTTCTGCAATTCAGTTGGCTGAGCTCTATATCAACAGAATTGTCTCTCTGTATGGAGTTCCTCTTGAGATCAGTTCAGACCGTGGAAGCATCTTCACTTCCAAGTTCTGGGGAAGTTTCCAAAATGCTTTGGGAACAAAGCTAAACTTCAGCACAGCTTACCACCTCAGTCGCAAGGACAAGTTGAAAGGATCAATCAGATTCTAGAAGATATGCTCCGTGCTTGCGTTATCTCGTTCGGCATGAAGTGGGAAGAATGTCTTCCTTATGCTGAATTCTCTTACAACAACAGTTTCCAGAAAAGTCTAAAGATGGCACCATTTGAGGCTCTCTATGGTCGCAAGTGCAGAACTCCGATTGGTTGGTCGGGCGCAGGTGAAAGATTATTGTTTGGCCCCGACATTGTAACTCAAGCAGAGGAGAAAGTTCACATCATTCTTGAAAACCTGAAGATGGCTCAAAGTCGCCAGAAGAGCAATTATGACAGGAAGCACACGGACATGGAGTATGTCCCTGGTGATCTCGTTTACCTTCGTGTCACTCCCATGAGAGGCACGCACCGCTTTGGTATCAAAGGAAAGCTGGCTCCTAGATACATCGTTCCTTTCAAAATTCGTGGAAGAAGAGGAGAAGTTGCGTATGCTCTTGAGCTTCATGAACAACTCAAAGTCCATGATGTTTTCCACATCTCTCAACTCAAGAAGTGCTTCAAGGATCCCGGCAGGACCGTGGACCATGAACTCATTAATCTCCAAGAAGATCTGTCTTATCAAGAACACCCCACAAAAATTCTTGAAGTCGCAGAAAGAAGGACTCGCAACAAGTCCATCAAGTTCTGCAAGGTGCAGTGGTCGCACCATTCCGTTGATGAAGCAACCTGGGAACGTGAAGATGAGCTCCGTGCCAAGTATCCTACCCTCTTTGAGTCTTTTTCTTCCTAGAATCTCGGGGCGAGATTCCTGTTTGGTGGGGGAGAGTTGTAGCACCCCAATTGTCTAACAATTGTAATGCTACTTGTCCTAGTAAGATATTGGCTACTCCATAGAGATTATTGTTGCATCATAATTATATCATGCTCATGTCATCATGCCACCTTGCATTTGAGCATCATATAAAACCCTTTTTCTTTTGGTTCTTCTCTCACATGCATTATTAATTGTATTTGCTTCTTGATATTATATTTGGCTATTGATATATTGTCTAAATGCCCAAGTTGAGTTGGGGGCATATCTTTTATCCCATTCCACCACCTTTCTTTCTACCACTTTATAATTCCACCATCCCTTCACCATGAGCTTGTAATTCTTTTTCTTGTGACATTTTAATTCTAGCTCATGTAGTTGGGGTGGATCAATCTTCTAAATTATTGTGCTTGGTTTTATCTCCATTTTTGGAAATGCATAAGAATAATGCCGTCATATTATTATTGTTGTCACAAAATAAATAATGGCATTATTATTTTTGCATGGTCCATGCAAGCTCTACACCACCTCCACCTCATTGGGTTTTCTTTTGTTTTAGTGGATCTTATCTTGGGGAAACATCTACCACCATTACACCCTCCTCATAGTCTCACCCCTCTCTTTATCTTCTTATTTTATTCTCCATGCATGAACCATATGAGGCCTATTCCTTAATTCATTTCTTTTTCTTTTTCTTGGAATTCTTTCCACCTCCACCTCATGATCATTCTAGCCTCCACCATGCTCCACTTGAGTTGGTTTTATCCACACCATTTACGTTCATTTTATTTTATTTATCTACATGGGTGGTCATATGAGCCTATTTCACCATCTTCTTTTCTTCCTCTTTCTTTCTAGTTTCTTTTCCACATTAGCTTATGCAAGTTCAAGCACTAGGGTCCTTCTTGACATGATCTCTTAAACCAAAATAAATTCAAATATCTAAACATCTAACCTATCTAGTTCTCTCTCTCTCTCCAATCCTCTCCTAAACCCTGACTCTAAAACCTTCCTCTCTCTCTCTCTCTAGCTTGGCCTCCATGCCCAGCCCCTCTCTCTAGCTGGCCCCACCCTAGCTAGACCTAGCTCTCTCTCTAAGCTAGACAAAACCCTAACCCTAACCCGAGCCCCATCTAACCTAGCCCTAGCTACCCCCTCTCCTTTCTCTCTTCTCTCTTCCTCCTACCAGCCCCACCTGCAGCTGCGCCACCCCAGCCCCACCTGCAGCCACCCCTACCTCGCCAGGACCAGCCCCAGCCTGCTCGCCCACGTGCTCGGGAGGAAGGAGGAAAGGGCCGAAGCCCCTTTTTCCATCTACCCCGCTCCCACCTGCCTCCCCTCTCTCCCTCTCACTTTACCCTCCTCCTCACGCCTCTCTGGCCTCGCCAGATCCGCCCCAGAGCACCCCCTCCTTCCCCGTATTCTCCACCGTCGCCCCCACCTGCCGCCAGTCACCGCCGACTACCGCCGCCATCTCCTCGTTCCGGCCGTCGAGCTTGTCGTGGAAGTGGTCTGGGAGATCGAGGATATCCCCCTGCGTCGCCCAGTACACGCCGTCGCGGAGGAGAAGCCCCAGCACCGCCAGTTCCTCGCCGCCCGACGCGAAACCCTAAAACTCCGGCCGCCAGCCTCGCCGTCGATCCACCGCTCCTCGCGCCGATCCAAGCCCACCAGCGAGCCCGCGGTGAGCATCTTCTTCTTCCTGACAACCTCCGCCTCGCCGTATCACTCTGGCCTCGCCGTGCGTTTGGTCGAACGCTCTCCGCGCGCCAGAGCTCGCCAGCATCTGCTACTTTCCCGCGCCACACTCGCCCTATCTAGCCCGCGTCCACCTCCCTGGTAGCTCCCCCAGCACCACCGCACCGGTTAGCCTCCTCAACGCGGACTCCCGCGACCCGGGATCGAATCCCCGCTCCGCCCGCGCACGCGCCTGCCGCCAGATGGAGGAGAACGATAAACAGTACCCCGGGCGTGGTCGTTTTGCAAAAAGCCCCTCCCCTTTTTAATTACTGCAACCCGCGCTCCTAGTGTCCCCACTTGCCAGCCGCTCTGGAAGTTTTGCAGGAAAACCCCTCCGTTTTCTCAGACGCAACCCGCGGTCCAGCTGGCGCCCCACCAGTCAGCCGCTGGGGGTTTTCCGCTGGCACGTGGGCCTTCAGCCGCTGGCCCCACCATGTCAGTCTCTGTGGGCTAGCCCAGCCTGCGGTGACAAAAGTTTTCCCGCGCGCGTGGCCAGTCAGCACCAGGCCCACCATTCAGTGACTGTGGCTAGAATTGCCTGGGTGTAAAAAGTTTTTCGTTGAGTTTGTTTTTATTCAAATCTTTTCAAATTTATTTAAATTCAAATTCTTTTCAGATTCAAATAATTTTCAAAATACAAATCCAAATAATACAAATAATATATGTTTTGGAATCAGAAAAATGTGAGGAAGTCAAATATGCCCTTCAACATATATTTTGAACACTTTAAATTTCGAGTTGATTAAAATTACGAGAAAATGCCCTTTTACTTGGTTAATTAATAACTTTTGTTTTATAATTCCAAATTTGGCAAATAATATGTCTAAATCGGTCAGCGCGACGAGCCCGTTCTATTTATGCAGTCCTTGTTCTGAATTGCAGCATGCATCATGTCAACATTTAAATTCTGAACTGTTTATAACAATAAAACTTGGGCAAATAAATATTAAAGTGCTTTAATTCTTGTATCCACATCTCACCTTTGCCATGCTACCTTAATGCCATGTAAATTGTGCATCATTCATCATGGCATACTTGGTTGCTTTTTGCATTTCAATTCATATGCTTGCGCACTTTATTTATGTTGGCCCTTGTTTGTTTGGTTCTTCTTCGAATAGACGCCCAGCAGGAGGTTTACCAGGAATCACAGGAGTATTACCCAGATCCATCTCTCGCTTCAACTGAGCTGCCAGGCAAGCACTACCACATGCTTGCATACATACAGTACCTATTGCCTCTATCTTATTCTTGCATCATTGAGTCGCGATTGCATTAAATTGAATCCCAAGTACTGCATAGCCTTTACTTTTAAACCACATTAAGCCTGTTCCGGTCCCATGAGCCATTACTACAGGAGTTGTTTGAGCCATGCGAATCGTAGAAAAGCATGCTTAGGGTATGTGAGTGTCGGATGGATAACGAGGTACCTAAACAACATAACCTGAGTAGTAATGGGATAACTAATGAAAGAGGCACCGGTGAGCAATATCTGCTATTTGGTTTTTCATGCTCACTTGTGTCCCGTAGGACCCCGAGTACTTGATTCCTGTTCCTTGTTTATTCGCACTATCCACATCCGGGAGGCCTTATGGACCCCCCTGAGCTAGAGCTTGATTCATTCTTATTTCTTGGGGCCACAATTAGTTTGGGGCTTTATTACTATTCTGTACTTATGCCATGTTACTGCTTTATTTAAGATTGTGCATGGAGCACCTATACTGTTTTGGGTCGTGACACGTTTTCACTGTATCGACAAGCCCAGTCACATTTTCGGGTTCCCAGTCGTTTACCGCCGTCCACACAAACCTTGGGTCCGTCTCGGAGTCGGCCAACTTCGCTGCGGGTAGCTTAATGGGGTGGCCCCCTGAAATATTTCTGAATCCTGTGATTGCTTTGTCGTGAATGCCTCGTTGGGTTTTGATTTGGTTTTTCCGAGGTTGATCGAGTGTGTGTTGCTATTCGTGCACCCCTGCAGGGTAAATCTTTTTGAAAGCCGTGTCCGCGGTTATGGACGACTTGGAGCACAGTTTCTCGATCATAGACAAGTATAACTAAAGTACCGCTTTTAAATTGACTAAGTACTTGACTAGTAAATAGTGCAATACTCATGGAATGGTTAATAAAAACTGCCAACGGATGATGGGGGTTGTTCGTCCGCTTCCTTGTTGGTAAGCGAGGAGGAGGATGGATCTGTTAATTATACTGTTATAACTGTTGTTCTTAATTCACGGACTTCCGTCTATCATTGGTTAGGCGGAAGGTTAGCGAGTCTCTATAGAATTGTAGGTATTATCTTTTGCTGCAAATGCGTCACCCCAGGTTGTGTCCCCTTTAGTGGCATAAAGACTTGCTGAGTACCCCTAGGGTCTCACATGATAAATTATTTGATTCAGATGAACAGGTGTACCCGCAAGATGGATACTGGGCGGAAGAGACAGATGATGTTGGCAACGATCATTTGGTGTAGAGATTCCGGGAACGGGGATCCGTGTGATCTGTGGGCAGGATGTGTTTATTTATGGGGCATCTTATGCCAATTTGCTTCTTATCCGTACTCGGATCTTGTTTTTCGCTTCCGCCTGACACTCTGATGTGTGATGTATGAGGAGCTATCCTAAATTATTATATCTATCTAGGATATTTGGATCTTGCCGTATGGCGTTGCAATATTTCTATTTCTTTTAGATGGAATAGCTCTGATGTACTGTTGTATGTGGCTTGCATACATACTCATTTGTGTATGTATTTGATCCCTTCGCCTGCTGATTACACCGCTCGTTCTTGTCCCGTTGACTGAAAGTGGTTAGGACGGCCGAAAGGTCTACCGTGAGTGGCCCTGGGCCCCACCATACTATTTTAACCACTTTTGTTCATCCAGGCATTAACTAAGAGCGTAATTCACCGAGGTAGTTACACGTAGCTGGTCAGGTCAGCCACGTGACACCCATATCTGGTGCAGGAGTGCATGATGGCTTGAAGTCCTGCTCCTGGTCGTCTTCATCTACTTTGTAGTACCCTCTGGTCACTTGCCATATTTCCATGTTTCCATGGTGGCTCATGACCATGGTCAGAGCGTTCTGCGCCGCAGTCCGCACGTAGGACATGTTCCAATCCTGAACAAGTTGCGGCATCTCCTTTGCCTTGTCCCACACCTGAAAATCCAACATGATGTGCATGTCCGGAATCTTGAGAGCTTCGCCGATGTCCTCAAGGGATTGGTGGAATTCATGAAGCAGGTCACCGACTTGGGTAAGCCGGTGCGTGCGGGGCTCGGTGGAAGCAGAGTCCGTCAAGTTCAGAGGACCTATAGATAAACAAGTTAAGAAAAATCCGACATTGGTATAAGTCAAAGAAAAAGACAAATCCGACAGATGGAACGTACCGAAAATGACGTCGTCAATTTTGGTCTTCTCCTCCCGGAGACTCTGGAGTTCAGCCTGGAGCGCCTGGGAAAGTTCCCTCTCTCTGCTAAGTTCATTCTTGAGGTCCGAGATTGTTTTATCTTGAGCAGTGATCATGCGATCATGCTCATTAGTAGCCATGGAGGAGGATTCCAGGATTTGAGCAATGCTCTTTTCATGATTTTCCTTGAGCTGGCCCAGCTCTTGGCGAAGCTCCTTGTTCTCCACCACCAAGGTCTTGAGGTTCTCGGCCTCTTCTATCATAGCACAGGATTGTTTCACCAGTGCTGTAAGTCAAAAAGAACAATAGTTCAGATAAAATCAACATTAAAAATGACAAAGACAAGGTTTGAGTCTCGGAATATTTACCTTCGGCCTCATCCTTGGCAACTTTAAGTTCAGGATTTTTAAGTCGAAGAGCCTTGATATCTCTCCGCTTATCACAGACATTCTTCAATAAATCCTGGTTATAGGAATATACTTTTTGTAAGCCAGAATACCCAAGGTCAGAAAGCTACTAAAGACTCGGGCTAATATTTTTTGCTAATATCAGCACGAGCCTTGGGGGCTACACTAGTTCATTCTTTGGCATCCTAATGAAGCATAAACCCGGATTATATATCCTACTTCATGCTTGGGGGCTAGAGGATATGATATGAAATAAAGGAAAAACAGGAGTTGGAATTCTGACCTACATATTGTTCGCGAGTGAGTTTATCCAAACTCGCGTTCACCTCAACGGCAACCTTCTCAGCGAGAGTCAGAGGGGTCACAGGAGCAGTTGGAAGCTCCCCGGACCTGATCTTCTCGTTGTAAAGAAGCACTTGTTCAAGAAGATTGGAGTGCTTGACGTCCTCTGCTTCTTGCGCTTCTTCTTCAGCAGATAAAGTACTTTTCTCTAGGCATTGCCTGGCGAGCCGCTGGATTTCTTCAGCAGATTTCTGGGACAAGCCAAACTTGGCAAGTCACGGATTGCTGATAAGGTTTCCGGCGAAGGTTTCTGCCGAGGGATCATTACCCAAAGAGGGTTCACTCTTATCTACATATGACTCACCCATGGTGATGTCAGTTTGTGATTCAAGGATCGCGGGCTCTATTGAAGGAGCCGGATCTTCTGCGACGACCGGAGAAGGAATGGTCACGGCGTTGCAGAAGGTTGAGGGGCAGGAGTCAGAGGAGCCACGGCAGGGGAAGCTATGGTAAGCTTCGTCTGTTGTAGGGGCTTCGAAGAAGTTCCCTTCCCCTTGCCCTTGATGAGCGGTTTTGCTCTTAGAATGTAGTAAAGTCGGAAACATTACATCTCGGAAAGAAATTCGAGTAAAGTACAAAGGCAGAAGTTGTGATTGGAAGTTACCTCTTCACGACGGGCACCTCCTTTCTGCCAACAGCCACTGTCGGAGCTTTGCGCTTCTTGAGCGCAAGGTCCGGCAATGGCACTACCTTTGTCTCCTGAGAAAACTTAGGAGGATATCCTTCGAGCGGAGCAAGTTCCGACTCGGGGAGGTCAACAAGCTGAAAATAAGAACACATATCAGTATTGCAGTGTAACTCAAAGATTGAAACACATAAAAGGTGTACTGATGGAAGCTTACCAGCACTACGGGGTTTTCCGCCGTATGCATATCCAGAGAAACCTCCGGGATCCTCCTCTCGATCTGCTCCCTGATCAACAACTTGATCTGGCTTATATAGCCCTGCGTGGTGTAGGCTTTGGGGCTGATGCGGAGGGAGTCTTTCTTGGACGACGGGATGGAGTGCATCAATCGATCCCCGTGGTACTGAAGGGGCTGGATCCGGCGTGAGACCCAGCATTGGATTAAGTCAGATCCCTTCAGTCCTTTGTGTTTTATCAAGTATTCAATCCGCCTCTTAGCGAGGATCAGATCATCGGTGAGAGCCAGAGCAGCCTCGTCCCAAGAAGGTTGGGTCGTGGCAGCTCCATCGATGAAAGCCGTCAAAGCAGTGGCTTTGCCGGGAGCCAGAATATCCCTATGATAGAAAAACGTGGCTGGCCATTGTTTGACCGAGTCACTAGCTAAGATTTTGGGATACGCACGCTCGCGGCTAAGCGAAAAGCTGATAGTACCGGTGATGTAAGGAACACCAGCAGTGATAGAGTTTCTCCGGACATGAAAATAGTACCGGAATAGCGTCAAACTTGGCCTAATGCCGAGAAAGCCCTCACACAAAGAAGCGTAAGTACTCATCTCTAAGAGAGAGTTGGGAGGAAGATGATGGAGTTGAACTCCGTAATGGTCAATCACCTCGGAGAAGAACTCCGAGGGAGGAAACGACAAACCTCTGTTGAGGTGGGTGCCGAAGTGGACCCACTCACCGGCGCGCGGGTTGGGGATGGTTTCCTCGAAGCCGCTCCGTCAGTCGCTGGCGCGGAGGACCCCTTCCTTCTCCACGTTCTGGACCTTCTCGTCGTCGCGGACGCAGGGGATCCAGAGCCCACGGAAGCTTTCTTTCTCCGCCACCGCTTCCATCGCCCCCGTCATCGCCGCTGCCGCCAAGCCGGAGGAAGAAGAAGAAGCCATTTCTCCGGTGGGCAGATGACCTAGAACGGGTGGCGCTGGGAGTTTTTGGGAGAGGAACGGAGGAGCTCTATGCAGGCAGAGAGATTGGGAGGAGAGGAAAAGGCAAAGGACTGGTGAAAGGAGAAGGAGAAAATCCTAACCCCTTATATCCACCTAACTGCGCCAAGATTCATGCAAATGCTACAGTGCAACCGCCACGCATCATGGAAGGAACTGGGAAGGGCCCACGCTATGATTACGTCGCCTCGATTTCCACCCACGCATTGAAACGGCGCCTCGGTTCCACGAACTGCGGACCCACCAACGGTCGTGCTGACGGAATGCCTGTCAGATGATGTGACTTGACCATGACTTGTGTCAGATGGCGTTAGAGACCAAGTTCCGGCTTAGTTTGAAATCAAGCTGGAAAATCCGAGTAACCTGTTGATAGGTGAAAGAACATGTCATGTTTCCTTTGTTTTGTGTGTTAGATAACAATACTATGGAGACTTTTCAGGTGTGCTAAGTGTGCAGGATGTTTTGAGGGGGGCCAGATAATCCGCCCTACCTCATCTCTCAAGGAAGCCAAGGCGCGTCGCTCTGTGTCCAGTCGGATTTTCTCCCGGAAAATCCGAACTGGGGCGGTTTTTCCTCCCCAGGCCAAATAATCCGGGTTTTGCAAGGGCCGGATAATCCGGCCCCCAGTTTTCGAGCAAAAGGAGCCAAGGCGCGTAGCTCGGTATCCGGTCGGATTTTCTCCCAGAAAATCCGAACTTGGGCGGTTTTTCTTCCCCAGGCCGGATAATCCGGCCTTCGCATAGGACCGGATAATCCTGCCCCCAGAAGATGATCAAGGGCAAGCTCGGCGCGTGTCACTGTGAGGGGGCGGATTTTCTGCCGGATACTCCGAGTCTGGGGCGGAGTTTCCCCAGACCAGATAATCCGGCCCCCACTTGGGCCGGATAATCCGGACCACAAAGTGTGCAACGGCTGGTTTTTGGAAGGGGGTATAAGTACCCCTTCTTCCCCAACGTCCAGAACGCTTCATTCACTCGAATTTGACCAGACCTTGTGCAAGAGCTCTAAATCTCGATCTGCCACTTCAACCACCCGAAGGTCTTGATCTTTGGTGGAATTGAAGGAGGAGAAGTTCATCATGAACATCAAGAATCAAGCGCTTCAACTCCTCTCTATTCACTTGGAGAAACCCCTGATCTAGTATTCTTGTTAATACCTAGATCTTGTTTTTGTATTTGATAACTTTGTTCTTGTGGCAGCTTGTTGTCATTTCGGGAGCCTCCAAGTTGTTGTGGAGTTGTTGCCCCGCTAGTTGTGTAAAGGCGCTGGTGCCCGCCTCGAAGGGTACCTATAGTGGAAGGTGGATCAGGCCTGTTGTGGCGAGATCCATCGGAGAACAGGGTGAGGCATTTTGTGGCGTGGTGGTCTTAGTACCGCCCACCCCTCCAACGTAGACTTACTTCCCTTAACAAGGAAGGAACTGCGGTCAAACAAATCCCGTGTCTCCGCGTGCTTCACTTCGGTTCACTCGTTCCTCTTCCACTCGCTCTTTACTCGCTAGTAGATAGGTTTGCATATAGGTAAATTCCACACATTAGTTTATCTAGAGAATTTACCTTTGTGCTAAGCCTAAAATTGAAAAAGAATTAAAAATTGGTGTAGCACCTATTCACCCCCCTCTAGGTGCGCATACCATCCATTTCAGTTGGTATCAGAGGCCCGGCTCTTAATTCGGGCTTAACCGCGTAAGAGTAGTATGGGTACCAGGGATGATGGAAATGAGGCTGTGGATAAGGTCACAATGGATGATCTCAAGTCGTTGGAAACAATCTTGTTGAAATCCTTTGAGGCCAAGATGGAGGAGATGAATCAAATGATTGCTCGCCTTACATCATCCATAGCCCCATCTCCATCCTCCTCTGGGGCTCCCACACCATCATCTAAGGAAAAGGGTAACACCGGATCCAAGGATGATGATGTGGAAGGTGAAAAACTAAATGGCTCCACCTCCAAAAAGGGAAGTGGTAAGGAAGAATATAGTGAGGTTTGCCACGTATATTCCCCCGACCCACCTATCCCTCATCCTCATATAAACAATAGGGGTGATCCACCGAAGCTCACTACATCTTCTTTTAACCAATGGCAATTTCTAATGAAATCTCATGTTTGCAGCTCCTCTATTGAATTGTGGAGGATTATTGAAGAAGGTCTTCATATTGGAGATCAAACCAATCTAACAAGAAGGGAAGTTGTGGATAGCCAGTTGAATGCCACTGCTCTCCACATGATACAGCTGGGTGTGGGTCCCAAGGACATGCCACACATTGAACATCTCAACACAGCTAAAGAGGCGTGGGATGCTCTTACGGACCTTTTTGTTGGAAATGAAAGCATGAGAAGAAACCGGTATGATGCCCTTAGTAACGAAGCTGAGGGATTCTACATGTTGGATGGTGAAAACCATGAGGACATGTATAGAAGACTCAAGGGCATTGCAACAACATTTCGGAAGCATGGGGCCACTCACATTGATGATGCATGGATAAAAAGAAAGTATGTGAGTGCCTTAATGCCTTTCGAACCGACGGATTTGAAGAGCTTGCAAGGTAGACACAACTATCATCAAATGACATCCAATGAAGTCATGCAAGAAATGGCATCATTCAAGGTGGCAGCAAAGAATGCTGAAGATGCCCGTGCTCGGGCCATTAGAATGCAAAAGGGTGTCAATGTGGCTCTCAAAGCCAATGTTGTTGAGCAAGAGGACAATGAAGGATTTTTTGAGAGGGTATCCATGGACTGCCCCGATGAGGTCAAACATGCTCATGGTGAGTACATGGCATTCTATGCAAGGAACTTTTGGAAGGACCCTGCCAAAGCCAAGTCTGAACTTGAGCGCAAGAATGGGTCAAATGGAAGAAGAGAAAGTGGCCCAAGATTGAGAACTTGCTTCAACTGTGGAGATAGACTGCACTTTGTAGCCGAGTGTCCTTATCAAAATAGAGAAGACAATGGTGGCAGGCTCATTCTCAAAGATAAATCCAAAGCTCCGAAGAAGAAGCCGTTTGCTAAGAAGAATGGCCCTTTCAAGAAGCAACCCAAGATGGTCCTTGTAGCTCAAGAGGAATACTCCTCCGCAAGTGAAGATGAAGAGGGTGATGATAGTTCCCGTGAAGTGGCTGCTATAGCCACCACATCGACTCCCTCCTCTCTCTTCGACTCGCCGAATGAGAACGCCATCAACAACAACGCCACTTGTCTAATGGCAAGAGGATCCGAGGTATCAACTTCTAACTCCTCATTTCCTAAGACTAACATAATTTTGGATATGGATGATCATGACAGTCTTGAAATGAAAGAAGAAGTTATTGCCTTGGATACTTTTTTCACTAACCTACAAGGTGAGCACAAACTCCATTTTGATGCTCTTATGAGTCAACTTGCTCAAGCCGAAAATCTCCTTGAAGAAAAGGGCAGAATTGAAAGAGAAGATGCCTTGGAGATAGCCTCTTTGAAGAACGCCTTGGAAGAGGAAGAGGAAACTCGAGTTTCTTTGGAAGAAAAACTCGAATCCCTAGAGGATTCACAAGAAGAAGCTGTAGCTCAGCTCATTAAAGAACGTGACCATGCTCTTGCCAAGGTAAAGAAACTAAAGAAAGAAAAGATTGATTTTGGGGCTGTTCATGCTAGACTTCTGGAGAAGTTTGATGATCTTGAAAGTGCTCACAAGGCATTGAAGAGTGATCATTCTACTCTAAATGAGTCTCATGACCAGCTCCAAACTCAATTGAAATGGTATGATGTGCCAAGTACCTCCTCTTCATCCTTTGGAAAAGAAGATCTTGGAAGGAGTTCTCAACACAAAGGTAAAGGGGTTATTGATGAGATACTGAGCAGGCAAAGGACAAACAACAGTAAAGAAGGTCTTGGTTACATACCCAAGATAAAGAGCAAGAAAAACAAGAAGAATAAGAAGAAGAAGAAGAATAAGAAGACTGCTCAATCGAAGACTAGCAACATTACCAATCACAAGACTAATTATGATGGTTTTGCAGGGATCAACAATCCTAACTTCGAACTATATTGTGATTCCTATGGTGATGTTTATGCTAGTTATGTAGGGCCTTATGATTGTTACATTCCTTGGTCTATTTGGGTTCCCAAGACCCTTGATACTAACATGAGAGGACCCATTGAAAATGGGTACCTAAAACCAAGAAGTAATTTTCTTGCAGGGCTATGCTTCCGGTGGGTCTGAATGGGTACTCGATAGCGGTTGTACGAGTCATATGAACAGAAGCAAGGAGATCATCACAGAGATGCGGCCAAACCTTGATCACATTACCGTCTCCTATGGTGACAAGTCAAAATCTGAGGTATTGGGTCTCGGCAAAGTTGTGGTGGCTCACGATATCTCTCTCGTGGACGTCATGCTTGTTGAGACCCTTGGGTATAACTTACTTTCAGTTCGTGCCCTTGGTAAGATGGGCTTTGTAGTTTACATTGATGCTGATTTAGTGGTACTCTTGTGGAGCAAGTCTCTAAAAGTCGCTTTCGTGGGATATGTCGAAAATGACCTGTACGTGGTGGACTTTTCGGGGAAAACCACTATAGGTCCGATGTGTCTTTTCGGAAAGGCTGACGCGGGTTGGCTATGGCATCGCCGACTAGCCCACGTCAATATGAGAACTTTGCAAAGTATCCACAAGGGTGGCCACATTCTTGGACTAAAAGAAAATGTCTCTTTTGCCAAAGATCGTGTTTGCAGGGCGTGTGTTGAAGGGAAAATGCATGATTCTCCTCATCGAAGGAAAACTATTATCTCTTCAAAAAGGATTTTGGAGCTCCTTCATGTGGATCTTTTCGGACCTCCATCTCATGCAAGCCTCGGTGGGAAGAAATATTGTCTTGTGATTGTTGATGATTACTCAAGATACACTTGGGTTTATTTCTTCAAGTTGAAGAGTGAAACTCAACAAACTATCATCGACTTCGCCAACGAGGTTCAACGTCAACACAATGTCCCCATTCTGGCTATAAGGAGTGATAATGGCTCGGAGTTCAAGAACTACACCTTAAATGAGTTCCTAAGTGAAGAGGGGATAAGACATCAATATTCCGCTGTGTACACCCCTCAACAAAATGGTGTAGCCGAGAGGAAGAATCGAACTCTAATGGACATGGCAAGATCAATGTTGGCCGAATTCAAATCTCCATATAATTTCTGGGCTGAAGCAATCTCTACTGCTTGTCATTCATCCAACCGTTTATACCTCCACAAGATTTTGGACAAGACTCCGTATGAAATACTTACTGGTAACAAGCCAAACATCTCATACTTTCGGGTATTCGGGTGTAAGTGTTTCTTTCTTATTAAAGGAGTTCGTTTATCTAAGTTTGAATATAAGGCTCTAGAAGGTATTTTTGTTGGTTATGGTGCCGAATCCCACACTTATAGAGTCTACAATAAGCTCTCCGGAACTGTTGTAGAATCTTGTAGTGTGGTTTTCGAGGAAAATGTCGGTTCCCGTGCGGAGCAAGTTGGTGTTTGTGATGCAGATGTTGAAATACCCCAAGATGCCATAAGAAGAATGGGCATGGGATTCTTCTGCCCCATTGAGGAACCCCTTGTGGCGGACCGGGAAGGACAATGCTCTACTCATATAGAGCCCTCATCTACACATACGCAACATGCTCCAACCACAGGGGCAACTTCTACACCATCTCCATCAACTGCTGAAGTTCAAGATGCTCTAGAAAGCTCCAGGCCGGATTTTTCGGTGGATACCGGATTATCCGGCCACCCCGCTCCAACTGACCATGCAGCTCCTGGTGGTGAAGATATAAATACAAGCTCCAGGCCAGATTTTCCGGCTGACCCCGGATTATCCGGCTCCTCGCCAGTTCAAGCAAGTCCCAGGCTTCCTGATGCTAGGCCGGATTATCCGACCTCTTCATCGGCCGGATTATCCGGCCCTGACTCTCCAGTTCTGTAGCCTCCTGTTATGGCTTCGGATTCACCTCAAGGGCATGCATCTCCACCACCTGCTACTGATGTTCCAGCTACTGATAAAGGCGGAGAAAATGCTTCTAATGAAGACTCAAGTGATGAATCTCCTCCACCAAGAGACAACAAACTTATTGAACTTCGTCGCAAGGCTCAGGCTGATCGTAACCTTGAGTTGCGGGGTCAGACTCTCGACAAGGTTGTTGGTGATCTTCGACGAAGGGTGTCTACAAGAAGAGAATTGGCCAGTTTTGGTGAGCATCAAGCTCATATCTCCATGGTGGAACCTAAGAAGGTATTTGAAGCTCTTGAAGACCCAGACTAGGTTGTTGCTATGCATGAAGAATTGAATAATTTCGAGCACAACAAAGTCTGGAAACTAGTGGAGAAACCCAAAGAGTGCCGCAATGTTATCGGTACCAAGTGGATTTTCAAGAACAAGCAAGATGAGAATGGCATTGTTGTGAGGAACAAGGCAAGACTTCTGGCACAAGGTTACTCCCAAGTTGAGGGCATCGAATTTGGCGAGACCTATGCTCTTGTGGCTCGCCTTGAGTCCATCTGTATCCTACTTGCTTATGCTGCTCATAACAATTTCAAGTTGCAGCAAATGGACGTCAAGAGTGCCTTCCTTAACGGTCCTCTACATGAGTTGGTATACGTAAAGCAACCCCTGGGGTTTGAGGATCCTAACTTCCCGAACCATGTCCACAAACTCGATAAGGCACTCTATGGCCTTAAATAAGCCCCACGTGCGTGGTATGAGCACCTTAAAGAGCTTTTGTTAGATCGTGGCTTTGAAGTTGGGCAAATCGACCCCACTCTTTTTACTAAGAAGGTTAAGGGGGAGCTCTTCGTATGCCAACTATATGTAGACGATATCATTTTTGGTTCTACTAATAAAGCTTTTAACGATGAATTTTCAAAGCTTATGATTGACAGGTTTGAAATGTCTATGATGGGGGAATTATAGTTCTTTCTTGGATTCGAGATCAAGCAACTTAGAGAAGGAACCTTTATTAATCAAGCAAAGTACATCCAAGACATGCTCAAGAGATTCAAGATGACGGATCTAAATGGTGTCGCTACTCCGATGCAAACAAAGTGTCATCTCGAACTCAACCCTCATGGTAAAGATGTGGACCAAAAGGTATACCGGTCCATGATCGGCTCTCTTCTTTACCTCTACGCATCTAGACCCGATATTGTGTTGAGTGGGGGAGTGTGTGAAAGGTATCAAGCAGCTCCTAAAGAAAGCCACTTAGTGGCGGTCAAGAGGATCTTTCGATATTTGGTTCATTCCCCCAACTTTGGTCTCTGGTATCCCAAGGGCTCCAATTTCTCTTTATGTGGTTATACTGACTCAGATTGGGCTGGTGATCAGGATGATCGGAAATCCACTTCTGGAGCTTGTCAGTTCTTGGGAAGATCTCTTGTATGTTGGTCCTCCAAAAAGCAGAATTGTATATCTCTCTCCACCGCCGAAGCTGAATATGTTGCTGCTGCCAGTGCTTGTACTCAATTATTGTGGATGAGGCAAACTTTAAAGGAATACAGTGTCAATTGTGACAAAGTGCCTCTTTTATGTGATAATGAAAGTGCTATCAAAATTGCGTACAATCCAGTTCAACACACAAGGACGAAGCATATTGAGATTCGGAATCATTTTATTCGTGACCATGTTGCTCGAGGCAATATTGATCTATCTTTTGTTAGCACGAAGAACCAACTGGCGGATATCTTTACAAAGCCACTTAATGAAGCAAGATTCTGCTATTTGAGGAATGAGCTAAATATCATTGATTCCGGGAGTGTGTCTTGATTACCCATGCACTCACTCGTACGTCTCAATCCTTGTTTGGTCTAGGTGTGGGCATGGATATAGGGGGAGTGTGGTCCTAACTTATTGGGCTAACCCTCCCCCCATAATGCCAATAGCAAGTTATATCATTTCTCTTAATATCATGTTGTGATATGTGAGCTTATTGATGAGTATTGGTCGTGAACCCAAGATATATCTTCGCGGTGTCACACCATACACTCCAACAAGGTGGCTTCAGCCACCGCCCTCTCCCTTGTGGAGAATTGGATCTTTTTGGATGTTATTTGCTCTCTCATGTTCTTATGGGAATCACACTCAATCTTGGCTTTTATTTGATTTGGATTTTGCAATTTTGAGTGTCTAGTACCATCTCAGTTTGGCTTTCTCAATCCTAAGCCTTCCCTACCCCTAAGCCATATATTCTTGCACTCAAGTACCTTGTACACCTTGTGGGGGTGTTGTTTGGGGACGCGCGGGCCTGGTTCTGTGTATAACAGAATCCCAGAATTTAGCAATGAAGAAGAGGACGAGGACGAGGACTATGATGAGTGATCCCATGGGGCGCTAGCATCGCTCTTCTCCCTTTTTGGTGTCTCGATGCCAAAGGGGGAGAAGTAGTTCTATTAGGTTGTCCGTGGATTTGCATGGGTCGGGGATAAGCACTTGCAGTTTTTTATTCGTTATTTCTTGCTTATGCCCATTTAGCGTTGAACTTTTAAATTCGTGGTTTGTGATTTGTGGTTGAGACTTTATGTGGTTGTCTAGATGATACATATGGACTTCATATCATGGATTATGCTCATGGCTATATCTATTCATATCCTATTGCTGGAGGTTTATCATGGAAGGCGCGCACTCATAATGGTTATCCAATAATAATTGTGATTTTTGTCAAGGATGCCTATTCTCTACTTTGGTGGTATGTGCTTTTGCCCTTATGTCTATGGAATAGATTCACCTATTTGTGTGCATTTGTATTCCAATGCAAAACTCTATTATGCACACATTGAGGGGGAGTCCCTTTCATAGTTATCTTTGTTTGTCTTGTGTCTTGTGTCTTTCTCCTACAAATCCTGGTATTGTCATCTAACACCAAAAAGGGGAGATTGAAAGAACATTTCATGTTTTCCTTTGTTTTGCATGTTAGATAACAATACTATGGAGACTTTTCATGTGTGCTAAGTGTGCAGGAAGTTTTGAGGGGGGCTGGATAATCCGCCCCTCCAAGGGCCGGATAATCTGGCCTACCTCATCTCTCAAGGAAGCCAAGGCGCGTCGCTCTGTGTCCAGTCGGATTTTCTCCCGGAAAATCCGAACTGTGGCGGTTTTTCCTCCCTAGGCCGGAAAATCCGGGTCTCGCAAGGGCCGGATAATCCGGCCCCCATTTTTCAAGCAAAAGGAGCCAAGGCGCGTCGCTCGGTATCCGGTCGGATTTTCTCCCGGAAAATCCGAACTGGGGCGGTTTTTCTTCCCCAGGCCGGATAATCCGGCCTTCGCATAGGACCGGATAATCCGTCCCCTAGAAGATGATCAAGGGCAAGCTCGGCGTGTCTCACTGTGAGGGGGCGGATTTTCTGCCGGATACTCCCAGTCTGGGGCGGAGTTTCCCCAGACCAGATAATCCGGCCCCCACTTGGGCCGGATAATCCGGCCCCCAAAGTGTGCAACAGCTGGTTTTTGGAAGGGGTATAAGTACCCCTTCTTCCCCAACGTCCAGAACGCTTGATTCACTCGAATTTGACCAGACCTTGTGCAAGAGCTCTAAATCTCGATCTCCCACTTCAACCACCCGAAGGTCTTGATCTTTGGTGGAATTGAAGGAGGAGAAGTTCATCATCAACATCAAGAATCAAGCGCTTCAACGCCTCTCCATTCACTTGGAGAAATCCCTGATCTAGTATTCTTGTTAATACCTAGATCTTGTTATTGTATTTGACAACTTTGTTCTTGTGGCAGCTTGTTGTCATTTCGGGAACCTCCAAGTTGTGGTGGAGTTGTTGCCCCGCTAGTTGTGTAAAGGCGCCGGTGCCCGCCTCGAAGGGTACCTATAGTGGAAGGTGGATCAGGCCTGTTGTGGCGAGATCCATCGGAGAACAGGGTGAGGCCTTTTGTGGCGTGGTGGTCTTAGTACCGCCCACCCCTCCAACGCAGACGTACTTCCCTTAACAAGGAAGGAACTGCGGTCAAACAAATCCTGTGTCTCCGCGTGCTTCACTTCGGTTCACTCGTTCCTCTTCCACTCGCTCTTTACTCACTAGTAGATAGGTTTGCATATAGGGAAATTCCACACATTAGTTTATCTAGAGAATTTACCTTTGTGCTAAGCCTAAAATTGAAAAGGAATTAAAAATTGGTGTAGCACCTATTCACCCCCCCTCTAGGTGCCCATACGATCCATTTCAATAGGTCCGACTTATTTTTTAAGACCCGGATCGTACTTTTTGTTGTGAAGTTTCAGGAACCCTTCAAGATTCTGCAAGCCGAATATCAAGCTAGACGATGAGAAATCCGACTTTGGATCTTGGAAGCCTCTGGGGGCTGCTGTTGGGGATATACTTTCCGGGTATCCTCACAGTTCCTCACTAACCAAGGTGGCCCACTTCGGGTTAGAGCTTTGCTTCACAGGCGGCCTAGTCAGGGAGAAAGACGGATTCCAATCCGGCTACGGGAAGGCCCAGAAGACTTACCGACTTAGGCCCATAATGTTACTTGTAGTTCAAGATATACTCTGTAACCAACTCTTAGACATAGCCGGATAGATCTCTCCTGTAAACCCTAGGCCGGATATCTATATAAACCGTCCTAGGGAGAGCCTTTAGGGCACAACCCAATACTTTAGACCCTCAACTCGCACAGGCGAACCCTTGTAACCCATATTCCGGCTCTGCCGTATTACTGGATTGCTAGTAGGAGTAGGATCCGTCCAAAGCCGGCGGATTCGAACCTGGGTAACTTGTGTGCTCACCGTCCCGGAACACCTTACGTCTCACACCCCTCTCTTCCGCACGCCTCGAGTACCCCCTCATGGCGTACTTGTCATCAATCCGATGACAAGTGTCAACAACGATAGTAGAGGAACTAGATGCAACATTGTTAGAGCAACAAGGCATGGAATGTAATTCATCACAAGATGTAGCAATAGCATGAGTGGATGAATTACAAGGACTAGCACATGGCAATATCACATTAGGAGTAGAAGTAGTGCTAATGTCTACATGTGACCCACTAGATGTTACCTTTGACAAAATGGCCTCATGAGCCGACTTTAGCTTATCATGGGAGACTAGAAGATCCTCATGCAAGATTGAGATATTAACATGACTTTCTTCCAATATCCCATATTTGCTAGTTAGCAAAGCAAGTTGAGCCTTTAGCTCAAGATTCTCCTTCAAAGTAGATGCTTCATAAGAAATAGCATTAGTAGCACAATCATCATTATTAATTGCAAGATGTGAAGGCAACTTTACAAGTTCCTTTGAATATGAAGCTTTGAGTTGCTCATGTGACTTGGTGAGTTTGATGAGCTCACTCTTAACGACCCGAGAGCCATTTTCGAGGTGCTTAAAATCCTCAACGAGTTTAGCATGGGAAATTACAAGTTCATAATTTTTAGTTTTGAGACCACTTGCCACCAGAAGTTCTTTATCATTGTTTTCATTTACTCTAGACAATTCTAGAGTAAAAGTCTCCTCAAGAGATTCTTTGGTGGTTTGTGCTTCCTCAAGGGAGCTCTCTAGATAAGCTATCTCATTAGCATACTCACGCTCATGTTCATAATTTTTAGAAATGATATTTTCTTGCTCCTCAATAAGTTTCTTGCTTTCAATAGCACAAGTCAATATTTCAACAAATTTGGAGGAAGCAAGTTTATTTTTAAGGAGAGAGGAATAGACAATCTCTCCCATCTCTTGAATAGAGGCAATATCATAATCAACTACATTATCATTTTCAATCTCATCATCATCATCAACAATGGGATCCAAAGAGGTTACCTTTGTTCCCTTAGCCATAAGGCATAAGTGAAAACCAGAAGAAGGTGATGATGGGAATGCATTTGTAGCTCTATTCAAGACCTTGTCTTGGCCCATAGAATCTTTGGTTTCCTCTACATGGTTAGCAACACAAGCAATAGAGGAGATAGAAGTATTTTTATCATTGAAACAAGACAACACAAGCATATCATCATTTGAATTATTCAAGACATTTCTACATGATATGCAAGGACTACCAACACTAGCATATGAGGAGTTTTGAGTGCTACAAGTGTTTGAGTCCAAATATAGATCATTGCAACTAGATAGAGATGAAGGATTACAAATAGTATGCACACTATCCAAATTTCAATTGCTATCACCATCTCATTACCTTGTGAAAAATCACATGTAGGTGAAGTGGTAGAAGATGATAACTCATCACGGCCGGAGGTGGAGGGAATACAATCATCCTCAATAATGTTGGACACACCATATTTATATTTAAGCTTTGTTTCCAAATATCATGAGCACTCTGATAAGGCATGATCGAAGATCTAACTACATTGCTCACAATAAGTAAAAGCATTTTAGTAGCTAGAGCATCTATATAAGAGTTCATCTTCTCCTCTAAAGATTCGTTTTGGGGATCCATAGGAGAAGAGGAATCCATATATAGAATTCCTTCAATAGATGGGTGAATGTACCGAAAGTAATCTAGCATGCGAGATTTCCACATATCATAATTTGTGCCATCGAATATATAATAGGAATCGTGCACTATACCACTAGACGACATCTTTACTCTCAAGACGGTGAAGCCTAAAAGCGAGAGACCTCGCTCTGATACCAATTGAAAGATCACGGATGCCGCCTAGAGGGAGGAGGGTGAATAGGCGGTTAAAAACTTCTACGAGATGGGCTTAACAATGGCAGAATAAAACTAGCGTTTTCTTTTGTTAAGCACAAAGCCTAGATATACTAAGGTTCATCTATGTGCACCAACAACTTATGCTAGGCAATACAAGCAACAATATGATAGCAAGATAATTACTTCAAGCACGATGGCTATCACAATGTAAATTGCATAAGTAAAGAGCTCGGGTATAGAGATAACTGAGGCACGCGGGGACGATGATATTTTGCCGAGTTCCTCCCAACAAGGGAGTACGTCTCTTTGGAGGGGTGGGTAGTACTAAGACCACCAATGCCACCAAGGCCTCACCCTATTCTCCCGAGCACCCACCACGCACGCAAGAACCCGTTCCACTATGGGACACTTAAGAGTGGTCACCGAACCCGTCCAAGATTGGGGCTATCTCCACAACTTAATTGGAGGCTCCCAATAATCGCCACCAAGGACTCAATCTTGGGGGAGCTTCACAACTTAATTGAAGACCCCAAGAACAGGCCACAAAGGCCACACAACCGTCTAGGATTCCAAGAACCCAAGAGGGACTAGCAACAATGAATATAACTAAACAAATCCTCCGGAGAGAACACACACCGATGCACCAAATGCAAAAGGCAAGAACACCACAAAGATACTCTAAATCTTCACTCTCAAGTTCCAACAAAGCTACTAAAGCAATTGGGGGGGACAAGAGAGGAAGAACACAAAAGGAGAACAGAAAATGCCCCAAAGATCTAGATCCCAAGGATTCACTCACAAAGAGTGGATTTGGTTTGGTCAAAACATAGATCTAGATCTCCTCTATATACCCCTCAAATATTGGCAAGAATCCATGGAGGAGAAGGAAGAAATCAAGCTCAAGGATGTGTTAAAGAAGAGGCAAAGGCTTGACAAAAGATAGAGGAAGAAGAAGAAGAAAGAATAAGGGGAAAAGGCTATATATAGATGGGCTGGAAATCTGGCTGTTGGGGGCTTTTTCGGACTGGTCCGGTAGTACCGGATCCACCCTGTACTACCGCACGCGACCCAGCAGCAAGGAGAGCAAGCAGCACGGCGGCTGGTCAACGCGGGCGCCAGGGCGAGAGAGCGAGCGAGGCGCTGTGGGGGATCTGGCAGTAGTGAGGCGGGAAACGGGGATCGGGGGAAGGGCGAGTGCAACACGCGTGCGAGGCGGGATCGGTGGGAGGCGAGGCCTGGGAGCTGCAGGGCATACCTGGGAGCCGGCGGGCCGGCCGGTAGTACCGGCCCACCCGGGCGGTACTACCGGGCTAGGCCGGTACCACCGGACCGAGCCACTGGATGGGACAGAGGAAGCAAACCGCGGGCAGGGCCGGGCGGTAGCGGCCCGGTACTACCGCTTGGCCCAGAAAAGACTATTTCTTTTTTGTTTTTCCAAATAAAAGGCAAATACCCTAAAATTCATAACTTGGGCTAGGAGACTCCGATTGACCCGAATCCAATTGCGTTGGAAAGAGGACAACAAAAGCTACCCAAATAAAAGTGTAAATATTGGATATCACCAAGTGAGAAGGTATAAAGTAGTATAATTTGAGATACCTCACTCGGTGAGAATCCGGAAAACCGCAAAGATCAAAATCACAACAAGATATAAAAGGGAGATCTGATTTTGATGAGAAAGAGCTTGTTATGAAGATTAACACAAGCTCTATATCCTCACATGGATAAGACAAATAAACAACAAAATACGATGATGCAAGTATGCAAAGGTTTGAGCTCTCTCCGAGCTATATGATCGAGTTACTCACTCGAGAGCCCCTCTTGATAGTACGGCTATCTATCCTAAACCCGGTCTCTCAACTACCAACACGAGACCAGTAAAAGGGAAAACCTATCAAGGATACCTTTGCCTTGAGAATACTTGATCTTGTCTTCATCGATCCATGAACATCGAGGATGGCAAGCAACAAACATGAGATCTTCTCGGGATGAAGCCTTTTGAGCTTGCACAACACATCTTCTTCTTCATATCTTCCACCTTGGAGCTAACACATACTCCAAGCGATGCCAATGGACAATTCCTACAAGTGCAACTTAATACACACATTAGTCCATAAAGATTGTCATTAATTACCAAAACCACACATGGGGGCCCACATGCTCTTTCACCTTCCAAGAAAGTAAATTCCATAGAAGAGATAGACACTTTATCTAGTAAAATGGATGCCATTCTTGCTTACATGTCTAAACAAAATGTTGAGAATGTTCCTTTGCAAGACTTAGTTGGTAATAATGCTAAAGGTGTGGATGTGAACTTTGTGAGGAATTTTGGTAGTGGTAGTTATGTTAATAATAATTACAACTCTTATAATAAACCTCCATATGTTCCAAAATTATGGTAATCGTCCTTTCATTCCCTATCCAAATGCTAATGAAAATAAGTGGAAACCCACTTATATGCCACCAAGAAATGGTAATCAACAAGAAGTTAATAGGAACATTGCTGAACAAGTATCTAGTCATAGCACGATGATAGAGGAATTAAATAAGTACGTTGCATCCATAAGTTCTGACATTAAAGGCTTACAAGCTCAAGCTGCAAATTTATAAAAAGCTCTTTCAAAGCTAGATGATAATCTAGCCACTTTATTAAGTATGTCAGCAAGAAAACCACAAGCACAACCCGTTGTTGGCATGAACTCCACTGTTATTACTGAAAATACTCCTCTCACTTTGGAGGACACACTTGATGAATTAATGAACTATCCAGAATTTTTATTGCCACTTATGTCACAACTTGATTGTTTAAAAGAAGAATCTAAGGAAGTAAAAGAAGATGAACCACCTATGGTCAAAAATAAGAAAAATATAGAAGAAGTAAAGATGCTTAGTGAGTTTAAGGATCCATTCCTTGATTTAGATAAATGTAGCTTGCATGAACTCATTAATGTGCTACAAATTTTTGCTAGTGATCCTTCTATAAATTCTCACCAAGCAGGTTTTGGTTCTTATATAGCTAACCATGTGATTAAAGAAAAGATTGCTAGGTACAATCCCCAAGGTATTAATTACTATTGGGGAAGAAACACACCATACTATACTGGATCTAGGTTCTAGTGTTTCTGTTTTATCTAAAGATCTATATGAATTGATAGAATTGCAAAATATAGAAAAATTCTCCATGGACTTACTACTTGCTGATGATACCATTAAACATGTTGTAGGAAAAGTTAGTAATGTAATGGTAGAGCTTCACATGACTTTCATTCCTGTTGATTTTATTATCATGGACATGGGGAGTAAAATCTCTAGTCCAATTATTTTGGGAAGACCTTTCCTTTGTACTACATGTGCTATTATTGATTCAAAGGAAGGTAATGTAAAGTTTCAGTTTCCATATAAGAAGTGTATGGAACACTTTCCAAGAAATAGGGACACTCCAAAATTAAATCTCCCTCATGAGCTTCACCCCTCTTGAAATTCAAGTAAGTAAGCATAGCTATATGGCTTTAAAGAAAGCACTTTGCGGGATGAAACCTGAATGTTTTTGTTTTGATTTTATTTGTGTCCTCTTGCAATAGCAAGAGACTTTAGTTTTTGTTTTTTTCTTTAGTTTTCAATAAAGTACCAAGTTTTACCCATTTTGGATTGAAAAAAGTTGAACACATATATGGAGTTGCAAATTTCTGCACGAGTCTCTGGACCGTATGATTTTTCATATTTTTCTGTAACTCCAATTGAGCTCATATTGTAACTATAGTTACAACTTTTCATCCTATGTATGCTAATGTAATTTCGTGATTTTAGGACAAGCCTAAGTAGGGTAATTAATTACGTTTTGCTGCTGCTAAAATTCTGGATAGATTTTGTCCCATTTTGTTTTATGCATTCTCTGAGATTTTAAGTTGAATATTTTTTATTGATTTGAGTTCATGAGAAAGCATACAATATTATATACCTATGGAAATTTCATATATATATATATATATTAGTTTAAGGATTTCTTGCAGCAAGCAATGTGTCTTTTGTACCCACTAATGTCACCCCACAGAAAAGAGATGGAAGAAAATTTTGTGTTGATGTTTTTTCACAGAGATTAGAGGAGTTACACCAAGAGCAATCCAAGGATGGTGAAAACCATAAGCTTGAGGATGCCCAAGGCATCCCAGTGGACCAACCACACTCTCGGTTTGCACACGTCTACTTTCTGTTTTTCGAGCAACACATTATTATCGCATAAACTTGGAGCGTATTTTATTTGTTTTAGTTTGTTTTATTTTATTTCTATTTGAGTAAGACAACCACTTTGATATATATTATGGGAGAGCTACTAGAGGTTTGGTTTACGTAAAGTTGGATGCTATTAAAAAGTTGGGATTGGGATGTTGAAGTTGATATTAAAAAGATTACACATAGTTGCATGGTTCATATGCTTTGAATGAGTATCAATTTGCAAATGCATTGTGTAGAGTTATCTTTTATTCATGTTTTGATGCTTGCTATTAGTTTAAATTGTTTGACATGGACTGATTAGAACTATGGACTCTTATGCATGTATGTAGACGGTCAACTTTCTCCCTCTTGCTAGCCCAAAAATAAAACCAACAAGTTAAAACTTGTTATCCAACTCCTTTGAACCAAGTTTTCCAGAGTGTCCACCATACCTACCTATTGGAATAATTGCTATTCCAAGTATGTTTCTCATATTTTATTGATTTATATAGCTTCCAAATTAAGATGATTATGGTTATGTTTGCTATGAGAAAATTGGTTAGTAAAGCTCTCACAAACTTGATGGCACACTTTTATTTCTTGCAGATAATAAACTTGAACCATTGTGACTATCTTATGAAGTTGTGTGCTTGAAAAATTATGAGTAGGGAGTTATCATAACCATGCTTTCATGGGGCATGTTTTCAACATTGCACTTATTCACATTTAGGTGATATCATGTTCTTTTGTTATGGATGCCTATCATTGTGAAATAAGTTGAAAACTTTGTGAGCTCATGGAGTTTGTATATGTGTGAGAGAAACGCCTAGGCCACTACCCCAAGCCATGCATCATTCATGGTAGAAATTTACAGCATCCCATATTGGGCATTCTAAGAAGCATCTTTAACAAAAAGCTATTCCAATAGTAAATAAAAAGAATTGCTGAGATGCCCATTATCTGTTTGTCTTATCATTTTGGTATGGTAAACCTCCCATACCAGGGGTAAAAGGTACCCCGTTTGGCGTTCTCGATGATACATGTATGCTTACAATGACAAGAACTTTCTTAGGGTCCTATGTTGAGTAGCATGTGGTCTAGGTACTCGTATTCAAGGGACATGATGCATTCAATTTATACCTTGTCAAGCATATAACTCATACTTGCCATCACATTAACCTTAACCACTCAAGATGCTTATGAAAGGGGCAATGAGGGCACAAAGCTAATGAATACCATAGTTCAAACATGATCATATGTGGAAGAGTCTAGAAGCTATATGAAACTTATTCATGATTAGTATCTGCTTATTATCTATCTTTCCAAAGTGTCCACTTTTATATTCAGAATTGAGAAGAAAACTCTATGACCACAATATGATGGTGTTACTCTACTTTTGCTTTTGCATTTTGCATTCATTTGGTCCATAGCTCTTTATTCTATGTTACACTTTGTGAATTTCTATTAATCATCCTTTCATGGTATATGAGATATCACTTCATTATCTATCTTTCATATTGATATCCCTTTAAAGAATGAATCATTTGACGTTGTGTAGAAATAGTAATCAGTCTTGATATCCAAAATAGTATTAAAATATAAAGTCCATGTTAGGTTTATCACCTTCATACTCGAGGACAAGTATAGGTTAAGCTTGGGGATGCTGATGCATGTAAAATGCATCCATGAACTTTGCACTTTATTACTTGATATTCCAACATAGTTGCATCTTATATGGGGTATATTCATGTTTTATAAGGATATCTGGGAATAATTCGCACTTCCCATATTGTTTTGGAATTAACCCTGCCGAGGCAGAAGACCCCTATTTCAATGTTTTTGACTTTCAGGTACCCAAACAATGTCCAAATAACCTAAAACTTCATGGGACCTGGTATTTATCAGCACCAAGAACAATGGGCCAAAGATCCGGAAGAAAAGAAGATCGAGGAGGAAATGAGCCTAGCACATGCGGCCAGGGGGCCTGGCCTCGTCTGATGTGCTCGTTTGCCCTCAAGTCTCAAATGTCATCGATTCTTTCTCCCAGGCGATGGTTTTGACCTAAAACAGCGTATAAAACAAGTCTCCCGATGATTCTCGAAAGGGAGCACCACGGAATATAGAAACACGAAATAGAGAGGAAGGAGGCAGAAGATTGGAGTGGGAAAACTCTAGGGGACACTACTGGTGTGATCTCCACCTCATCCAACGACTCCAGCACCTTCACCATGATGAAGGGGTAGTAGTCCACCCCTGTACTATGGGTTTGTGGCAGTAGCTATTGTATCTCTCTCGTGATCTCGATTGTATTAGAACCGTATGAGCTGCATAACATGATTACGATCATATTTGTATTACCTATGTGGTGGATCTTTATATAGTTGATATTTGAGATTGCAATTGTTTAGTATTGGAAGTATATGAATATATGCATGTCATGTACCTCGTTCTTATTTACTTGTTTTGATTAAACTTGTATATGGGAGCGTGTGCATTAGTTGGAGCAATGGGGGTGATCTTGCGGGTAGGATAGTAAAACTTGTGAATCACTTGGGTGTTTACCTTACTTAGTTGCCCCACTAGGGATAAATAAAATACCATGCTTAGACTAGATCAAGTATGTTCCTATTTTAACTTCATGTCATAGAACTTAATGCTATACTCTAAAATTGTTCTTAATACTAGATTGCTTGGAGAACCTCTTTCTAGTGGAGTATAAGTGAATTGTTAGAAATAACATATCTATGTTAGGACATGATGCCCATATGAATTGCTATCCATAGTTTAACATGTTGCACCAATATTATGTTAATTAAAGTGTCCCGTGTCCACCACAACTAAAAGAGATAGTGCATAAGCGAAACCATGAACCCCGGTACATTTTAAACCATAAGAAAACACTATCCAACACATTTACATCACTTTTTATTTTCACTACTAATTAAATCCAAAAATACAAAAACATTTCTCATACTTGCAAACACCAACCAAAACCCAAAAACATCATATTCCATTGCATTTACCACCATTGGATATTTACTTTACTATTGCATTGCATTTTACTTTTATTGTATTTTTTTTCAGTTTTGCTTACATACACCTTGTGCTTGACAACCACTTGGTGAGGTTGAGGGCACAGAACAATCTACAACTATTTTGTAGGTTGCTTGACGAAGAACAAAGAGGATCATTCTCTTACACATAGCTCCCCGCGAGTTCGATATTTAAACCCCGAGTTTCCCTCGTGGGGAAGACTTCCATTTACTACATCACTCTCCATTTAGAGTGTCAACCATTAAGGTGCATCGAGAAGCTCCTACGATAACTGTTAGGAAATTTTCTAGCGCTCGCATCACTCGTCAATGCCCATGGATGATGGACTAGGGTTTGAGGAAGTAGGGAGCGCTGGAGGCATCGATCGGCTAGCAAACAAGCACATCTGGGACACGCGGTTTACCTAGGTTCAGGTCCTCGGAAGGAACCCTACTCGTGTTTGTCTGCTCTTGATTATGGATGAAATCGAGGATTACAGGGGTGCACAGATGTAATCTGGCAGTGTATGAACTAGGGTTGCAGATTCTCTTTCTCGCTACACCCTCCTAGCCTTTATATAGGGAGGCTAGGTCTCAGGATAGCAGGCCGATTCGGTTACATATTAGGGTTTTCTCCTTTAAATTTTCTATCTACACGTTGTCGTGTTTCCCAAGGAGTTGCATCTTCTTGGGCCTAGGCCACCCGAACCTTCTTGGGCTCCATTTTCCCCGTGGGCTTCTCCTGGGCTACACCATATAGGATAAACCTGGGTACCCATGGGGCATACCCATGTCACTTTGATTTACACCAACTCTCCCCGTTGTTCACCCACAAATTTTGGGCTTCCAATCACGCGCAACAATTTATAGCGCAACGGAATGGCAACTTGCCATGTGGCACATGATTTTGTGGAAGTTGTTGTCCCGATGTCATCTAGAAAAACTGGCAGCTCACATCCTGTCGTGTCGGGACACATAAAATGAAATGTTATCTTGATATAAATTCCAAACTTTTGATCATCTAACCACTATCATTCAACCAAAAAATCTATATGACAAAACTTTAAAAACATTTACCATTGCGAAATACATTATAACCACACCAGGTGGTAACGCCTTACATGTGGCGAGGCGAAGCTCACATTTCTATCTAGTACATTGTATGCCTTATTTGTATAATGCATATAAAAATCATTATATTCACTTTCAATGACCAATGAACCAAAATTAGATATGATTATATAAACTTTAGTTAGAGTTTGAAGCCATTGAATGCCCAATCTCGGTTGTAGTGCATTACTAAACAACATTAGTATGGATCACGTCTGATTTATCAAGGTACGTTTCCAACTTGCTAGACTTGGAGGGCATTTAGCATATTGCACCACAACAGAAATCAGAAGAAACAAATAATTTCACCTTGCCTGTTGTAACACCCTCGAAATGGCCCTATGCAGATTTTACCGATCCCCCCAAACCCGCATAGAAACGATTCGATGATGCCCACCAGGCACTTGCATGTGGGTGGAAAACGAAGTAATAGCATTACACAATAGTTCATGATGGAATCCACAAGAAACATATATACAACAATGACTCCTCGAGTAAAGAATATCGATATACATTACAAAGATCCAAAACACGTTGAAAATGATATAATATCTAAGCACATACAAGATGCAAATTGGACTAAGAGTCCTGAAGAATAACCAATGGCGTCCATAACCTTGCCCAGGACAAGCCAGAAGGGTCACCTTGCTAACATCGTCGAACTCATACCTGTCAAATCAAAGGGGTGCCGACAAAGGGCAAAGTAAAAAGGGAGCAGTCAATACTGAGGCCAGTACATAGCCAGTCTTAGAATTCGGCGGCTCTCGCCTACATGGATATGGTGGGCTTAGCGGCAGCAAATCATGCACTAAAACAACCTATAGAGACACGATACAACTGTCGCCTATCAAAGAGGGGGAAAGATACCTATTTGGAACCAACCTGATACTAACACCAAACATAACCCATCCTGAAGTTCCCCCTCGAGACCAAACAAGGAAGTCCGTCCCAGGATTCACACAGTTGACAATTTTATTACTCATTCCATTTTAGTGGCAGTACTTATTAGTCAGATATAGATAACATAAGACATCCCAATAACATCAGTAATTAACACTTTCAATTAATCATTTAGTTGTAGTAGAGCTAATTACTAGTCATGTCAAAGTCAAATTTATAACACTACTTTAGTTTTTAGTTGTCTATGGTCGAGAAACTATGCTCCACAAATAGCAACACACGCACGATCAACCTCGGAAGAAACAAACGAATAAAAAGCAATGAGGCATCACGATAGAACCATTCCAAGAAACGATAGAACCATTCCAAGAAACCAGAATGTTTTAGGGGCCACCCAAAAGGGCTACCCGTACGAGGTATAAATAAGTCTCGTATGGACCCAGAGGTTGTGTGGATTTGTCACGTGAGCAGAGGCCATATACATTATATTCTTGTGACAGAGTGCCACACCTACGCGACAGGAATAAACGCTCATTGAGCAACAAGTAATAAACATGGCATACATGCATAACATGGCATATGTACAATATGTTACGTATAAAGCCCGAAGTAGGTCGTGGCCTCGAAATGTTCTTTAGATTCGAGTTCAAGCCTAGGGGATCCTAGAAAGGCTCCTACATGTGGATAGTACGATAGCCAAGGAACATGTTTCAAGTACTCAGGGTCCTAAGTGGACAGAAGTGGGCGGGATAAAAGCCAGATCTCATCCATTACCCACCGATGCCGCTTTATTAATTACATCTACTTCCAATATTTAATTATCAAGTGTAAGTAGAACCATGATCATCTCCAATATTAAGCATGTGACAACTCCCAACCATTATGGAACTTGACAACTCGAACCGACACCTACGCAAGTAATTACGACTTGCAAGACCAAGTACTTACCAAAACAGTGGGTAATAGGAAGTAGCCAAGACAATATAGGTTGCAAAGAGTATAAATGGTACGAAATCTAAAGCATCGCAACACAGATAGCAATAGAGAGAAGTAAAGCTATAAAGTGAAAATAGGTAGCAGAGGGAGAATGCTCACCTAGAAAACATCGCTGAAGATATATCTAAAATTCTTATCGAAACTCACAATATCTCATCGTCCTATCCGTGAAAAAGTAAAGCACTAAAAGAAACAAGTGACGCAACCATTACAACTAATGTGAAAGATACGGCATGCTCATGATATGCATGACACAACAAAGATGAGATGCAACTTAACAAATTTGGAATCCCAACAATTAGTATTGAGTTCAAGTTATTTTTCTAACCATCAAAATTAAATGTTATTAACATGGTATCACATGGCATAGGTGATGCATTCAAATTTAATCGAATGGGGATGATAGATATATCATCTCCCACATACTCCATGTGTTATTTTTAGGTGGTGATGCAAAAAGACCACTAAAGAAATAGCTACATGTTGCGAACATATGTATGTATATTCATGTTCTAGGCATTTTTCTGTTAAAGATTCGTATATGGCATTTTAAAATAGAGCTATGGTTTAAAACATTTACAAACATACATAATTTGTCAAAAAAATGGATAAAGATTAGACATAGAAGCAAGTTGGTCAGAACAGTGTGGTATCCGTCATCAGTGTTGGGCGGTTAGAAGAAATTTAACAAGATGTACAGATGTGGGGAGGTATGTTGTGGCCAAAAAGATTTGATCTCAGAATAAACATGTTAACACTGCATGTCACAAACTAGTGTTGTGTTGCGTTGATATAAAACAAAAGGAGACCTGATAAATTTGATCCACCAAACGTGGGAGCTATAGGGAAATAAAAAGAGTAAAAGGGGTATAATTTACTACAACTTGAGGGGATTTGAACCCAAGCTGAATCGTGTGGTGCAGCATGGACCAGAGCAGCTATACTACGCTTCATTTTGTGTCAAGACAGAGAGCGTACATTAACTGAACAATATATTAGGAGATTGCCAATATCTATCTACTCCTTCCGTCTCAAAATAAGTGACTTGAGTTTGTCTACATTCACATGTACCTATATACTAGAACGTGTCTAGATACATCTGAATCTAAACAAATCCACATCACTTATTTTGAGACGAAGAGAGTATATCTATACCTAATATAAAAAGGGCATACCTACATCTCAGGCGACTGAGATTTAGCTAAATCTGAGTCACCTTACGTCAGCCATGTTAATTAAAAGCGATTAAATACTTCTAGTAGATTGCTTGAGAATGCTGCATGCCTATTGCTTGTCCTCGTGAATGTTGCCACCGCTTGGCCCATCTCAAGTTTTCATTTGGTCTACTGGGCCTGTTCGTTAATGGGGTACTTTTCTTTTCCCCGACCGATTGGTGTAGTCTGATATTTTCTACCGCTACTTCACGCTAGGCTAATTACTTCCAAATCATGAGTTGTGAAGCAAAGCACAAGTCACATCCAGAACAAATGACTGATATGATATATTTTAAGACAAAATTCATCTCTGACATACTAGTAAATAACCCACCGCGTCTTGAAAAAAACAGTTGCAACCAACTTATAATTGCAAAAAAAAAAACTCACTTGCAACCCACTTGCACCTGAAAAAAAACACAGTTTCAATAAAAAAACTCATTTGCAACCAATTTGTAATTGAAAAATCTCAGTTACGATACACTTGCAACTGGAAAAGACCCAGTTGCAACCCAATTACAACTAAAATAAACTCAAGTGCAACTCACTTACAACTAGAAAAAAACCTCGTTGCAAACTACTTGCAACTAGGAAAAATCTCAGTTACGACACACTTCCAACTGGAAATGCAACCCAATTACAACTGGAATAAACTCAATTGCAACTCACGTGTAACTAGGAAAAAACCTCAGTTGCAATAGAAAAACCTCAATTGCAAACTACTTGCAACTAGGAAAAATCTCAGTTACGACACACTTGCAACTGGAAAATACCAAGTTGCGTTACAACTGGAATAAACTCAATTGCAACTCACTTGCAACTAGGAAAAAACCTCAGCTGCAATACAAAAATCATAGTTGCAAACTACTTGCAACTAGCAAAAATCTCAGTTACGACACACTTGCAACTAGAAAATACCAAGTTGCAACTCAATTACAACTAGAATAAACTCAAGTGCAACTCACTTGCAACTAGAAAAAAACCTCGGTTGCAAACTACTTACAACTAGGAAAAATCTCAGTTACGACACACTTGCAACTGAAAATGCAACCCAATTACAGCTGGAATAAACTCAATTGCAACTCACGTGTAACTAGGAAAAAACCTCAGTTGCAATAGAAAAACCTCAATTGCAAACTACTTGCAACTAGGAAAAATCTCAGTTACGACACACTTGCAACTGGAAAATACCAAGTTGCGTTACAACTGGAATAAACTCAATTGCAACTCACTTGCAACTAGGAAAAAACCTCAGCTGCAATACAAAAACCATAGTTGCAAACTACTTGCAACTAGCAAAAATCTCAGTTACGACACACTTGCAACTAGAAAATACCAAGTTGCAACTCAATTACGACTAGAATAAACTCAAGTGCAACTCACTTGCAACTAGAAAAAAACCTCGGTTGCAAACTACTTGCAACTAGGAAAAATCTCAGTTACGACACACTTGCAACTGAAAATGCAACCCAATTACAGCTGGAATAAACTCAATTGCAACTCACTTGCGACTAGGAAAAAAGTCAGTTGCAATAGAAAAATCTTAGTTGCAAACTACTTGCAACTAGTAAAAATCTCAGTTACGACACACTTGCAACTGGAGAAGACCCAGTTGTAACCTAATTATAACTGGAATAAACTCAATTGCAAATCACTTACAACTAGGAGAAAACCTCGGTTGCAAACTATTTGCAACTAGGAAAAATGTCAGTTACAACACACTTGCAACTAGAAAAGACTCAGTTGCAACCCAATTACAACTGGAATAAACTCAATTGCAACTCACTTACAACTAGGAAAAAACATCAGTTGCTATAGAAAAACATCAGTTGCAAACTACTTGTAACTAGAAAAATCTCAGTTGCAACCACACTTAGAACTAGAAAATAACTCAGTGACAACTCGAAAATCTCATTTACGACCGAATTGCAACTTTCAAAGCTATTACAGCTTCTACGCAAGTCAGCGCTTTAAGAGATAGCCAGACACTTGAAAAAATTCGGTCCAAAAATTAATAAAACACATATTAAAATACAAATATTGTATAATAATAGATAAATGTAAATAGAAAGTCAACAATATGTAGTAACACATTTTATATAGTTGGTCATGCACAAAATGAATATAAAAATAAAAAATGTAAATCAAAGTGGGACAAAGGAGTGGCTCCTCGGTGTGCTGGCAAGTGTAGTCATGTGCCGCCGTGGGGATCGTGAGTCCTATTCATGCCAAAAGCAGTGTTTTATACGTCTCTCCCTTCTATTTTGTTGGGACGGTCTAATTTAGCTAACAGTCCATGTAAAGAACAATAGAAAAAGACAGAATAGAACATAAATTGCGCGAATCTCCGTATATAATTAGACAGCAACACAAGCGATCGAGAAATAAGTTCTCGTACGCCTGCTTAGTTGCAACCCATTCGCAACTAGACTTCTCGGTTGCAACCTACTTGCAACTTTCATATAGTACGAGCCATGACGCATATCCAATGACTACGATCATTTTTTCTCACTTGTAGCCTACTGGCAACTAGAAATATCAAATGCAATCCAGATGAAATTAAAAAATCTCGGTTGAGACAAAAACGTCAACTGAAAACCCTAAGTTGCAACCTACTTGCAACTCACATCTAGAATCAATTACGACACAATTCCAACGGTCAAGAACACAATTCCAACAATGTACTTGCAACTGGAAAACTCATTTTAAGCCACTCGCGAACCGAAAAAATTCTAGTAGAAAATAGAAAAAATGGACAAAAAAATGCTAATTCGTTTTTTGCAGGAAACATGAAAAGTAATCTAAATCATGAACGTAGAAAAAAGGCAAGAAAATAAACATAAAAGCAAAATGGAAAGACAACAAACAAAAGGCAAGTAAATAAAAATAAAAACACAAAGAAAAGACATAAAATAGAGGATATGAAAGAAAAAAATATCATGCATGTCATCAATTTTTATCCAACCGGAACAATCAACATGTCTGAGAGATACAACATAGTCGTTATGAGCTGTGCGCATCGGATACTAAACAAACCAACGTGCAACAAAATAAAAAAACCAATAAAAAAGATTATGAGCTGAGTGAACCAATCCAACGTGGCATTCGCTAAAGTTCTATATTCCCAGTGATATGGAATAAATGTCTATACAACTACACAGGAGATCACCATTCATTTGAAAAAACAAGAACGTAGAGACCATCTCTAGAAAAAAAGTAGACAACGGGCCACTAGGCCGGAACCAAGAGGCCAACAAACGCACATGCACACGCCCAGAAACAGCAGCAGGCCAGTAGCCCAGTCTCCACGTGAAAAATAATCCGTCATAGCTTCAACAAACGGCAAGTAATAAGCAGCACGAATATTGGCACATAAATTCAATGGTGAGATGGGTGACTGAGATTTAACAAGTTCTCAGACGCCTGAAAACTAGCAAATCCGATATAAAAAAAAGAAAGATTTCTCTCTTCATCCCTCCTAATAGGCCTTGTTTTGTCCAGTTTCCTGTTCCGTACTCCCTTGGTTGCTCTTTTCTGCACACGCACAGGAACACACCTCTTTGGATCAGTTCGGCTTCGTTCCATCGTTGCTAACTTCTACTTCCTCAGTTTTAAAATATAAGATGTTTTAGCTTTATAAAAGAAGTGTATCTAGACTTTTTTTAGTGTGTAGTTTTATCTAGGTTTGAAATGAATCTATATACTAAAAGAGATCTAGATATACTCTTTTCATAAAACTAAAACATCTTATATTTTGAAACAGAAGGAGTATATGAGAACCTGCAAAACTTGTCCCACTCCAACACGATTGATTCCGATCCCTTAGTTCTCGCTCCTTCCGAGTTGTGGTCGCACGTCTGACCTAGGGCTGCTGCCAGCTTCGAAGATATGGCGAGATAAGCGAGTGGAATATGCTGAATAAATACTACTACCCTATTGATTGATTTGGAGATCCTCCGGCGGCATCCATGGCTATTATTCTCCACACGAGCACCCGACTATGTTGGTGTTAACCACAGGCCGACCCTATTGATTGATTTGGAGATCTTCGGGCAACAGCCATGGCCTTTATTCTCCACACGAGCACCCGGCTATGTTGGTGTTAACCACGCGCCGTGGCGGCAGCGGCAACTACCGTGGCTCCTTCCTCAGCTCCAGCGCCATGCCACCACGAGCATCCTGTCGCGGCTCACCTCGAAGCTGGGCGTGCTGGTCGTCCACCGCGACGGGACGAGCCAATTCCAGACCATCCGCACCTAGAGCCGGAGTTCCTCAGACCGAAGTCTAAACCAGCCTGTCGTGCTTATCAAGTGACTTGATTTATTTTTTCCTCATTGTTATATATATGATTGCAGTGGACACGGGGTAACAAGAGCAAGATGCATCTTCTTTATTATTAAAAGGCTTACGATCTTGATGGTCTGGTAGGTTGTGGTAAAAGACTTACGATCTTGAGGACTTGGAAGAATCGTTCCAATGAATGACTAGTAAGAGATTATATTAGATATAAAGATTTACTACGACTATGTTCTCATCATGATTTGCCTGAATGGTATTTATTACATATCTTTTATGGCGGTTTAATTGAACCTAATAAAATTGAAATAGACTCTTTCGCGGAAGGAGCCTTTATGAATCTTCCTATACCTAAAGCTTGGGCTTTACTTAATAGACTTTGTAATCATAGAGTTTCATGGAATTTTGGTCTAGGAAGTGAAGGAGGCGTAGAAATAGAGCATGATTGTATTCATGATTATAATAAAAAGGCCATATTAAAGAATTGTCTAAAGAACTTTATCTGGACTCAGATCTTTTGTTGCAAGTTGTTAAAGCTTTTACAGAACATATTAAAACTCCAAAGGAGGGTCCAATCAAGTATGATCCACCACCCGAACCATAAAAAAAAGAGAAGATAAAGCAACACTTGCATCCATAGAACCAATATATAAAGTTCCTTTCCCTAACACTACACAAAAGCGTATTTCAGAATATGAACAGGTCAAAGTAGTACAGAAAAAGAAGGAGGAGGAAAGCATGTCGGGAGTCACGGAACACCTGAAAGAAAACAAAGATGAAGAGGTAACCAAGGAAGCAATTATGGCTATGTACTCACACTGTAACATAGTTGAACTTGATGTAGAGACTTCCATATTGGTTGAAGGTAAAACAAAGGTAAAAGATGTGGATAAGACTATTCTTCCCTGCATATTTAAGGAAACCTCTCATTATGGTTTATGTAATCTTGGCACCGAAGTTAATGTTATATCTTATGATTTCTACCTAGAAATAAAAGAAGAAATAGAACCGGCTACAATTGAAAATACTGATATAACAATTATGCTAGCCAATAGAAACCTTAGAATTACAATGGGAGTAATTGACAATGCAACTGTCACAATTGGCAACAAAAACTTTCCTATCGATTTTGTAGTTGTTGATATGCCAACCGACACTTTTTGTCCTATTATATTTGGAAGAACCTTTTTGGGTGATATAGGTGCCTATGTTAATTTCAAGAAGGAAATTGTGTCTCTTAAGCTTGGGGGAATGGAAAATAAATTCCATTTTTCCAAATTTAAAGATAGACCTCCACAAATACAAGAAGAAGAGGAAGAGAGAACTATTGAGGAAATTGCAGCTCTTTTCTTTGGTAATCAAGAAGAAGAAATAAATGAAGATCCAACTTATGAAAAAATAGTTGTGGAGGACAAGTCCCTAGAAGAACTAGAAGATGAATTCGATTCACTTCCCATTTTGGGACCTCCAACTGATGAGGCTTTTGAAAGAGCCAAAAAAGAGAGGGGACGAGGAATTACCACCCCCAGAGTTGAAGACTCTACCAAATAATCTTAAATACATGTTTTTAGATGATACCAATAAATTCCCTGTTATTATTAGTGCTAAACTTTCTGGAGAAGAAGAAGAACTCATGAAGATACTTAAGGAGCATCGTCAAGCCTTTGGGTACTCAATGGATGACTTGAAGGGCATTAGTCCCATGATAGCTGTCCATCGAATATTCATGGAAGAAGGTGCTAAACGAGTTGCGGAATTTAATAGAAGATTAAAGCTTGAAATGAAAGAAGTGGTAAGAAAAGAAATTGTACGCCTACTGGACACAGGTATAATTTATCCTATCAAAGAGAGTGATTGGGTAAGTCCTGTTCATTGTGTCTCTAAGAAGGGCGGTTTTACTGTTGTTCCTAATGAAAACAATGAACTAATACCTACTAGAACTATTGTTGGGCATAGGATATGCATAGATTTCAGGAAATTAAATAAAGAAACTAGGAAATATCACTATCCATTACCATTCATAAATCAAACTTTAGAAAGGTTAACAAACTTTCATAAGTCCTTAAATAAACAAACTTTCGTATGGAAGAATCTTATGTTGGCATCTCCAAGCTTTACCCATTTGATTTTGCCTCTTTGTTTCTAGTAAGATTTCTGGTTTTGGAGCAGAGTAATGACATGGTTTTTGAGCATATCTCTAAGATTCCATTCAGAAATATTTAAGCATCTTAACTCTTCTAGATTGTCCAGAAGTTCAATGACCATATTAACATTAGCAATTAGGTTTTTGAGGCAAGGAAGGTTTTTGCCCATAGCTTAAACCCTCTTCTAACATTTTTCATCTTTGCATTGATTTTTTTGCACTGTCTTCGTATCCAATTGGGATATTCCAGGCATTTTGAACAATGCCAATAAAATCACTGTGCTGTAACTAGTAGTTTTCAAATCTAAAGATATTAGCTCTAGGAATCTTGGTGCCAATATTGATCACACAAGGGGAATGATCAGATGTAGATCTAACCATAGGATAAACCAGGGTTGAAGGGTAAGAGGTGGTCCATGAGCTTGAGGTGAAGAACCAATCCAGTCTTTCCAGCAAAGGATCCTTCTGCATATTACTCCAAGTGTATTTTTTCCCTTTTAAGGGCAACTCAATCAGTCCTAGATTGCCAATGGCATCATTGAAAAGCAACATTTCATTGACATCCCCACCACTTTTATTTCTGTCCGAAGGCTGCCTTAGAAGATAAAAGTCTCCAACCACAAGCCAATTCACATCATCATTTACATGAATGTTGTGGAACCAATGTAGAAAAATACCCTTTCTGTGAGCATCACAAGGCCCATAAATATTTGTGAGAAACCAAGTATCCTTTGAAAGATTTGAGATGAATTTGATGGAAATTGAGAAATCATTTGAATAATCTAATTCTCTAGTGAACAAGGCTCCATTCCAAATGGTAATTATTCCACCAGAAGCACCAACAAAAGCAATGAATTCAAATTTATTGAATTTCCTACGGATTTTTTTTTGAATATAGGCAAGGTCAAAATTCTCTCTCTCTTTGTTTCTTGTAGACAGATGATATCACAACCTGATTCCTCAATTTTGTTATATAAAGCCACCCACTTTTTTCAGAGTTTATGCCCCTTATATTCCAGTTCATAACTTTCCAGTTTCTTGTATTATCCATTAATAGATTTGAGGTGACATACATTGGTGAGCAGCAAAAAAGTACTTCCCACCCAGACAGAGAAAAGTGTTCAGGAAAATTTTCCAATAGTAATAACAGTGCCATCTCAACATCAACATCCACTTAATCCTTAGAGTCAACCACATAGAGTACAGTAAAAGAATATTACAAAATCCATGGCAAACAAAATTTTCCCAAAATCCCATCAGATAGGTATTATTGCAATACATTTGGACTACTTTTTAGAGTTCTTCTTGTGCTGCTGGGAGCCATCTCTAGCAGCCATATTCTTCTTCCCCCTTCCTTGTTCGCATTTCCAGCAGAAGCCTTTCCCTTTCCAGTGGGGATAGAAGATCTTTTTGGACCTGGTGCCAACTTGTCTTTCTCAACAATTTTTCTCTTCTTCTACAGCTTCTTGTCAATATCCACATCAACCACCTTGAAAAATGAAGTAGCAAGTTTTTTAACAATTTTTGTACTGATGTCAGGTGGAGCAGCATTGCAGGTGAGAGAATCTTTGTTAACACAATTAGAATGGCTTTTAAATCCATCATTTAGTTCAATGATCCTTGGACTCCTTCTCACCTCATTTTCCACAAGAGTAGTATTTTCCTTTCTTTTCCTTTTTGGAGCAGCAGGTGAAGGAGCTGCCTCCTTATCTTCATCAAGAGCATCTTACTTCTACTGAAGGATACAAGAAGGTGCAGTCTAAGTTACACATGAATCAAGAATAGAGAAAGACAAAGTTTACTCATTATTGGTGGACTCTCTTAAGATATCCCACAGAGGAGATTGCAAGAAGTGGCTGGTCCAATCAAATTTTCTGCAGTCAAGAGCATTAATGTTATGTAATTGAACCAGCTTATAGGTATGTCAAAATATCTTACATTTCCATTTGATCTGCCCGAGTGTGGAGCAACGGATATATCCCATAGCTCTAAACCTTGCTTGGAGAAAGTTTGCTTGAAAGCATGAATGTCAGGAATTTGAGCATAGTGAGTGTGTACAAAGACAACCTGAAGATGTGGAATGTTTGGAGAGAGCATTTCAGCATCATTAAGAAACTCCCTAGAGCTAGCTTCACTGTCTGATGACTCTGATTCCGAGCTGTAATTATTCATTAGATTTTCCAAACCATCTCCAAGAGCAGCATTTAGCCCCACCTGGTTAACCTCATCATCATCAATCTCCATGTTGTTGTTCTGAATCTAAGCCACACTGCTGACTGAACCACTGACATCATGGACAACTAGAGACAAGGTAATACCACTATTAGCATTAGGAGGAGGGTTTAGTGGATCTCCACGCATGTCATCCATGATAGAATCCAAATGCTAATTAGCTGCAACATGTTGTGCATGGTGATCATTAACAACATTATTATTATTATTATTCCCCATTGCCCAGTGTCCCCAACCATCATCAACATCAGGTTCATCAAGGTTGTTAAAATTTGGTTCTTGAACATTGGCCGGTGGTGGCAGAACCTGGTCAGCAGTAGGATGCAGGTTGGGTAGTGGGTGTGGGTCCACCCCCTCATCAGGCAAAGGGTCCTCATCTTGTGGGCCACCCCAACATATTCTGCAAAAGAAGATCAACAGAGAATGTCCATGACTGTGATTCAGGGTTGTCACCTTAACCTTACACTTTTCGGAATATCTTCAAGATTTGTCACCCTAACTTTGGCCATGATCCTACCATTGTGGTTGGGCAGATTTTCCCACATTATGAGCTTCCCAAAATCAGAAAAAATTGCATTAAGATCCTCAGTGTACCAGTGATCAAGAGCAGGTCCAACTAATATAACCCAAACTTCTATGTTAAACTGTTCGCCCTCCAATTTAAACCTTCATTATGCTTAGTAAATGAAATGTGAACATCCTCAAACGGAATTTGGCTCTCCTGAATCAGCCTATCTCTATCACTAGTAAGGGTGAACTTAACATAAGTAGACCCAAAAGGACAGTCCATAATTTCTCTAAAACCCACTTGAACCTCATTAACCAGAAAATCTTGAAGCACCTCTCGAATATTCTCGAAAGGAATCTGACCTGGTGGAACCAGAGTAATAGTAGCGATAGCATACTATTTGTGTAGGCGAGGCCGATGAGCAACGACCACCCGCTTGACCCCAACTCTTCCTAGAACACTAAGAATCTCAAAGCCAGGTGGAACAAAAGGTCTAAGATCAATGGGGATGTTTGCCACTGTCCCAGGCGGAGCTGCCAGTGGAGAAGATTTTTGGAGAAGATTGTCAAAGAAAATGGGGTTTGTGACTGTCGAGGAAGGCGAGAAGATGGGATCCAATTTCTTTTTACCAATCCCGAATATGTGGAGTCATTAAAGCTAGTAAGCTGCCTGGGCTCATGGGCTTTGAACTAATTGAGGTAATCCTTGTTGGGCCACTATCTTTGAGGAAAGGAAGCAAATTCCCGATTAGGAAATGAGGACAACAATTTATTTTTAACGATATTAGCGGCAGGTATAATTGGAATGGAATTATTGCGTGTCAGAGACTTAACCGCGTCAACATAGGAGAGCCCATTAACGGTGTCATTATGGGGTCCAGTCAAAGGAGATTGGCTAGTCACTTGATTAACACCCAGAAACCCATCCAATTTAATTTGTCCAACGACCACATTATTGGGGAAAGAAAGGCAATTAACTTCAGGAGCTCCGTGATTAGGCCAAGACAGACGTTGAAATACCGTTTTTTTCTGTTTTTTCCTTGCAACCACTTACCACTCGGAGTCTAATTCTTGATAATACTTTTTTTCTTCAGCTCTCCAATTTGGACCACCATTGCCCCAGAGGTTGAAGAAGCACTCAAAATTATTAGAAGAGAATTTACCCAAATTGTAGATTTCAAATCCAACCGATCTGGAGGCGCCTCAAAATTTGAATGTTCTATTTTGTAGTGCCCTAACATGATACAAGTTTGCTCTGCCACCAAAGATAGATTGAATAGCTAGTCCAACAGTGTGCAAATCCAACTTAAACTGAGCTCTTCCAAAAGAAATAACCAATAAGAATTCCCTCTTCCTAAAGTCACCAATGAAATTAACAAAATGCCCAAATTTCCTTTTAATGATCACTTCAAAATTCTGGCCAATAGAGAAATCAAGAGTAGGGGTAGCAATCTTGGGAGCTTCATTGCAAGGAGCTTCCGAGTTGCAAGAAATTTGATCACCAATAATAACTTTGTGAACCGACATAACTATGATGCAGCCACAACCAGTAGTCTCATCTTTTAGCAAAAACCTCGCATCAAGAACTACTTCTTTGAGATCAAGAAGGACAATTCATCTAGCTTGTGGAGAAGAATAAGAAAAGCATCTCTCATGGTGACCTCATCAGAACCAATAGTAAAACAATAAACTTTCCATCTTAAAGGAACTAATTCTGAGCCAGAGGATGATATAGGAGATCAAGGAAAAGTCGTTGAACCATCTTCTAAAGACCCATTGATTCTGGCAAGGTGAAAAGGAAGACTGCCACAACTCCAATGTTGAATAATTCACCCTTTTGATACTCCCATCCTTCCAAAGCACAACCACTTGCATTATTCAGAACCAACCAATTTTTTGAGGGCTAGAACACCAGCATACCTTCGAGAAATTCACCCTCCTCCGAGGATCCAGTGTATGAGACCTTCCAATAATTGGCTGAAGGATCCATGGAAGCCCCACAACCAATGGATCAAAAGAAAGGAATGGGGAAGGAGAACAATTTGATTGGAACAGAAAGGAGATTTGGACGCCGGAGAAGGAGATCACCAGTTTCAATTACTTAGTTCTACTGCTTTGGAAACTTTTTGGTGGATTTTATCTTTTTCTTTGAACTCATATGATTTTTCTAGGCACTCTAAAATATTTTTTGACCTGGTACGGGCATACCGTACGGTCGGACATGCCCGAACCACTGGTCGTTAAATGTTCAGAGTGCTATTGCCTACTTTCTTTGATTCGGTACGACCGGATAGTACGGGCCGATGCGACCGTACCAATGGTCATTATCATCATTGTTTCCCCCCACGTTTGTTCTTGTATCTGTAAAAAAAATAGGAGGTAAGGATTCCGTACGGGGGCACGGTACAGGTGGAACTCGCCCGTACCACAACTCATGACCGACTCTGGCGCCCTTAACCTACAAATATTGCCTTTATAATTTGCAGTTTTTTCTTCCTTCTTGTTCGCTTCCATCTTATTTTAGATCGAGAGTTTCTTTCTGTCCTTTACAATGAAACCTTAGATCACACTTGATTACTCAGGGTCCATGTAGCCTTTTCATATTAAGCAGACCTGGGCCAAGAAGGAGCAGGTCACTGAAGGACAAGCCAAGAAGGAGGGATCCGAAGGAGATACTTCATCCTCCTCCAATCGTGAGTCTGCATGTGTGGTTCCACTCCCCAATTGGGAAGATATTTTCCCGTAGAAATTGGAGATGTCCAGGCACGTGGAACAAGGAAGGAACAAAGGAGAATCTCCACTCAACCCCTACAGGTATAACCTTCATGGATATTCTCTTAAATCACCTCCGGAAACCTCTTCCAAGAAAAGGGGAGACCGAGATGAGATTCAAGAAAACATCAAGAACCTTGAAAAGATTTTGAAATCTTGTGTTGGGACCATTGGGGAGGGAGTTGACTCTTACTGGATGATGGGCAAAGATCACTTAATAAAGGTCGATGATATCGACGGTAGAGTACAACTCCTGACCAAGGTCATTATGGAGATGGCCAATGATAGGAAAACTTTAACTAAGGTAATTAAAGAATTATGTGTTGGCATCATAGAGATATCTACTCGATTTGCGTGCATTACCCAAGCTTGCAGCCTCAAGGCGGATGAAGAAGAGGAAGATGATGACTTCTTTACTCCCAAAAAGGAGTAGTAATCGCAAGGGATTATTTGATCCACCTAGTTTGATTCCAAGCGTTGGGGTGATCTGTGAGAACCTTGTAATATATCTTATAGTTTTTGCATATTTACCTATTCTGCACGCTTGGTTAGGTTTAAATTTCCGAATTTTCATTAGTTGCATCAACTTTGAGTTCCCTTTGTTCAAGAGAAGAATTATATCCATTGAGTAATGAGCCTTTATGATGATTGAAGTTGTTGGGGATATACTTTCCGGGTATCCTGACTGTACCTCGCTGACCAGGGTGGCCCACTTCGGGTTAGAGCTTTGCTTCACGGGCAGCCCAATCAAGGAGAAGAGACAGAGTCTAGTCCGGCTACGGGAAGGCCCAAAAGACTTACCAACATAGGCCCATAGTGTTACTTATAGTTCAAGATGTACTCTGTAACCGACTCTTAGTCATAGCCTGATAGATCTCTCCTGTAAACCCTAGGCCAGATATCTATATCAGCCATCCTAGGGAGAGCCTTTAGGGCACCCTCACGATAGTATACAATCTCAACTCGCACAGGCGAAACCCTTGTAACCCATATTCCGGCTCTGCTGTATTACTGGATTGCTAGCAGGAGTATGATCCGTCCAAAGCCGGCAGATATGAACCTGGGTAAACTTGTGTGCTCACCATCCTGGAATACCGTACATCTCACACCCCTCTCTTTCGCACGCCTCGAGGAACCCCTCATGGCGTACTTGTCATCAATCCGACGACAGTTGGCGCCCACTATGGGGCAAGTGAGCTTCGGATCTACATTCCGAGCGGAATCTACAAGAATCGGATTCGGCGAGACTATCAACGTCGGTCGCATCCTCTACGCCAGTGACGTCCCTCTCATCATTCTCGACGAGACCTGGATTCCGGCTAGGGAGGCCGTGATTGCCTACAACATTATGTCTTTCGGCGAGATTGATGTGTACATCAGATTCGCTGAACCTGTCCCACCCACCCCAGCGGTGATGATAGAGGCATAAGAAATTTCTGGATCCCCTTTGTCCACGGAGGCGGCAGAGTTCCGGATCTCAGAAAACCCTAATCCCACCCAGCCCGCACCCGTTGCGGAGATAGTGGAGAAATCCGAGCCTGAAGTAGACCTTGCAGTTCAGTCGAATCTGGAGTGGATCTCCCTAGCGAGGCCAAATCCTAGATCGACCCACCCGCTGACGTTGAAATCCAAGAGGATCACAACAACAACCTTGGTTCCGGCTCCGCCAACGCCGGAACAGATCAATCGTTCCTGAGGCACACGTTGAGGCGCATGATGATGCAAGACGCAAGTGTGGATGAGGTTCTCAAAACCATTAAGATCTTTGAGGAAGCCCACGAGGAAAGCCACAACTACCTCAGGACCCACACATCGCACTTCGTCGGCTACGTTGGATCCGGATCCGGTTCTGCCGATGCTGGAGACAACACTGACTCAGTGTTGGAGGCGATTGGAACAAACACCGACTTACCCGTATCCTTGGATGACTTGATGACATCAGCGGATTTCCGAAAGTTCTCCGTGGAGTATGAAGAGGAGTACAACTCCAAAGCTGCAGAAGAAGGAGAAGCCATGTATGAAGGATCCGGGTAAAACTCTCCCAAAGCGTAGGATGACATGGATATCGGAGATAATCCTGAGGTCCAGATGTCCGAAAAGTACCGATCAGAGCTTGACTCCGGGAAACGGGCCCAAAGCCGTCTTTGCTACCGGCGCTGCCAAGAAGGCAAAGAAGAAGAACAAGACCCCGACAAAAGATCTTCTGGCAGAGGAAGTGATTGCCGAGGAATATGAGGAAGACTTGGATGAAGCACTTATCCTAGATGAGCCGAAAGAAGAGTCGGTGGATGGACACATGATCACCGAAGGTGCGCATAAACTCATCGATGCTGCATTAACCACACCTATCCCTACAGCTGCAGAACTTACTGCTGAAGAGCTGGATGAAAGGGCACAGGCCCTAGAAGCGTGTCGGCAAGTACTCCTGGATGAAGCCAAAACCATTGAGGAAGAAAAGAAACGCATGGCTACTGCGGAGAAGTACATCTCTCGGCAGCATCAGAAGACCCAGAAACGTCACACTCGTGACGACCAATTCCCGGAAGTTCACAAAGTCCTCTTTGGAGAAGACCATGGGATGCCTCAACTCGACAACAAGGGAGATCTGGTGTACCCAACGCCGGTGCAAAACACTGTTGCAGCTTGAGAAATCCTAGAAAATAATCCAGGCCCAGAGCAGGTTCGATTGGGCATTAAGCTACTCACCAAGGGTCTAGAGCAATAGAAGGCCGCGAAATCCGAAAGCGGAAAACTGGTCTCCCAATCTGACCAATGTTGCACGGATCTGGCCTAGAATGACGTAAGACCCCAACATGCTCTGGAACAACATCACCGTTCCGACCGTCGGGAGGACAACTACTCAAGGACCGGATCTTCAGGACAACATCATAGAACTTCATGTGACTGGCGCAATGTTGCTCCAACTGCTGAGCAAGAGGTGATTGCTACACTGTATCTGAAGAATCCTCCCCGGCGAGAGTCGAACGATCGCAGGGAAGAAGACAATGAGAAACATCGAGAGGAGGACCATCAAAGAATGCCACCTCCTAGACACACAAGCCGCCCGGCTGAGCCCCACCACAATGGGAACGACGGCGAAGGAATGACGGACACCGTGCCAAGTCAAGCCGGCAGGGGGCTCGTCGTAATGAAGACCCTCCCCGGAACCGGAATAATGACGCTCCGGACGGAGGCCGGCGATCAGCCGGAAACAATCCAGCTGCTCCACCAAGCAGCCATCACAACAGCTCCCAAGGAGGCCAAGGAGGGCATCATGACAGAGGAGGTGGTTGCAGAAGGCGAAGTCCGGCTCCAAGGCACCGCATCCATAACTGTCATTCAGCGCGATCTCTGTCCCCAAGTGACGCAAGGCACAAGATTAACTCCAACATAGAGGCGCTGTGCTACGAGAACGATGATATATATGTGGACCCAAAATGCTTCGGACCACGCATAAGAGCAACAAAATTCCTGGAAGGATTTGCTATCTCAAGACACATTCAAGCCTACGACGGTATGGCTCGGCCAGATACTTGGCTTGAGAATTTTTTTCCAGGCTTGCTGTATCGCCAAAGGTGGAAACAACCTAGTCGTGACTTGATATCTCCCACTCATGTTGCGGAAGACGGCACGATCATGGCTCAATGAACTTCCGGAGAACACCATCCACAATTGGTATGATATGCAAAGTGCGTTCTTTTGGAATTTCAAAGGCACGTATCGGAGGCCCTATACGGTAGGAGACCTACGGCGTTGCACCCAGAAAGCCGGAGAAACTTGTTGAGATTATCTCGGACGATGGATCGACACCAACAACTCCTGTGAAGGAGTAAATGACCAAACTGCGATCGAAGCTTTCATTGCAGGACTCCCAATTGGTTTACTACGTCATCGCTTGATGTGTGACAAGGTCACTAACATGGGAGAGATGATAGAAACAACGAGCAAGTATCCAGATGCTGACGACGACACAGAAGGATTACTTAACGCCCTAGTTGTGCCACAGTCGGCAAAACAACCAAAGCAGCAAGCTGAGAAGCGCAAGAATACCTCGGAAGAAAAGCACAACACGGAAACGACAGTGGTCACTGCTACTTTCAGGTCTGGAGGACGAGGAGGGCGCGGTGGAGGCCGTGGGACATCAAGAGTCTAAGGTAGAGGAGACCAGTAAACTGGCAAAACCTACTCTTGGGCCGACAGTGCCAATAACCCATGTGTGCATCACTTAGATGCCAATAGGGGCTTGTCTAACACAAACGCCGAGTGTCGTTTTAATGACGACATCAAGAAAGATGATACCATTGCTTACAGGGCTAAGCGGAAGAAGGGAAAGAAGAATCCCGAAAAAGATAAAGAAACCAAGGATGATTCCGACATGGAGGAAGCCGATGCTTCAAATCCCAAGCCGGAAGGGAAAAAGAACTTCCCGACAAAGAAAGACACTTACGTCACCTTCCTCGGATCTGAAATATCTAAGGTTAAGAAAGCAGTTCTACATGAGCTCAACGCAATAGTTCTGGCTATCCCTCAGTTCCTGGACTGGTCGGAAGTGGCAATTACCTTTGACCGTGCTGATCATCTGCCTAAGTTGCACATGCGAGGAAAATACGCCTTAGTCGTCAATCCTCTTATTGGTGGCTATGGTTTCTCCAAGACTCTCATGGACGGTGGTAGCAACATTAAAATTCTGTATATCGAAATGCTACGCCGGATGTGAATCTCGGAGACCCAGCTAAATCACAGTTCTGTGATATTTCATGGAGTTTTCCCAGGAAGACAAGCAAATTCCCTGGGAGAAATCACCTTGGATGTTACCTTTGGAACTCCAAAGAACTATCGGACAGAAGCACTTTCTTTCGAAGTGGTCCCGTTCAAGAGCGTGTACCACGCTATATTCGGACATCCGGCTTATTGGGCTTTTATGGCTCATCCATGTTACATTTACAATATGATGAAAATTCGAGGTCCCAACGGCGTGATCACCATCAGGGGAGACCCCAAGAAAGCACAAGAGTGCGAGGATGGAAATGCCGCCTTTGCTGAAGCCATGCTGCACGCCTAGGAGTACCAAGAGATCAAGAAGACCATAGATCCGTCCGAGATACCCGCGACAAAGAAGGAGGTGACAAAGCTGAATCTGGAGTTCAAGGCATCGGAAGAGACGAAGAAGACATCGTTGAAGGATGATGACCCCTCTAAGGTGACCCAGATAGGCATAGGCCTAGATAGTGCATAGGAAAGTGCGCTCGTCAAGTTCCTCCAAGCAAATTAAGATATCTTCGCATGGCAGCCATCTGACATGACTGGAGTACCTAGGTAACTTGCCGAGAACTCTCTAAATGTACACCTGAACGCTAAACCCGTCAAACAGTCCCTATGGTGTTTTGGCGATGTAAAACGTAAGGCAATAGCTAAGGAACTAGCCTGGCTCGAGTTAGCCTGATTCATAGAAGAGGTCATCCATACTGATTGGTCGGCCAACCCTTTAATGGTCCCTAAAAAGGACAACACTAATTGAAGGATGTGTGTTGATTATATTGCCTTGAACAAGGCTTGTCCCAAAGATCTGCTCGCTCTGCCTAGAATTGATCAAGTAATCGATTTTACAGCAGGCTCATAACTCTGTTTTCTCCATGCATATTCCGGCTATCACCAAATTCGGATGAAGGAATCGGATAAAATCAAAACTTCATTCGTAACCCCCATCGGAACCTTCGGTTTTGTTACGATGCCCTTTGGGCTCAAGAACGCAAGAGCTACGTACCAGCGCAATATACAGCGTTGCCTCCACGACCAAATCGGACGCAATGTACATGCATATGTGGATGACATTGCCGTGATGTCCAATAAGAAGGAAACACTAATTTCTGACTTGGAGGAAACCTTTGCCAATGTACGAAAATACAACATAATTCTTAATCCGAAGAAATGTTTCTTTGGAATCCTAGCCTGAAAATTGTTAGGTTTCATCGTGTCTCAAAGAGGCATAGAGGTGAACCGAGACAAAATCAAGGCTATGCTCAGTATTTCTAGGCCAACTCGCCTGAAGGACATTCAAAGACTAACTGGTTGCATTGCCGCAGTCAGTCAGTTTGTAAGCCGGCTCGGTGAAAGAGCAGCACCACTATACAAGCTCCTAAAAAAGACCAAGAAATTCGTTTAGACCGACGAAGCTGAAGCTGCGCTACAAGACCTGAAAGCAGTACTCTCATCTGCTCCCATCCTTGCAGCACCGGAACCAAGGGAACCAATGTTGCTCTATCTCGTTGTGAACAGGGTCGTCAGTGTCGTCATGGTAGTGGAGAGACCAGAGGAAAATTAGGAACACCTGGTGCAGCGTCCGAGTTACTACCTCAGCAAGGTCCTAACTGAATCGAAGCCGCGGTATCCGCACTACCAAAAGCTGGCTTATGGTGTGTTTTTTGCATCCCGTAAGTTACGGCATTATTTTCAGGAACACCCAATTACCGTGGTGAGCACAGCTCCCATGAGAATATTATCAATAACAGCGAGGCTACAGGACGCATCGCAAAATGGGGCATCGAGCTTTCAGCTTTTGACTTTGAGTACAAGCCTCGTACAGCAATCAAATCCCAAATCCTTGATGACTTTGTCGCTGACTGGACAGAGACAATGGAGAATATGACCCTGCCAGAGTCAGAATACTGGACCTTGCATTTTGATGGGTCTAAATCACTCGGGGGCTCAGAGGCTGGCGTGGTGCTCAAGTCACCCCAAGGAGACAAACTTTTTTATGTATTGCAGATACACTTCACGGTGACAAATAACATTGCCGAGTATGAAGCATTACTGCATGGAATCCAGATTGCTAAGGATATCGGCATCCGACATTTAATATGTTATGGAGATTTGGATCTTGTTGCCCAACAAGTGTCGGGTATCTGTAAGGCAAACAAGCACATGGCGGCATATAGGGCTGTCGTGGATGAACTATCTAAATCGTTTGAAGGGTTTGAAGTTCAACACATCCCTCCAACAGAAAATGAGGAAGCAGATGCACTATCTCGAATAGGCTCTTCCCGGAAAAAGGTCCTGGATGGCGCTTTTTTAGAGCACCTCAAAGTTCCCTCTATAAATGGAGTGGACGAGGAATATCCGACCAAATCCGACTCACCTTTAGTAGCAGTTCTGGCTGTGATTCCTAGCTAGACTCAACCCTACCTTGATTTCTTGGTCGACGAAAAATTACCTGAAGACGAAGTTCTGAGCCGACAGATCGTCCGACGAGCAAAAGCCTACACTATAATTAGTGGTGAGCTCTATAAGCGGAGTGCATCTGGGTTTTTTCAGCGCTGTGTATCTCCGAAAGAAGGAGTGGAAATTTTACGAGAGATCCATGAAGGTGAGTGTGGTCACCACGCTGCAGCCAAATCTCTAGTGGAAAAAGCTTTCCGACACGGTTTTTTCTGGCTTACAGCCAAGGCAGATGCCGAACGGATGGTCAAGACGTGCAAGGGCTGCCAAAAATACGCCAAACAAGCTCACGTTTCGGCTGATCAGCTGCAAAAAATTCCTATAACATGGCCTTTCGCAGTCTAGGGGCTTGACATGGTAGGACCGTTTAAACGGGCTCCAAGTGGATTTACTCACCTCTTAGTGATTGTGGATAAGTTCACCAAATGGGGCTAAACCCGTCACTAGTTGTGATGGAGCAATAGCCAGAAGATTTGTCGAGGATGTCATAATCCGATACAATTATCCACATAGCATTATCACGGACAACGGGATTAAGTTCTCTATGGGAGAACTTATGAACAAAATATCCGGCTTGACATTGCGTCAGTCGCACATCCACAAGCTAATGGACAAGTCAAAAGAGAAAATGGTTTAATCCTACAAGGCGTAAAACCAAGACTCGAAGCACCACTATGACGTGCTGCGGGGGCTTGGGCCGAGGAATTACCTTCTGTAATATGGAGTTTACGAACAACTCCAAACAGGTCAACCGGATACACACCTTTCTTCTTGGTCTATGGCGCAGAAGCAGTTCTTCCTAGTGATTTGATTCACACTTCTCCTAGAGTGGCCGCGTATATTGAAGAGGATGCCGAAATTTCTCGACAAAATGATCTCGACTTAGTCGAAGAAGTTTGCATTGTTACTGAGATGAGATCAACAGCCTATCAGCAGAAGTTACGCAAGTATCATAGCCAGAGAGTCAGAAACCGGTCCTTCAGTAAGGGCGATTTGGTTCTCTGGCTTGTGCAGCAAAGAAAGCACAAACTTTCCCCAATATGGGAAGGGCCATTTTTAGTTAGTGTTGCGACCTCAGATCGGTAAAGATCCTAAGTCCCTGTGATTAACATGCTAGTCCCTGGATCAATAGCTAGCACTTCACAGTCGATGAATATCATGTAAAACACAAGTCATTATTACACGAATAATCCAGAGTATAATTATTACAACTTGCATAGCTTATAGCTAGCTCAAATAAAACAGCGGAAACTAAATAAAACTTGAGTCCATCAACGCCTCAGGCTAGCTGCGTGAAGACCCGCGATCCCTACGCACCTTTCAATCTTCGGATTCTGCACATAAGACGTGCAGCCAACAAGTTGGGTCAATACTTTGAATGTATTGGCAAATTACACCAAGGAAGGAACAAGACTAACTCTACATGCAAGGCTAGAGTAGGCTTTGGGGTTGATTTGCGTAAAGCCAATTTTATCAAGGTAATGAGAAAAGAGGAAGAAAGTTTTCCCTACTTTGTAAACTTTGATAAAAGTATAGGGTCGAATGGAACACGTGGATATTACTCACCAAGTGTCCAATCAGCCTAGCACATGGATATTACACACCAGGTGACACTTGGATATTACGCACCAAGTTACTTGGATATGACACACCAAGTTCCCAAATTCCCACCTATTAGCGATATTACGCACGCCATAGGGTTTGAAAAACTTTTGTTTGAAAAGAGAGAGGAAGATCTTTCAGAGGCTCCATCCTTCAGATGCTCAAAGTGTTCTTTTCCGTGAACTCGGCTGATCGATCAGATTGCAATACTCTCGAGAGGTTGTGCACTTTCCCCACAATCCATGATCAAGTCCTTTTACAGACAAGACCATGGAGAAGCCTTCCCTTAGTAGCCCCTCTACCAGCTGGATCCAACCATGCCAAGAACCTCCAAATGTTGGTACCCCGGTGAGGTTTCCCACTAAGTACTAAGCCAAGACAGAGCCCATATGTATTGTGGTTGCACAGGAAGCTTCTGAATTCTGAAACATGGCAGACTTCTTTGATTCCTGGGCGGCCATCCTCCACCAAAATCTCACTCGTTGTCCCGACAACCATTCCGCCCAGAAGAAAACTTAGTTTTATTTTGAAGGGGTTTTGGAGAAGAAAGTTCGCTCGAGAGAGCTATCATACTTAGAAAATTCTTGAGTCTTTCGAACCCTCCCAACGGTATTTGATATATATATATAGCATAGCAAGCAATACTTAGCAAAAACAGGGGGAACCTATTAGGACGGAAAATCCTAAGTATAAAGCTACTCATGGCATACTACAAATCCGCACTTGAAAAAATAGTAATAAGAAAGCTACTAAAAACCTACACATGCATACTACAAGATTTGAAGAGTAAAACATGCATAGTCAAAAACTGGGACATAACATGAACAAGTGGTGTAACTTGCCTTGATCCGAGCAGCAATCTACACAACAATACTCCTCAGCGCACTCCGAGCAATCTAACGAAGCAAACAAGGATCCAATCATAATTTGCACAAAACGAGTCACGAAGTCAAATATGCATGCATGCAACATGGTAATATGCAAGGGTGGGTTTGATTTCGGCCAATGGTCTTAACCAGGGGTGTTGTTGAGTTGGGGATGTCATTAGAATCGATTTCCCACAGATTTTAGGTATTTTGGATAAAACCCTAATTAACCAGGCTTGAAACTAGATCTACAGCTCTAATCTATCTCGAAACAGATATAAACACCCTAAGCAAGATATGATAATTTTCTACAGAAGGTATTGCCAAAACAAGGCCAACGCAACAAGAATCAACTAAAACGGAGTTACGGATAATTTTCTAGAATTAAAAATACTCTAATCTAAAATTTTAACTCTACTGCAAGATTGCCGTGGCAAAATAGTAATATTATTGTAGATCTGTGTTCTACTCGAAAATATGAATCCAACGGTATATTATACGCAATTTTTGGACTAATAATCTAATTTCTATGAATTTTACAAGATTACAGCTATAATCTGCAATTTTAAATTCGAACGGAATATTCCAAAGAATATTCCGCTGACTGGACAGGTTGACTGGGACTAGATGCTGACCTGACGAAGACGTGGCGGTGACGAGGCAACTGATCGGGACGATTGAATCTCGACCGTCGGGATGAGATCCAGTGGCTAGAAAAGAAGTTGGCTCAAAATAGACCCGATTTTGCCTAACAAAGGACTAGAAGTAGATCTGTGTTAGAGAGATAAAACCGTAGGTCAAAACGAAAAACTTTGAACATGAAAGTTGTGGAGGATGATTAGATCTACCTTTTCACCAAAGGGATTTGGATTTCAAGAAACGAGCACGAGTAGATCTTGAAATTACGCCATCAGATCTAAAATATTGCGTTGCGAAATTCTCCTGCTGTGGTGGATGAAAAGAGGTGAGGTTTGTTGGAATTGAAAGATTTCGACGAGATCTACAACTTTCGTGTTGAAGCCGAAGGCAGCCGACGAAGTTTAGATGGGTTTAGAAGCAAAAAACGATTCGGTGGGGTGTAGATTCGGGATTTCGGTAAGGAGAAGTGTTATAGCTGTGGCTCCGATGGATTACTTAGGCTTTTATGATGATGGGAAGATAGATCTTGGAGTAGGGAACAAGCAGAAACAAACGGAAGTCAATTCGGAGTTGTAGATAAAAAGTTATAAGTGTTTGAATAGAGATAGGTTTAGAAACAGATTTTCGCACGCTTTTTAAAGCGGAGGTGGGATCGATCCCTACGATGGCTGGTTTGGTCGGCTGAGGTGGACCGCCCGGCGGCCCATTTCGTTTTTTCTTTCTTTCTATTTTGGTATTTTCTTTATATCTTTTGCATACGAACTCCAAATTAGACGAAATTGGTCTCTAAAATTTTGTAAAAAGAAGAGGGTTAGGATAGGATTATAAAATAACACTTTTGCAAAGGTTTTGGTGGTTAAAAAGGTTTTACCCTCCTTTTGTCTGTAAGTGACTATGGGGTTTGAGAATTGCCTGATGCAAATTTTTCGATAGGTGATGCCATGATGCAATGATATGATGCATGCTTACTAGTAACATCTGAATTTATAAAATTTGGGATGTTATAGTTAGTCGAGTATTGCACAATGGTTCATACTACCTAACTAATATGCGGCCATTCAAAGAAAGACCTGCTACTAAGAAGAGAAAGAGAGCTGGAGGCAGTACAAATCCGGATGAATTAGACTGACCATGGAATATTGCTCAGCTACGTCCCTTTTATTCTGAGTTTATCCTTCTTTGTAATCATATATGTGTACATGTTCAAAAAGAAATAATGTATTGGTTGCCTCAAAATCTTTCTGAGAAGTTTTTACCATCTTATTTCCGAATGATAATGTCACAGTCGAAAATCCCAGAATACTTGAAAGTACTTTATGCTCATGTTTGTTCTGGTTTAGATTTCCGATTATAAAAAGGCTACCTTCGAGTATAAATCTAAATTTTCTAGTCTATACTTTGGTTATTTGTCTGATTGCCGAATGCGGGCATTTTCTGAGTAGTGAATTGTTGGTACTGGAAGCCGGCTTTGTTTCCGAGTTTAAACTGGTTTAGCAATTGAGCTCCGTTGCTCGACAAAGTTTCTATGCTAAAGGTTGGCCGGCTCACGAAAGGGACGAGGCTAAAACCCAGATAAACGATAAGTAAAGACAAAAAAGTACAACTGCTTATGCAAACATTTCAGGCACATAATATTAAAGCCAAAAGTGCTGAATATATAAAATAAAGCTTAGCACTAGCAAAAGTATTATACTACTTATTTACAGACCCAAATTGTTTTTAGAACAATACATTGTTTTTTCTGATACTCTATGATGCAGGAGGAAAGGTACGAGCTGCCGGCTCGCTGGATACATCAGCGTCATTTTGATAACGTTTCGAGATGTTCAAATCCGATATGGTTGGATCATCGTCGGAAACTTCAGCTGTTTCTTCAGAAGGAGGGTGTGGCGTGTCCACGCGGGTGAAGAAGGGAGTGTCGTAGCTGGTCAAGTCAGCTGCGTGGCACCCATATCCGGCACAGGAGTCCATGATAGCCTTGATGTCTTGCTCCTGTCCATCTTCGTCCACCTTGCAGTACCCTCTAGTTACTTGCCAGATTTCCATGTTTCCATGGTGGCTCATAACCATGGTGAGAGTGTTTTGCGCTGCGGTTCGCGCGTAGGACATGTTCCAGTCCTGAACAAGCTACAACATATCCTTGGCCTTATCTCGCACCTCAAAGCCGGACATGCTATGCATGTTCGGAACCTTGAGAACTTCGCCAATATCTTCGAGGGATTGGCGGAAGTCATGCAGCAAATCGCTGACTTGGGTAAGCCAGTTGGTGTGAGATTCAGCAGAGGCTGAGTCCATTAAGTTCAGAGGACCTGCGCATATAATGCAAAGGGGTTAGTCGAATAAATATGGACTCCAAAGAGTTAGAAGATGCAGATAAATCAGAAAAAGGGAAACATACCAAAGATGATATCGTCGACTTTGGCCTTCTCTTCCTGCAGACTCCGAAGTTCAGCCCGGAGTGCCTCGTTAATGTCCCTTTCTCTGAACAAATCATTGCTAAGCTCCTCGGTGGCCATGGAGGTGGATTCGAGAATTTGAGCAATGCTCTTCTCATGATCCGCCTTAAGCTTATCCAACTCGTGGCGGAGATCCTTGTGTTCCACTACCAAGGTTTTAAGATTCTCGGCCTCTTCAATCATAGCACATGACTGCTTTACCAGTTCTGTAAGTCAAAAGAACAATAGTTGAACAAAAAATTCGACTATGAAATACAAGATAAGGTTTGAGTTTCGGAATTTTTACTTTCGGCCTCATCCCTAGAAACTTTCAATTGTGCATTTTCAAGGCGAAGAGCTTTGATTTCTTTCTTCTTGTTGCAAACATTCTTCAATAAATCCTGGTTATAGGAATATACTTTCTGTATGTCAGAATACCCATAGTCAGTAGTCTACTAAAGACTCGGGCTAATATTTTTACTAATCTCAGCATGAGCCTTGGGGGCTACACTAGTTCATTCTTTGGCATCCTAAGGAAGCATAAAACCAGATTTGACTGTCTAGCTTCATGCTTGGGGGCTAGAGGATATGATATGAAATAAGGAAAAATGAGAGTTAGAATTCCGACTTACATATTGTTCGCGAGTGAGTTTGTTCAAACTCGCAGTCACCTCGGTGGCAACTTTCTCAGCGAGGGTTAAGGGGACCACTGGCGCAGTTGGAAGTTTGTCGGTCCTCATCTTCTCATCGTGAAGACAAACTTGTTCAAGAAGATCAGAGTACTTGATATCCTCTGCTTCTTGCGCTTCTTCTTCAGCAGAGATAGTCCGGCTTTCCAAGCATTGCCGGGGTAGCCGTTGAATCTCCTTGATAGAATTCCGAGATAGGCCAAGTTTGGCAAGTCCCATATTGTCCAGGAGATTGTCGGCGAAAGTCTTTGTCGGGGGATCATTACCCGAAGAGGGTTCACCCTTATCAAGACCTGAGTCACCAATGGTGACATCAGTTTGCGATTCAAGGATCACTGGCTCTGTTGAAAGAGCTGGATCCTCTACAATGGCCGGAGATGGAGTAATGTCCAGCTCTATAGAGGATTGAGGGTCAGGAGTCGGAGGAGCTACGGCAGGAGAAACTAAGTTTAGCTTCTACTGGAGTAGGGGCTTTGAAGTAACTCCCTTGCCCTTGCCCTTGATGAGATGTTTAGCTCTGAGAAGGTAATAGAACAAACAACATTACATCTCGGAAATAATTACAAATGAAGTACAAAGGTGGAAGTTGTGAGGAAAGTTACCTCTTCACAACAGGCACTTCCTTTGTACCAATAGACACTGTTGGAGCTTTGCGCTTCCGAGGAACAATGTCCGGCAGTGGGACCAACTCTCCCTCATCCTGAGAAAACATAGGAGGATATCCCTCGATAGGAGCAAGCTCCGACTCAGGGAGGTCGGCAAGCTGAAAAGAAGATAGTATCTCAGTATTGAAAAATTATGTAAAGATGAACACATGGAATGAGTTGCTGCTAAAGCTTACCAGTACAACGGGGTTTTCTGTCGTGTGTATGTCTAGAGACAGCTCCGGAATCTTCCTGTCGATCCGTTCCTTTATCAGCCATTTGATTTGGCATATATAGTCCTTTTCCAAGTAGGTCTTGGGACTGATTCGGAGCATATCTTTCTTGGACGACGTGATGTTGTGCATCAATCGATCTCCATGATGTTGGAGAGGCTGGAGCTGGCGTGCCATCCAGCATTGGACTAAGTCGGACCCTCTAAGGCCCTTGTGTTTCATCAAATACTCGATCCGCCTCTTGGTGAGAAGAAGATCGTCACTGAGAGTCGGAGCGACCTCATCGCATGATTTTTGGGGAGTGGCGGCTCCATCGATGAAAGCCGGCAAAGCAGTATCTTTGCCAGGAGCGGGAATATCCTTGTGGTAGAAGAAAGTGGACGAGCATTGCTTGACTGACTCACTGGCCATAATCCGAGCATAGACGCGCTCTCGCCTAACCGAAAAACTAATAGTACGGGTAATATAAGGATTACCGGCAGTTATGGAATTTCTCCGGACATGGAAGTAGTACTGGAAAAGAGTAAGGCTCGGCCTAATGCTGAGATACCCCTCGCACGAATATGCAAACGTGCTCATCTCTAAGATGGAGTTTGGGGGAAGATGATGGAGATGAACTCCGTAGTGATCAATAACCTCGGAAAAGAAATCTGAGGGAGGAAAGCTCAGACCTCTGTCCAGGTGAGTACCAAAGTGCACTCCTCGCCGCTGCGAGGGCTGGGGATGGTTTCGCCGAGGCTGCTCTGCCAGTCACCGGCATAGAGGAGACCTTCTTCTTCCACGCCATGGAGCTTGGCGTCATCGAGGACGCACGAGATCCAAACCCCACGATTGCTCTCCTTTTCCGCTGCTGCTGCCATCGCTGCTGCGCCGAAAGATGATGTGGAAGCCATTTTTTCTGGTGCGCCGTTGACCTAGGATCCGCGGCGCTGGGAATTTTTTCGGGAGCCAGGAAGCTCTGGGTTCGTGGGAGGAGTAGAGGAGAAGGAAACGGCTCAAGGAACTAGTGAAGGAGATGGGGAAAGAATCCTCACCACTTATATCCACCAACCGCGTCAAGATTTGTGTAAACGCTATAGTGAACATGCCACGCATCATGGAAGGAACTGGGAAGCCCCCACGCGATGATTACGCTGCCTCGATCTCCATGCATGCATTGAAACGGCGCCTCGGTTCTGCGAAAGGCAGACCCACCAACGGTTGTGCTGACAGGAAATGTGTGTCAGTGACGTGACTTGACCATGACTGTTGTCAGGTTATGTCAGAGACCAAGTTTCGGCTTAGTTTGAATTTCGAGCTGGAAATCCGAATAACGTACTCATAGGTCCGACTCATTTTTTGAGACCCGGATCGTATCGTTTCTTTTGAAGTGTGAGGAACCCTTAAAGATTCTGCAAGCCGAAGATCAAGCTAGACGATGATGAATCTGACTTTGGATCTCGAAGGCCTCCGGGGGCTGCTGTTGGGGATATACTTTCTAGGTATCCTCACTATACCTCGCTGACCAGGGTGGCCCACTTCGGGTTAGAGCTTTGCTTCACGGGCGGCCTACTCAGGGAGAAGAGACGGAGTCTAGTCCGGCTACAGGAAGGCCCAGAAGACTTACCGACATAGTCCCATAGTGTTACTTATAGTTCAAGATGTACTCTGTAACCGACTCTTAGTCGTAGCCCGATAGATCTCTCCTGTAAACCCTAGGCCGGATATCTATATAAGCCGTTCTAGGGAGAGCCTTTAGGGCACCCTCACAATAGTCTACAATCTCAACCCGCACAGGCGAAACCCTTGTAACCCATATTCTGGCTTTGCCGTATTACTGGATTGCTAGCAGGAGTAGGATCCATCCAAAGCCGACGGATTAGAACCTGGCTAAACTTGTGTGCTCACCGTCCCGGAATACCGTACGTCTCACACCCCTCTCTTCGACACGCCTCGAGGACCCCCTCATGGCGTGCTTGTCATCAATCTGACGACATAAGTTATGTTTGATTCATGATTATTATATTAGATGATTGAACTAGGTTGAGTGTTATGATACTTGTACAACTGTCATAATTTTAGGGACTTCCACACCAACAAAAGTATTGATTAAGTTATGAGAAGAAGAACTCTAGTAGCATATTATAATTAAGAGTTTTTGAAAGCGATGGAAGTAGTGAGGATGATCAAATAGCTATACTGAAAAGAAGAAGAGAAAAAGGAGTAAGCAAAAAAAATATTGGCATACAAGTATCAAAATAAAAGAAGAAAGCAGCTATCAAAAGAATCAAACATAAAAAATAGAGAGAGAAGAAAAGAGAAAATGATCATCAATCTTCACTATTAAACTTAGAGCTCTATATCTTTAAACTCCGTGATTATATGATATTTTGAATCACTAGTATCTTCTTATAATTTCATTGATACTGAAAAGGTGTGGAAGCCTCTAAGTTATGTAATGTGTAAGGGTATGGTAATACCCCCGACGTATCTCTATATTCGATGTTGTATTCCTGCTTCAATTCCTACCTCATTTGTTGTAACGACTCATGTCTCATGAACCTGATGATCTTGTCCATAAGCCACCATCTTGCTCAGGGACATCAAGAGCCTAGCTTGGGGGAGTTGATGCGTCCAAAATTGAAGATTATTTACCTTTTGTTTTTGCATAAATAGAGTAGGGATTTTTGTATTTCACCACACCTACACGCGCTATTTTGTTCTTGTTTCAACAGGATCCCAAAACATGGAGTCATATATGAACATATCAATTAGAGCTATCATATTGTGTAACTATATGATATTTCTAAGTGATAAAAGTCATTTTATGAATTTGCCTTAACACCTGGAAGAATACCAATCGAAGAGGAGGCATCGGTATGGTCAATGACCACTTGTACGGGCAGAGCCCGCCCGCACCGTTCGCCTGTACCAGGCATCATCACGACCTCCTCATTAAATATTTCTCCCTAGCAAAGACGAGAGAGAGATCCAACATTCAGAACCAACAGAAACCATGAAACAAAGAATTCGAGAGGGATCTGAAGGAGGAACTTGGCTGGGGTAAAATCTCAGCTGATCCATGGATCATTGGAGGACAACGCATCATCCCCTTCATCATCAACCGCTACACCTTCATCACCACCATTACTCCATCTTTTATCTATTAGATCTCTTTGTAATTCCAAATCCAATTGTGGTTTTCATTAGATCTATCACCATAATTTAGTCCATTCATTTGATTATGATGATGTTGTTGATTGCTTCCATGAGTGAGTAGTGCCTTTGTTCTTGGGGAGATGGAGAAACCCTAGCACCATTATGAACTTGTAACAAAGATGATTTATCCTTATGTCCATCTGACTTGCTTGTCTATGATATATTTATGGTTTGTGTTTGATCTCTCTCTTTAGATGGTATGTGTAGTTTGCCACATATCATTTGCCTTCGAGACTAAACGGAGGGAGAAATCCTTTGGATGTGTCTTGGAAGCATACCCGGAATGCCTCGTGACAGATTGGCGTCGGCTCGTAACCTACACGGTCAAAGGGGGATTAAAGAGGGACTCCCTAAACTAATTACGATATCCATGGGGAAACCCTTAACTGCGGTGGTGTGTATGGGTGATTGCTCTCAGACATTGCAGTGGTTATTTAGAGGTGACCTCACACTTGGCTCAACAAAGTGGCTTCCTACGAGCCTTGTCGTGAACATCTTATTATGGGGCTCTCTCCACACATATCATGACACAAGAAACATGTTTTCTTGGTTGCACATAACAATAATACTATGCTAGGGGTGTATCCTACATCCCCGAGAATGTTTTAGCCCTATTTAGTTCAATCACGCTTTCACATAAACTTGTTACTTGTTTCCTTTTTACTTGTTTTAATTACTTTTCTGCAAACAACCATAAATCATTCAAACACCCTTTACTTGAGATCAAAGACAACTTAGAAGTATTCTTGGGTAGATAGTAATAAGGGGCATAAAGACCTTTACCAATAGCTCTCTGTGGGTTCGATATCTTTACTTTGAAACTAGCTACAATCGGTCTATGCACTTGTAGTCATCAATGGTTGCCCTCATTTTATATTTCAGCTGTCATTTGTGACTAAGGAGTGGCCGATGGAGATGCATGTAGAGAATGACAAAACAAACTTCTTGTACCTCTGATGGCCAACGGAGACGCAGGTAGGGAATGACCAATGGAGATTGCAGGTAGAGAATGACAATACCAACAGAGATTGCCAACTGAGGACCAATAGAGATGGCCAACTGCGGAGTCCCAAGTTGTTGTACGAAGCTTGTAGTTTTGAAGATGGGAGAATGGTGAGTGGAAACGGCTCAACACTACTGCTCATGTGCGCTTCTTCCTTCTTATCTTTAGTTTTTTCAGACTTAAGTGTGTCCAGAGACTTGTCAATGTCTCATACTATTATGTGCATGCTAAACATTCGTGGTCTGCTGGATGCATTTTGAGTCGAAATTTCTATGTTCATGTCCAATCTATGCTAAGCTTGCTTGTTGTTATCTTGATTCACTTGTTTAAAGTTATTGTTTGTAAAGAAATGCATTCGAGGCAGGGGAAATTCGATCAGAACTTACTGCAGAAAACTAGCAGCCTGAACGAAATACTATGAGTTATTCTGTCATTGACAACTAACGTGTGGTATTCGTAGCCTAGCGCAACATAGTGTGAATCCTTGATGGTTGGGGGGATGATCCCATGTAGGGTTAAGCTAAGGTATAAGGATAAGGTCCATCGATGCATAAATAGGCCAAAGCATGAGCTGGCCGAGGTATATGAGGGCTGGCCGAGTTACGACCAGGTTACCCTAAGCCGGACATCACCAGCAAGACTCGGCCGACATATATGGTATGTCGGCACGAGGTCTGGGTTGTATCATCTTTGCAGGTACTAGCCTGGCCGAGTTATCCGGACGGGGGCTGAGTCATGGGTTGGCTTGCTCAAGAAGGAGAGAGCCAGCCCAAGGTCAGCGCTTTTCTCTCTCAAGGGAATCAAGGGAGACAAGTGCTAGCAACAAGGGACAGAGGAGCAGAGATAGAACAGAGGGTCACGGACATGACAGTGTCTAACCCCAATGGTTAGACAACCGAACCCTGAGCCATTGCCATGTAGAGGTGGAAATGGAGGAAAGGAGGGCGCCGAACTACTATTTCCGGACAAGCATCTTCAAGGAATATCCGGGCCACATAAGCCCTAGATGTAACCTGGCCACCCCTTTATAAGGTGATCCAGGGCCTCTAAGGAGAGGGTTGGTCCATTTGCGCTCAGGGAAAATCCTAGAGAGAGAGGAGAGTAGAAGTACTTCATGTTCTTCCTCTCATCAATATAGCTCAAGGAGCACTTGTATTCATCTAGAGATCATAATATAAGATCTAGGGCATGAGTAGAGGTTTTATCTCTTTAGGGGAGCATCGGACCTGGGTATACCGTGTGTGTTCTTGTGTTCTTTGTGTGCGTATTCACTGCACTATCCCTCCCCGGATACCACTAGTGTCCATTGGCGCCATCTTTAGCCTACCCATGGCATCTGCCGTGACACCACCACGATAGTTGGCGCCCACCGTGGGGCCAGTAGTGGTGCTAGCTGGAGTCAAGATCCAGACGGGAAACTTCATCATCAGTGGAGAGTTCATCATCTCCGGCTTGGTTTAGTGATTTAGCTCACTGGACTTTGTCAGCGACAATGCGTGCAGCATCAGCAACCGCCCACCTCCGTGGAACGGCTTCTTTGTCAACTTCGGGGCGCACCACATCTACATCGGGGTTGATGACTCTGTGCGTACCTGCATCGATTCCTCGAGGCAGGAGAACCTCCTCTTTATATGGCTCACGGTCCGCGTATCACTCGCCCTGTTAGCTGCGTCGAGGTGATGATGACCATGCCAGATGCTAGCACGAGCAAAGATCCGACCAGAGATGGGGAAACAACTCCCAAGGTAAATTGTTCAAGGTTCCCTCTGTTGGAGAGGCCACAAAACATACTACAGCAAGGTATAGAGAGCCTGACTACACCTGTAGCTCACATAGAAGATCCGGCTCAGGCACATATCGATCTAGAGGAAACCCGGTAGAAAGTGTTTGAGGGAGCCAAGAAAATAGCCACGACTTAGTAGGTGTTGAACATCACGCTTGTGAGTATGCTAGGGCCAACAATATTAGCACTAGTCCCACTCGTATGGATAGAGTTAAGATTAGGGGAAAGAACCTCATCAATGAAATAGATAAGAAATATGTGCCTAGGCGAGAAGATTCAGGCAACCCCATGTTAGTAGGTTTGTCAAGGTATAGCACCTCGGCAAAGAACCTCAGGGATGTAGACGTGGCAACAACTAAGTTAGATGGTTTAACCGGTGAGGCCCGGGAGAGGCAACAAGAGAGAGTCATAGAGCTGGTGCGCATCGCGAACCAGCAGAATTAGAAAATACACAGGACTAACCCGACAAGGGAAGGGGGTTCATATGTCGTTCATTCGGCTGGGGGTGCTCCTACAAGGTCATCCAGGTCAGCATCTTCACCTAGTGCAAGCCCAAGGAGAGAAGAGGTGGTAACCTCTGGTAGAAGAAACAAGCAGATGGTGCCCTATTACCCGGCTGTGGCCGGGAAAGGCAAAGCAGCACAGGGCAATGCTAGCCGGGGTAGTGTTAGTCGATGTAATGGTACTTTGAATGTACTCGCAAACCATCAAGATAAGCTAAACAAGATAATGCAGTTTGGCTGTGGCGAGATAACTCTATATAGGATTGTTTTTGAAAAAGCCTAGGTTTCTCTTGTAGATATGGCATCTCTATATCTTTGTTGAAAAGAGTTTTGAAAACATGTCTCCATTTTAAAATCTGGATATCTCCATATCCTTCTTGAAAACCTTTTTGAAAACAGTTTTAAAGAAAAAAAACCTTTTGAACATCTTCGACCATCTCTAGTCAAAACAAATTCTTAAACTCAGGTTTTCTTAGGAATTCCATACTTTCATCCATCTTTCCAAGACCACCATTTGGGTACTCATAGCAATCACCTTTCCAACCATCCTTGACCGTGGACACGGCTATTCGATTAGATTATACTCTGCAGACTTTGTGCACTTTACCCACAAGAATAAATACATCCGCCGAGATTCAACCACGACCCGCTACACACGGTAAATGAGGGTTCGGATAATCAAACATAACCTTTCATTTGTAGACCCTAGCAAAGGCACCATTCCCTTTTGGGTTTGTTCTCCCGGCAACAAGTATGTGGATCCCGGTGCCATAGTCCTTCCTCCCATACACATGTATACCCAAACTGCAGCTTGGGAAATACCTTAATTTGGTGACTCCACTTCCTTCCATACTACCTAAGTCATACCGTCCGCGGGAGACCCAATTTTTGCATCGGCCCTTGTCAAAGACATCCGCTAACCCCAGATCCGTAGACCTTTACAGGGAGAGCCCTAAGTTCGGAGGATTTCTCCCCTATAGCACATGTAGGGGCTGCCCATGCTAAAGCAAACAAACTACAAGCTATGCCCCAACTCCTGGGGTAATGTGGTTGCACGGATAAGTTGTTGCGGTAAATGCGTAGAACATACCTTCTCAACATCAAGTGCATCTTTCTCATTCTTCCTCGTCACTTTTCTTTCCTTAAAACATCCGCTTGGAAGCGATGCCTCTTCCCAAGAGTTTTTCCAAAACATTTTCAGGACATTTGTAGCGGGGTAAATCCCCAAAACAGTTTGGTTTATCAAAACCGGGTCTCCAATGAGGTAGGATGCTAACCATCATAATCTCAGTGTAAAGGATAAATGCTAGGTATACAACAAGATGGTGCCATATGGGACACCATGTCATAACTTGGAAGAGACAAGTTATTATCGTAGTGTTAGTAAAACAAAACATGCGGGTAATAATGCAGTTTATAACGAAGATATAAAACAGATAATAAAAGTAATATGACAAGTATTGGAAGTCAGGAATGGTGGCTTGCCTGTGACCAGCGAGATTTCCCTGGACTTCTTCTTTAGATAACCAAGAATACCAATACTACTAATAATAAGATCTCTTCTTCTTGTCGTTAATACAATCGCAACTATCATCGTCATCGAGTATACATGCAACAAGAAATGCCACAATCAACACAAGGCATACTAGGATCAATTCAATACAACAGACGTAATACCACATACTATACTTTAGTAGGGCTTGGGAAGTTTGGCTTAGAGAGATCAACAATGACTTGGATACCTTTGGGAATATTCTTTAATGGTTTGAAGTCCCTGATTACTTAGTTAAGGGGTGTTTTACACCAAGGCTAGGTTCTGTATGATATCATTGTATGAAAATGATAGCATCAAATAGGTATTGATAATATGAAACCAACAAAAGTGGGTTCAATATTTTATCATTTTTCTTTGATTTGATATGGATTTCCTAGTGATAAAGGCTCTAGTTTTAGGAAATAATTCACAGAAGATGGTCTGTGGTTACAAAAATTAATTTTCTCTTAGGGTTAAGTAGGGTTTGATGAACTAATTCACTAAGAGTTAGAATCATTACAAAATATTTACTAGAATGCCTTAGGAAAATCCCAAGGGCAGTTCTGCAAGGTAATTATCTTTTTCACTAGATTTAAACTACATGGGATTTTGATATGATTCCAAAGACACATGCTAGGTATTTGAATACATTTATATAGAAATTATATTTACTGTTTTTGGGTATACAAAACTACTAGAGTGATTTATTTAGTGAAATAACCATACAAAAAATAGTTTTATTCATTATAGACCAACTAGGGCTCAATAAAATTTGAGCTGCTAGGGTTTGAAGGGTAAGGTAGTTTATGAGCTCTAGGAGTTGGAATTAGGTCAATACCACCTTTGGTTTGACCTACATAAATTCCTAAGGTCTGAAATGACTTGTTTTTGTTATTTTTACCAGTGGAAAAATTGGGAGCAAAATAAGATGGGGCCAGGGTGACATGCAATATATCTAAGATACCTTTCATTACCCAAAGGTTTCACTCCAATTTGAGTTTTGAAACATTATGGAGAAATTTTATTAATGAAAAGGGTGCATCTAGGTAGACGAATTACTAAAAATAATCTGGACAAAGATTAGCTTAACAGATGGTACTGCATGTTAAGGAATATATGTAGATACCTAGGAAAAATAGATCTAGGCAATTGGGGTCATTATCAATTTCATTTTTATTTAAAGTATAACTGGCTAAAAACAGATCTTGCAAGGAAATCCTAAAAGAAAAAGAATACTACCTCATGGGCTAGATTCGGAAGGAAAACGGGTCGGGAGAGGGGTTTTCAGCCCATCCAAGAAGACGAAGCATGGCATGGGGCCCCGGGGTTATAGACACATGGGGATGAAGGGGTATGGACGCGCTAGCGACCATTGGATCGAAGGGGATCCAATAGTTCCGATTTTGTCTTCTTCCTTTGGCTGGGGATGGCAGAGGGCAAACCCTAGCGAGCGACGGTGGTTGCGGGGAGCTCACCTGAGGGTGCACCAGTGACAGGGTGGTGGTGGAGGAGATCCATCTTCGCGCGGGGATCTCAATGATGGGCGGGAACCCCTAGGTTGATTCTCAGATGGGAACCCACATGTCCATGCCGACAAAGACTTCAGGAGCTCGTCGGATGTAACACCCTCGAATCAGCCCTATGCAAGTTTTAGCCCTTCCGGCCAAACCCGCATAGAAACGATTCAAGGACGCCCACCAAGCACTTTCGTGCGGGTGGAAAACGAAGAATTACACATCAGTCCTCGATGGGACACACAGAACAGATATATATACAACAACGATTCATCGAGTCAAGCATACAGATATACAATTGCGAAGATCCAAATCACCTTGAAAATGATACAACGTCCGAGTATGGACAAGATGCAAATCGGGCTAAGAGCCCTGAAGAATAACCAATGGCGTCCATAACCCTGCCCAGGCCAAACCGGAAGGGTAACCCTGCTAACGACATCGAACTCGTACCTGCTAAACAAAACGGGTGCTGACAAAGGACGAACGGAAAAAGAGGAGCGTCAGTACTGAGGCTAGTACACAACGAGGCTAGAATTCGGCGGCTCTCGCCTACATAGGTATGGTGGACTGAAGCGGCAGCGCAACAGCACTAAACAACCTACAGAGACTCCATAAAACTGACGGCTATTAGAGAGGGATAAGAAAGACCTATCCGGATCCAACCTGATAGTAACACCAATCATACCCATCCTGGTATTCCCCCTCGAGACCAAACGAGGAAGTCGGACCAAGGAAACTCACACGGTTGGCAGTTTTATTCATTCCGTTATCGTTGTAGCACTTACTAATCAGATACAGCTAGCATGAGTCCTCCTGAAGCATAAGTAGTGGACAATTTTAATTACCATTCCGTTGTAGTTGGAACATTTACTAGTCAGATATAATTGTCCTGAGGAATCCCAAAACCCAGCAGTTGTTGGCACTTTTATCACATTCCATTGGAGTTGCAATACTTACTAGACAGGTATAACAAGACACAAGGAACCCCAACTCTACCAGTTGTTGGCATTTTTAATATCCATTCCTTTGTATTTGAATCTGATTACTAGTCACATCTTAAGTCAAATTTACAGCACTACTTTAGTTATGCTTGTCTATGATCAAGATACTGTGCTCCAAGTCATCCATCACCGCGGACACGGCTTTCAGAAAGTTTTACCCTAGAGGGGTGCACAAATAGCAACTCACACTCGATCAACCTCGGAAAAACCAACTCAAAACCCAACGAGGCTTTCACGACAAAGCAATCACAGGATTCATATATATTTCAGGGGGCCACCCCACTAAGCTACCCGCAACGAATTTAGCCGGCTCCGGAACGAACCCAGGGTTTGCAACGATGGCTGTAAACGACTGGGAACCCGAAAGTGTGACTGGATACCGCGAAAACGTGGAGCGATCCAAAATAGTACAGGTGCTCCACGCACAATATTAAATAAAGCAGTAAATCATGGCATAAGTACAGGATAGTAATAAAGCCCCAAACTAGTTTGTGGCCCCAAGAAATAGAAATGAATCAAGCTCTAGCTCAGGGGGGGTCCATAAGGCCTCCCGGATGTGGATAGTGCGAATAGTCAAGGAACAGGTATCAAGTACTCGGGGTCCTACAGGACACAAGTGAGCGTGGAAGAACCAAATAACATCTATTGCCCACCGATTCCTGTGCATTAGTTATATCTAGCATTTTAATAGTTGTATTTAAAGTCAAGATCATCTCCACCATTGCAACAACTGTGGTACTTGACAACACGAGATCGCACCTGAGCAAGCAACTACGACTCGCAAGGCTAGCTATCTACCAACACAGGTAATTGGAGGTGTCCAAGGCAATATAGAGGTTGCACGGGATATAACTGGTGTACGGAAACTAAAGCATCGTGACACGGATAGCAATAGATCAACAGGAGGAAATAAAGACTATAAACGCAAAATAGGTAGAAGGGGGGAGAGATGCTCGCCTGGAAAACACTACCGAAGGATCATATCCGGAGAACTTGTCGATACTCGCATCAACTCATCGGCCTAATCCGCGAAGAAGCAAACACTAGAAGAAACACCGGATGCAATATTTAATACCACGACAGAAGATCCGACATGATTATGATATGATGCAGATGCGGTGCAATTAGGCAGTATTAAGCGGAACCGGGGTCCCAACAATTAATCATTAGGTCTAAGTTGTTTATAAACCCAACAATTTAAATGTTGTATTAACAAGGCAAAGCATGGCATCGAGTCTCTACACAAATTTAAATGGAGTCCGGATTAAGACAAAGGTATCCCGCATGAACACTCCATATTTAATTTAGGTGAACCGGCATAAGGCCCCCAAACAACCACAAACATGTATGCAAGCATGACAATTTAAATGCAACAAATTTTATATATAGCATTTATAAAATAGGGCTCAGAAAAGGGGTCACACATTAGGGTACGATGATCTTGGTTCAAGCTCGACGGGGATCGGTCTCGGCGGGAACGTTCTCGGACAACGGAGTAGATCTTGGCGTTCCGGGAAGAAGGACTTGGCGTTCCGGGAAGAAGATCTTGGCGTTCCAGGAAGAAGTTCTTGGGTTCCGATCGACGAGCTTGTCATCCGTGAATAACTTGGCATCAGTTATCTTCGAGGATCTTGGAGGAGCGCTTTCCACATGGAGATCTTGGTGTCCGAGGTATCGGCAAACTTGACGTCCGTGAAGGAGGTCTCCAGGTTCGGGGTCTTGCGGTCAGAGTACTTGGCGGCTCCAGGAAGGAGACCTTGTCGATGTGCCGGAATCGAAGAACTTGCCCACTTTTATCGAACTTGGGTACACGACACGACACGGGGAAACATGGTATGAGAAACAGCAGGCCAAGACACCTATACCATCTCCACATCCGCACTCCATAGGGTTGCCTTAAAACACCAACCGAAACCACCACAGGCGGACTGAACTTGGTTTGGGCATATACCCAAACACCTTAAGCGCGAGGATTCGACTACGGCGTACGTCGACGATGTCCTACAGAAGGAGAAGGACACGCGCTGGGAAGCTCCTTAGGGTCGTGGGCGCGCGGTCGCGGGAAGTCGACGGGGCCCACGTCCCTGGGCACGCCGGCCGAGGGTACGAGGCGGTGGCGGTTCACGGCGGAAGCAGAGGACGAGGAGCACGGCGGCCGGGCGCGGTCGAGCAGAGGCTCGGGGAGGCGTCGGAGTGAAGGAGACTGTGGGCGAGGCAGGGCAGTAGAGGACGTCGAGGGGGAAGGCCTGGGGCAGCGGCGCGTCTCCGTGATGAGCATGGCGCGGGGCGGCCGGAGAGGGGAAGGGAGGAGCGGCCTTAGGGAGCCGAGGCGGAGCTTGGCGATGGAGGGAGGCCTCGCGACGGCCTGTGTGGAGATGGTGCAGCGTTGGGACGCTCGGTCTTTGGGAGGAAGGGGACATCTAGGCGCGGGGTGGACTCGGGCGGGGCGGCGAGGGCTCGTTCCGGCGGAGGGCAGCTCGACGGTGGCGGGAGGAAGCTTGGAAGAGGCCACGACGAGGGAGAGGGCGCGCGACAGCTTGGGCGGCCGGTGCTCGCGGGTGAGGGCATTGCTCGGCAGACGGGCCGCGGCGGCGGTCGGTGGGGAACGGGGTCAGGGCGAGCGAGGAAGGGTCTCGGCCAGGGAGCACGCCATGCGGTAGGTGGGTGATACGAGAGAGGTGGGGGATCGTGAGGTGGTGGGGTGGGGCCGGACACGGTGGTTGGTGGGAATGCGAGGCAGGTGGGCGCGGGGCACGGGAGTGGGCGAGGGGATCGAGGCCGGACGTTGTCGGTGGGTGGCCAGATCGCGCGAGCGGGGCGGGGTTGGTGGAGTGCGACGCGTGGGTAGGTCCCGTGGGGTGGTCGGGGCGACCAGGTGGGTGGGAGTGAAGTGGATTAGCATGTTGGTGCGGTGCACCGCGTGTGTGTGAGCGTTGCGCTGTGGTGTGCGTGCGTGGTGGGGCCAGGCAGGGAGTGGGGCTGTTGGCAGGTGGAAGCCTGGGGAGCTTGCGGCGCAGGAGAAAGTATGGTAGGGTGGCGGCTGGGTGTGGTCGGGTCTGGGGTAGGTAGAAGCTGGGGTAGATGGGTGGTTAGGGTTAGGGTTAGCTGGTTAGGATAGGGTTTGGTTTTAGATGGGCCGGGTTTTAGGTGGCCTGGCCTAACGGCTGGGCTACCTCCCCGGTCCGAAAAATAGTTTTATTATTTATTTTTATTTTTAAAATCCTTTTGTAAACTATTTTTAGACAAAACAAAATACCTGGAAGAGGCCCGGTGTTTTGATTTGAAATAAAGGCAGGGTATTTAGAAAACAAAATAGGCTTTTCGAGAAATAGTTTTAGACAAACATATGCATGATGATGACGATGCTCAAATTCAATGTGGCATGATGACATGAGCATGTGGTCATGATGATGCAATGCACAAAAACACAGCGATTTTCCAGTAGTGGTTTTAGCGGGGCGCCACAATTCGACACCACTAACAAAGGATCTCGCCCTCGAGATCTGCCTCATGGTACCGGGAAGAAGACCGACGATCTGAATCTTCTTGCTTCATGTAGATCCCCGCGACACCACTAACAGGAGTTCATTGTCCGTGATTGTCGAGAGAACACTCCTGGAATAAAGGGCGAAGATAGAGGTATCCACAAATAAAGCCACCTCTAACTCCGATAGGAGGAGAGAAAAGATGCGGCCTATCCCACTTCAATGTACAAGAACGAATAGAAAGGGTAGTCGGCATGGGGGCCAATCCATCACACACCCGAACTATTACTCCGCACAATCAGTAGAAAAGCGTGCAACCATTCTCGGATTCAGACTGAAGATCGTGAGAATCGAGGTTCGGAACAAAGGGGTGATGCAGGCTCTGCATCGAATCTGGCATAGATGATGTCATCGCGTCAGAAAACACCGGAAGGCACAACAAGGAACAAAGAGAAGTCCAACAGATGAAGGATTCCTCAGATAGCACAAAGACCAGATGTAGAAGCACCGTTACCAAAGGAGGAAGCGCAACCCTGAAGGTACGATGGAAACCCAACCACGAGAATTCCTGGACTCGAAGAAAAGACGAGAGAGCAGATTCAAAACACGCAGAGGTAAGAGAACAGCATAGGGATAAGGAGTAAAATCAAACCTAATCAGATCTATCCAACCGATTTTTTCGAAATTGTTTTGACACTCTACTTCGTCCGTTAGCTAGGTTATCCTACAGGCTGGACTTGTGGGATATCGCAACTGCTGAGCTCTGATACCACTCTGTAACACCCTCGAATCGGCCCTATGCAAGTTTTAGCCCTTCCCGCCAAACCCGCATAGAAACGATTCAAGGACGCCCACCAGGCACTTTCGTGCGAGTGGAAAACGAAGTAATACCATTACACATCAGTCCTTGATGGGACCCACAGAACAAATATATACAACAGCGACTCAGCGAGTCAAGCATACATATATACAAATACGAAGATCCAAATCACCTTGAAAACGATACAACGTCCGAGTACGGACAAGATGGAAATCGGGCTAAGAGCCCTGAAGAATAACCAATGGCGTCCATAACCCTGCCCAGGCCAAGCCGGAAGGGTAACCCTGCTAACGACGTCGAACTCGTACCTGCTAAACAAAAGGGGTGCCGACAAAGGGCGAAGGGAAAAAGAGGAGCGTCAGTACTGAGGCCAGTACACGGCGAGGCTAGAATTCGGCGGCTCTCGCCTACATAGGTATGGTGGAGTGAAGTGGCAGCGCAGCAGCACTAAACAACATATAGAGACTCCATAAAACTGGCGGCTATTAGAGAGGGATAAGAAAGACCTATCCGGATCCAACCTAAAAGTAACACCAAACATACCCATCCTGGTATTCCCCCTCGAGACCAAAGGACCAAGGAAACTCACACGGTTGGCAGTTTTATTCATTCCGTTATCGTTGCAGCACTTACTAATCAGATATAGCTAGCATGAGTCCTCCTGAAGCATAAGTAGTGGACAGTTTTAATTACAATTCCGTTGTAGTTGGAACATTTACTAGTCAGATATAATTGTCCTGAGGAATCCCAAAACCCAGCAGTTGTTGGCACTTTTATCACATTCCATTGGAGTTGCAATACTTACTAGACAGGTATAACAAGACACAAGGAACCCTAGCTCTACCAGTTGTTGGCATTTTTAATATCCATTCCGTTGTATTTGAATCTGATTACTAGTCACATCTTAAGTCAAATTTATAGCCCTACTTTAGTTATGCTTGTCTATGATCAAGATACTGTGCTCCAAGTCGTCCATAACCGTGGACACAACTTTCAGAAAGTTTTACCCTGTAGGGCTGCACAAATAGCAACACACACTCGATCAACCTCGGAAAAACCAACTCAAAACCCAACGAGGCTTTCACGACAAAGCAATCACAGGATTCATATATATTTCAGGGGGCCACCCCACTAAGCTACCCGCAACGAAGTTGGCCGGCTCCAGAACGGACCCAGGATTTGCAACGACGGCTGTAAACGACTGGGAATCCGAAAGTGTGACTGGGCTTGTCGATATCGCGAAAACGTGGCGCGATCCAAAACAGTACAGGTGCTCCACGCACAATCTTAAATAAAGCAGTAAAGCATGGCATAAGTACATGATAGTAATAAATCCCCAAACTAGATTGTGGCCCCAAGAAATAGAAATGAATCAAGCTCTGGCTCAGGGGGGTCCATAAGGCCTCCCGGATGTGGAGAGTGCGAATAGTCAAGGAACATGTATCAAGTACTCGGGCTCCTACGGGACACAAGTGAGCGTGGAAGAACCAAATAACATCTATTGCCCACCGATGCCTCTGCATTAGTTATATCTAGCATTTTAATAGTTGTATTTAAAGTCATGATCATCTCCACCATTCCAACAACTATGGTACTTGACAACACGAGATCGCACTTGAGCAAGCAACTACGACTCGCAAGGCCAGCTTTCTACCAACACAGGTAATAGGAGGTGTCCAAGGCAATATAGAGGCTACACGGGATATAACTGGTGTACGGAAACTAAAGCATCGTGACACGGATAGCAATAGATCAACATGAGTAAATAAAGACTATAAACGCAAAATAGGTAGAAGGGGGGAGAGATGCTCGCCTAGGAAACACTGCCGAAGGATCATATCCAGAGAACTTGTCGATACTCGCATCAACTCATCGGCCTAATCCGCTAAGAAGCAAACACTAGAAGAAACACCGGATGCAATATTTAATACCACGGCAGAAGATCTGGCATGATTATGATATGATGCAGATGCGGTGCAATTAGGCAGTATTAAGCGAAACCGGGGTCCCGACAATTAATCATTAGGTTTAAGTTGTTTATAAACCCCACAACTTAAATGTTGTATTAATAGGGCAAAGCATGGCATCGATTCTCTACACAAATTTTAATGGAGTCCAGAAAAAGACAAAGGTATCCCGCATGAACACTCCATATTTAATTTAGGTGAACCGGCATAAGGCCCCCAAACAACCACAAACATGTATGCAAGCATGAAAATTTAAATGCAACAGATTTTATATATAGCATTTATAAAATATGGCTCAGAAAAGGGGTCACACATTAGGGTACGACGATCTTGGTTCAGGCTCGACGGGGATCGGTCTCGGCGGGAACGTTCTCGGACAACGGAGTAGATCTTGGCGTTCCGGGAAGAAGGACTTGGCGTTCTGTCTCGGCGACCTTGGCGTCCAGAAAGAAGTTCTTGGGTTCCGATCGACGAGCTTGTCATCCGTGAATAACTTGGCATCGGTTATCTTCGAGGATCTTGGAGGAGCGCTTTCCGCATGGAGATCTTGGTGTCCGAGGTATCGGCAAACTTGACGTCCGTGAAGGAGGTCTCCAGGTTCAGGGTCTTGCGGTCAGAGTACTTGGTGGCTCTAGGAAGGAGACCTTGTCGATGTGCCGGAATCTAAGAACACTGCCACTTTTGTCGAACTTGGGTACGCGACACGACACGGGGCAACATGGTATGAGAAACAGTAGGCCAAGACACCTATACCATCTCCACATCCGCACTCCATAGGGTTGCCTTAAAACACCAACCGAAACCACCACAGGCGGACTGAACTTGGTTTGGGCATATACCCAAACACCTTAAGCGCGAGGATCCGGCTGCGGCGTACATCGACGATGTCCTACGGCAGGAGAAGGACACGCACTGGGAAGCTCCTTAGGGTCGTGGGCGCGTGGTCGCGGGAAGTCGACAGGGCCGCGTCCCTGGGCACGTCTACTGAGGGTACGTGGCGGTGGCGGTTCACGGCGGAAGCAGAGGATGAGGAGCACGGCGGCCGGGAGCGGTCGAGTAGAGGCTCGAGGAGGCGTCGGAGTGAAGGAGACTGTGGGCGAGGCGGGGCAGTAGAGGACGTCGATGAGGAAGGCCTGGGGCAGCGGCGCGTCTCCGCGATGAGCATGGTGCGGGGTGGCCGGAGAGGGGAAGGGAGGAGCGGCCTTAGGGAGCCGCTGGCGGCGGGGAGCCGAGGCGTAGCTTGGCGATGGAGGAGGGCCTCTCAGCGGCCTGCATGGAGACGGTGCAGCGTTGGGGCCGAGAGAGGAGCGGGGCTGGGGCTTTGCGGGTCTGAGCAGGGGAAGAGGGAGAGGGTAACGGGGCCAGGGGTGGGCCAGGGAGAGCGAGGGTTGTCGGTAGCGGTTTGACCGTGGGGAAGCTTCGCGTCGATCGCATGCGGGCAGCTGCACGCGCTGCAGCGGGTGGTTGGCGGCAGGGTGGAGCGATGTGGGGTTGGCGGCAGGTAGGTTAGGGTTAGAGTTTTGTTTCGGTTGGGTAGTAGGTGGCCGGTTGAGCTTTGTGCCTAGCCGGCTGCCTCCCTAAGAAAAACATTTTATTTTTATTAGATTACTGTTTTATTTTTAAAACCTTTTGTAAACTATTTTTAGACAAAACAAAATACCCGGAAGAGGCCCGGTGTTTTGATTTGAAATAAAGGCGGGGTATTTAGAAAACAAAATAGGCTTTTTGAGAAATAGTTTTAGACAAACATATGCATGATGATGACGATGCTCAAATGCAATGTGGCATGATGACATGAGCATGTGGTCATTATGATGTAATGCACAAAAACACAGCGATTTTCCAATAGTGGTTTTAGCGGGGCGCCACATCGGAGCAGGTTCCAGAGGGAATCCTAGGGCAAAATAAAGACAGGGTTAGAGTCAGGAGGTCATGGGGAGCACTAGAGAGCAACATGAAGAGAGAGAGAGAGAGAGGATCTCGAGAGGGGGAGCTATGCTAGGTTCTAGAGCAATGGGTGAAAACACCTTCTCTCTTTAAGTGGGAGGTGAGGAAGCAAATGAATCGAAAAGAGGGGCGCTGGGGTGGCTCATGGCCTTATAAACCGAAGGCCTCGGTCTAGGGTGGATTAAGGTCAGGGAGGAGCATGGAAGCGAGCTAGGGCTTCTGATTCATCCAAGGGGGTGGAGAGGTCAGGGCAGGGCCACATGAGAGCAGGTAGGTGGGGATGCAGTAGATTGGAAGATTTCTTTCTCCCTCTTTATTTCATCCATAGGGAGGAAGTAAAGAGAGGGAGAGTTAGGGCTAGCTCGGGGTAGCTGTTGGGTGGTATAGGGAGAGGTCGTGGGTGTAGGTGCACAACAATCTACTGACAGTAGGTGGAGGTGTTGTTGCTACATTCATTTGACACGATTACCAAGGAGGTGGCATAATAATCTCTTGCACTTTCTTTCAAGCATAAAGGAGGGAAGAGGGGTGGTGCTGGACACGACCAAGGAGAGTAATGGTGGCTTCTAGGGTGATTAGCCAAGGGGTAGAGAAGTTTTGATGATCATGTACTTGGTTTAAAAAGGGAGAGATGAGCATGTGTGTATGCATGATATTAGGGTTTTTGGTAGGGTTAATCCTCTTAGTGATCATGATGTAGATGGTTAAATTTGTGTGAGTGTAGGATGAAGGTGACCTAGATTGTTTTGGAGAAGGTTGGGTAGTTTGACCAATTTTGCTGTAATACCTCTTATGGCTTGTTTCCTAAATCTAGATCCATTACTATGTAATCAAGAGTGATTGAGAGGGGAATAATCTGTTAGGATGAGGAGAGTAGGGTAGATCATTAGTAGGTTTTGAAAAGAAACCAAATTGAGAAGATTTGAATTTAGTGGGTTTTGTGATCTAGGGGTTTAATATTTTTATGCTACTTTTGGCAAGCTATAGATGATGATCCAGGGATCCATTTGATTTGAGGAAAGTTGGGTTTAAGAGAGTGTTTGATACTATAATCGATGGTGCAAGATTATTTGCCAAAGCATCCATTTGCCAAAGCATCTTAGAGCATCTCACAAAGAACTGCTAAAGTTGGAGGAAAATAAGGCTGCCATAACAAGATATTAAATAGCCTTAAAACCTTGTGGGATTAAGAAGCACATATATCCAAATGGGATAAGGACGATATGAATTGGTAGACAATTATTAGTAGAACCCACTCATGAAAGGCGTTGGTCAAAATAAGATAGTATGAAGATGTGAGCTTCTGCTAAAGTTGGCTTTTTGTTAATATTTGCAGAAAAAGTTATTTTATTGCCTACAAAACCATCAAGAACAAGAAAAAGTGATTTTATCCTGTGAAGAGTGGAATTTAGAAGTATTTAGAAAGGTATACAATATGGTTAAAATGCATTCCCAAGAATGCACAAGAGTTGAAAAGGATAGAGCCTCAAGCAAGTAATGTTGATAAGGATTCCACACTTAGCCAAATTTTGGCAGAAGTGGGGTTTTTGGACTAGTATACATGAGGTGATGTTTTTGAGAGGATGCATAGGTCCAAACTTATCACCAAGTGGGTGATATTGAAGTGTGGGTTAATTAGATAGGATTCATGGCTTGAGTTGGTCCTTTTGACTACAAAGGCTAGAAAAGGGAAGTGATTCAAAAAGGAGTTTGTTAAGGAAAGTACAAGGTCACTTGGAGTGATTTAAGGACCAAGGAAAACTTGGGGAAGTTGGTGTATGGATCCATTGAGCAAGGGAGAGTATATGAGATGGTGGGTTACATCCAAGGATGATGGTAGAGGTGGCACTAGGCCCGAGATCTAGAGTTAGGGATTTTAAGTAGGTTATCAGACGTGATCCTAATAACCAGGAGAGAGTTTATCTTTCTGCCCTTCTATGTTGATTCCTATTCAGAGGTTTATATGTTGCATTTCTTGATTAGTTTTTGTTGCTAGAGGATAAACTTATGGGTAACCCAACTCAATTTCCTAGTCAAGCAAGTCAAATAGAAGATCAAGGCAATTCATCTAACAAGCATCTTAATTCTACTACTAAAGGTACCTTCAAGCTTAACCAATGGTATAAATAGTATTTGGAAGAGGTTGTTCTTTGAAGTAGGTAAGAGTGGTTGATACTTCTACCAAGGTTGGAATTCAAGGGTTTTATAAGAAGGTTTGGAAAGCTAGAGATAAGATTATTTGGAAGTTCTGTATTAAAAACATAAGGAGATAATAGCATATAGATCTCCATAGTTTTGTAAATGAAAGCTACTAAAATACTTGTTGTATCAAAGACATCTTGGATTTTGTTATTGAAATGCCAGAATATTTGAGAATAGGCAAGATAAGCCAAGACACTTCTTTTGTTAAGTAGTGTTTGTCAAATGAGGTTGAGGTAAGGAGTACTACTTTTATTACACCATCAGATGCATGAGTACAGACAGACAAGCAAACATTTCATCATCAAGCAAGAAAAAGTTTGTGTTCCCCCTGATTTTTACATTCCATACAACTAGACAAGGTTACTAAAATGGGGTTGGTACAAACCTTTCCCCCTTAAAAGATTCTCTTCCTGAGATTCGAGAGAGATAGGGTTGGGGGATTTGCCTCGAGGAGTTTTCCTATGTCTGAAGTAACTTGGAGATACTAGGCTTACCACAAGATTATTTCGTTGGTACTAGATTTGTGCTTGGCTACTTCTGCTCCTTGATTGGTTTAGGGTCCAGTCAAGAGGATGCTAGTAAGATTTACTAGGGGTGCTTCATCTTGATCTTCGGAGATGCTGGCGGAGTCCTGGCATAGCTTCAATAGGTAGGCTTCGATCAAGCGCTTTATTCTATTAAAGTGGGAAAGACGTAGTGACATGGGTATACCCTAGAGGTACTCGAGCTTGGTATATACGGCCTAAATACAGCGGAAGCCCACGGCGTTGGCAAGGCCCAAATGGAGAACTCGAGTAACCTACGGACTCTCGATTGCTTGCGAAACAATAAGAAGCTAAAGATAGAAAGTTTAAAGGAAAACCCTAACCTGTAACTAACTCGACCTGCTACCCGAGACCTAGCCTATCTATATAAAGGCTAGGAGGGGGAGGCGAGGAGGACACACGCAACCCTAGTTTCCACAACCCTTGCCAGATTGCATCTGCGCACCATTGTAATCTTCAATTCCTCTGTTAATTCCACGAGCAGACAAGCAGGAGTAGGGACCTCTACGAGGACTGAACCTGGGTAAACCTTGCGTCCCTGTGTGCTTGTTTGCTAGCCGATTGATGCTTCCAGCGCTCCCTCCTTCTCCAAAACCCAAGCACATAACAATGGGCATTAATGAGTTAAACTCTCGTTAATTAGCGCCATCTGTGGGAATTGGGAGTGCTGATGTTGCGGATTCTTCGGCCCCATCAACTACGATCTACAACTACGCAACATCAGAATTTGCCAGCTCTTCGGTGCGTTCGACTTCACCGTCCACACGTCGGCCACTCGCCCGGCTTGCGAGTCCGTGGGCAATGGAATTAGCCTGGCGATCGGGAGGTTCCACTTCCAGGTTGATCAGAAGGGCACGCTTCGCATGCCTGACCAGCCGACAACACCATCGATTGCTCCAGCATTGTGGTTCCCTCCAACGATCGGCACCCTCAGCGAGCTAAATGCCTCGACATTAGTCGAGAATACGGACAGCGACAACAGTCGCGAATCCGATCTGGGCGATCTAGCAACTGAAGATGGAGCCTACGGTTCCGGATCTAAAAGTTGTGGGAGCAGCAGCTTCCCCAACCACTTCATGTGTTCCGTCACCAACGCGGGGGACTCCTCCGCCAATCGCGACAACACGGGAAACAGTGGCAATGGAACCGACTTGCCAAACGGTGGCATACCTAATGGCGGACCACCCAACGGTGGCCCCACTAACAGTGCCACCGTCAACAACGGAGGGGCAGTCGAACCTCCAACTATGATAAACGAGCAAACTGGTGAGCGTGTCGTGATCAGGTTCAACGATCTCGAGTGGGCCCGCTGCCGAGAAGCCCTACGAGGCCACCCTCTGCCCTTTGGCTCCCCGCAAGAACTGTTGATGGGCTACCATTGGCTCCTAAAGGAAGAATACAAACACCAACTACATACACTCATGCAACTCGAGGCGCGTAAAAAGGCGGCAGACGAGTCGAGCCTCCGGCGAGGTGGGCTCTCCTCCCACGGAGGATCCTCCTCCAAGTGCAACGAGTACATCGCTAACAAGAGGCGATCTCGACTGGCCCACCTCACTGAACAAGAGCGTGTAGAGGCTGCAAAAGTCGTCAACTTTGGCTCCATGATGGTGGATACACGTGGCAACGTGCTTCCAAAAACGCCGCAAGCTGCGGTAACGGCGGCCACCATGTACCTCCTCAACAACCAGCTGCCAGCTGGAGATCCTCGGGCTGCCATGCACCAATCTACGATCGTAGGCTTGGGGTTAATCGAGGCCCCTCTCGACAAAGAGCCAACACCGGAGCCGAAAAAAACAAGGCTCTGGCAAAACGCTATTCCTCACCCTCATCCAGTGACAACAGTCACGATCTGTCTCGACGTCGCCACTCACGGCGACACGACCACAACTACGATGCACGGGATGACATCACGCATCACAAGATCAACAAGTCAAGGGCGCGACGCACCCTATCGACTGACTCAGAAGACGAAGACGTGGAGCTCTGTGGCGCCAGATGCTTCAGCAGGGCAATCAGGCAAAAGCGAATGCCCAAAGGGTTCAAGCTCCCATCGGAGAACCCAAAATTTGACAGCCTGCAGGACCCGAACATATGGTTGGAGGACCATATCTCCTCCATCAGGCTCCATGGAGGGAGTCGAAGCACGGCCATGCCATGCCTGCAGCTACAGCTATAGGGCGCCGCCCGAGCATGGCTCAACAACCTCCCACGCGGATCCATTCGCAGCTGGGAAGAGCTGGTCTATAGCTTTGTGCGCAACTTCAAGGGCACCAACAAAAGGCCCGCGTCAATCGAAGAACTGAGGTGTTGCCAGCAAAGGTCGGGCGAATCGCTACGCTCGTACATCTAGAGGTGGTCCATCATCAAGAACTCCATAGAAAATATCTCGGAGGATCGCGCAATCGACGCATTCAACGGCGGCGTTTGCCGCATACAGCTCAGGGAGGAGCTGGGCCGCTCGAAGCCCAAAACCATTGACCACCTGATGGAAATCGCGAATTGGTGGGCAGATGGAGAAGATTCGGTGAAAAATCGTGTTGACTCCAACGATGAAGCAGAACTCGAACGCAGACGCGATCACCGAAGCAAACGTCGAATGCACATCTACGATGACGGCGGCGACGTCAACATGGTCGCAGCCAGCTACACCGACAAACGCGATGACAACTGCAACAGCGGCAAGTATGGCAGCACCGGACTCGCGATGAGGGACCCGCAACATCCATTGAAGACAAGCTGTCCGGGCCATGCACTGTGCACTTCTACATCGACAAGCATGACGGCAAAAAGAAATCCAGCCACCTCCTCATGGACTGCCACGAGTTCCTCAAACTTCATGGGGGTCTAGCTCGGATGAATCGCGACGCGGTCAACAGGGGCTACGGAGCCGCCCCAGGCGCTGTGGCACATGGAGCTCCTCCACCACCACCTGGACCACGACCAAACGCAGCTGCGCTGACCAGCATCATGGAGGCGAGCCGTACCCACGGGCCATGGGCGCCATGATGATCCAAAAGGGTCGCCCCTCCAACCGGGTGCAAAAGGCCATCACTCGCCAAGTCAATTTGGCGACAAACTCACCACCATCCACCACTAATTACCTCAGTGGAACCGACTCCTGCATCACCTTTGACAAGCGCGACCACCCGCGCCAAGTACCTCGTCCAGGTCATTGTCCCCTCGTACTCGAGGAACAAATTGGAGGCTTCGACATGAGTCGTGTCTTCATGGATGGCGGAAGCGGCATTAACCTCATGTTCGCAAGTACCTTGCGAGCAATGAGGATCCCTCTGACCTGCCTAGAGGCCTCAGACACAACATTCCACGACATCATCCCAGGCAAGGGCGTATATCCCCTTGGCAGAATAAACCTCGACGTCATCTTCGGCACGCCGAAAAACTTTCGACGCGAACGCATCGACTTCGAAGTCATTGACTGGCCCTCATAGTACCACTGCATCCTCGGACGTGTCGCGTTCGCTAGGTTCATGGCAGTGCCGCACTACACCTATCTGTAGATGAAAATGCCAGGCCCTTACGGCGTCATCACAATCAACAGGAGCTTCGAGAGGTCCGACAGTTGCGACAGGGAGTTCAACAGAATTTCCCAGTCCTTCGGCATGTAGGAAGAACTCGCAAGATTGAAGGAGTTGACAGACATCAGTCTGCATCCCCTGAGCCGACTAAGTTCACCCCACCTGTCCTTCGACTCATCGGTGCACACGAAAGAAAGTTCAGGTCCACCCATCAGATCCCACCAAGACGACCCTCATCGCCAACAACTTGAGTCCTGCATAGGAACTCGCGCTCGTCGAATTCCTCCGTGAGCACTAGGAAATATTTGCCTAGTGTCCAGCGGACATGCCAGGAGTTCCCAGGGAATACGCCGAGCACGCACTCAATGTCAACCCAGACGCAAGGCCAGTTAAACAAACAATTCGGCGACTGTCTGAACCAAGAGCAAAAGCGGTCGGAATGGAGATCAACAGATTCCTTGACGCTAACTTCATATGCGAGATCAAGGAAAGCACTTGGCTCGCTAACATAGTGCTGGTGTCTAAAAAAGACACGGATATCCTGCGGATGTGCATGGACTTCACCTCCTTGAATAAGCACAGCCCAAAGGACCACTTCCCGCTACCGTGAATAGACCAAATAATCGACTCCACTGCAGGAGGTGAGCGCCTCTACTTCCTCGACGCCTACTCAGGCTATAATCAGATTCGAATGAAGGAGGAAGATCAAGAGAAAACGGCGTTTACAACGCCTTTTGGTGTGTTCTGCTACAACACAATGCCCTTCGGGCTAAAGAATGCAGGAGAAACTTATCAGCGGTGCATGCATGCTTGCCTCAAGAACCAACTTGGTCGCAACATCCAAGTCTATGTTGACAACATCATAATCAACACCAAAGAGGAAGCTTCACTAATCGACGATTTACGCGAAACCTTCGCCAACCTCGACCGCAACCAGATCAAGCTCAATCAGGACAAGTGCGCCTTCGGCGTACCATCTGGGCAACTACTCGGGTATCTCATCTCTGTGAGAGGGATCGAAGCGAACCCGAAGAAAATAAAAGCCATACTGGCCATGGAGAAGCTGAAGAACGTAAGAGGCGTCCAACAACTAGCTGGGCAAATTGCGGCGCTCAATCGATTCATCAGTCGAATGGGCAAAAAAGCATTACCCTTCTACCAACTTCTCCGCAAAGCTGACAAGTTCGAGTGGACCAACAAGGAACAAGAAGCATTCGAAGACATCAAGCGTCTACTGTCCACCTCGCTAGTACCGGTGACCCCACGCGAAAGGGAACCATTGTTGCTATACATCTAAGCCACCAACCAGGTGGTCAGCACAGTGCTCGTGGTAGAAAGAGCCGAGGAAAACAAGGTCCATGGGGTACAGTGCCCAGTCTACTACCTCAGCGAGGTACTCACACCAACAAAGCAGTGGTACCCGCACTACCAGAAGCTGGCGTACGGCGTCTTTATGACAGCCTGGCGACTGTGCCACTACTTCCAAGAACACCCAATCGTGGTGGTCAACAACGCCCCGCTTGGACATATCCTCAACAATCCCGACGCCACCGGACGAGTCGCGCTTTGGGGGATCAAACTGTCTCCACGAGACATTACATATGAAAAACGCGATGCAATCAAGTCGCAAGTTCTCCCTGACTTCCTCGTGCACTGGATGGAGAACTAGCTCCCTAAAAAACCAGATATTTCCTACCTCTGGACAATGCACTTCGACGGATCCAAGCGAAAGGACGGAGCTAGCGCGGGTGTAATACTGACATCGCCCCAGGGGGACAAGCTAAAATATATTCTGCGAATGCAGTTCACTGCCTCCAACAATGAAGCTGAATACAAGGACCTATTGCACGGGATGCAGATGGCAAAAGCTTGCGGCGCCAAGAGGCTAATAATCTATGGCGACTCCAAATTGGTCATCAACCAGACAATGCATGAGTGCGACGCACTGAACGATAATATATCGCATACCGCGACCTCTACGACACACTTGAAGGGGACTTCGACGGTTGCGAGCTGCAGCACATAGGCGGCGAAAGCAATGAAGAGGTAAACGCACTCGCCAACATTGGCTCTACCTACGCCCCATACCACCTGGGGTATTTCTCGAGCGCATCTGCGAATGCTCCATCAAGCCAAAGGCCGCAGAGAAGAAAACAAGCGCAACAACGGACTCGGGGGCTGTGCCTCCCAATGAGCCAATGGCACTCGATGACCTGGAGCTTGACACAGGACTCGAAGGACCGATGAGTGTCATGATGATCGAGCCATCTTGGACTCAGCCGTACATCACATACCTTCTTAGCAAGAGGCTACCGAATGATCTGAGGGGACTTGCGGGCACCACGCCGGCAGTCGCTCCCTCGTCGCCAAAGCTCTACGAGCTGGATTCTACTGGCCTACGGCCATGCGCGACGCCAAGGACATCGTCCAAAAATGCAACGCTTGCCAGCGATTCGCGGACAAACCACACGCACCTGGCGTGGAGCTCCGGCCAATCCCATTGGCCTGGCCCTTCGTGCAATGGGGACTCAACATGGTCGGCAAGCTCCCAAAGTCCTTGCGAGGAGGCTACGTCTACCTCCTGGTCGTAGTCGAAAAATTCACCAAGTGGATAGAGGCCATGCCAGTGACTAACCAGTCAGGATACAACGCAGTCAAGTTCTTCGAGTCCATCGTCTATCGCTTCGGAGTACGACACAACATCATCACGGACAATGGGACGACCTTCACATCCAACGAGTTCCAAGAATTCTGCGAGAATCTGGGAATCAACGTAAGCTATGCCTCTGTAGCACATCCATAGACCAACCGTCAGGTAGAAAAAGCCAACGGACTCGTCTACGGCAGAATCAAGAAGCGACTCCCCAGGCCAGTCGAACAAGCTATAGGCTGCTGGTCAGACGAGCTGCAATCGGTACTCAGGAGCCTAGGTAGAACCCCAAACAGTGCCACCGGATACACCCTGTTCTTCATGGTGCACGGTGCTGAAGCGGTGCTACCCACAGAGGTACGATACAAAGCATCGCGAGTGGTCGCTTACAACAAGCAGGAATCAACTCTTGCACTCGAAAACTCCGTCGACCTCCTTGACGAGGCACGGGAAATCGCCGCGGAAAGATCCACGATCTACCAGCAGAACCTGCGCAGCAACCACAGTAGAAGGCTACGCCCAGATCCTTCGTCGAAGGAGACCTGGTCCTGCGACTGAAACAACAAGGGCATCTCAAGCTCGAGTCCCCCTAGGAGGGACCATACGTGATTACAGAAGTAATCCCAGGTGGCGCCTATCTCCTTAAAGATTTTGACACAGGAGTTGCGTACCCTTAGTCGTCTTTTATTTTTTACATTGCAAATAAGGCTACTCAGCCAAGGCTACTTAGGCACAGATTGTACCTCGTACTATCCTGCGAATAAATAAAGCTAAGTGCCCCAAACTCTGTGTTCTTTTATTTTTTGCAAATTATCCACTCGGGGGCTGCGCCACCCTATACACATATGTTCTACGAACCAACGCGATATCCTGAGTAGCTGATGCACTAATCGAACCCTTGGCAAACACCAACCCAGTTGCAACGCACATGACATGTTGGCAAGGTGCTGAGATAAACACAAGTCATGCTAACGAAAAGGAATCGCATAGTGCAACACACTCGCAAAACATACGAGTTAACAAGCTCTTTATATACATCAATGTCAATCAATTACACACAGCATATATGTATGAAATTTACAACATTGGTGCAACTATGTGCAGGATACAAACTAAACTACAGTTGCAACAAAGTAACGTTTGTCTGCTCCTCGAAGAAGTCGACGATTTCCTCCGCTGCGTGATCCACTACCTGGTAGTGAGGAACCATGTTCTAGGTCGAACCTGCTGGCGGTGCTGGTGGTACAGCAGCAACTGCTGCAACATCCACATCCGACCTGTGCAGTCGCACCAACGACAGAGCAGCCTTGGCACCAGCCACTAACTGTTGCCGTACACACTCACGGACTGCACTCAAGTCTTCAAATTTTGCAAGAAGGGCTAGCAGGCTCGATGGAACGACGTCCAGCGGGAACATCGTCTGATAAATATTCCTTAAGCAAGATTGCGATTTCTTCAGGAAATGAAGCACTCGCGAAGCACGATCGCAGGGTCACCAGTGCGATTGCAAGATCATGATCCACCCAAAAGTACCCACTCGCCTGAAGCTGCTCTTGGGTCAGATCATTCATGCGAATGGCAATCCTATCCTTCTCATCTTGTGGATGGTGTGCATGGATAACTATACCAAGCAAAGGCAAAAATATGAAGACAACGAACTGCCGCAAGTGGCTACAAGAAAAGATAAGGAAGCAGCAAGCTAACACTTGAATTGGTCGCCCAGCTGTGTCACCTCCCCTAGCAGATATTGCTCTCGGGCGACGGCCTTCTCTTCCCTCGACTTCCATACATCCGCATTACCACGGAGCACAGGAAGTTCGCGCTCCAACTGCTTAATGCGGTCACGGAGCCGCGAGAGCAGAGACAGCTCATCCACCCTTGAGCATGACTACGCTAAGGTATCATCAGTGGATGGCATATTCCGAGGTTCACTCGAAGGACCAATCGATGTGCCGTATCACAAGCCAAGCAAGAGATAATAAGAAGACTGAAGCAATACATGGACAAAAGACTCGAGTGCATTCAAGCATAATAAAGTATAAACAAATACACTCGCCAACAGCATGTCCTAGACAAAAGAGACAAGCTATTCACTATTACAGATATGACTACTAAGGAGCAACTGGCTTCTTCGACTTAGGTCTCGGTTTTGGGGGCCTCATCGAGTCTGTGGCAGTATCAGATGCCACAGACTTCCTGCCGGCCCCTAACGCCGCAGCCTTCGCTGCCTTCTTGGCTTGCTATAGCTCCTCAGAGTACTTCGCAACTGTGTTGATTAGCTGCGGCCTGTACTTTCCACAGGCAGTTGCGAAAGGAGCAAAGACTACCTGTTGGCCATCCGCACTGACAGGCATTGCCTTGGAGACCGCAGCAGGATCAACCTCGACTCCATGGGCTTGAATCATCGCGAGTGACATTGAAGCGCCAGCCGCACAGACTGAGTTCTTGAAGCCTGCAGGAATGCCTGCAGCAAGGGACTCCACTAGATCATCTACATTTTCGATTAACTCAGCTTTGGGCGCCAGCTCCTCACGGAGGCGACTGAGTATGCCCTTGGCCTTGATCAACGTCCCCTGAATAGAAGCACTGCGATCTTCGACTGCCAAGATGGCACCTGCCAAGGCATCATCACGACGGAGCGCCTGGGCGTCGAAGCTCAGACCACCGACATCTACACAAGAACCAAGTGTTGGCGCAAAAGTCAGCACAATAAAAAATTCGAAAGAAGGGAAACAACAAAAATCCAAATGAGAGAATACCTGAAAGAGCCTTGGCAATCGAGAAACTGTTCTTTGAAGAACTTCTCCCTAGCCACGATGGAGGCGCGCAAATCTTGCTCGCGTTTCCGCGATTCGTCAAGCACTGCGACCGCCTCATCGTGACCCTTCACCGCCGCGGTGAGCGCTTTTTCCAGGGAAGCGGAATCGCGAAGGAGCACATTATGTTCAGCTACGAAACAAACAAAGACAGACCGTCAGTCGAGTATATCACAAGGACGAAGAAGAAGAAGCAAAAACACTCACTTTCAACCATGCAATGGTGATTGTCCAGCATTGCATGCTGGCGACCCATCGCAAGCACCTGCTCTGCCAGACGAGCAGCTTCCTTCACAATGAGCTGCGACGGGAGAAACAGTAAAGGATCAGCAGATGGTATGGATGATAAATTCGACTGCAAAAACCAGAAGAAGCAACACTACACATACATGATCCTCCAGTGACTCCGAAGTCGATTGACGCGCAGTTGTCCGGATAACCATCTGATGCTCCAAATAGTGTGGAGAACTTGATGAATTATGCCTGGAGTAGGCCGCCAATGGAGGAGAAGGAGTCGGCTCAGCCACCTTCTTGGCCTTGGAGGTCGCGACTCTAGATTCTTTCAAAAATTGGACGTCGCCAGAAGATGACGACGCCGGTTGACTACAAAACAAAACCAACATCAAGAAAATGCAACTCCAAAGAAGAACCAAAGAGAAGAATTGTATACTTACCAATCAAACTTGTCAAAATCGAAGGTTTGTCCCTCCGACTCCGATGACGACTCCTTTGGCAGTCGCATCTTCTTGCGGGAAGATGGTGGCACAACACTCATAGGAACGGGAAGTATCGGTGACTCTGCACCAATAGCTGGGCCTTCCGGAGTCGAAGGAGATGATGCATCCAAATCCTCGCCGCGCGAATGCTTGCGAGTGTCTCGACTGCTGGACTCGGGGGCCTCCTCCTCCCCCTTAGACGGGACGGTCGACTCCGACTCATCCTCTTCCAAGTCTTCACGAGGAATAACCCCCTCAGGAAGAGGGGGCATACAGGGTGACACCCTCCAATCCTGCATACAGGAAACAAGTAAGCACAAGTCAAGAAAAAAGAAGCATTCGACAAACAAAGCTACTTCGTAGCACAACCGTACCTCAAGAGGAGGATTAGCAGCATCGAATGGAGGTACGACTGGTTCACTGGGGAGCACATCCTTAGCGATGTACTTGGTGACCAGTCACACCCTTTTATCAACTTCACTCGCGGAAATGCCATCAGAAGATACGCGAGTGACATCGTCCGCGCCAGCCCACTGGAACATAGGGTGGGCTCTGGCCTGCAGGGGCTGGTCGCGATGGCGCAACCACGTGCGAATAAGGGCGCAGCCTCCCTCTTCTTTACCCATGCGACTCTCGAGGTCATAGACTCTCTCGTACAGCACATCTGTCTCCGCAGACTCGCCGGGCATCACCACGTTCTTCCAGGAGCGCCTCCTCTTACATGGCGCTGCGGGATCGAAAGGCGCGAGTCCGAAGTGGTCTCCATCGGCCTTCTGGTCGCGGATGTAGAACCACTTGTCCCTCCACCCTTGGACAAACGCCATGAGTTTGATGTCAAAATACATAATGGAGGAATCGACATGGATACTGTAGCCTCCTACGTCATAGACTATGGAGCCAGACGCTGACTGGTGCTTTAGCTTGAAGAGACGCTTGAAGAGACCAAAGTGTGGCTCGATTCCGAGCCAGCACTCGCAAAGTGTAATATAGCAAGCAACATGGAGGATGGAGTTAGGGGACAGCTGGTGCAGCTGGAGCCCATAGAAACAAAGGAGGCTCTTGAAGAAAGGATGCAGGGGCAGAGAAAGACCGCGGATGATGAACGCTAGGAACATCACCCAGAAACCAGTAGGAGGACAATGGGTTATTGCACCACCTGGGACTCGCGAGTCAGCGACCGCGGAAGACAGAACTCCCTCCTGGCGCAGGAGACGGAGCTCAGACGACTTGATAATGGACGCGTGCCACGCGCCATTGGTGACGCGAGTGCCCGCACCCTTCTTCTTCCCGGCGACGGCGGTGCTGGTGCCCGCAGCGGCGGAGCCGCCCTTCTTCTTGGCAGCAGCAATGCTGGTGGCGGACTCAGCGGCGGCACCTCCCTTCTTCTTCCCCATCTTGCGGTGGCGATGAGAGCGAAGAAAGTAGCTCGGGAAAACACGGAGCTGGTCCAGCACCGCAAACGGAACGAACTCTCGGAGGCAGAGAGGAGCAACAATGGAGATGGAGGCAAAGGCAGAGAAAAGAGAAAATGGGAAAAATTACCGTCGCAGCACTGCTACTTAACCCCCTGGAAGATGTAATCCAACGGCCAGCAAAAACCCTATTAGACGCGTGGCGCCCATCGTGATCGACACGTGGAGGACCTGAAGCGCGAACCGTCCCCCACTACCCCCATTACGTGCAGAAATCGAGGAGGCGCAGTTAAAACAAAGATTACGCACGCCCGGTCAAGTCAAGGTCAGAAAATGGGACCCACCGCTCGTCACGTCCCGTCAAACCCGCTCACACGGGCAACTGAGATCATCACACCGTCAGCACTGATGCCATCCAAAATTCAGCAGCTGAAGACTTCGACTACTGTAGTCCGTGCTCGAGTCTTCGACTCCACCAAGCACTCAGGGGCTACTCCCATAGGGAGCGCTGGTCGCGCACCCTACGATTTTTCTTTTCTTTTCTCCTCTGCAGGAATATGGACATTCAAAGCATACCCAATCACTCGAATCTATGATTCGACTATGGACATGGGTTACTCCCATGCGGAGCGCCAGAAATAAATTCGACTGAAACAAGCAAACAAAAGACGACAGCAGTCGCAAAAGTTCTTCAGTCCCTGCCTGAGTCTTCGACTCAACCAGGCAGTCAGGTGCTACTCCCATAGGGAGCGCTAGTCGCGCACCCTATGATTATTTTACGTCATACTGCGTGTCGATAACATCCACACTCGAAGTTTATGGCGACACCGCCTCAAAATTTTCCCCTACAAAGAGACCGCGTCTCCAGGGTCACCCGAATCATCTTCGCGATGACAAAATTCGGATGTCGCGCTTACAACGTGAAGATAAGACCTGAATAAGGCCTGACAACGCATTCCCTGCGCACTACCAGAAATATATCCATGCCTACAGGTACAATGAACATGCCTTGATGGACACGTCGAGTGCTCACACCCATATACTGGAATTCGACTCCTGTAAGACCTCCGCGGCTCGAGTCGAATTACGCCAGCACTTTTCTGAAATCGAGTCCGGGGACTCAAGTACGAGTAGATTGCATTGTTTTACCCTAAGGTAGTTAACTGATACCGATACATTGGTTAAATCAGGCACGCACATCAACAATCCCTATGACACAAACAGAGTAGTCGAAGATATACTAACTCATGCACTCGAAAGGCTTCATAAAGTCCCCAGTCGAATCTGCGATTCCACTGGATACTCGGGGGCTACTAACATGGGTATACCCTACAGGTACTTGAGCTTGGTATATACGGCCTGAATACAGCGGAAGCCCATGGCGTTGCCAAGGCCCAAATGGAGAACTCGAGTAACCTACGGACTCTCGATTACTTGCGGAACAAGAAGAAGCTAAAGATAAAAAGTTTAAAGGGAAACCTAACCTGTAACCGACTCGACCTGCTACCCGAGACATAGCCTATCTATATAAAGGCTAGGAGGGGGCGGCGAGGAGGACACACGCAACCCTAGTTTCCACAACCCTCGCCAGATTGCATCTGCGCACCATTGTAATCTTCGATTCCTCTGTTAATTCCACGAGCAGACAAGAAGGAGTAGGGACCTCTACGAGGCCTGAACCTGGGTAAACCTTGCATCCCTGTGTGCTTGTTTTCTAGCTGATTGATGCTTCCATCGCTCCCTCCTTCTCCAAAACCCAAGTCCATAACAATGGGCATTGATGAGTTAAACCCTCGTCATGTTGTCTTCCCCCTTTGGGTTAAACTAGGTAGCTCAGAGAGTTATAAGTCAAGAACATCATTATTACAAACATATGGGAGTGGCAAAACATGATTCTTGAGGGTAGCATAAGACAGCATAGCGGAGGGTGACATCACAGGTGTCGTTCAAAATATAGGGAACTAGTTTACCACAAACTGATGTTTCTGACATCCAGATATTTCTCGTTTAAGGCTAGAGATCCTAACTCTTAAATCTATTCCAACAAGGTGCAGTAGATTGAAGATGCTGCTTGATTTCTCAACCTTGCGTTGCAGGGTTGCTAGGGGTCAATTTGCCTTCTTCCTGCTGAAAGTTTGGGCTTGCTACGGAGGGTGGAGTGTGCAAGTTGATCGGGGAACCTTGACATTCTTGAGCTGACAGACGTCCTTCATCCACAAAAGTCAGAGAAATGGTTTTTCTGAGGCGTGAATGGCGGGGTTGCTGATAATAGCTCTTTCTGGGGGGAGAGGCTCCTAGTCCAGCGACTTCTCAACTTCTTTAGTAAGAATCTTCCGATGCTTCTCGTCCTTCTGAGGAGCAGGAGCATGGAGTGCTGTAGGAACTTTCGGTGTCGAGGCCACCCGTTGCTTGGTGGGGCATTGCCTAAAGAAGTGACCTGGTTGGCCGCAGGTGAAGCAAACATGTTGCTCAGTCTTAAGTTCTCCTCGGGTTTGCTTCAGAATCTTGTTGATGGTAGCTGGTACTTTGGGGTTCACTTTTGCAGAAGCGTTGACTTGATCACACTAGGGGCACTCTCAACTATAATGAGCTGGTTGGTCACACGAGAAACATGTGCCTTGCTTGTGACATGCCTTTCCCTTTAACTCTCCAACTCGTATACACGGGAGTTGACGAGCCTTGCCAACCAGAAGGTATAAAGGGTAGTCGGCAAAAACATGGTCTTGACCTTGGCAGAGGAACCGTGAATCTATGCATTTATAACCTTCCTCCATGGTTGCGCATGAAGCAAAAGCACATCTTGCTGGTGGTACTAATCCAGGGATCGAAGCAGCCTGGCAACGACACTCATGTGTACTTTAACCCTTTGGTGGAAGATTTGAAACTTCTTTGGATTCAAGGAGTAAAAATATATGATGGTATTCTCAAGCAAGACTTGACCCTGAGGTGCATGCTATTCATTACCATCAATGATTATCTGGCCTTAGGGAACTCGTCTGTGAAGATTGTCAAAGGGCCTGATGGGTGTGTCAAGTGCCAAAACATCATAGCATATCAGTATTTGCATAAGTGTAAGAAAACATTCTACATGCGACATCGTATGTTTCTGGCAAGGAAACATAAATATCGCAATATGAGTGACAAGTTTGATAATATAGTTGAGAAAGATGTCGCTCCTCTAGATTTAACTGGCACCTAGATCTATGCAATGGTTCAACACCTGAATGTCGTGCTTGGAAAAGGGAAAAGGGTGAAGGAAAAAGGCATCAAATGCATGGAAATATGAAAAGAAATAATTACAGATGAAGAGCTTCCCAATAAAAGGAAAAGTCCATCTGGAAGTAGAGATCGATATTTTGGGACCTACCTGACTGGAAGGATCTTGACATGTGACATTCCATCGATGTGAATGTAGAGAACAATGTGTGTGATAGCTAAATGGGGACATTGCTAAGCATGAAGGACACAATGAAAGCTAGTGTCAGTGTATGACTTGAAGCTAGAGAACTCAGAAGCCAGCTGGAAGAACCTATACACGAATTGAAGGAACTAGTAGAATATGTCTGTACCAAATCGAAGGCAAAAAAGATTTGTGAATCTCTATACTACATGACATTTCTAGTGGGCTACACTGCCTGTATGAGAAAGCTTGTTTCAACGACAGAAAACAAACTAATAGGCATGAAGTCTCATGATTGCCATATTATGATGACATGGACTCTCCCTATTGCAATCAGGGGAGTCTTAAAACCACATGTTCGACAAGCCCTAATGAATTTGTGTAAGTTTTTCCATACAATTTCTCATAGGTGATAGATCCTAATGACCTTGATAGCCTACAAAAAAGATGTAGTGGAGACACTATGCCAGTTGGAAATGATATTCCCTCTGTCGTTCTTTGATATCATGGTACATCTCATCGTTCACATTGTGCAAGAGATAAGAATGTGTGGTCCTGTCTATCTGACAAGCATGTACCCATTTGAACGATACATGGGCATTCTTAATCACTACGTGAGGGACCGAGCACGTCGTGAGGGGAGCAACATCGAGGGCTATGTAACCGAAGAGGTCATTGAGTTCTTCGTTGATTACATGAAGCGTCTTGAACCGATAGGTGTGCCCAATTTTATCCATTATGGAAAGCTTCCTGGTGTCAGAATGTCTAGAAAGAGGAGGATCAATCCAACTGTAGATGATTATGGTAAGGCACATTTCCATGTGCTGAAACACTTCGATTTTGTCACTCCATTCATGGATGAACACAAATGCATTTTAGAAGAACTGCATCCGATGGAAAAAATCAATTGATGAACTCCATGAGAATGAGTTCAACAACCGGTTCGAGGTGACTATCTAATCCCTTATCTTAATAAACTTAGAGTTAATCCCTTTCAAGAAGCTTCGAAGTCAGTGAGGACCAATATCAAGCATGGATCCTTTCTACTAAATATACACCTCAACCTCATCCACGTGATGAAAAGTTTGGAACCTTGCATCCTCTCAAAACCATCCCCTCTTATATCTAGTCAAAAACTCTAAATCTGCCAAAAATGACATAAGTCTGGAAAACTGTTATCAATATCACATCTCCGAGTCTCCCTCTTTCCCAACCCTTGTGCATTTATGGAAATGCACTTGAACCATATTGTAAACTATCTTAAAGACTTCCAAGGCCTACTCTTTCCCTCGGCTAGATCATCCTTTAACCCACTTGTTCTTGATGGTTTTGCAGGCAAGAAAATAATATTTCTGCAAATCTTATCCACATGCCTACTTTGGCAGAAGCTCACACCTCTATGAAATCTACTCTTGCCCAACTCTTTACATGATTGTGTTATAATCATGAAGGTATATCCATATCTTTTTCACTTGTTTCAATTGGATCTTTGTGCTTCCAAAACCCACATGGTTTTGGAGGCTATTTGATAATCAGTTTTGGCACCCTTATTTTATTCAAAGTTTGGCAACAACCCTATGAAAGCTCAAACGTTATCAAGCTCAAATATTTTTTCCATGGCAATCTACATAACTTGGTCCATCTATACATATTGTCCATGACCCATGGGGATCTCTGAGCTCCTTAATCCAACAAGGTTTTGGAGGTATAAAAATAATAAAGTATAAGATCCTTTACCTCTTGCCTTCCTTCAAAGTCAAGTTAGATTTGCAAAACCCAAGGTTCCAAATTATATATACACTATGTGTACCTCATCTACTTTGGGGATAAAAAATTACCAAATATTATACACAATTATTTTGACCCAAAAACTATTTAATTCTTTTATTTGACAAAACTCCAATACTCCCTTTATCAAAGAAAGTTTGTTTTTCTCCAAAACACTTTGCCAACTTTAGGCACATTTTGAGGCCTATACATCATACCATATATCTCCACTTCAAAAGTAAATATTTTTTAGGAGTTATATTATTTCTTTTTGCCCTTTTCCCCAAATTGTAGATATGGAATAATAGTGGTTTTAAATACTTTCCTACATCAATAAATTATGGAAAAATTCTCCAAAGTGTGAATTCATATTTAAGACCATCTCAAACAAAAAAACCCATCTTGTCTAATTCAAAATTTTAAAAACAAATTGATAAAACACATTTAGCACTTTTTGGAGAATTAATATATATATATGATTTAAAATGATCAAATAAATCCCAATCAATTCCTGGAGGTGTATCTCGATCACCTCCATCTACCAGCATCATTGAACCATTTAGCCAAGATCAAAAATCAAGAAAATTCATCGTGATCATCTCTATGTCCAAGATTTGAAACTTTCCAATACTATGATCAAAGACAAATCCAACCCCATCAATGCTTGTCCCATAATTCTCCAAAGCACCCATAAACCCTCCTGGTTGCGATACACTGTAGCTCTGCCCTAGCCCTAGTCTCTTTTGTTTGGAGGAGAAGTAAAGTGAGAGACAAGCAATGCGTTGCCATTTATTAATATGCTGCAGCACTAACCCTCCTTGGCCTCTTGCTACACGACCAAAGACCTCTCTCGCACCTCTTGATAAGGGGTGGCCCGATCTTCTTAGCAAGTGAATGGCGATGATGATGATGGTTGGTAGATAACTAGCATGTAGCTATGAACTATCCCACTTGAACCCTGATGCCAATGCAACTGCTCTCAAACCCTGTGGGATATTCAGAACACCACACTCTTGCACATGTAGCCGTATACCACGAACAGTAGTTTGCAATCTAATAATTCCCAATGGAACAATAGATCACACTCAATTGCAGCAGCTAATTCGATCACGGGATAATATCAGAGGTTCTCTTAAGAAACAACTCCAAAATAGTTTTAACGTGGTCTTACCTTAAAACCATGAATTACAGGCCAATATAAAGGCTTCTGGACGTCCAACATAGAGTTAGGGTCAAAACAAAACATATCTTTTACTTTCCTAACTTAAAAGGACTCTATTTGTAAACTGACAAACAACAACCATCGATTTGTTTCGGTTGCTACGCCCAGCTCGTGAAGAACCAGGAAACGTGCGAGTACCCATTGGAAAGATCTCGTAATTATCTTTCTAACAAGTACTTATTTTCTTAATTCAGAGTTGGTATGTGGAAGACACGTGTGTTTCAACTTCATAACTTCTGTCTATCTGAACTGAACCTTCCTTCTTGGTCGTCTTCCATCTCTCGGTCGCCTTCCTCCCTCTCCTCCCACTGGTGCTGGTCCGATGGATATTAAATCTATTCAAACAATAACACCATGATTTAGGTAGTATAAAGTTCTTATAAACCAAAGTATCATGTCCAACTCGAAACGAATTTACCTTGTGATATTTTTCAACGAGGCTTAATATTTTCTTTCAGCTAAGACAACTAGAATCATCATATTCATAGAATATATCCTCATCATCCTCCCTTTCTTCAAGAAAAGACGTCTGCGGCTTTGGGTATGCTGAAAGTGGAATAAAGAAAAAGAACAAAGTATACGCAGAATATATGTATATGTAACATCTTGTATTATTTTTGTTCACATGAATAATATGTCTAGGATACATCAAGAAACTTAAATTGCAGGTATAAGTGAAGTACAAAGAATCCTAATCATGGTGAGAAACAAATAGATATATAGTCTTGTTGTTCAATATTAAATTCAGTTTTCTCTTAGACGATCGAATGATCAAATTTGTGATGAACAAGATCAAACCAGTCCAAAAGATGTGAAAACAAAACTGATTTATGCCATGCTTCAACTACGCTACTCTATATATTATAAACAAGTGATGAACTGAGACAAAAATAATCAGTTATACATGCATTATCATTATGGTTTGTAGGTAACATGCAACACAATTTACAAATATCACTGAAGTCTAAACTTGTAGCATAACTTGACAAAGACTTTTGGGACAAACACAACGAATATGAAAACTCGGGTTCTATTCTTGCAAGATTAGAAAAATCCAACACAGGTAAAATTACTTGTGTTGGTTGTAATCTATCAACTAGATCTGAATTTAGTTTCATACTATCACAAATTTTAGCATATGTCCCACATCAAAAAGACATCGACACACAACATGTATGGCTGAAAACATCATGTTTCAGTTCAGCAATTCTATCACAAGTATTCACCAATTAGATTAAATATAAAATAAGGAAAATATGTGCTTGAATTCAGACATGAAATATCATAAATCTTATCCACAACACAACTCATATTCATAGGTTCATTTAGTATGATGGAATACACAATATCAATAGGTGGTATTTGAGCAAGTATTTCCTTATGTGTAATCAGTAACACATGATCAAAATTTGAATTTGGTAAACTATCACATGGTGCTATAACATTAGTGCAAGGTAAATCACAAGGAGGCTTGAGTAAATTAATAAACTCACAATATGTCACAGATGTTGGCTGAATCTCCAAATCAGTACCGATGTCATCAACAATCTCCTCATTTGCAGTAGGTACTATGACATCCTCCGCAAGTGACAATACACAGTCCAACGATACAGGTTGTAAAATAGATGACTCACTTTCTTCAAAAGCAACCTGGATATCACAAGATACAACACTAGGAGTAGAGATGATTACATTAGTAGAAACCTCATCTGTCTCATGAACTCTCACTCTTGGTTCTTCTACGATAGGATCGACATGTGGTTTTTTGTTGGTGGTTACAGGTGCACATAGGTTTTGACACCTAATCTCCTGAAATTGCTTAATATGTGTATGTGTTACCAACGTGTGCTTACCATTCCAAAAGATATAAGGATCAGAACACTCACTACCAAAGGTAACCTGGAATTCATTACACCACTTTGTTACCAACATGATATGGCGGGAGTTAAACACTCTAGGAACAACATAACAAGAAATATATCTTCTAGGGCCATAAATGGTGAGCGGAACACATGCGATCTGAGTAATTGGTAGTGCATGACTAGAAGTTTGCTAACGTGAATGGCGATGTTGTTGCACGTGTGTATAATTGTATCTTTTGAACAACCTCAACACTAACCAAATTTATGAAAGAACAAGTATCAATGGTAGTAGCAGCTTGTCTACCACTAATGCTGTGATGAAGTGGAACAAACCCAAATTAGGTACCACTCCTGAATCCTCTTCCCAAAATGTGTTGTTGTAGTGGGAGCATAATGGAAAGGGATAATCATTTGCATCCTTTTTCTACATCACATCAACACTACTAGAATACATGATTAGTACATTAGTGCACAAAACAAATTTTGGTGGTGGAACTCTCACAACTCACTCAAAACTGACAAGAAAGCAGATCTTACCGTTCCAAAGTGAATAGTGATGCTTACCAATTCGAATTAACAAATTATGCACAGATGTGATGAAGTGAATATCAAGGTTATAGAGAATGATCACAGGGCGCATATGTTATTTATGGTGGAGCTGTAGGTATGGTATCCTAACTACACCGCAAACAAGTCCTAGTGCGGATCGTATGACAAAGACCCACGGAAACACACACGGTGGAGATAAATGGGGAAATTGCAGCTATGAAAATGAGCTAAAAAATTGAGCTATGTTGCAGTAATGCTCGTGTTGCAATGCACAAGGAGAGACACTAGTAATGACTCAACAAAACGGGCACAAGATTACTAAACTGAGCAGCCCGCAGAGCACTAAGCACGCTAGTCTCGTAGGATAGTTTTATACACCAAGAAAGGATAGATAAGGCTCACAAAGATAGGTACGCTATGTGGACTCAGTAGAAGAATAAAAGAAAAAGAAAAAAAATTGAACTAAGAATTGGTCTCTGCCACGGCAGAAAAAGGCCCATAATCCTGCTGCGGCAGGATGTTGGCAGACACAAAAATTTCTCATATGACCTCAGACTGGTATGTGCTCTAGCATGAGCCCTATTTTTTTCAACATGAGGTCCTCACATACAAGAAGTTCCGATCGGTATTTTTTTCCATTTTTTCTTCTTTCTTTTACGTGAAGGAAACTCACGTAACTTGTAGATCGGTTTCTCTTTTTTTTGTAACTTTTCCTTTAGCAGAACGGATCTACAACTCCAATTCAACAAAGACAAAACAGATCTAGTAGATCTAAATCTCACAAACATGAACAGACTCGAGAACACGAAGAATAGTCTAAAACTTATCTAGAAACTCCAACTACAAAACAAAAACAAACAAAAACTAAACAAAAACTACAACTCAGATTTAGAAGAAAGGCTACACTAAAACATTATGACCATCAACTAGAACTCACTAGCAGTGTTATCTAGGCTATGGGAAAGGATATGAACCCTAATATTTTTGTGTGGCTTTTTCTGTATAGGACTAAAACAAGAACTAATCTAGGATAGATTTGTGGATGCTTACCGAGTAAACGCATATGATACCAAGATGATAAGGTGTGGCCCGATCTTCTCAGCAAGCGGATGGCGATGATGATGATGGTTGGTAGATAACTAGCATGTAGCTATGAACTCTCCCACTTGAACCCTGATGCCAATGCAACAGCTCTCGAACCCCGTGGGATATTCACAATACCATGCTCTTGCGCACGTAGCCGTCGACCACGAACGATAGTTTGCAATCTACTAATTTCCAATGGAACAATAGATCACACTCAATTGCAATAGCTAATTCGATCACATGATAATTTTAGAGGTTCTCTTAAGAAACAACTCCAAAATAGTTTTAACAAGGTCATACCCTAAAAACCATGAATTACAGGCCTATATAAAGGCTTCTAGATGTCCAACATAGAGCTGGGGTCAAAACAAACATATATTTAACTTTCCTAACTTAAAAAGACTCTATTTGTAAACAGACAGAAAACGACCGTCGACTTGTTTCGGTTGCTGCGCCCAGCTCGTAACAAATCGGGAGACATGCGTGTACCCATTGGAAATATCTCGGAATTATATTTCCTACAAGTAATTATTAGCTTAATTCTAAGATGGTATGTAGAAACCACGTCCGTTTCAATTTCAGAGCTTCTGTCTGTCCGAACTGAACCTTCCTTCTTGGTCGCCTTCCATCTCTCGGCCGCCTTCCTCCCTCTCCTCCCATTAGTGCTGGTCCGATGGATATCAAATCTAGTGAAACAATAACACAATGATTTAGGTAGTATAAAGTTCTTATAAACCAATGTACCATGTCCAACTAGAAACGAATTCACCTTGTGATATTTTTCAACGAGGCTTAATATTTCCTTCCAGCTGAGACAACTAGAATCATCATATTCATAGAATATATCCTCATCACCTCTGCACCGCCCCTAGCAACCAATAGCAGAGCCATGGACCAAGCCCAAGCCATGAGGGCACTAGGTGCACCATGCACCAAACACCTCCATGTTAAATAGGCCAGAGGCCATCCTTCTCCCTCCCTCTGCCTCATTTTACTCCCCCACTCCCCACCTACCTCGCCCCGAGTTCCATATCTCACCACCCAGCTCCCTATCACCATGGACAAGGAGAACAACTCTCCTCGGATCATTGCTTACATGCATGAGCATGGTCGACCTTGACCTTCCCCATCACCTCAGATCCTCTCCACAGCTCCCATCTGGCTCCCCTTCACAACCGCACTGAGCCCCTGCCCCTATAGTAGCTGAGAGAAGGAATACTTCTCCCTTCTGGGCCTCCTTCAAAATCTCGAAGTGGAGGTTGTCTCCCTACCTCTCTTCTAACTCTCTAGGCGTGCATGCCCCCTACAAACTCCTGCCTAGATAATCCTACCCCTCTCATCGACATGCAGATGCCCGCTGACGAGGGGTAACCTCGGCAATGCCCATGTGGATGGACTTGGGGTTTTAGGAAAAGAGAACGCTGGGCATTTCGTTGGATGTCAGGAAAATGATAAAGACAAAGTCGCCTGAATACTGGGGAACCACACTATTACAAGTTCTCCCGTCATGTATATAATAGGCCGGGTCTCAAAGCTGTATGCGGATAGGTTTAATATACGCGTGATTACAATACCAACATAATGTAGGTTCATAGTTTCTTTCCTAATACAATCAAAACCTTTGTCGGTTGCTTCTTTGGGCCGCCGTTTGGAATCTTCATGGGCCATAGGCCTTTTACCCAATGTAGGGTAGCAAATTATAATCATCCTAGTAATCATACCTATGTCAGTATCCCCCGATACTCTACCTGAAACTACCTAAAACGTAGTTTCAGGTTGAGTCTCAAGATTTATTTTCCTTTGTTTTTATTACGTTTTGTGTTTTAGTAGGGATTTGGTACAACGAGTCTAAAGCTTCCGATGGATCGGGAATCAGTTAATTGCTCCTAGGCAAAAAACAAAGGTTGACCTACATCAAATTCAAGTCCCCAGGCTCGAATCCGGAATTTGTAACTGGCATAATTCAGTTCGAGCCGCCGAGGTCTTATCTAATACTCAATCCCAGTGTCTATTTTATCGGGTACCCAATGCGTCCGTCAGGATTTTTCATCGCATTGTTGATACGAATATTTTTCTGGCAGAGCGCATTCTTGTGCGATTACCAGGCCACACAGAACGAATCCTAGGGTCTTACCTTCATGTTTCTGAACATGGCTTTAGGATTTTTATCGCGTTGGGTGCGTTCCGAGAGTTTTTTTCTTTACAGCGGCTAAAGAACCTTTTATTGGTTTTTTCTTTTTTGTAACTGATCCTAATAGGAGTATCTATCATCGAATGTTTCTTGTGTCTTTTTATCGGGTGCGTGCCAGCGGTCCTAATAGGAGTAGCCCCCGAGGCTATGTTGGATATATGTATCGAAACATAGGCTCGAAACATAACTTTGTGACACCAGTGTTTTTGTTATTGTTTTGTCGGGTGCACGACCAGTGCTCCCGATAGGAGTAGCCCCCTAGGCGACAGTCGTAATATTATATATTTGAGTGTAGTCTCCAATCTTCTCCTAGAGGAATTTACTTCGACTCCTAATATAATTTCTTTAGGTCATATTGTTAAAAAGCAAGCCGCAATTCCTGCAATGTTTCCACTGTGACGTCAGTGATGACATATCTGATGCTGTTGATTTTCAGAGAAACATGCCTGATGGGACGTGTCGAACGTGGTCCTGTGCGGCAGTAATGATGATGTGTGATAGCGTATTCAGTGGAGATTCTTGACTGCACGTCCCCTCTCCGCACGAAAATTGAGGCGTCACGCGTTGTTCTCCATTTTTACCACAATCATAACGTCTTTCAATTTTTTCCTTTACAGAACCATTGTAACACGTGTCATCATCGTGCGATCCTCTGTCATTTCGATGTTGCATCGAACGATTTGATCCTTGCGCCGCCGCTCTTTATAAGTTAAGGGATATGCGTTTTACTGTTTCACCTTGCCTTGCCCTGCTCCATCTTCCTCCTTGCGCTCTTGCCTCCTTGCGAACTCCTACTCTTGCTCCCCTTTTCGCTGCCATGGGCAAAAGAAAAGCTGTTGGGACTTCTACTGCCGCCATGAAGGCCACCAGGAAGAGGGCTATCGGGTGGGCTCCCACCAAGTGCACAACGCGGGAGCTCCACGAAGCGTGGAACTCCGTCCTCCTGACGGAGGGCTCCTTCAAGATCCCCGGAGACGAAGTTGCTCCCATCCCCGAGCCTGGCTGGAGGGTAATGTTTCTTCCTTTCCTCTTCCGTGGTCTTTCTCACCCTATCCATGAGTTTCTTCGTGGCCTTTTGTTTGTCTATGGCGTGCAGCTTTATCAGCTCACACCCAATTCCATTCTCCATGTTTCTTGTGTCGTCACTATTTGCATGTGTTTCCTTGGGATTCATCGCCATTGGGGCCTTTGGAAATACTTCTTCTATATTCGCCATACCACCACTGACACCATTGTCCATGATGTTGGTGGCGCCATATTTTCTGTCCGATCCGACGTTGATTACTTGGACTTCAAACTTATGGACTCTATCCAAGGTTGGATATCCAAATGGTTTTGTCAAGGACCAACCTCTCAAAGGCCAATCTTTCGGGTTAGCCCCCTTTGATCCTAAGAAAATTTGTCGCAAACTTGAATCATGGGATCAGCGTCCTTCTGCCGAGGAAATGGCAGAAATCCAACCCTATGTGGATCGTATTTCAAAGTTGCGGCATGAGGTGGGCAAAGAATTGTCGGGTCTCCAGGTCCTGGCGTACTTTTTGCGGATTCACGTCCAGCGCTTCAAGCCCGGCTTTCCGGCATGTGGGTGTACACCGGGAGGAAAGACACGATGAGGATTTCTTCGGAAGACCTTGTCCTCAAGGTGTATGAGAAGAGAGTCCGGAGCTTTACCACTTTGACCGCAAAAATCCTAGTTCCTTCAACTTGTCTTATGGAGCCCTTTGGCAAGAAAAATCGTCTTCCCGAGGTAAATTTCTGTTATCGTCATTTATTCTTTTCTTTTTTTGTAGATGCACTTGTATTCTTTTTTATGGCAACCGTTTTTCCATGTTTTCTGCTTGTGTAGGATTTTGATTATCTTAACTCGCTTCCTCCTCTTCCTGGAGGTTGTGAACCCCGTACTCATTCTTATGCATCCGACGATCTCCCTATGCCTGGGCTGCTGTGGATGAGGAAGGGGAGTTCTCTTCATCCGCGTCTTCTTCGAAGATGCAAACTCTTCCTTCGGCTGGCTCTGGAGATTTCCGCGTGGAGCGTGCTGGTGAAAAGAGGAAACACCCTTATGCTGTGGAGAGGATGGAGGACTCAGATGACTTGACTGCTTCCAAGCCTTTTGGTACTTCCCCCATTGTGGTTGCTCTTGCCCTAGTGAATTTGTTCCGCCTTGCGCAGGATGTGTCTTCGTAAGTATTTGCTTGCTTCTTTTTTCGTTTTACCGGGTGATTTTTCTGCTGATGCTTGTCCCACTTGTATTTGTTCTTTTGCAGTGATCATGAAGATCCTCTCGCATCTCCTCTTCGCACATCTGTAGGTTGCTCTGCAAAGAGATCTCATCAGCCTTCGGCGGAGCCGAAAGAAAAACTCCTGCCTCCTCTAGAGAAAGTTATCCAGAAAGATGTTGTTGCTTCACCCAAACCACCGCTGCAAAAAAGGAAGAAAATGGTTGGGAAAGGGGTGGCGATATCAGAGAACCCTATTGATGTGGATATGAAAAATGTAAACCACTCTGTAGTTTGTAACTTTTTCTTGCTTGTAGCCTATTTTATTTTTGCCCTGGCATCTTTTGCTGTGATGTTCTTCTTTAGCCATTGATGCGCGAGATGGTCGACATGGCCTCTCGATTTATAAAGATTCGTGATGAAGCTGAGGGAATGAAAGGCATGCCCTTGTTCTGCTTTCAGGGTTTACTTGTGAGGTTTTCTTCCTTGGTTTTCATAATCCTACTATGCAGCAACCGTCAAAGAGTCCGAAGTTATTTTAGACCAGGCGATGAAAGGCGCCGATGACCTGGAGGAAAAGCTGCGGGTTGTGGAGGAGTCTTTGGTGGTTTTTAGGTAGAAAGCGAAGGCTGATGCCGACGAACTGGCCAAGCAAGCCACCATTCGAGATGAAAATCTTCGGAAGCGCTTGGAGGCCCTTAATGCTTCTCTAACCCGTAAGTTTTCTTTTCTTGCGTGTCTTCATTTCATTTCTTCTTTTTGGTAATCAATCTATTCTCTCGTATTTTGTCTTCAGAATTGACTGGCCAAGACTTGACGCTGCATGGAGATAAGAAGGTTGAACCTTTATCAGATGTTGTTAGCACCTTGGAGGCCAATACTGTTTGTTGGCGCAACCTTCTTATCCGCTCCCGGCGTGCCTTTAAGAATATTCATGCCAAAATAGTTCCAACCAAGGACGTGCCGAACAACCTGCATGATCTTGTCGCCGTTTTCAGTGTTGATCCCGGCTTTCTTGTTGCCTATAGTTTGACGCAGTCAAGGAGCGGCGCCGAAACTTCGATGGCCCTGGCGATGGCACACGGTCAGAAGGTCAACTGGGAGAAGGTTAGATCCTCTGTCCCAGTCACCCCCGATGGCCAAGCTGTTGACCTGAAGCCTTATATTAAGAAGGCCAGAAAATTTTCTCGGCTGCTCCTAGGCCTGGGTTTAGGTTCGGAGAACCTGGCTGCCCCTTCTTCGGCTGACCCTACTACGACAGGTGCTCCTTCATCGGTTACCCCTGCCGCTGTCATAGCTGGTGCTCCTTCCGCTAGTGCCACCCTGTCTTTAAAAGATACGGTGTTGTAGGCTATGTTTTGTAATTTTTATCGTGTCTCCCTTTATTGTAATGGATCTTGAACTTGTCCAGCCTCCTTTTGCTTCTTTTTACACGAAAGCAGCTATTGAATATATGTGTGTGACCTTGCTTTTATATGCTAAGTGTTGTGTATACTTCTTTGTCTTGTCATATCATGAATGATTCTTCGGCTCCTTCTGGTTTCGCGCAACCGTCGGATGTTGTTCTGCCCTCCGCTGTAGCGGGTGCGACCAGTTCTGCCATCGTGCGTACGGTGGACCCATCGTTGTATGCTGAAAAGATAGAGCAAGTGAAGAAACTTGAAGGAAGACTGTGGGTTGTTCAATCGATGGTGGATGTTTCCCAATCGAAAACACGCCAGGCCCTCAACCGTGAGGCTTTTTTCCTAGAAGAAATCTCCAGGGCGAGCCAAAAGTTGTTGTGTAAGCTGCTTTTTTTTCTTCGGTTGCTTTTCCTCTATTGGTAGAAGTGAATTTTTTCATGTTTAATAGGCATTCGATTGTGCGAGGGGGAGGAAACCCAGCGTCTGCGAAACCGGATGCAAGCTCTTGTATCTGCTTCTCAAAGTTCTGAGATAGATTTTTGGATTGATCACCGTTGTTCCTACTTGGCGCTACTACAGAATCACATATCAGAGCTAGAGAAATTTGTCGAGCGTTGGCGCAGATCTTTGGCTATTGTTTACAATGCCATGTTTCCTCGGGATCCCCAACCTTAGGACCTAGCAGATTTAATTGCAAAGTTTTGGCAAGGTGAGAGGATCCACCATTATGTGAAGCTTCAGCTTGTGGTGGGTGCTAAGATCATGCTCTCTTGGGTGCATGCGCATCACCCGACATTGGATTTGGACGTTGTATCCTCGGGTCTGCCTCCCCCTTCCGATGACGACCTTGTTTATATGGCGCCGCATTACGCCGCCGCTCGTAGACCCGCCATTAGGATTGTACGTAAGTGCTTAGGAGCAAACGAAGAATTTTTCGTTAACTTCGAGATCGGACTGCTTGTTTGTGCAGCTTTGCATTGTGTAACCTAAATATTGTATACACATTTATCAAAAAGGGTTGTATGTTTCATACGAGATTTTGATTTCATGCTATATAATTTTAATCTGGAGAGCCGACGAACTAATGTTCGTGTGCCATAGAAGTTTGTATTTCGCAGAATACTTTCCTTGTTTATTGATAATAATGGTTAGGAATACATTGCGAAGGTGTGATCGCCTGGCCATTGGCCTTTTATTGAATGTAAAGTGGATCTAAATGGAGGTTTTCTGATGGAACTTCAGCTTCCGTTCTTGGGGATGTCATCATCTTCCGCATCGTGGTGCTCGTGACTTGTCAATCAGTGGGTCTTCTTATGCGGACCGTTATTGGGGGCCGCATAAGTTGCTTTTTGCGAGACCATTGTGTGCTTGCTCTTCAGATACTTTCTTTTTGCAGGTGTGCCCTTCGTGTGTTGACTCTTCATCCGGAAACTTTAGCTGTCCAAGTTCTGCCTCCATCTCGAAAGATTCTGAGATTTTGTTGAATTCTTGATCGCAGCTGTCTGCGCGGCTGAAGCTTCCTTTGACTTTTATGAACCCGTTAGGGCCTGGCATTTTTAGCACTAGATATGCATAGTGAGGTACTACCATGAACCTAGCGAAAGCCGGCCATCCTAGTATCGCGTGGTATTGAGATGGCCAGTCCATGACTTCGAATTCCAGCTTTTCGCGTCTGAAGTTATTTTTGGATCTGAAGACTACGTCAAGGTGGACTTTGCCCAATAGAATTTCGGGTTTTCCTGGAACTATCATGTGGAAGGTTGTATCTATTGGTGCTAGGTTCGTCATGGACCAGTTCATGGTCCGCAGAGTTTTGGCGTAGATTAGATTGATGCTGCTTCCCGCATCCAAGAAAACCTTGCTCATGTCGAACCCGCCGATTTGCGCTTCCACTATTAGTGCTGACTGGCCTAGCTGAGGGACCCATAATGGATGGTCAACTCTACTAAAAGTAAGTCCTTGTTCTGTCCAATGGAGATACTCTGGTGTAGGAGGTGGCTTTGTTACTTCCAAATTTACTTGCCTAGTGATCAATTTATGTGTTCTGTTAGAGGGTGGCCCATTCTGGATCATTGACATTACTCCTTTTGACCTGGGATATTCATTGTCTTGGTGTATTGTATTTTTCGGTTGTCCCGCTGGCGGAGGCCCCTGTGGTGGACGTGGATCACCAATGGCCAAAGCGCCAGGTGTAGGGGCATATTTTCTGTTTGTTGCTTCAGCTGACTTTGCGTTGCATAGTCCTTGCGTTTTTAGGAATGTCCGGTAGTCCTTTAGGAGATGATTTGATCGCCTTTTCACTGTTGAGTCGTTGTAGTAGTGCCTATTGTAGGGTCCTTCCAACATTTGTCTTGCTGACATTGGTGGGTCTCGGTTCGTCGACTAGTATCGTTGTCGTGGCTGGCTTTCACCGATGCTGTGCCTACTGCCACGATATCTGCTTTTGTAGTCATCACTTCGCCGGTTGTCTGCTCTAGAAAAGCTTGCTGCGATGTAGCTAGGTCTATGGTATCCATCGTTGGTTCGTCTCCTACGGTCGTTGTTGTGCCAATCTCTATCGTCAGGTGAGCGGGCCCTTTTGTTGTGTCCTGCATCCTCTCCATCAGCCCAACGATTGGCTATTTCCATCAGCTGCGAAATTGTCCTTGGCATGGTTCGTCCAAGTTCTTCAATGAACTCCTATCGACGAAGACCATCATTTAAGGCGTCGATTCCTCTTTCGTCAGATATTGCTTTAGCCGATTTTTTTGTAATGTTCCATCATTGGATGTAGGCTCATATTGATTCTCCTGGTTTTTGCTTGCAAGCACGCAGTTACTACAAAGACGCGGGTCGCTTGAATGTAGACTGAAAGTTTCTGATAAATTTGTCTTCAAGATCATTCCAACTACTGATAGAATCTTATGGTAGTTGCTTCAGCCAGGAGCATGCCACACCGGTTAGGTGGAGCTACAGGCTTTGCATCGCTGTGGCTTTGGATCCGCCTTGTAATCTGATAGTCGCCAGATAATCTGTCAGCCAAGTTTCGGGTTCTTAGAGGTTGTCGTATTTTTGTCGATCTTGGGGTAGCTTAAAATCTTTCGGCACCAGAGTTTTGCGAACCCGTCGGGTAAAGCAGTTGGCTCCGCATAATTCTTGTTCATCCTCACTCTGACCGTCTCGGTACCCTCGGGTGATGCGCTCTTCTCTTGATCGGTCCATCCTTCGGTGGGTGATGTCATTTCTCGCGTTGTTGCACGGTTCTGGTTCAGAAAAGTGGACCCGGTGTGAGGACCGTGATCGTCTGGTGTGACCTCCTTGCCGAGGGCTGCTGTGACGGCGTGGGGATCTGTCAAGTTGCCTCGTGGTTCCTTTATTGACTTGCGCGAGAGTTTCTCCCACCAAGTCGAGGTTCATCAAGGCGGAGCGGTGGAGGGCCGCACGAGGATTATCGGGTGCGGGCTGTGTTGTGATTAGGCATGTTTGTGCGGCCACAATAGCTGCCTGAGCTGTTTTTGCCTTGATATTTCCATCTTGGTCTATCGACATAAACGATAGATCAAGGTCTCGGATTAGCCAGCTCCTCTTTTCTTTGAGTATATCTCGTAACCTAGACGTTCCTCTTCTTGGCGATGCTCCTCCTGTTATGCTTCTTGATCCTCGGGTGGATCTTAGCTGCGCCCGCCTTAATCTAGATTCGTTGGCTAGCCTTTTCCTTTCATCGAGTTGCCTCTGCATCCTCAGGAGGTCTCTCTTTTTGTGGTGTAGCAGATACTGGTATGCCAATAGATCTTCGTGGGTGGCGTCCGTTGTCATTGGGACCGCACCCGAGATTGCTGCTCTTGCCTTTTCCCATGCGCTGGCTGGTAGGCTAAGGGTTCGCCTCTCATATTCACATGGTTGTTCTTCTTCCCTATTTTCCCAGTTGACTTGACTTCCTTCGTTGTCATTACTTCCTGAATTGTGGCTTGATAGAACATTTTAGATATAGATTATACAAATTTAGACAAACTTAAGAGAATTATTTCTGACCGAGGGAGTATTCTAGCGGGATTAAGAATTGGGTTACCGTTGGAGTCTTGCTGGGTCGTGGCGTCTCTGATGATCACGCATACTTGGTGCTGAGTGGTGTACGAACTGGTAACGTTGTTGTTTTCACCGATGGAGACACTATCGGATGAGCTAGTGAAGTCCATCAGTTTTTGTTCTGGATAGATTTCTGCCATCCGAATCCCAAAGTCGATGCTTTCGCTACTTTCTTCGGGTTCTGAATTGGCTGGGCTTGCTTCACGTGGTGGTGTTAGCGGTGGGTCTGATCTGAAGGAGAGATTGTCATAGAGACCATCAAGATCCCCCAGATTCATCTCAATTTGCCCGCTTTCGTTGCCTTCTTCAATCTGTGCTTCGACTTCCATTGAGGATCCGATGGAAGGTTCATGTACTTCTATCGGTGTAGTTTTACGGGTGGGCGGGCATGGATCTGCTTTTGTTGAGTTGTGTCTTGGTGGAGAGTGTTCCACCGAATCCGTGCTTCGAGCGTTCAAGTTTCCCATAGACGGTGCCAATTGACAAGGGGTAACCTCGACAATGCCCATGTGGATGGACTTGGGGTTTCGTTGAAAAGAGAACGCTGGGGATTTTGTCGGATGTCAGGAAAATGATGAAGACAAAGTCGCCTGAATATTGGGGAAACACACTATTCCAAGTTCTCCTCTAGATTTTGGTACCCTCGCTTGGGCTTCTCCCGTCCTATATATAATAGGTCGGGTCTCAAAGCTGTATGAAGATAGGTTTCATATACGCGTGATTACAATAACAACATAATGTCGGTTCATGGTTTCTTTCCTAATACAATGAAAACCTTTGTCGGTTTCTTCTTTGGCCCGCCGTCTGGAATCTTCATGGGCCATAGGCCTTTTACCCAATGTAGGGTAGCCAATTATAATCGTCCGAGTAATCATACCTATGTCACACGCTGAGGAGCTTCGGTGAGTCTCGAGTGCAACCGTGCATGCGGCATCCCATGGGGCCATCCCTAAGACGAAACCACCTCCGTCGCCCATCTCTGGAGTCCCCATGCCCTCCTCGTCATCGGGGAAGGCATTAATGTTGGGGATATACTTTTCGGGTATACCCTCTGTGACTCACTGACTAGGGTGGCCCACTTCAGGTTACAGCTTTACTTCACGAGCGCCCTAGTCAGGGAGAGAAGATGGAAGCCCATCCTGCAACGAGAAGTCCAAGGTGTACTATATAACTATACTTACTTGCAGTCCAAGCTGTCCTCTATAACTATATCGTAGCTAGATAGGTCTCTCTTGTAACCCTAGGCCGGACATCTTATAAGATGTCCTAGGGACCAGCCTTTAGGGTTCCCACAAATTATGACCTCAACTCGCATAGGCGAAACCTCTCTTGTAATATGTACTTCCGCTCTGCTGTATTACTAGATTGCTACCACGAGTAGGATCCGTCCACCGCTGCCGGGTAAAGCTTATGTGCTCACTATCCCGGAATACCGTCATCTCACACCCCATCTTTCTCCACGTCTTGAGGACCCCTTATCAGCATACATGTATTCAATTCACCGACATTTGGCACCCACCGTGGGGCACGTGACCTTTGGATCTTTGTTTCGGGAGGAATCAGCACGAATCGGAATCGGCGAGACAATCACCGTTGGCCGGGTCCTCTACGCCAGCGATGTCCCTCTTTTCCTTGACGAGACTTGGATTTTGGCTAGGTAACCTGTGACCACCTACACAATCATGTCTTTTGGCAAAATCGATGTCTATCACGGTTTCACTCAATCTGCCCAACTCACCCCAGCGATGATGAAAGAGGCAGAAGAAATTTCTAGATTCACTTTGTGTGCAGAGGCAGGAGAGTTGTGGGTCTCAGAAAATCCTAATCCTACCTAGCCCACACCTGAAGCGGAGATAGTGGAGAAGATCGAATCTGAAGTATATCTCCCAAAGGAGGTGAAATCTCAGGATGATGAAAACAGCAACAGCTCTGGATCTGGCTCTGCCTATGCTGGAGAAGGAAAATCACTTCTGAGGCACACGTTGAGGCGGATGATGCTGCGTGGAAACGCCACATGGAAGAGATCCTTGAAACCATCAAAAGTTTCAAGGAATCCAATGAAGAAAGTCGCAACTACCTCAGGACGCACACGTCGCACTTCGTCAGATACGTTGGATCCGGATCTGGCTCTGCCGATACTAGAGATGACAATGACTCGATGCTAGACGCAATTGGAACAAACACTAGCATATCGGGGTCCTCTGAAGATTCCATGACGTCGGCAGAATTTCGAAAATTTTCTATGGAAATTGAAGAGGAGATCAACTCCAATGCCACAGAAGGAGAAGCTATGGATCAAAGCCCCTCCAATAGCATTGATGAAGGATCCGGAGAAAACTCTCCCGAACCGCGTGATGACATGGATATCAGAGATAATCCTGACGTTCAGATGCCCGAGAGTACTCATAGAAGCTTGACTCCAGGAATCATACCTAAAGCCATATTTGTAAAGGTTCCACTAAGGCCAACAAGGCAAAGAAGAAGAAGAAGACTCCCACTAAGGATCCTTCGGTTGAGGAGGTAATCACCGAGGAATACAAAGAGGATTCAGATGGATCTTTGATCCTCAACGAACCAAAAGCACTCTATTGGATGGACACGTGGTTACCCCTAGTGCCCAGAAGATTCCCATAGATGCACTTACAACACCAATCCAGATGGCCGCAGATCTTACACCCACGGAGTTGGAGGATAGGGCCCAAGCCCTAGAAGCGCATCTCTAGGTACTCCTTGATGAAGCCACTCGTCTCCTCGAGGAGAAGCAGCGCATTGCAGCGGTAGAGCAACCTAGCTCCCTGCAGCATCAGAAGACCCGGAACTGCCCTAAATTGGGTAATAAAAATCTGGAAGTTCACAAAACCCTTTTCAAAGAAGACATAGCCATGGGAAAACCTTGGATCAACAACAAAGGAAACCGGGTGTACAACACGCTAGTAGAAAACACTTCTGTGGCCCGAAGAGATCCTGACAAATAATCTAAGTCTAGACCAGGTCTGACTAAGTGTGAAGCTACTCACCAAGGTCCTGGATTAAAAGAAGGTCACCACGTCCGGCAGCGGGAAATTGGTCTCCAAATCCGACCAATGCTGCACGGACACTAGCTGACACCAAGATACAAGACCCTAACAGGAACCGGAATGACGCTACCGTGCTGACCCTCGAGAAGACAATTATTCAAGAACCGGCTCTGCAGGACATCGGCATAGACTTGCGCAAAGCTGGAGAAACTTCGCCCCGGCTGTAGAGCGAGATGCCGTAGCAGCAATGGTTCAACAACAACCTCCCCGGCGCTAGTCAGATAACCGCAGGAAAGATGAAGAAGCACGATTTCGGGAGTAGGACCAGCAAAGAATGCCCCTCCTAGACACACAAGTCGTCCGACTGAGCCACGTCACAATGACGGCAACGACGAACGAAGGAATGACGAACACCGTGATGGATCAAGATGGCATGGTGGCCGTCACCACGAAGCTCCGACTGGAGGAAACAACCCACCGCCACCACCCTCTCCACCAAGAAGCTCCCATAACGACTCCCATGGAGTCCAAGGAGGGAACCGGGGTAGAGGCGGTGGTGGAGGAAATAGAAATCCAGCTCCACGACACCGTAGCCTCAGCAAACATCTGAGACGGTGCTCTCTATCAGAAAGTGACGCTAGGCACCAAATCAACTCAAACATAGAGGCGTGATGCTACGAGTCAGGTAATATATACGTGGGCCCAAAATGCTTCGGGCCGCGCATTTGAAAAAAAGATTTCCTGGAAGGATTTGCTATCTCAAGGCATATGCAACCCTACGACAGTGTGGCTCGGCCAGACACCTAGCTCCAGGACTTCTTCTAGGCCTGTTGCATTGCCAAAGGAGGAAATAGCTTGGTCGCGACCTTGTATCTCCTGCTTATGCAGAGGAAGATGGCTTGATCATGGCTCAATGAACTCCTAGAAAACACCATCCACAATTGGATTGACATGCAAAGTTTTTCTTTTGGAATTTTGAGGGAACATACAGGAGGCCCTCCATGGTCGGAGATCTTTAGTAGTGAGCCCAGAAACCCAGTGAAACTTGTCGGGACTACCTCGAACGATAGATTGGCATGAAGAACCCCTGTGAGAGAGTAAATGACCATACTGTGATCGAAGCTTTCATCGCGGGACTCCCAATTGGATTACTGCGTCATCGCCTAAAGTACGACAAAGTTACCGACTTGGGGGAGCTGATAGAAACAACAAGCAAGTATGCTGACATCAACGATGATTCAGAGGGACTGCTAAACATACTGGCTGTGCCATAGTCAGCCAAGCAGCCGAAGCAGCAGCAGACCTATAAACACAAGAACACCCCGGAAGATAAACCCAATCCGGAAACCACAACAGTCAACGCAACTTTTGGGGTCTAGAGGACGAGGAGGCTACGAAGGCGGCTGGGGACGAGGCCATGGAACTTCCAGAGTCCAAGGTAGAGCAGACCAGCAACCTGGTAAAACCTACTCTTGGGCTGAGATCGCCAATAATCCATGTGCGCATCACTCGGATGACAACGGGTGCTCATCCCACACCAATGTTGAGTGTCGTTTCAATGATGACATCAAGAAAGACGAATCCGCTGGCTACAAGTCCTGACATGGGCATAAACCTTCTGATGCCCAACGGAAGCCTCACCCGAAGATTTGCCAAGATCCATGAAGCCCACGATGGTTTGGCTGATACGAAGCCCACAAGGACACAGAATCCTAGTGGAACAAGATAAGGAAGTCCAAGACTAGACTAGGTACGGACTCTAACTTGTAAACCAACTCGTACTGGTACCTGAGACCTATCCTCCTCATATATAAAGGCTAGGAGGGGCCAACGAGTAGGGAACTCCATGATAGAACCAATCTTACAATACACACACCTCTCTCTCTCTCGGTGAGATCGCATCTAGACGACTCAATGCTTGTTGGCTCAAAATATATCGAGCTCGTTGGGGAACCCGAAGAGGAAGGTATGATGAGCACAGTAGCAAGTTTTCCCTCAGTTATGAAACCAAGGTTATTGAACTAGTAGGAACAAGGAAACACCTCCAAGGTGTTGTTTCCAACTTGGAATCCTGCACAACACAACCACAGAACTTTGCCCCCAACTTACAGTGAGGTTGTCAATCTCACCTGTTTGCTGATAACAAAGGATTTAACGTATTGTGTGGAAGATAGTAATTTCTTGCAGAAAGTAAACAGAAACAGTAAATAGTTGTAGATTAATGGTAAAAGAATGGACTGGGGTCCATAGTTTACTAGTGGTGATTCTCCTTAAGATAGATGACATGTTGGGTGAACAAATTACAACGGGGTAATTGACAAACATCGAGAAAGCATACATGCATATACTAATCATCTTGACTCCTATGAGATTTGATGGGCATTAAAACATTATACATAGACCGTAATCCAACTGCATCTATGACTAATAATCCACCTTTAGGTTATCATCTGAACCCCCTCCAGTATTAAGTTGCAAGCAACAGATAATTGCATTAAGCAAAGTGTCTAAAGTAAACAATACGATTGTTCTGTGAACAAAGGATTGTTGTTTTCTCCCTAGTAGCAACAACGCATCTAGTACCTTAGAGATTTCTGTCACTTCCCTAGATTACTAGAGGCATGAACCCAATATCGAGCATAAATACTCCCACTTGGAGTTTCTAGCATCTACTTGGCCAAGATAGCTACTAACAACAGAAAGCATGCAAGATCACAAATAACAAAGACATGATAGAATGAATAATCAATTTGAAATAGCATCTCAATATCCATCGGGTCCCCGCAAACACAAAATGTAAGATTACAAATAGATGATCTTGATCATGAACGGAGCTCACCAGATCTAAACATGGTAGCACAAAGGAGGAGAACCAACCATCTAGCTACTACATGGACCCGTAGTCCAGGGATGAACTACTCATGCATCACAGCGGAGGTAGGCATGGTGATGAAGAAGGCCTCTAGGGTGATCTCTCCCCTCCGGCAGGGTGCCAGGAAGAGCTTTAAATCCCTCCCGATCTAGGGATGGAGATGGCGGCGGCTAGAGATTCTTTCGTGGAATTTTGATCGGGTCCTAGGGTTTTCATCCCAAGGGAAATATATAGGCGACGGGGCATGGTCGGTGGAGCGCCAGGGGGCCCACACCCCCTGGTGGCACGCCTAGGGCTAGCCGCGCCACCCTAGGGTGTGGCCGCCCTGGTTCCCCGCTTCGTCTCCCCTCCGGACTCCGTGTTCCTTCTGGTGAAATATTGACTTAGGCTTTTGTCTGGTCCAATTCCGAGAATATTTCCTTGGTAGCTTTTTTGAAACAAAAAAAACAGCAGAAAACAGGCAACTGGCACTGTGGCATCTTGTTAATAGGTTAGTTCGAGAAAATGCGTAAAATACTCCAAAGTGTGGACAAAACCTATGAAATTAGATATAAAACAAGCATGGAACATGAAAAATTATAGATACGTTTGCAACGTATCACTCAACGAGTTTGTACTCTCCAATGATAATACGAGTAGAAAAGCTGGAAGTAGGGTTTCCTCTACGAGGGCGACAAAAAGGATGGAAAAATTCCAACAAAGATAAGGAGTCAAAGGAAGATTCTGACATGGAGGAGACAGAAGCCTCGAATCCCAAGTTGGATGGAAAAAAGACCGTCCCAACCAAGAAAGACACCTACATATCCTTCCTTGGATCCCAACTAGCTAAGGTCAAAAAGGTGGTGATGCATGAGCTCAACACAATTATTTCGGCTGTTCCTCAGTTTCTAGACTGGTCGGAAGTGACAATTACCTTTGACCGAAGCGATCATCCACCTAAACCACATAGGTGAGGAAAGTACGCTATGGTCATCAATCCACTGATCGATGGCTATATGTTCTGCAAGACCCTCATGGATGGTGGCAATAGCATCAACATCATCTACATCAAAACACTGCACCGTATGAGCATATCATAAACACAGCTGAATCACATCTCTGTGATTTTCCATGGAGTTGCCCCCGGAAACTAAGCAAACTCTCTGGGAGAAATCACCTTGGATGTTACTTTTAGAACTCCAAGGAACTATCGGACGGAAGAACTATCTTTCAAAATGGTCCTATTCAAGAGCGCATACCACGATCTCTTTGGGTATCCGGCTTACTAGGCTTTTATGGTTCGCCCTTGTTATATTTACAACATGATGAAAATTCCAGGTCCCAATGGCGCCATAACGATCCGGGGAGACCCAAAGAAGGTACGAGAATACGAGGACGAAAATGATGCCTTTCCTGAAGCCGTACTGCACGCTGAGGAGTACTAGGAGATCAAGAAGAAGATCGTCCCGTCCGAGATGCCTGTGACAAAGAAGGTGAAAAGCTGACTATGGAGTTCAAGGCATCAGAAGAGATGAAGATGATGCCGTTGAAGGATGATGAACCCTCCAAGGTGAGTCAAATAGGCGTAGGTTTAGACCTCACATAGGAAAGCGCGGTCATGGAGTTCCTCAAAGTTAATAAAGATATCTTCGCATGGCGACCTTCTGACATGATCGTAGTACCTAGGGAACTTGCAGAACACTCTTTAAATGTGTATCCGAACGCTAACCCCGTCAAATAGTCCTTATGATGTTTCGGCGATGAAAAGTGCAAAGAAATAGCTAAGGAACTAGCCAGGCTTGAGTTAGCCGGATTCATAGAAGAGGTCATCCACACTGAGTGGTCGGCCAATCCTACAAAGGTCCTACCACTAATTTAAGGATGTGTGTTGATTATACTTCGTTGAACAAGGCTTGTCCCAAAGATCCATTCTCTCTGCCTAGAATCCATCAAGTTATTGACTCGACAGCAGGCTCGGAACTCCTATGTTTTCTCGACGCATATTCTGGATATCACCAAATTTGGATGAAGGAGTCAGATAAACTAAAGACTTCATTCATCACCCCCTTCGGAACCATCTGCTACGTAATGATGCCTTTTGGGCTCAAAAACACATGAGCTCCGTACCAGCGCACTATGCAGTGTTGCCTCCATGATCAAATCGGACACAATGTACATGCACATGTGGATGATATAGCTATGATGTCCAAAAAGAAGGAAACAATCATTTCCAACTTGTAGGAAACATTCAGCAATCCACGAAAATACAACATAATGCTTAACCCAAAGAAGTGTTTCTTTGGAATACCAGCTGGAAAATTGTTAGGTTTCATTGTCTCTCAAGGCACAGAGGTGAATCGAGACAAAATAATGAATATACCTAATATTAACAGGCCGACTCACCTGAAGGACGTATAATGGCTAACTGGCTGCATTGCTGCAGTCAGTCGGTTCATAAGCCGGCTCGATGAAAGAGCCACACCATTATACAAGCTCTTGAAAAAGACAAAGAAGTTCGTCTGGACCGACGAAGCTGAAGCTGCACTACAGGACATGAAAGTCGTACTTTCGCCTGCACCCATCCTTGCAGCACCGGAACCATAGGAACCAATGTTTCTCTACCTTGCTATGACAAATAGAGATGGCAACATCGTCATGGTGGTGGAACGGCCAGAGGAAAAACCAAAACACCTGGTGTAGTGTCCGACTTAATATCTCAGCAAGGTCCTGACTGAATCAGTCTTGACTGAATCAAAACAAAGGTACCCTCATTACCAAAAGTTAGCCTATGTTGTATTCTTTGCACCCAGAAAGCTACGACATTATTTTCAAGATCACAAGATTATCGTAGGAGAACAGCTCCCATGAGAGATAGAATCAACAACAACGATGCCACATGACACGTTGCTAAGTGGGGAATTTAGCTAGCAGCTTTTGACATTGAGTATAAACCTCGGATAATAATAATATCCCAGATACTTGCTGATTTTGTCACTGATTGGATAGAGACGGTAGAAAACACAAATCTCTCGGAGTCGGAAGTTTGAACCTTCCACTTTGATGGGTCTAAAGCTCTTGGGGGCTTGGGGGTTGGCGTGGTTCTCATGTCACCCCAAGGAGATAAATTATTCTATGTGTTGCAGATTCACTTCACGGCAACAAATAACATTGACGAATATGAAGCCCTGCTACATGGAATTCGAATTGAAAAAGATATCGACATTCACCGACTCATGTGCTACAGTGATTTAGATTTAGTTGCTCATCAAGTATCCGACATATGCAATGCAAACAAGCACATGGAACCATATAGAGCTGTCGTGGATGAACTAGCAAAATCGTTCGAAGGGTTTGCAAGTTCAACACATTCTCCAAACAGAAAATGAGGAAGCCGATGCTCTATCAAGAATAGGTATGCGCGTAAAAAGATCCTAGATGGTGCTTTTTTGGAGCACTTAAGAGTTCCTTCTATCATAGGAGTTGATGAGGAGTATCCAACCAAATCCGACTCACCGCTCATAGCAGTTCTGGCTATAATTCCAAGCTGGACAAAACCCTACCTGGAATTCCTAGTAGACGAACAATTACCTGAAGACAAAGTTTTGATTCGACAGATCGTTCGACGAGAAAAATCCTACACTGTAGTGAGTGGCGCGATCTATAAGCAGAGTGTATCTGAAAGAAGGAGTGGAAATCCTAAGGGAAATCCACGAAGGCGAATACAGACATCACGCCACAACCAAATCTTTACTGGAAAAAGCTTTTCGACACAGATTCTTCTGGCTTATTGCTAAGGGAGATGCTAAGAGGTTGTTCAAGATGCGCAAACGTTGCCAAACATACGCCAAACAAGCCCATGTTCTGGCTGATCAGCTGCGAACGATTCCGATTACACGACCTTTTGTGGTCTGGGGGATTGACATGGTAGGACCGATGAGTACGACATGGAGGGGTCCTCATAGTGCGTGTTTAGAGACGTGGGGTAAGGCGGAGAGTTGGCGGGTACGAGGTAACACAGCTTACCCAGGTGCAAGTCCCACAACGGTGGCAGAACTCTACTCCTGATATAAATCACTATAATGTCAATACGCCGAGTTACAAAGATATGTTCATTGTGCGAGGTGTTGCATGTTGTACGCTGCAATCAAAGAAGTTGTGCCCTAAAGGCTCCCGTAGGCCGGCTTATAAAGGCACCAAGACCTAGGGTTTACAGGGAAAGGTCCTTGCCGGACAAGGTAAAGAGTCCTAGACCTACACGAACTAGTCTTCCATGTCTTGTACTCCAAGGCTCCGAGTATGTCGGTGACTCCTGCGTAGCCTTCGTTTATCCGGCATGGGCCTGCCTTCAGGATCTGTCTAACTGGGCCGCCCAGCAGGCCATAGGCCTTGCTACCAACTATGGTCCACCCGGGTTAGGCGGATTGGTGACATGCTATGAGGATACCCATATAGCATCTCCCCAACCGTAGCCCCCGGAGGACTTTGAAATCTTGCGTTGTCTTGCTCGTTGATCTCCATATATTCCGTCTAAGTGATGTCGGCAATCCATCAAGAAATATCTCAATGGTCTCCCAAAGAACCCTGCAATCCTCTCCGGCTTCACAATGTAGCCAGATATTCCTTGAGTCTTCATTTCCAGAGTCGGACGATCTCCGTCTTTGATGGAATCTTCGGATGTGACCCTTCACTACAACTGTCAGGAGGATGACGTAGGGTACAACCTACGCTACCTCGAAACTCACAGAAGCAAAGAATTAATCATTAGCTATTTTCACGCACGCGAAATCCGAAACGGTGGAGCGGCAAAAGATGGAGGACGTGCCAAAATTACCGCGCATGTTCACTTCTATGTTGGCAACGTTCCAACCATCAAATTTTTTTGCACGAATCTTGACGCGAGGCTTATATATTTCCACCACAGTCAATTTGTTTCTTTTTACCTGCATTTGCTTCCCAGTCTTCGTCTTCCTCCAGCCGTGCGAGCGTTCGAGCTCTTTTGCAAAAAACCCTAACCAGAGCCTTTTCTTCCTCCACACACTCCTCGTCGCAATGGCCTCTAGTAGCTCTGCTCCTACCACGACGGCGATTCCAGAGGCTACGACGAAGCATCTTAGGGAGTTGTCGTTCCACCGGAGGGGGTGGTCGTCCCTGTCTCTGCTGTGACGGAGTCTACCGGCGATGACCAAGAACAAGCAGCGCCCGAGCCGCTGAAGAGGAAAGTGACTCCCATAAGGGGGTGTGGAGAGGTTCTGATATCTCCACCGAAGACCTCCAAGAGCTGATCGACGAGGGCTATCTCCCTGTGGCGGAGATGTTTGTCCAACGGGCGGTGCTGGCTGGCGAGGTGGTCCCTTCTTCCCAAGGCGGAGAGAAGGTGTACCTCAAATCTCAGCTGGTATGTGGCATAAGCCTGCCAGTCTCCGACTTCTTCCTGGATGTCCTTCGACACTTTCGGGTTCTTCCCCACAACCTCTCTCCCAACAACATCCTAGTACTTTGCAACTTTGTAGCTTTGTGCGAAGGATATCTAGGAAACAAAACTAAATTAGATCTATTTCTATATATTTTTCACTATTAAGAGAGAGTCCGTAGAGTCCAAGGACGAATTGCGGATCCGTAGAACCATTAGCTTCAAGATCCGACCTAACCGGTGCTTCTCCGACATCGTGGGGCATGAGTCTTGCAAGAACTGGCAGCACACATATTTCTACGGGCCAGATATCCCTCTGCCAGACCGTCTTGAGACTTACCCCGACTTTGTCGATGAAGCCGCCACTGAAGTGCCTGCATGGCGGACCCCAGCCTCTCTTCCCTTCGATGACGAAGCCAATCGTGTCATAAGGAGGATCGAATGGCTCATATACGGAGGTCTAACAGTCATGGATCTTGCCATGTCCTGGTAAGTTAGGCAGATTCAGCCTCTATAGCACCGCGCCCAGCTGATGTGCAAATATAGCCAATACAGGAGGGATCCCATGCTAATTTTGCGGGATAACTTCTCGACTGACTCCATCATGCTCCGGCTAAAGGATATCGTCAGAGTGAGAGACAAGAAGTGTGGCTTCAAGATCACTTTCGACATGTTCGATTGCGGCAAGTGCCCAGAGGTATCTTCTTTTTCCTTTGTTGCTTGTTATATACTCTAAGGTTTTTCTAACTTGAAGTTGTGCATCTAATCATCTCCATGTATCCTAGCTGGCGACCTTGGCGGCAGATCAAATGGCCTCCCAAGTCTATGATCCTAAGCTGAAGGATATCCAGGTGGTGTCTGACAACGACACCTCCAAGGATCAACCAGCTCCGGCGCGCGAAAGCGGAAGAGATCCACCTCTAACACTGCTGCCGAGGCCAAGAAGAAGAAGAAAATGGAGAGTGGAGTCTCCAAACAATCTACCTCTGCCTTAGAGACGAAGAAGAAGAAGAAGTCCACCGGCATTCCACTTGCCAAGGCTCCTGCCATGGAGTAAGTACTTTCATTCTCCCGCTTGTATTTTTCAGCTCATACCTTTTTTCAACTCTTGTACTTATACCTTGTACGTTTCAGGAGGAAAGCCGTTGTTAGTTTGATGCGATCCTCCAAAGATGTTGGAGGGTCAAAAAACATTCGTGACATGCTGATCAAGGGTCCATCCACCAAACCATCTCCTGCCACCGCTCCCCTACTCCTGCCGCCATTCCCTCTGCTGGCCCCGTTGGTCCGTCATCTCCCGTCATCCCTGAGACCTCCGCCATGGGGATAGATATCAATCCAAACCTTGATGTCTCAGGCTCTGTCGAGGCTGACGTTGCTCCTAGCGGCCAGGCAACATGGGAGAGCACCTCCTCTAAAGTGGTTGAAGCTTCGAATAAGGATGCCACCAGGAAGGGGAAGGAAGTGGAAGAGGTGGACGTGGAAGCTGCGATTGAGGTGGGAACCTCTACGCCATCTACTGCCTTGAAGGTGCAAGAGGCAGCTAGGGCTTCATCCATGTCTCCGGCTTCGACCTCTCCATTGTCTGGGACTCCTCCGACGTTGAGCCTAGATGATCTCATCAAGAAGGCCTACGCAATCTATAAGAATGCTCGGTCCTTTCATGATTCCTACACTCATCTGGCCAACAATCTCAGAATCATTGCCATCATAAGTTTTTGAACTTCACTTGCTTTACTTTGTGTAGTATATCCCACTGTAGCCCCCGAGCTCTTAGGAGCATAAGTCAATAGTTATTGGCCTCAGTGCTCCTGAGAACTAAGCAAGCGGAAATGAGCGTCTTCGGTAACCTTTCTCCGTCTTGGTCTTTTTCTGTAAGTTGGACAACCATTTGACTTGTTTGTACTCATGGTCTTTGTATGCTTGTGCAAACCATAGCTCCCATTGGCTTAGCCAACTTGGGTGAGGGTGCTCCAAGTCCCAAGGACCGAATGATTCTTGCCGGCACCTGCATCACCCAAGCCAAGGAGATAGCTTAGCCTCTGGGCATCAATATCAAGGCGGCGGACTCACCGGCTAAGTACGCGGAAATCCTACGCCGAGCCCTCGAGAAAATCAAAGACTGTAAAGCCTCCTATGTCCAGGCTGGTGCTAGGATGACGCTGTCCTTCGTCAAGGCTCACTATGACAATGCCGACATCGACTTGGTGACCTCCGACATGCCCAAGCTGGACAAGGAAGGACAAGAGATCGACAACAATGCTATTGGGAACTCTCTTGCTGGCTTCGATACCAGGGTTGCCAATATGGTCAAGGCTGATGTCTTCGTGTCTGTCGAGATCCTGGATGATGACATGGCCTCTTTTGAGTCTATCCCCTCTCCTTTAGAGTTTGACGAGCTCTCCCGGCCTGGTTCTCCCGACGATGCCATTACTAAGCCCCCTGCAGCAGAGCCATGAAAAACAATATCTGTATTAAATGTATCGCTGCATAATTTGTATGCGGAAAAAACTTGAGTTTGTCTAAGGCAGAAAACTTGTAATTAAGCTTCCTGCAACTTATCTGTTTCCAGCATATGTATATGTTTTTTAAGCAAGTGCTGGCTTATCCATTATTCTGGTTCGTATGCTTGACCTTTCGTGAGACGGAAGACTCTCAGCATAGAACTATGCTCTCAAGCGATGATGCTTAATAGCACCGTCTAGAACCTAAGAACAAAATCGCCGGCTTTGAGTGCCGAAAAGTCACTACTACTCCGAAATCCACATAAAAACTTCCGAAAACGTGTAGACCAAAAAACTTAAGCTAACGCCTGTAGGCAGAATTTTCACAAGGGCGAATGCAACCTTGCGCATAAAGGGTTTATATGATCCAAAAATGAACAACTAAAGGAGGTAAAAGACTCAGAAATATGAGTGAACCAAATGCTTTGTTTCATTGATCATATAAGAAACTTATTACATAATATAAATGTGCTAAGTGTAAAAGGGACGTAGCTGTGTTATGTTCCATGGCCGATCTGTCTACGGGTAATCATCATCGGAGTCACGTTGCTTGCACTTGCGATTTTTTGGCCCATCTTTCAACTCGCAAATATCGACAGGGTAATAGGAACCATTGAGCAATGCTTTTCTTTTGACGAACGGTCCTTCCCAAGGCAGGGATAATTTCTGTGATTTTTCCTGCTTGAGTCTAAGCACCAGATCCCCTTCCTTAAACGAGTGATGCTTTACACGGCGACTATGGTAGCCGTGCAGCTTTTGCTGGTAGACAGCAGATCTTTGGCATGCCAGCACATGCTCTTCTTCGAGTAGGTCCACAGATAGCCGTTTGGATTCTTCAGCGTCATCTTCCTTGTAGGCGGAAACTCTTGGTTCATCATGGAGGATGTCGGATGGGAGAACTGCTTTTGCTCCATAAACCATGAAGAACGGAGTCAAGCCGGTAGATCTATTTGGTGTTGTTCGTAAACTCCACAAAACAGATGGTAGTTCCTCCGCCAAGGTTCCTGATGCTCTATGTAGCGGTGCCTCCAAGCGTGGCTTTATTCCGTGCAGAATAAGTCCATTGGCCCTTTCAACTTGTCCATTTGACTGTGGATGTGCCACAGATGCTAGGTCAAGGCGGATGCCTTTCTCATGACAGTACTCCTCAACTTCTCTGAGAGATAAATTTCTTCCATTGTCGGTGATGATACTATGTGGGAGACCAAACCTCACCACTAGATCCCGGACAAACTTTAGGGTTGTTGCCCCATCAAGCTTTCTAATGGGTTTAGATTCAATACATTTTGTGAATCTATCCACTTCTACTAGCAAGTGTGTGAATCCACAGGGTGCTGTCTGTAAAGGTCCCACCATGTCTAGCCCCCAGACTACAAACGGCCAAGTTATTGGTATTGTTCGCAATTCTTCAGCTGGAACATTTGGTTGTCTTGCATAAAACTGACACCCAAGGCATGTTTGTACCAACTTGTCAGTGTCCGCCTTGGCAGTTATCCAGTAGATTCCTTGTCGGAAGGCCTTGGCCACCAACGATCAGGGAGCGGCGTGATGCCCACAATCTTCGAGATGTATTTCTCTAAGGATTTCAATACCTTGCCGCTGGGAGACGCACCATAGGAAGAATCTTGTGGTACTTCTTTTGTTTAGCTGGCCGTCAATGATGACGTAGCCTTTTGCTTTGCGTACTATTTGCCGGCTTTCGACTTCGTCAGCGGGCAAAGTTCCATCTTGTAGATAACCCATGAACGGCTTTGTCCAAGCCAGAGAGATTACTGTTACTGCATTAACAAATGAGTCCACTCTATCCGGGTTGTTGGGGTCCACTCCCTTCACGGATGGAGTCCGTAAATGCTCCATGAAAACGCCTGGTGGAATTGGTCGACAAGCTGATCCAAGCTTTGACAGCAGATCTGCTGCCTCATTGTCCTCCCTTTTGACGTACTTGACTTCGTAGCCATCGAAGCACTTGGCTATTTCGTCTACTTCATCTCGATATGCCGCCATCATAGGGTTCCGCGCGTTCCAAGTGCCAGCTACTTGCTGGGCAACCAAGTCAAAATCTCCATAGCAAACTATATGCTTGATGCCAATATCCTTGGCTATGTTATTTGTAGCATTGAAGTGGATCCATAGGACGTATTGCAACATCTCTCTTGTTGGTGATTGCAATAATACACCAGCCCCCGAGCCATTGAGTAACTTGGATCCGTCAAAGTGCATGACCCAATACTCTGGCTCTGGCACAGGAGTGTCTTCTAGCAGCTCTGTCCAATCTGCAAGAAAATCCGCCAATGCTTGTGATTTGATAGCGCCACGTCGCTTGTAGGTGATGTCGAAGGCGGCAAGTTCAATGCCCCACTTTGCCACTCTCCCTGTAGCGTCGCTGTTGTTGATGATGTCGGACAGTGGAGCTTTGCTCACTACTGTGATGGGGTGCTCCTGGAAATAATGCCTTAGCTTACGTGAAGCAAGGAAAACTCCATAAGCTATGTTCTGGTAGTGTGGGTAACGCTGCTTGGATTCCGTCAAGACCTCGCTTACATAGTAAACGGTTCGCTGAACTGAATATTCATGCGTTGGTCCCATGTGCTCCAACACGATGACGATGCTGATTACTCGGTTGGTTGTCGCCATGTAGATTAACATAGGCTCCCTTGGTACCGGTGCTGCAAGTATAGGTGGGGAGGAGAGTATTCTCTTCAACTCCTAAAGTGCAGTGTTAGCCTCGTTCGTCCATGTAAATTTGTCCACCTTGAGCAACTTGTAGAGCGGCATAGCCTTCTCACCAAGTCAACTGATGAACAGGCTTATTGCTGCAACGGAGCCTGTGAGCCTTTGTATGTCCTTTAGGAAAGTTAGGCATTTAGTGTCGAGGATGGCCTTGATTTTCCCCGGGTTCACCTTGATTCCGTGATGCGAAACGATGAAGCCCAACAGTTTGCCAGATGGTACCCCGAAGACGCACTTATTTGGGTTCAGCATCATGTTGTATTTCTGGAGATTTTGAAGGTTTCCTGCAAGTCAGCGATAAGATCATTTGATTTCTTTGCCATTACCGCAATGGCGTCCACATAAGCGTGTATGTTGCGACCTATTTGGTCGTGCAGGCAACGTTGCATCGTCCGCTGGTACGAAGCACCAGCGTTTTTAACCCAAAGGGCATCGTGACATAGCAATACGTGCCATAGGGTGTGGTAAACGAAGTGGCCAACTGGTCTGACTTTCGCATCCGGATCTGGTGGTATCCTGAATAGGCATCGAGAAAACACAGAAGTTCTGAGCCAGCCATCGAGTCAATGACTTGGTCAATGCGAGGCAAAGCAAACGGATCCTTCGGACAAGCTTTGTTCAAGCTGGTGTAATCAACGCACATTCTTAATTCATTGGTTCCCTTTTAGGGGACAAGTACAGGATTTGCCACCCATCGGGTGTGAATAACTTCTCATATAAAGCCATCTTTGAGTAACCTAGCTATTTCTTTGCCTATAGCCCTTCGTATTTCATCACCAAAGCATCGTAGAGGTTGTTTAACCGGTTTGGCATTAGGATCAATATTCAAGATGTGGTCGGCAAGTTCCCTAGGTACACCTTTCATGTCGGCAGGTTGCCAGGCAAAGATGTCCCTATTCTCACGGAGGAAATCGACGAGCGTGCTTTCCTATTTGGGATCCAGGTCCGTGCCAATGAAGGTGGTCTTGGAGGAATCACCTTCGACAAGTTCCACCTGCTTGGTCTTGATGGCGGCCTTGAAGGCGGGTTCGGAAGCAGTGATCTGCTTCTACGAAGCCAGCATCTCCGAGGCATCGACCTGGTTCTCGATCTCCATGAATTCCTCACCGTAGAGGACTGCTTCGGTGAAGGCGGCTTCGCTGAGCTCACACTCCCATGCCTTGGTGAAGCTTTCGTCAATGGTGATGACGCCATTTGGTCCGAGAATCTTGAGTTTGTTGTAGACAAACCATGGCCTTACAAGGAAGGAGTGGAAGATGTCGCGTCCAAAGATGACGTGGTACACGCTCTTGAAACTCACCACTTCAAAGGTCATGCGTTCTTGGCGGTAATTGTTAACATCACCAAAAGCGACCAGAAGGGTGATATAGCCCAGGGAATTTGCTTGTCGGCCAAGGACAACCCCATGGAACACAGTGTTGCTCTTCCTTAGCTGGGTCTCCGTCAAGTTCATCTTATATAGTGTATCGAGGTACATGATGTTGATGCTGCTTCCACTGTCCATGAGGCACTTGGTGAACTCTGTGCCGTCAATCAAAGGTTGATGACCATGGCATATTGGTTCTCTGTTGGGATAAGTTCTGGATGATCCTTCCTATCCCAAGTAATTGGAACTTCTGACCACCTAACGTACTGGGAACTGGAGGGAGGGTAGCCATCAGTATCCTCACAGAGTTTTCTGGGCCCGGACGGTTGGTGTACCAAGGAAAGTGTGGTAACATGGAGCCTTCTTTTCGAAGGGATTTTTCCCTTTATCCTCTCCCTTTTCGGAAGATTTTGGGTCCATGTCCTCGTCCATATCACTTGAGTCCTTCGGTTCTTCCTCCCTCTTCTTCCCCTTGCCCTTTCCATGGGGTCTGTTCTTCCGACTTTGCTTGTAGCCACACTCAGGGTCTTCCTTGAGATCATTGACAAACTTGCACTGGCGATTGGTGTGGGTGGATTTTCCATTGGCGTCGAGATGGACAAAACAGGGCATATCACGGTACTCTTCGTACGTCTAGGGAATGCGGGGCACTGAGGGTGTAGTGTCACTCCTGTGCTGGCCACTGCTGGCTCCCCGACCACGTCCACGTTGCCCGCCATTGCCTCTGCCAGTGAACATTGCGGCGACCATGTCGGCTACTTGCTTCTCTTCGGGCGGATTTTTCTGCTTGTTATTTTTGTTTTTCTTGGCCTAGGTAGGGATTTCTATTGCCGGCAATGATTCTCGCGCATCGTCATCGGTAGCGGTGAATTCGCTAGCCATTTTGATCATTGCGTTGAGGTCAAGGTCATTGTTGTCTTGCCTGCGCTTCAACGTATATCAGAGCAACGTACCCTTCTCCAGTCCATCAATGAAGGCGGCCATAGCGGTCTGTTCGTGCACCCCTACACATGAATTTTTCATATCTAGCCATTAAGAGAGGTAGGCACGTGAGATTTCATCCTTCTCTTGCACACACTGCTGTAGGTCGCCAACTATACATGGACGTTTGTACGTACCCTCGAAGTTCTTGGTGAACGTGTTGAGGGCAAACCTCTAGGGTGGCCCGATCTTTCACGATTCCCTTTCAAATCGAGGATGGAGTGCGGGGAGATGAGGGGAGGATGAACATGACGAACGCACGGACGAAGAATGTGATGAACAAACACACACAAATCCGCGATACACACCAATAGCTCACACTGGTGGTGACCGGTCCGGCGCAATCGCTAGGATCGGCACTGGGCGGAGGACTCTCTCTCGAACCGGCATGGCGAGATGCGAGACTCGGTGAGATCTTGACGTCTAGGCAAAGGGACTCCGATGCCTAAGGCTTCTACAACGCGGAGGCACGATGCAAACTCCAACGAGGTTTGGGATATTGGTGCTCCTTGGTCAAGGAGCATGAGGCAAGAACTAGATAGATCCACAAGGGGTTTCCACTAATTCCAATATCATGCCTAGGGTTTACAAGAGGGGGTGGGGGCACTATATATAGGCTATCCACTAGTTCAAGGGTACTTTAGGAATAAAAGGGGAAAGTCTAGGTGGACTAAGGGGTACATGGGCCAAAGACCCAGCTGGGGGCACGCAGGCCCATACGCTCAGGCTGGAGACTCCGGTGTGGGGTCCGGAGACTCCGGTGTGGGCTGTAGACTCTGGTCTGTCTCCGGTGTCATCTCTAGAGTGGTAGTCAGACTGTCCTTGAGCTCGATCTGGGGGTCGGTCCGGAGATGGGTCCGAAGACTCCGGTGCTCCAGCTGCTGCTTCTTCCGTCTTCTATTCCAAGCCTCCGTCTTGTCGGGCTTGGTGCTCTAGGCTTCCTCCCATGCCTCCGTACTTGTCGGTATGAACCTATCATGAAGACATGATGGAGTATGAAGTAGTATACCATTCAATGGGGTAGGAAGTGGGATCTCATTGAGGAACAGATTCACCTTTTGAGTCCATGACGACTTGGCATAAGTTAAAGACCATGATGTGGTAACGACCGAAGGTCGGGCTACATCAGAATGCTTCATGCATGTCCAACCAATTGCATATTGATTTCTCTGGTAAGTCCTCGATCCATTGTCGGGCGGTGCCTGTTAGCATGAGTGGGAGATACTTGACGGCGACGTTGGGGTTTCCCTCTACGATGTGAATCACTTTGCTGTAGTCCTGCAACCACGTTGCTGGCCTAGCGGTGCTGTTGTAGGGCCTTATAGTCTTGTCTATCCGGAGGCCCTTGGGGTATGTTGTGGCCCGTATGACTGGTCCAAAACACCGTGGCCCAAGGTATGGGAGCTCCTGAGCTTTTAGAATCTTGTCCAGCCGCGATCGTGCGTCATATGGCTCTGGCTTCTTCCCTTTTCCGTCATGGGGGGAGAGTTGTATCATGATTTTTGAGATCGGCCATGACCTCCGCCATGATGGCTGCTAGGTGCCGATGGCGGCGGTGGAGGCGATGGGTTAGCTCTCTTGCTATGCCCCTCCTGCGACTCCTCACGCCTGTCACGGTTACTTGTCGGACGTGGCGGTTCCTTGTGGGACCTGCTCCTATGTCTGTCATGGCCGCTGCGCTCTCCGGCATGCCGAGGCTGTTCGCCCTGATCGTGTATAACGATACCGGGAATTGAACGCCTTACAGTTGGCATGGTTGTCTAGTGGCGCGACGCTAGTTCCTCGTGACATCGAGATGGTGGTGGAGGTGGCGAGCGGTGGGGACGAGCCTTTTCTCCGTGGTCGGAGGATATGGGGATAGCATCAGTCCTATTGCATGCCTCCCTCTGTCCTTCGCTCTGTAGAGCCTGTGCGTGATCCTTTGTCATAGGGAGATTTTGGCCTTCTGCGGCTGTTTAGGGTTAACTGGCATAGCTCCGGGTTGGACTCAAGCCTCTGCCAGGCAGCCTTTTCCAGTTGCTTGCATGCCTTAGCGACAAGGTCGTACACCTGAGCAACTGCTTATGGCGACCTATCCTGCTCCAGGATGGTCTTGGCAACGGTGATGTTGAGAGCGAGAGTTGGCATGACTTGCCTACCCTCTGAATCTATGTAAGGGGTGGCCTTTGTCATCTTAGACCCGTCAAATCCCAAGCATCTCCGACCGCCAGGATCTTGGACGATGTTAGCTGGTACCTTCTTTGCCTTATGCTTCAACAACAATTCCTTATATTCAGCCTCCATAGCTCTTGCTACCTTGATGGATTGCTGCGCCTTAGCCATGTCTTCGTCCAGCTTAGCGCCTTGCTCCGCGATGCACTTGGCCTCTGCCAAGATTTCCGCACGCTTATCATCAAGCTACATAACACTCCGGATATGGGAGACGGTGATTAGCTCAACGAGGAGTGCGCCGTAGATTGCTTTGTCGGCGGGGGTGGCTAGTGGGTTGCCAGCTGCTGACATTGACGGTGGCACTGGCGGTTGATTTTATTGTCGGGTCGTGTTAGGGGCCGTGGTAAGTTCCTGCGCTGGTGGCCGGCAGGTAGCCGGAGGAGGCAGAGCTTTGGCCAGAGCCGGAGGCTTAGCGGCTTTCTTAGTTGCTGCTGCTCTGGTGACCGCTTGCGTGGGCGGAGCTCTTTCACGTTCCCATTCATGTCTGTCTTTTTCCATCACGCTCCCAATGGAGACTAGCACCTGGTGGGAAGTGTTGGTCTTCTTGGCATGCTCCTCCTTCTCGATCTCCTGCTCGATCTCCCACATAGCAGCGTCGTATTCCTCCGAGTTAACGTCCGAGCCACCAGCATCAATGTTGATGTCAGCGTAGAGCACATCAAGGACGGAATCGGAGTTGGCTTTGGTGTTGGCGATGGCGGATGTTGAGGGTGATGGAGGCGAGCCGTTGTTGTTGTTACCTCCTACGACTTCGATGGTGACTGCCACCTTGGCTTCTTCATTGGCATCCGCATATTCGTTGACAATGGCAACCATCTCACCAAGGGTGAGAGGGCCCGTGGTCTGCCGCCTTCGGAGGGTATGTCGGTGTCATCGCCCTCTAGGGTTTCCCTCACCCTCATCCATCTGGCAAGGTATTCGCTGGGGGACTCTCCATCCCTTTGAACGCATCTGGCCAGATCGAAGATGGTGACGACGCCGGCAAAGTGTGACCTGCGCATCTCTAAAGCTCAGGGAAGCCAAGCAGATTTGCGGGGTCCTTCCATCTTTATATCCTGCACAAGGGCGGTTTGTGTGGGCCTTGAATTTTCCTCATCTGTGTCGCCATACTCCAAAGAGAGGTATGGCCCAGATCCTTCCGCGAACGTATCCTGCTCATAGGCAGTCCGTGCGGGACTTGACGATTTTCCGACTTCCTAGGAGCTAGGACCCGAGTCAATTTTGCGGATGAAGATGTGGATGTCTCCGAAGGGGATGACAGAGCAGCGCGTGGGGTTCGTCTTTGCCAGTACCCAGAACTCATCTAGAGGCACAATCGAGACGTTTCCGTAGAAGAGAACACGACCGATGGCTATGGTGTCGCCGATTCCCGCAAAGAGATTAGACCTCGCCCGGTGTAAGATCGAAGCGCCTCTAGCCCCACGGTGGGCACCAACTGTCGTTGTATTGCCGACGAGTACGCCATGGAGGGTCCACACAGTGCGTGTTTAGAGACGTGGGTAAGGCGGAGAGTTGGCGGGTACGAGGTAACATAGCTTACCCAGGTTCAAGTCCCACAATGGTGGCGGAACTCTACTCCTGCTATAAATCACTATAATGGCAATACGCCGAGTTACAGAGATAGGTTTGCTATGCGAAGTGTTGCGCGTTGTAAACTGCAATCAAAGAAGTTTTTCCCTAAAGGCTCCCGCATGCCGGCTTATAAAGGCGCCAAGACCTAGGGTTTACAGGGAAAGGTCCTTGCCGGACAAGGTAAAGAGTCCTACACCTACACGAACTAGTCTTCCATGTCTTGTACTCCAAGGCTCCGAGTATGTCGGTGACTCCTGCGTAGCCTTCCTTTATCCGGCATGGGCCTCCCTTGAGGATCCGTCTAACTGGGCCGCCCAGCTGGCCATAGGCCTTGCTACCAACTATGGGCCACCCGGGTTAGGTGGATTGGTGACATTCTATGAGGATACCCATATAGCATCTCCCCAACAGATGGTGGATAAATTTACGAAATGGATTGAGGCTAAACGAGTCACAAGTTGTGATGAGCAACATCCAAAAGATTCATCGAGGATGTTATAATCTGATTTGGATATCCACACAATATTATTACAGACAACGGGAATAACTTTTCGATGGGAGAACTTGCCGAATTTTGTGATGATCAAGGGATCTGACTCGATATTGCATCAGTTTCGCATCCACAAGCCAATGGACAAGTCGAAAGGGCAAATTGTTTAATTCTTCAAGGCCACTGTCCCAAAATATCGAAGCACCACTTCACCATGCTATGAGGGCTTGGGCAGACAAAGTACCATCTATTTTATGGAGATTAAGAACTACTCCTAACAGGTCAACCGGATAGCCACCCTTCTTCTTGGTCTATAGTGTAGAGGCAGTCCATTCGAGTGATCTTATCCATACTTCTCACCGAGTCACTTTGTATATCAAAGAGGATGATGAAGTTGCTCGACAAGATGACCTTGATATACTCTAGGAAGTTCGCGTCGTTGATGAGCAGAGATCTACATCCTATCAGCAGAAGCTACGCAAGTATCATAGTTAGAGAGTCAAAATTCTGTCTTTCAAGAAGGGCGATCTAGTTCTCCGACTAGTGCAAAAAGAAAGCACAAACCTCCCCAATTTGGGAAGGGCCCTTTATGGTTAGTCGAGTATTGCAAAATGGTTCTTACTACTTAACTGACATGAGGCCGGAAAAACAAAGACCTACTACTAAAAAGAGAAAGAGAGCTGGAGGCAGTACAAACCCAGATGAATTATACCATCAATAGAATATTTCTTAGCTACATCCCTTTTATTCTTAAAATTTCTTTCTTTGTAATCATATCAATGGACATGTTCAAAGTGAAATAAGTATTGGTCTCCTCAATGTTTTTTCTGAGATGTTTTTTAAGTACAATCTTATTTCTGAATGATCATGTCATGCTCGAAAATCCCAGAATACTTGAATGTACTTTATGTTCATGTTTTATTCTAGATAGATTTACGATTCTAAAATGCTACCTTCGGGTATATGTCTAAATTTTTTTAGTTTGTACTTGGGTTTTTGTCTGATTGTTGGACGCAGGTATCTTCCGAGTAGTGAATTGTTCATACTGGAAGCCAGCTTTGTTTCTGGGTTTAAACTGGTTTACAATTGAGCTCCATTGCTCGGCAAAGTTTTCATGCTAAATGTTTGCTGGCTCACGAAAGGGACGATGCGAAAAGCCATATAAACGATAAGTATAAAAAAACAGTGCTTACCTATTTTTCAAGAACAAAAATAAAACCAAAAATGCTAAGAAGTAAAGCATAAGTTCTTACAAGATAGCACATCAAAATAATATTCTAGCTATTACATCAAATTGTTTTTCAGAATAACATATTGTTTTTTCTGGCGAACTCTATGATGCAGGTGAATACAGAAGATCTTCCGGCTTGCCAGAGACGTCACCGACATCACCCTGATATTTTTCCGAGACAAGTACATCAGACTCAATCTGCTCGTCATCTTCGGAAGCTTCGACAACTTCTTATCTAGTGGGAGGTGGCACTTCAACGGGATTGAAGAACTGATTCTCGTACCTGGTCAGATTGGCCACACAACAAACATATCCAGCACACGCATCCCAGATTTCTTTAATATTCTGCTCCTTGCCATCTTCATCGAGAGTCGAATAACCCTTGGTAACTTGCCATATCTCCATGCTTCCATGGTGGTTCATTACCATTGTTAGGGAATTTTGTGCCACCGTGCGTGCATATGACATGTTCTAATCCTTAACAAGCTTGGGCATATCCTTCGCATTGTCTCGTACTTCAAAGGCAGACATTTTGTCTAGGCCAGAGAGCTGGACGGTTTAACCGATTTCCTCCAAAGATTGGAGGAAGTCATGGATCAGATCTCTTATAGCAACAAGCCGGTTGGTACGAGACGTGGATGAAGAGGCATCAAGAATGTTGAGAGGACTTGAAAATAAGAATATAAGTTCAACAAGATATCTGAGTAAACAAAGTCGGAAAGCAACAACTTAGAGACAACAAACTTACCAAAAGATAGCATCATCTACTTTGGTCTTCTCCTCCTGAAGACTTTGGAGTTAATTCCGAAGAGCTTCAGTAGTATCTTTTTTCCTGTCCAACTCATCCTTCAAGTCTGAGATAGCTTTGTATTGTTTAGCTATTGTGCAATCATGCTCTTCAGCAGCATGATTGCTGGATTCAAGAATGTTGTTGATGCTGCACTCATTATCTTATTTTAGTTTGTCCACCTCAGCTCACAAATCATCATTTTCAACTTCCAAGACTTTGAAATCTTCGGCTTGTTCAATAAGCTTCTAGGACTGCTTCACCAGATCTAGAGAAGCACAAAAAAGAAGGTCGAATAAACATTTGGCGACAATTCAAAAATACTAAGAAAATGAAGTCGGAAATGCTTACCTTTTGCTTCATATTTCGCAATTTAAGCTCCGCATTTTCAATCCAGAGAGATCTAATCTCTCTCCGCTTGTTGCAGATATTCTTCAACAATTCCTGGTTATAATCATTAACTTTCTGTAAGTCAGAATGGTTACCGGAGTCAAAAGTCTACTAAGACTCGGGCTATTATTTTAACAAAGTTAAATATCAGCACGAGCCTTGGGGGGTTATACTAGTTCATTCTTTGGCATCCTATAAAAGCATAAATTCATCTTCCTATCCAACTTCATGCTTTTGGGATAGAGGGTATGATATAAAATATAATAAAAAGAGTCAGAATAGGAGTTACATAATGTTCATGAGTAAGTTTTTTGAGGCTCATGTTGACTTTAGAAGAAACCTTCTCGGCGAGGGTTAAAGGAACCACTGGTGCAAGCGGAATCACACCGACCTTTTAATTTCTTGTCACGAAGACGAACTTGATCAAGAAGCACTATGAGTTTCATATCTCCGGCTTGTTGAGCCTCTTCCTCAGCTGTGATATTTCGAGTCTCCATATAGTGGAGAGATAGCTTCCGGATTTCTTCTGCGCTCTTCCGAGTGAGGCCAAGTTTGGCAACACCCAGATTCTGCAGAAGGTTCTCTGCGAAGGTCTCAGCTAAGGGATCATTACCCTTTGAGGGTTCACCCTTATCAATTAGCGAGTCACTCACGGTGAAGTCGGTTTTTGAACCAAGATTCGATGGCTCTTCATACTAAGTCGTAACATATTCAGCATGAGGAGATGAACTATCCTCCGATGCTGATGATGGTTTTGGGGTAGGAGTTGGAGGTGGGGCAGCAAGCGAAGCTAGAGTCAACTTTTGCTGGCACAAAGTCTTCCCCGTATTTCCTTTTCCCTTTCCATTGATGATTGTTTTAGCTCTGGATGGTAACCAAGTAAGATCGTTACAATTCAGAAATAATACGAATTAAGACACAAAACCTCATGAAGGAATTTACCTCTTCACAATAGGCACTTTCTGTGTGCCAATAGAAATAGTTGGAATTTTGCACTTCCGGGTATGCGCCTCTCTAGTAGCAACTCAAGATCATCCTCCTGAGCAACTAGATCCTCAGGAAGATATCCCACGAGAGGAGCAAGCTCCGACTCGGGGAGGGTAGAGTATTGCGAATAAAGGACACAAATGTAAGTACAAGGGAGATCAATCAAAAAGCTTACGGGAATCAGGGGTTCATCCGCCATAATAATAAATAACCCCGGAGAAGAATTTTGAGGGAGGAAAACTCAAACCTCGGTCCAGATGGGTGCTGAAGTGAACCCTCTCATCGATGTGAGGGGCGGGAACAGTTTCACCAAAGCCACTCGTTGATATAGAGCAGACCTTCCTCCTCGATGCCCTGGAGTTTCTTGCCATCCAATACACACGGGATCCAAACCCCATGGTAGTTCTATGTCGTTTCCGCTGTCTTCGCTGTTGTGCCGGAGCTTGAAGCATTAGCCATCTGAACAGAGGAGATGACCTCTGGTGGGCGGAGCTGTGGAGGTTGGGGGCAAAAGGAAAGGAGGCAAGAGCGTTGGGTCTCTTGGGGGAGAAAAGGGCAAGGGCGCTGGTAACAGGAGAATGGGAGCATGTCAACCCCTTATGTATCGCTCCTGCACAAAGATTCGTGTGAACAAACAGTAGTTTGCGCCGCGCGTCGTGGAAGGGACATGGCAACTTCCCCGAGAAGATTGCGCCTCCTCAATCTTCATGTGTGCATTAAACGGTGCCTCGGTTCCACACGAAGCAGACCTGCCAACAGTCACATTGATAGGAATGTCTATTAGTGATGAGACTAGACCTTGACTGATGTCAGTTTGTGCCAGAGACTAATTTCCGGCTCAGTTTGAAACTGAGCAAGGGAAAACTGTAATGGAAGATTCACAGGTCTGACTCATTTTTGAGACCTGGATCCTACTTTGGTTTTGGAGTTTCAGGAACCGTTGAAGACTCTACAGCCTAACAAGAATCAAGCTAGACGATGAAATCCGACTTTGGATCTTGGAGGCTTTCGGGGGCTACTGTTGGAGATAAACTTTCCGGGTATACTCACTGTGACTCACTAACCAGGGTGCCCCACTTCAAGTTAGAGCTTTGCTTCACGGGAGGCGTAGTCAGGGAGAGAAGATGGAAGTCCATCTGGCTACGAGAAGGCCCAGTAGACTTACCAACTTAAGCCTATATAGTTACTTGTAGTCCAAGGTGTACTTTGTAACCAACTATGTATCGTACCCAGATAGGTATCTCCTATAACTGTAGGCCGAATATCTATATAAAATGTCCTAGGGACCAGCCTTTAGGGTACCCACAACTTACAACCTCAACTCGCACAGGCAAAACCTCTCTTGTAATCTGTACTTCTGGCTCTGCTATATTACTGGAGTGCTAGCAGGAGTAGGATCCATCCACTGCTGGCAGATTCAAACCCGGGTAAAGCTTGTGTGATCACTGTCTCGAAATACCGTCAACTCACACCCCATCTTTCTCCACGCCTTGAGGACCCCCTCTTGGCATACATGTCTTCGATCCGACGACACTCAGGTTAGAGCCCCACACATCCTTGCCCTCCTATAGGGTTTCCACACCACTAGTGACGACGCAAGGTAGAAGACAACCCATAGCCATTGATCCTGACTTGATCTGACGGCCAGCAGCACCTCGTACCTGTTCGCCGTCGGCTGCGACTTACGAGAGGGCCCCACCCCATGGTTTCAAAACCGCATCCTGTGCGCGCGTCTTGCCTAGGTGGGAAGAATTCGGTGTTGTGCGGCCCAAGGCCGTGTAGATCTGGCCCATCTGCCCCTGCTTCCTTTTTCCCTTTTTAGCCTAGGAATTCAGATCTGCTATTTTCCAGTTTAGTTTAAATACGAACCAAAATGGAAAACACCATAGTTTGGCCAGATCAAAATTCCTATAGGAGCTTACATGTTTTGTACAACATGCAGAACAAGTTTTGCATCATAATAATTTCTAGTTATTCTCTAGTAATTATAATACCAGAGTGGGTTCAACTCACTAATAATTCTTCTTGGAAGTTTGGTAAACCCAAATGGTGTGAATCGAATTTCTTTTGGTTGTTAGTTCAGATACCTATCATTTAACCTTGGTCCCATGCCAACTAAAGCTACATTTTGCTTGTAGAAAAAATGACAAAAATCCCTCGAAATTGACTTTAGAAATTTCTCTAGGTCAAAACAAGATGATTTTTTACCTAATTCCAACTCTCAGATGTGTTACTACAATATCTACAAAAACATAGGAGCCCATTAATTATTGAGACTTTGCTGAATTGTAATAAAATAAACACTTCTACATATGGAATTTTCACTAGATAAATCCTTACAGCAAATATACAACTCCAAAAATAATGATTCCAACTTATACATAAAGGTATTTTCCATACCTACTATGGGTCTTTGGATTCATATCAAAATCTTCTGTAGAATAATTTTAGTTAAAAAGACAAATTACTTGCAGACCTGACTAGGAATTTCCCAAGGGCATTATATTAATTATTTTGGAGTGATTACAACTCTCAAAAATCACAAACTCAAATTTATACAAAAACCTCTAAGGACAAATTCAAACGAGGTTCAGATCTTTTCTGGTGATTTATTCCCTAAAACTAGGGTTTATTTCACTAGAAAAATCATAACTAATTAAAGAAAAGTTAAAAAATAGTGAAACCACTTTTGGTGGCCTTGTTATATCAATACCTATTTGATGATATCATTTTTGTACATTGATATCATACATATGCAAGCCTTAGTTCTAAATCCCCTTCATTAGGTGGTATTTGACAAGTAATTCATAAAACAAATTCCCCCAATGTAATTAAAGTAAATCCAAATGCTATGAACTCAATCTAACAAAACCTACTGAAGTAGTTATATGTTGGATGTTTGTTTGATCTATTGTATTGGTGCTTGTATGCCTGCTGTTGATTGTGGCCTTGGTTGCTTGCATGTATAATATATGATTACGGTAGTTGCGATTATATCGAGGACTAGAGGAAGATGGTTATTATTATTATTATTATTATTATGGTATTCTGATAAGAAGACCATGGACATATTGCCAAATAGCTAATAACAGGAAAGACACCATCTTCCTCATATGGCTTGTCCTACTGTTTTATTTATGCATGTTTTACCTACCTGTTTATGAAAAACTTCATTGTTTTACGATATGATGATTGTACCTGGTAGTGGCTTGGAACCTCCAACCATTACCATTTGTACTACTAAGTACAACCCCTTTTAACGATACCTACTTGCCCCTAGTACTGTTAGTGGTGTATAAACACCATACCCCTTGGAGACCCCATTTTAGCCGTGCAAAAATATAGGATGGGAAGACGCCGGAAAACTTTATAAATTTTTTTTATGATAAAACTGTGGTGAGGTTTGACCTACCAAGAGACTTTTGAGAAAGAACATGATTTTGTTTTACAAATGATGATGAAGAGGAGGAGGACAAAATGTTTACAAAAACACCCCCGTTTCTTTGTAGCTTTAGCTATAAACACTAAACCCATGCAACCACATTACTCTAGAATGGGATGGTTCCTAATCCTAATTTGTTTTCCTTAGCATGGGCTACTCCATAATGCATACAAAGGGGCTTGTGTCCCCCGAAGCCGATTCGTCTCCACTTAGGGGGTCGTCGTACCAGGAGGGTTCTACTGTCTCTGCGGAGGTCGGCTGAAACCATGGGGCTCCCACGGAAAGTACGGTTTATGGTAGTATGGAAGGCGACATGATTTAGGGAGTAAGGTAGGGAGATTCAGACTTGAGAAGTTAGATACACGTCCCGAGATAACTAATACCATAGGGAAAGTGCCCATACTAGGGACGACAAATGAAAGGTTTTGTTTGATTATCCGGACCCATGTACACTCGGTGTAGAGAGCTGTGGTGTTATCACGATAGATGTATCAAATCTTGTGGGTAAAATGTACATCCTCTGTAGAATGTATAATCTATTCGAATTTCCGCGTCCGCGGTTATGGATGGTTGGAAAAACTACTATAGATCGGTGTTGGTTTTTATTTCAAAAAGGATTTCGGAAAAGAAAGAGATTCCTGAAAAGGGTGGTCCAACGTGACCACGAAGGAAGTGAGGTGATCTCGAAGGATCACGGAAGATGAAAACCCGGTCGAATAATGACCGTGAGATGAGAAAATGGGTGACCCAATCCTAGTAGTTTCCAAAACTTTTCAAATATTTTACAAAAATTTTCAACAAAGATATGTAGATTCTATATCTATGAGAGAAACTATATTAGAAAAGAACCTCTCATGGAGCCCTCCTACTACCACAATCATATTGCATATCTGCTTACTATCATTGTTCTCTTAAGGTGGTTTGCAGGTACATTCAAATACTCACTAGCATTGTTCCTAGCTATTAACTTGGTCAAATTCGAGAAATATGATGAAGAAGAAGATGACGTTTGCGACTATGCGAGCTAGGACGTTCTCCCAGTCAGCTTCCTATAGTTAAGGCATGGCTCGGGCTCTACGCTTGATGAAGTTCCACTACTATTGATTGATGTACCCATAATGCCAAATAAGGTATGACATGTATCCGCTTACGTAAAGGATGTTTATTTTGATACTTGTCAATTATGTTCCACAACAAACTAATCATGGGATCGTGGTGTATGCATAACAGGGATTCTCAGAGGATTAATCCGGGGGCCCCACATGGAGTACCCAGACAATGTAATCCGGAGGGTCTGGCAACTAATCATAGTCTCACACACATAAAATTTGATACATAAATAAGGTTATATGAAATAACCAATGATGCAGTCATCTAGAATTTATCTGAGCCAGGAGTGTCATCATCACCATGGAGACTGTTATCACTATCGTCATGGGGACTATTGTCACCTTCCTTGTCATCAGTGGATGTTGCTACCGGAAACGACTCTTCTCTATCTTCTCCACCATCATATCCATCCCCTCCATCATCTTCTCCATCCTCTCCACCATCTTCTCCATCTTCTCCATCTTCTCCATCTTCTCCATCCTCTCCATCCTCTCCACCTTTTCCATCTTCGCCATCTTTTCCATGTTCTCTAGTAGTAGTGGCATATGTATTTCCCACCATTCTGCTATGCAGGTGGCGCTCCACTTTACCCTTGTCAGCATTAGTGAATAAACCAAGTTGGACCTTGATTACTATTAGCATCCTGGTGTTTGCCTCGATTTGGAGGTGATCCAGTTGACACTGGGTGCGATATGCTCTGGCCATGTCCAAGACCTTGTTCATAGCTTTAAGCATCAACATGTTTCTCTTTGTGTTTTCATAGAGGACAGACCCAGGAATTTCCAACGAACCTTGTGGGCACAAGCTAGAGAGGGATAACACGTTACCTGTCAGGGTCTTCACTTCAGCTTGTTGGTGAAAAGAACGGGCGTTGAAGAACATGGCATGTTCATTAGCGTGATCTTTCTTGGTGACATGCGCAATAAAAGCCTAGATGAACAAAGCATACATGAGTGACTTTCGGTGATCAACCATTTTATTCCTTATCTCTTGATACAAGAGATCCATCTCATCCATATTGATCATAGTTGGTTTTTTCTTTGCTATGTGCCGAAGGAGGTTTTTCAAATAACCCCTTATGTGAGACGAGTCTCCTGACTTTGGAAAGAAGGTCCAATGCAATGTATCAAACACGGGCAGGAGGTCCTTGATATTGCCATAAATAACATCGGTTAGGCGTAGATCATAGAACAAACAAACATCAGCGGGCTTCTTTGGATCGTCATCATGGAGCTGGATGAAATTGGGATTGTACTTTTCAGCCATTGTGATTCCAAGAGCTTCAGCAAAATCAACAAGTGATCCTCTACATCTAGATTTGTTCGTCTTCCAATAAAAGTACTTACTATTAGGATCACTATCATCAATATATAGGGTAGCATAGAACTGCATAATCAAGTGTTGCTGGTAGTAATGTGAGAACTCCATGATCTCCTTCGGGCCATATGCCTCACAACGCTGGACGATGGGGCCAAAAGTCTCCTCCTTCTTACCGATGTAAGTGAAATCGATTTCTTTCTAAGGAGCATTCTTATGTTTCATTGGCGCAAACACGTCTTCATAGATCCTCATCTAAGAAAAGGTATGGAAATACTAATCCTTAGATTTGGATCCTGATCACGTTTATAAAGATTTTTATCCCACCGAAGAACATCATACTCTCTCTTTGACATGTGCATCACTGGTTTAAAACCATCCGGTACTTTGGGTACTTCAGCTTCTTCAGCAACATTGTATACTATGCCTTCTTTGGCCATTTTTGCCTTCTTTGCCACTGGTTTGTTTCCCTTTGCCTTTGCCTTTGATGTGCTGTCGGATGCCTTCTTGGCTGGCTATGATGAGCTGCCTTTTGCCTTGCTATTACTTCTTCTAGAGGCCCTCTTAGTAGGCAATTCGTCTTCATCCCCATGAGCTCTTTCCCTCTTCTTTTCCATCAAATCCTCTCGTCCAGTAGAGCTGTCTGATAGAGCATCCAAATCTTCAACAAAGAGATAAGTTACAAATTCCAAGAAAATGACTAAGGGGTAAAAGGTCGGATAATCAACGCAAATCCGGAGGGACATAAATTGTTCGTGTGAAGCCTAGAGCATCTAATCTATGTTTAGTAATGGATGACAAGTGAGACATCTTAGAAAAATGCTACTATGATTGGCACAAAATGGATGAAGTAGTTACCAAAATCGCTCTCTATTTCTGTAGGTCAACGTTGACGGAAACCCCGGAGGGGGCTCGGAGTAGATCGATGGCCTTCGTGATGTGGTAGCCAGCGGCGGAGACTCTGGTGGGCTGCGGTGGTATGGGATTTTGAGACTCTGGGGGAGGGGTCCTAGGGCAGAGCAATGGCATCTTAAACAAAAAGTCGATATCTCCGGACACATCTGGACCACACATATATGCACACACATCCATTTTGTAGTAGCGCCACTTAGTAGAGGCGTGCCAGCATTACCTGTTTATCCCAAGGTTAGATACTTGAAATACTAGTGAGTCCAACAAACCTTGATTCTTTTACAACTTATAATGTATATTTTATCATTTTCCTCATAAAAAGGCTTATAAATGGGTAAATAATTATTATACATTACATTCTTTTCATATTACTCGTTCCTAATGCCGGATGGATTCATGTACACAATCACAACGGAAACAAACAATCCAATTTTTAGAAACTTGGTTTTCGGTGCTCCGAAGCATGAGAGTTGTCGATCTAAATCAGTTGAACTTCACAGGAGATACTCCACTATGTAAAGCAAGTTACATTTACAATGTTCGTATCGACTTGTCCTATATATCCCTATGACACATGCTAAAAATATGAGGCCATGCAAACTTTCTTCAACGTTTTTCAAGCTTAAGGCATTTTTTATATTTTTATATGAGAAGTTGATATCTAGAATTCTGGCCATATCTGAACCACCCGCATAGGCACGGATATCCCTTTTATCACAGCGCCAATTAGGAGAGGCATGTCAACATTACCTATTTATCCCAAGGTTTGATACCTGAAATACTAGTGAATGCAACAAAGCTTCAATTTTTATAACTTCTATGTACCTATATGTCCCAAGGTTAGGAAACCCCAAATATTTGGAATGTCTGTGTCATATTGGATGGTCCAGAAATTTTGTTTTCGCAACCAAATTTGCGATGCGTGGGATGCTTTAGCCATGTTTCCACCCAAATCATTACAAATTTTGTGTCTTTCCCCAATATCGCCATTGCCAGCTCCTAGTCCCCCTCTCCGCTCCCGCCGCTAGCTCCCACCCCCTCTCTCGGATATCCCTCCCCTCCTCTCCAAACCCATGTGCTCCCAATGTTGTTCTCCCGCCGGCACTCCCCCATCCCACCGAACATGCCAACCAAGAACACGAAGAAGAATAATGGTACGCCCGCAAATGCACGGTGTAACACACAACTACACCCTATCATCAGGGGCTTAGACGGGACGATGCCTCACACCAAGACCGACGTTGATGAGATGGTGCCTCCTACCACCACTACCGACTTGGATGGGACGGTGCCTCCCACTAGCACCGTTGGGGATGGGATGGTGCCTCCTACCACCACCGGGGGGGGACGGGACGGTGCCTCCCACCACCACCACCGACATGGATAGGGCAGTGCCTCACACCACCACCACCACCGGGGAAGGGACGGTGCCTCCCACCAAGGCCGCTATAGACGGGACTGTGCCCCCCAACAACACCGAGGGCAACGGTACCACGATGACATTGTCGTCAAGATCCTCCAGCCCCAGGTTATTTGAGTTGGTGAATTTCTTCTTAGGCATTTCAGGGATTTGTCATTTAATTTAGTGATTGTATATGTTCGAATTCATAATAACTAGAGGCATATTAGTTATTTATGTTATAGGAATTTCCTTGTTATCGAAGTTGTTCGAATTTTCTCATGAATCTCTATGCTACAGGAGTGGAACTACCTCGCTGCAGGTTACATCTAGACAAATAAAGAAGAGTGCTAAGCGTAAGTATACTGGCCCTAGCTAGAGGAAATCACAAAGCCCTACCCGGAGACAAAGTATGACGTGCTAGAGATCAATTTTGCTAGTGGAATTCCCATCAAGCCTAAGGGTGATAAGGCAAAGGTGTCCGATCATTCGATGCGATGGTGATAGACGATTTGGGTGGAGCTAGGTCTTGATGATCCGATTACACGTGCGTGAACGAGCGCCAATGTAATCACTATGCCAATCTCCTGGAGGTTACCGATCTTGCAGAAGCACGATCAGCCTAACCACCGAGGGTCTTAATTACTACCTGAAATCGAGAAGAATTAAGAACTAATATTGCAATCAAGATAATGCAGATATATATGAAAGATTTATTTAATAAGGTGGGATCCTAAATAGGTGCAAAGTATAGGAGGTCTCTGCGACACTCAAGCCTTAGCGAAGTTGCAATGATTGCTAACTTCTAGTCTAAACACAATCGGAGTCTAAAAGTGACGGCTACGGGGTATTTAAGGAGGAAAAGGATGAGTTTCGTCTAGCCACAGGTATGGTGGCCGAAACGAACCGTAGAAGGCCTTTTCCCCTCAAATACAGACTCTAAAAAGTGCCTAATTTAATTCCTATGAAAATAACAAGGGCCTGGCCAAAAATAAAGGTGACGCAACACCATATTAAGCTATGGACTAATCTATGAAGTATAATTCTTGAATATTTCATCCAAGTCTTCAATCATCATTATTGTGGCTTCAATGTTTTGAAATCTCCACTTGTGGCGTCCTCTTTAATCCTCACATGCTTGCTACCATCTCCATGCATGATCATGCTCCAATGCTTGTCCCTTTCGTCCATGCTTGGTCCATCATACCTAAGAGTAACAAACACATCTGATTTAGGCAGCATCATATTCTCATGTATGTGAGAAATAGTTCAAAGAAACGAAAGTACCTGATAGTTAAGTTGTTTGCCACGAGCTCGAGTGACAGGTCCTTGTATTTGTGTAGCTGTAGGTATAGCAGTTGTATCAATAGATGGGATGTGCTCATCATGCTCCCCTTCTTGAATTGAAGCCATCCTCGACGCAATCTCATCTTCCTCACTAGAGTAAGGCTTCAAATCTGCAATGTTAAATGTAGGACACACCGTACCAAAATCTGCAGGCAACTCAAGTTTATATGGATTATCGTTTATTTTTTCTAACACCTTAAAAGGACTAGTCACGCGTGGCATTAACTTATACTTGCGCAAAATCACGAAAATGATCTTTCCGCAAATGTAACCAAACAAGATCACCAACATCAAACACAACATGATTTCTTCCTCTATCCCCGACAAGTTTATACTTAACATTCATCCGTCTATGGTGTCTTTAGTAGTCTCATGTAATTTTAATATCATTTCAGCATGTTGTGTAGCATCCAAATTATATTGCACTGAAGATGATAATGCCAACAAATCAATACGTGCACGAGGAATAAAACCATAGACAATCTGAAATAGGCACATCTTTGTGGTAGAATGCAGCGAATGATTATAAGAAAATTCAATATAAGGTAAATATTCTTCCCAAAATTTTAAGTTCTTCTTTAAAACATCCCGCAACATAGTAGACAAAGTTCTATTTACTACTTCAGTTTGTCCATCAGTTAGGGGATGACATGTAGTACTAAGCAGCAATTTAGTACCCAACTTAGCCCATAAACATCTCCAAAATTAGCTAAGAAATTTAGTATCTCGATCAGAAACAATAGTATTTGGCACACCTTTTAAACAAACAATCTCAAGAAAGAACAAATCAGCAACCTGTGCAGCATCATCAGTCTTGTGACAAGGAATAAAGTCTGCCATCTTAGAAAACTGATCCACAACAACAAAAATGCTATCCCTCCCCTTCTATGTACGAGGTAATCCCAAAACAAAGTCCATAGAAATATCCTCCCAAGGGACACTAGGAACAGGAAGAGGCATATATAAACCATGTGGATTAAGTCAAGACTAGCTTTTTGACAAGTAGTGCAGCATGCCACGAATCTCTCAACATCTCGACGCATGCGTGACCAAAATAAGTGTGCAGCAAAAACATCTTATGTCTTATTTACACCAAAGTGACCTATCAATCCTCCTCCATGCGCCTCCTGTAATAAGAAACGACGAACAAAAATATCTAGGATGCATAGTTTGTTAGCACGGAACACAAATCCATCATTGAAGACAAATTTGTTCCATGTTCTACCATGTCTACAATTATGCAACACAACTTTAAATTCAGAATCATGCACATATTATTCCTTAATAGTTTCCAATCCAAATATTTTGAAGCCAAGTTGAGATTACAAAGTATAATGACACGACAAAGCATCAACAAAAACATTATCTTTACCCTTTTTATGTTTGATAACATAAGGAAAAGACTCAATAAATTCAACCCACTTTGCATGATGATTCAACTTACCTTGACTATGAATATGCTTCAAAGAGTCATGATTAGAATGTAGTGCCATAAATAGTGTTGCCAAGTTTCTAATGTTCAAACTAGTGCATATAATTTTTTACCATAAGTAGAATAGTTCAAACTAGCCCCTATCAATTTTTCACTAAAATATGCAACAAGTTTGCCCTCTTGTAATAACACAGCCCCCAAACCAATTCCACTAGCATCACATTCAAGCTCAAAAGTCCTATTAAAATCAGGAAGTTCGAGCAATGGAGCATGTGTTAACTTATCTTTCAATATCATGAAGGCTTATTGTTGTGCATCGCCCTAAACAAAGGGCACATCCTTCTTGGTAAGTTCATTCAGTAGCGCAACAATTGATCCAAAATCTTTGATAAAACGCATATAAAAACCAGCGAGGCCATGGAAACTCCTCACTTGTGTGACCGTCTTGGGCTACGGCCAATCTCAATCGCTTCAATCTTGGCTGGATCCACTTCAATACCCTCTTATGTAACAACATAGCCAAGAAATGCAACTCGATCGGTGCAAAAGGTGCACTTCTCAAGATTACCAAACAAACATGCATCCCGTAAAGCATTGAAAACATCATGCAAATGATCCTCTAAAGATTTGCTATAAATCAGAATATCATCAAAGTAGACTACCACAAAACGTCCAATGAAAGCACATAAAACTTCGTTCATTAATCTCATGAATGTATTGGGTACATTTGTTAAACCAAAATACATTACTACCCACTCATATAAACCAAACTTAGTTTTAAATGTTGTTTTCCATTCATCTCCCAATTTCAGACGAATCTGGTGGTAACCACCATGCAAATCAACTATAGAAAACATGGTAGAGCCACTCAATTCATCAAGCATGCCATCTAAACATGGAATAGGATGACAATAATGAATTGTAATATTATTGATAGCTCTACAACTAGTACACATGCGCGAAGAACCATCTTTCTTAGGTACCAAAATAATAGGAACAACACATGTGCTAAGGGACAAATGTGATCTTTGTCAAGTAGTTCCTAAATTTGGCGTTGTATCTCCTTTTTCTCTTCAGGATTGTTTCTATATGGCATGCGGTTGCACTACAAGAAATGTGTTATTCTATGACCTTCTAATAGTGACCGTGAACAAAATCGTCATAGAGTTATGACGATTTCGCACTAGATGGTTGTAAGACATTTAAGAGGTTCAAAAACTTAGAAATTTACGACGATTTTGTTTAGAAATGTCATAGTTTTATTAGCTGAAATCGTCATAACCTAGCAGATATAGCCTAATACGTTATTTGTATCTCACTACGACGATTTAAAATCGTCATAGCATCCAGATTAGGATAAGATGAAATAGGTACTCAGTCACATCACCAATTGCGCCTATGTGTCATGTCTATGTGTCAGCTTTTGACTGCGTGTCATATACATGTGTCAATATGACCTTATGTGGCACTGTTTAAATCTACATGATTTAATCTACCACATCGAACTGACATATGGGACCCGCATAATAGGGACACATAGGAATGACATGTGAAACTAGTCTTTGACCACAAATCCTGAGCTATTTCGGTTATTCTAAAAAATAAGACCCCTAGGAGTCGAACCCATGACCTCCACCTAGAGTAACACACCCCTTACCACCAGACCAAGGAACCTTACTTATTGTATAAACAACTCGCGGCCTTATATACTTAATTCATCTGTTGGGCTGGCTCGATTTATCACTAGACTAGGCCTCGATAGGAAGCGAGATGGGCCCCGGTGGGCGGGCCTTGGCCTTGCATGAACTAGGCTGGGTTTAGGCCATCTCAAGAGCGCTCAAACTGGGCCTCGGTAGGAAGCGAGATGGGCCACGGTGGGCGGGCCTTGGCCTTGCACGCACTAGGCTGGGTTTAGGCTATCTCAAGAGCGCGCGGGAATAATAAGCAAAAAAGGGGCTGTAGGGGACTCGAATCGGAGACCTCCCCATAGATAGAAGCCAGCTAACCACCAGACCAACACAACTTAGTTGTCCCATAGCCGCGCTCAACCAATTTGACTATTACCTGCGATCGAAACTGGACCTGGCGGCCAGGTTCCCCCTAATGGGCCTTACTGGGAAGGTATATTTGGGCGGCCTTTGACCTTGGGCGCAGTAGATTAGGTCCGATTATGTTTTTTTGTTTTTCTTTTTGTGTTTTCATAATTCTTGTGTATCTTTCTCATAAGAACTCCAAACTAATTAATTTTTGTCTCTAAATTTTTATAAATTTCATTAGATCATACTAGGATGTTAATTATGAATAGTATGATTACTTAAATTGTGGATCTACTAATACCATGTTAGTCCATAGTAGGGACAATATCATAATTCAAAATATGATTTTGAAACTAGGGTTTTGAACGTTCTTAGCGAGGAGTTGAGCCTTGCTAAACTTGCATTGGATCTCTAAAGAAATAGCATATTGCGAGTCTAAAAATGATTTTTTCAAAAAATCATGGGCATCAGATAAAGTACATGTAGTTCAAATCGGACACACTTCCTACCGATTCAGTAGGAATTTGTCTTTTTGCCAAGGGTGGACTAAAAGGTTTGAGATACCCAGGTTGGGACATTTTTCCATGTAAGGTGTCCTATTATTTTTTAAAAATGGGATGGTAGCATTTTGAAACTTTCATTTGGTGGTTGCTTCACAAAATGACCCGTTTTTTGCGCTCAGAAAATGGGAAATAGTTTTTTTGTGCGACAAAATGGAAAACTTCCTCCTGCAACATTGTTCGCATCCCACGATACCTATGGGTGCACAATATGGGAACAGTATCACAAACTATGTCGTGATTCTAGCCATAACATTGGTCGTTTGGCCCGAAAGCTATGAAACCTCGAACATGATAGGTCATTTCTGAGAAGGTTTTTTCGAGACATTTGCAATATACCAAGTTTTGCATTTTTCCTTGCAACTATGTCACATAATAAGACACCACGCGAAAGATTTGCATTGAACGGACCGTTTTTTAATTTTTTATGCCCGTTTTAAACTATGATCAAAACGGCGGGCATGAAGGTTCTTAGGTCGGGGCTGAACCTCGCTAAACTTGCTTTGGATCTCGGAAGAAACATGATATTGTCAGTCTAAAAATCATTTTTTCAAAAAATAATGGGCATCAGATCATGTACCTGTAGTTCAAATCGGACCCACTTCCTACCGATTCAGCAGGAATTTGTCTTTTTCGCCAGGGGTGGACGGAAAGGTTTGAGACACCCCAGTTGAGACATTTGTCCATGTAAGGTGTCCTATTATTTTTGGAAAATGGGATGGTAGTATTTTGAAACTTTTATTTGGTGGTTGCTTCACAAAATGACCCGTTTTTTGCGCTCAGAAAATGGAAAATTGTTTTTTTGTGCGACAAAATGGAAAACTTCCTCCTGCAACATTGTTCACCATCCCACGATACCTATGGGTGCACAATATGGGCACATTATCACGAACTATGCCGTGATTCTAGCCATAACATTGGTCGTTTGGCCCAAAAGTCATGAAACCTCGAACATGATAGGTCATTTTTGAGAAGGTTTTTTCGAGACACTTGCAATATACCAAGTTTAGTATTTTTACTTGTAACTATGTCACATAATAAGACACCATGCGAAGGATTTGCATTGAACGGACCGTTTTTAAAAATTTTATGCCCATTTCAAACTATGGTCAAAATGGCGGGCATGAAGGTTCTTAGGTCGGGGCTGAGCCTCGTTAAACTTGCATCGCATCTCTGAAGAAACATGATATTGTGAGTCTAAAAATAATTTTTTCAAAAAATAATGGGCATCAGATCATGTACCTGTAGTTCAAATCGGACCCACTTCCTACCGATTTAGCAGGACTTTGTCTTTTTCACAAGGAGTGGACGAAAAGGTTCGAGATACCCCGGTTGAGACATTTGTCCATGTAAGGTGTCCTATTATTTTTGGAAAATGGGATGGTAGTAGTTTGAAACTTTCATTTGGTGGTTGCTTCACAAAACGACCGGTTTTTTGTGCTCAGAAAATGGAAAATAGTTTTTTTGTGCGACGAAATGGAAAACTTTCTCCTGCAACATGGTTCGCCATCCCAAGATACCAATGGGTGCACAATATGGACACATTATCACAAACTATGCTGTGATTCTAGCCATAACATTGGTCGTTTGGCCTGAAAGCCATGAAACCTCGAACATGATAGGTCATTTTTTGCAAGGTTTTTTCGAGACACTAGCAATATACCAAGTTTGGTATTTTTACTTGCAATTATGTCAGATAATAAGACACCACGTGAAGGATATGCATTGAACGGACCTTATTTTAATTTTTTATGCCTGTTTCAAACTATGGTCAAAACGGCGGACATGAAGGTTCTTAGGTTGGGGCTAAGCCTCGCTAAACTTGCATTGGATCTCTGAAGAAACATGATATTGTGAGTCTAAAAATCATTTTTTCAAAAAATAATGGGCATCAGATCATGTACCTGTAGTTCAAATCAGACCCACTTCCTACCAATTCAGCAGGAATTTATGTTTTTCGCCAGGGGTGGACGGAAAGGTTTGAGATACCCCGGTTAGGACATTTGTCCATGTAAGGTGTCCTATTATTTTTGGAAAATTGTATGGTAGCATTTTGAAACATTCATTTGGTGGTTGCTTCACAAAATGCCCCGTTGTTTGACACTCGAAAAATAGAAAATGGCTTTTCCGTGCGATAAAAAGGAAAACTTTCTCCTAAAACATTGTTCACCGTCCCGAGGTGCACATGCGTGCATAATCTGGGCACATTATCACAAACTATGTCGCGATTTGGCAGGAATTTGTCTTTTTCACCAGGTGTGGACTGAAAAGTTTGAGAACCTCCAGTTGGGACATTGTCCACGCAAGGTGATCTAGTATTTTTTTAAACGGGATGTAGCATTTTGCAAAATTCATTTGGTGGCTATTTAACAAATCAAACTGTTTTTACACTCGAAAAATAAACACCGAAATCCAGCCAATCAGGAGGAACGACTACCCTACCCACGGATCAACCCCAGGAAGCTGATCTGAGATGTCCACGACATGATCTAACTAACAGAAACCCACCGCACAGATAACCATCTTTAAAAAAAGGTAAAATAAAAAGGCCACTATATCCCTCATGTGGTTCCTAGTGTAGGGTAACGGGTAGGCTACACTAGCGTAAAAACAAAATTTTCTACCGCGTCAACCAGGAATACTATTGTCATAGATCACGGGATTACCGCTAGACACGCAGGTGCGGAACTCGATGAAGCACGTTGCGGCAGTGTAGATGTTCTACGTCTCCCCCTCGTCCTCGACCCACGAGCAGATCCCCTTTGCGTGGCTCATCCAAGTGCTACAGATGCAGCACCTCTGAGGTATCCACACGTCCGGAGTGGAAGCCGTCACACGCCAGACTCCTAGGTCTACGCATGCAACACATGCGAAAGAGGAGTGGCAGCTGGGTGGAATGCTCAACCCTATTCAGCTCGCCTCACCCTCTCTTATATAGGCATGCCTGGTGGGCTTCTACATTAGCAGCCCATTAGCAGCCTAAGCCTGGTCTAATTCGGATCCAAACCTCATTATGCTTCCAGCCCCTAAAGTGTGTGACCCTATAGGTTCATACACGTATATACATGACGCGAGTACACTTACTCCGTCAATAGTTGGTAGCGGCCTCTAGCAAGACGTGCAAACTCCTAAACGCATATAAAGATCATTCGGACGAACCATCACAAGGTTGAGTACATGTCTTTCCCTTTGCCTCACGATATTTGGTCTAGCTCCAAGCTGACCTCTCTTTCTCGATACTGTGATTCGGAATCCCTTTACTAGGTTAACTCTTAACCATACGTAGCACGGCCATGCATTTCTGGATCCGATTACTCGCGGGGCCCAGAGATATCTCTCTCAAGTAGAGAGGGGCAAATCCCATCTTGATTGACCGATGCCTTGCAGCATGTATCAGGACAAACCGGAAAGCTACCTTTATAACTACCCAGTTATGGAGTAGTGTTTGATAGCCCCAAAGTAGGTCGATCCACATCTCAAGTACATGCGACAATCTCAGGTCTAAGGACAAAACGTACACGATGTGTAGAGAGAGCTCCAAGTATTATTGTCAGTCTCATGTTTGGTCAGTCCAACCCCATGTTCATAACATGTGTCACATCATTGGTTTGACATCTCCATGTCTATGACTTGCGAAACATAGTCATCAACCAATCGATGTGCTAGTCTAATATTTACGTGTGTCCTCACATGAACTCCGACTAGGGACAATTATTAGATAACCATACAAGTAAAGAGTTTCAAAAACAATTCACATAATTGCCAATCAATACAAGTTGCCTGGTATATGGATATTCAAGGAACATTATAATAACTCATGGATACACATGAAATACAATCATCTCTATGATTGCCTCTAGGGCATATTTCCTTCAGTCTCCCACTTGCACTAGAGTCAATCTAGACAGTATCTAATACCTATTGCTCTTGTGTGCGCTTCATGCGCAGGCTGCGGGAGTGGCTTAGTCAAGGGATCAGCAACATTTGAGTCCGTATGTATTTTGCATAACATGACACTACCATCATCAACGAATTCACAAATCAGATGGTAACGCACGCGAATATGTTTGTTCTTCTGGTGCTGTCTAGGTTCCTTGGCTTGTGCAATAGCACCAATTTAAGAAAAGGTTGTTTAGATGTATACATGATTTATTCCTTATTTAAAATTTTAATTGTTGTCACAATAAACGTCCAAGGGATTGGACGAGCCCTGAACCACACCGAGAGCGATCAGGAAATTCCTCATCCAAGCAGCTTCCTTTGCAGCCTCCGAGGCAGCAATATATTCAGCTTCTGTTGGAGAGAAGGCCATTGTATCTTGCTTGGAACTTTTCCAGCTCACAGCACCACCATTCATGACAAACACATCACCTGATTGCGATTTCGAGTCATCTGAGTCGTTAAGGTAACTCGCATCTGTGTAACCCTTTACACTGAGTTCAACCTCACCTCCATAAACTAAGGATATTCTTTACCGCTGTCCAGTGAATCTCAAGTACTTAAGGATATTCTTTACCGCTGTCCAGTGAATCTCACCTGGATCAGCCTGGTATCTGCTCATAACACTTAGAGCATAGGAAACATTTGGGCGAGTACATGTCATTGCATACATGATGGATCTAATAGCCGAAGCATATGGAACCCTACTCATGCGTTCTCGCTCATCAGTGGTCGAAGGACACTGAGTCTTGCTGAGTTTAATGCCGTGAGACATGGGCAAGAACCCCTTCTTAGCCTCTTCCATGCTGAACCGTTTCAACACTTTGTCAATGTACGTACTCTGGCTTAATCCAATTAGCCTCCTTGATCTATCTCTATAGATCTTGATACCCATAATATATGCCGCTTCTCCCAAGTCCTTCATAGAAAAACTATTTTTCAATGAGGTCTTAACAAACTCGAGCATAGGAATGTCATTTCCAATCAGTAATATGTCATCCACATATAAGATTAAAAACACAAGTGATTTCCCATTTTATTTCTTATACACACAAGGTTCTTATTCGTTTTTGGTGAAGCCAAACTCCTTTACAACTTCATCAAATCGAATGTTCCAACTCCGAGATGCTTGCTTCAGCCCATAAATAGACTTTTGAAGTTTGCATACCTTTCCAGCATTGTTTTGATCGACAAAACCTTCGAGCTGCATCATATACACGTCCTCAGAAAGGATTCCATCTAAGAAAGCCGTCTTGACATCCATCTGCCATATTTCATAATCGGAATGTGCAGCAATGGCTAGAATGATCCGTATAGATTTAAGCATCTCTACGGGCGAGAAAGTCTCGTCGTAGTCAACTCCTTGAACTTGTCGAAAACCTTTTGCAACAAGTCGAGCTTTATGGATTTGAACATTTCCATCCATATCAATCTTCTTCTTATAGATCCACTTGCACTCGATGGCTTTAAAACCATCAGGCAGGTCAACCAAGTGCCAAACTTGATTTTCTCCCATGGACTCTATCTCGGATCTCATGGCAATCAGCCATTTCTCAGAGTCTGGGTCCACCATCGCTTCTGCCTAGGTCGCAGGCTCATCATTGTCTAACAATAATAACTCTCGCGCTCCGCGGAGCCTCGCCGACCTTCATGGTTGTGGTGCTTCTATTGCCATGGATTCCTCAACTTGTTCTGCTACAATAGCATCACTCGTAGAAGTATCCCCGACTGGCTCATCTTGAACTTCTTCAAGTCGCACCGACCTTCCACTTGTTCCCTTTGTGAGAAACTGTTTCTCTAGGAAAACACCGCTACGAGCGACAAACACTTTGCCCTCTTCTCGGTTGTAGAAGTAATACCCTAAGGTTTCCCTTGGGGATCCCACAAAAATGCACTTATCCAATTTGGGTGTTAGCTTGTCCGACTGAAGAAGCTTGACAAATGCATCACAACCCCAAATCTTTAAAAAAGACAAACTGGGATTCTTTCAAGTCCACATCTCATATGGTCTCTTAACTACGGATTTAGATGGTACCCTGTTTAGTGTGAAAGCTGCTGTTTCTAGCGCGTAACCCCAAAATGATAATGGTAAATCCGACTGGCTCATCATCGATCGAACCATGTCCAACAAAGTTCGATTACGCCGTTCAGAGACCCCGTTTCTTTGAGGCGTTTCGGGCGGCATGAGCTGTGGAACAATTCCGCAACTCTTAAGATGATTGCTAAACTCGTGACTCAAATATTCACCTCCGTGATCAGATCGCAAGGCTTTTATTTTCTTGCCATGTTGATTCTCTACCTCATTTTGAAACTCTTTGAACTTTTCAAAAGTTTCAGACTTATGCTTCATCAAGTAGACATAGCCATATCTACTGAAATCATCAGTGAAAGTAATGAAGTAGTGATATCCTCCTCTGGCTGTCGTGCTCATTGGTCCACATACATCAGTATGTATGAGTTCCAACAAGTCTGTCGCTCTCTCGGGAAACCCCGTAAAAGGCGTCTTGGTCATCTTTCCAACTAAACAAGCTTGACATGTCTCGTATGATTCAAAATCAAACGAAGTTAGAAGACCATCACCATGGAGCTTCTTCATGCGCTTTTCACTTATATGCCCCAAACAATGCCATAAATAGGTAGGACTCAAATCATTTGGCCGAAGCCTTTTAGCACTAACATTGTAAACACATACATTATCAAGATTTAAAATAAATAACCCATTCACAATGGGAGCATCAGCCACAAACATAGCATTCTTAGAGATTACACAACCATTGTTTGTACTCGCGAATGAATAACCATCCCTCATCAAACATGAAGGTGATAAAATGTTTCGACCCATACTAGGAATGTAATAACAATTATTCAACTCCATGATAAATCCTGACGGAAGGTGAAGTTGCATGACGCCGACGAACAATGCAGCAACCCTTGCTTTATTTCCGACGCGAAAATCCACTTCTCCTTTCTGCACTTCTCTAGTCCTTATTAGCCCCTGCATCGAATTGCAAATATGAGCAACCGATCCGGTATCAAATACCCAAGAGTTAACATAAGAATCTGCGAGAAAAATGTCCACAACATTTACAACAAGCGTACCTGAGTGGGAAGTACTCTTACTTCCACTCTTCTTCAAAGAAGCCTGGTACTTGCTGCAGTTTCTCTTCCAGTGGCCATATTCGTGAGAAAAGAAACACTCAGTGTCTCCTGCAGGACCAGCCTTTTGCTTGGGTGCAGGGTTTGGCTTAGGGATCTTATCCTTAGCCTTGCCCTTCTTCTTCTGCCAAGAAGTGCCCTTTTTCTTGAAGCTAGGCTTGTTCTACACAGCCATCACATGGCTATGCCCTGGACACTTCTTAATGTCACATTCTGCTATTTTCAACATCCCACATAACTCCTTAAGGCCCCTCTCCACCCTATGCATATGTTAGTTCGAAATGAAATGCCCATAGCTAGATGGAAGAGATGCCAAAATGAAATCAGTGGCCAACTCTTGGCCTAATGGAAAACCAAGCTTTTCCAAAGTCTGACTGTAACCAACCATTTTGATCACATGGGGGCCTACAGCTGCTCCCTCTGCCAGCGTGCATTCCACAAAGGACTTAGCGACATTGTACCTCTCAGTCCTAGCCTGAGTCTGGAACATGTCCTTAAGTGCAACGATCATATCGTACGCTTCCTGATCCTCAAACTGCTTTTGAAGATCAGGTTCCATGCATGCAAGCATAAGACAACTAACCTCAAGAGATTCATCACATGCTTTCTTGTAGGCATTCTTAAGGGTAGCAGTTGCATTATCAGCAGGTTCATCCGGGATTGGGCTATCCAGAACAGTTTCCTTTTTCTTAGCCCTGAGAACAATTCTCAGGTTACGGACCCAGTCCGAATAGTTTGTTACATTTAGTTTATCCTTTTCAAGAATCGAACGCAAAGCAAAAGGTGATGAATTGTTCGGTGCCATTGATCTACAACAAAAAATATGCAAAATACTAAGCCATGTAACCATGAAAGAGGAAAACATATTAAACAATTTAATAGCATATACTCCCACTTAAATCAACATCCCTCTATTGATACTAAGTGATTCAAGATCCACAATTAACAAGTCGACTAGTGAGCTTTAGCATCACTGCTAGAAGACAAGGTAAATCGGTAAGCAACCTTTGCTAATCATATCACACATGACTCTTGTTGTTGGGTGACATATCTATGTCGAAACTAGGCGCCCAACCTTTATGCCCCAAGGTCCATAACTGTTAAGATGACCTTGTTAAGCTCACCAACCCTTATGCATGTAGGTATCCGATACAAACTCATCCAACCAAGGAAAAGCGTGGCACCCTAATTTCATAGACCCACCAACGATTGTACAGGGCATAGGATGGTTGCAAGGTTTGGTCGGGAGGGCATGGTTTAACTTAAACTTTGTGAGGGATCGTTCTACTTCTATCATCTAGGCATGCATAGTAGTAAAACGTATAAGAATAGCATTCACATAAATGTGATATAGTATGGCCCATTTTCTCATGGTGATCTGCATCGCCATAGAACCTGTCCACCATGATGATCTCCATCTTCATGCTCTATGCGAGCCATCCTCCAAGTGATGAGTTCTCCAAGAACTAATACAAGCTATTACTCCTAACAGCTAGTAATCAAAATTACATGGTATTGGGATCATCACAAGTTCGCACGCAGGCCATTACAATAATTGACAACACATATGGCTCCAGCCGTGTTGCCCTACTCACGACACGCAGGTCATGAAAAATACATACATGCATCACATACATTTTTGGGCCATACTGATCACATAAATCCTGCAAAAACAAGTTGTGCATAGAATCACATTCTACCAGATCATGTGAAATCGTAGCACCTATGAACCTTAACGAGATACAAAAAGGGGGCTACGACTAAGGGGGGTCTAGGGGGTCTCCCGCTGCAGGGTTCGAAGGGGCAGCGCCCCTCGCGGTACCTTTAAGGATTTTGATCGGCAAATCAAATTTACCATAAACCGACCATAGTTCTGATTCGACCAAACTCCTTTGATCACGGTACATCGATTCAGATCTAATTCCCGATTCGATCAATCATATTGATCTTTGCGTGATTCAAAAGGATTTATGTGTCACTGTCTACCCTGATGGCGGAAACCGACCGGTAGGGGTAAGTCGTTCGGCGACCTTAGAATCACGATCACGGAAAGTAAGATCATAGATCAATCCAGAAACACCGCCATACAAACGATCACATCATTTATATCAATCTACATATCACCATATGCAAACTTCCCGAACCTATGACTGAATAGCATTGGCTCTGATACCACTGTAGGGTAACGGGTAGGCTACACTAGCGTAAAAACAAAATTTTCTACCGCGTCAACCAGGAGTACTATTGTCATAGATCATGGGATTACCGCTAGACGCGTAGGTGCGGAACTCGATGAAGTACGTTGCGGCAGTAAAGATGTTCTATGTCTCCTCCTTGTCCTCGACCCATGAGCAGCTCCCCTTTGCGCGGCTCGTCCAAGTGCTACAGATGCAACACCTCCGAGGTATCCACACGTCTGGAGTGGAAGCCTTCACACGCCAGACTGCTAGGTCTACGCGTGCAACACAGGCGGAAGAGGAGTGGCGGCTGGGTGGAATGCTCAACCCTATTCAGCTCGCCTCACCCTCTCTTATATAGGCATCCCTAGTGGGCTTCTACATTAGCAGCCCATTAGCAGCCTAAGCCTGGTCTAATTCGGATCCAATCCTCATTAGGCTTCCAACCCCTAAAGTGTGTGACCCTATAGGTTCATACACGTATAGACATGACGCGAGTACACTTACTCCGTCAATAGTTGGTAGCGACCTCTAGCAAGACATGCCAACTCCTAAACGCATATAAAGATCATTCGGACGAACCATCACAAGGTTGAGTACATGTATTTCCCTTTGCCTCACGATATTTGGTCTAGCTCCAAGCTGACCTCTCTTTCTCGATACTGTGATTCGGAATCCCTTTACTACGTTAACTCTTAACCATATGTAGCACGGCCATGCATTTCTGGATCCGATCACTCGAGGGGCCCATAGATATCTCTCTCAAGTAGAGAGGGGCAAATCCCATCTTGATTGACGGATGCCTTGCAGCATGTATCAGGACAAACCCGAAAGCTACCTTTATAACTACCCAGTTACGGAGTAGTGTTTGATAGCCCCAAAGTAGGTCGATCCACATCTCAAGTACATGCGACAATCTCAGGTCTAAGGACAAAACATACACGATGTGTAGAGAGAGCTGCAAGTATTATTGCCAGTCTCATGTTTGGTCAGTCCAACCCCATGTTCATAACATGTGTCCACATCATTGGTTTGACATCTCCATGTCTATGACTTGCTAACATAGTCATCAATCAATCGATGTGCTAGTCTAATATTAACGTGTGTCCTCACATGAACTCCGACCAGGGACAATTATTAGATAACCATACAAGTAAAGAGTTTCACAAACAATTCACATAATTGCCAATCAATACAAGTTGCCTGATATATGGATATTCAAGGGAACATTATAATAACTCATGGATACACATGAAATACAAGCATCTCTATGATTGCCTCTAGGGCATATTTCCTTCACCTAGGCTCCCTGTCCCAGCCCTAACCCTAACCCTACCCCAACGAACTACCTCCCTCCCAGTGCCCCACCACCACTTTGCTCTTCCCGATCGCGATCTCCATCCTCCTCCTCCTCACCTGGCCCGTGCCTCCTCCTCCTCACGTCGCCCACTCGTTCTTCTCCAACTCGCCGCCCTTACCGCCGTGCTCCCGTCCTCCCCTACCACAACCAAGGCCGTGGTCTCCTCCTCCGTCGTGCCGCCGTGCTTCCTAGCCTGCCCGAGCCGCCTACGCAATGCGAGTAGGGGCACCTTGTGGAACGATGCAGGTCGACCACGGAGACCGCGGAGCCTTTTGCGGCCGTGCCGGTGCAGGACAAGGGTGTGGTGACCAATAAGTACCGTTCCAAGGAGTCGTACGCCTGTTGGTGCCTCCTCAACACCCGCATCACCGGCGATAACGAGTGCGGCGAGACTTGGCACATGGTCTTCAGCACCTAAGGTATATGTCCCATCCATCTTCTTCTCTGTCGATTGATCTATCATGGAGAATACAATCATGAACTGTACCTAATTTTGAATTGGTGAAACTGATTGGCAGGCGAGATCCCGTACAGAGAGGGGCAGTCGATCGGCGTGATCGCGGATGGGGAGGACAAGAACGGAAAGCCTAACAAGCCACCGACGCTGCCTACCTAGGTCGTGTCCCCGCCAATAGGTATAGGTTGTCCTGCCGCATCCCCGCTAATCGATTGACCCTCAAAATGCTGCCTATTTTCGAGCTGATGTCAATGAATGGAAACTTTAGATGCTAAATTAGGAGGCACACTTGGTCTTCTGTTAATCCCAGATGGTCAGGGTCTTAGGAACTTCAGTAGCTCACACGTTGCCCTATGTAGAGTGTTGTGGTCCTAGATTTCGTTTGCCGGGTTGTAAGTTTGATAGGCAATTGAGAACCATATAAGTGCTAGAGTTATATGAAGTGCTTGGCATCCTCAACTGTTATTTTGTTTCTGATGTTAGCTATAGGTGAAGCACACCTGAAAGGCTGGAATTTGGTTAAGTCCTAGAACTATGTTGTATATTACTTGTGCTGTATATTACTTGTGCCATTTGTTTCTACTGGCATTTGGTTATCTTGAAATGCACATATTATCTCCATGTGATTGAAAAAAGTAACATAGTAGTATAGGTTGTGATTTTGTCTAGTTGATGATGGAGAATGTGAATAATACCATCTTAACTTATTAGATTTGCTCAATTGCTAATTTGTATAACTGAACTTGCAGGGCTATGTTTTTTCAGGTTGGAATCATAATGGAGGAGCAAGGAGGGGCGACTACCAGACGGCAGACTGGGAGGATGCGGCAGCAGCGAAGGTCTCTAGTAGCCTGCCGTTCGGCGGACAAGAGTAGATCATGGAGGAAGAAGTGAACATCAGTTTTCCCAAGACCACCTCTGCCTTCACGTCGTTCACCTCTATAGTGGCAAGGTCGGCGACTGCTGCATCGACATGCTCAGTGGTAAGGTACTCCAGTCCCATAATCACTTGGTGGTGGTGCTGTTGAAATAGAAACAGTAGAACTTAGTGATGCTACTGTTGCGTGTACTTGGGGAATAATAGTAGAATTAGTTCCCCAAATGGTTTACTCCAATACATATTTGCCGGCTGTTGAAGTGGTGATTCTACTAACATATCTCATTACGGTTGAAGTACTAGTCTATATTCAATAACTGTCTGTTATTTGTCTATTTACTCCAATACATTCAGGTCAGCTTATTCCAGCTGGTACAGTTAGGACTTGTGTTTAGTTTTAGGACAAGCGCCACTGTTTCATTATGACTAGACTTTGTTACTTGTGAATATAAGACCATGTTGTATGACCTGTGTAGTTTTTGTTGTTGTGATGGAGTAATCATGGAAAATAATTCTGCTAATCATGGTGCTGGCGTTGCTTGTTCATCTTAACTTTGCTAGGCTTGAAGAAATGCTCTGTCTTATCGAGTTCAATGATAATTCTGCTAATATCGGTCTCAAGTGTTATTTTGCTTGATTGACTACACTGCTCAGCATGTTTCTTAGTGTGAAATATCGTTTCCTTCATTTCTATCAATTAGTTAGATAGTTCTATCCAAGATTGTCACTGGACGGATTAGTTGTAAACTGCTCCAATATGGTTATATTATGTCAGATTGAAAGTTTTATGGATATGCATGTTTCTTTTGAATTACAGCATGATCCTATTGTTTGGGCATTTTTGCAGTAAATTCTATTGTACTGGAGCATGCTAATGGTACTTTTCTGTTTTTGTTGTAGGAGAACGCGTAGAAGCTCATGGCCAAGTACACCATTAAAATCATCTTTTACAAGCGCTACATGCTGATGAAGTTCAAGAGTAGCTAGCTTTAGTACTTTCTAAGAGTTCTATTTGTAGACTGTAGGGTATGAAAGATTTCATAGTTGCATTCGTTCTGATGTTAATTGTGCAATTTCACATGTGTTATAACTTTTCCGACAATCATACTATAACAAAGCAATTTTGGCTATTATTTATAGATTTTCATTTGTAGTCTTTCTCCATTCTAATTGGTATATTGGTCATTAATTTGATGTGGAAAAAATCAAAACCTTACAAATCAGGTGAACTGACAATTTGGACCCACTATCTAGAATAACCTGACAGTTCGGGCCCATTGTAGAACGATCTGACAATTGGGACCCATTGACAAAAAGTCCAAAATTGGAAAATAAATGGATTGTAAAAAGGCTGAGAATAGAAAATAATTGGACTATAAAAAGGCCAAGACATATAAAACAAACAGGCTAAAATGTTGGATTTGGCCCATGTAGCTGAGACCAGAATTGGTAGGAACATAAGCATAAATGTATTGAATTGTTGGGCTTGGCCCATTTAAATAGGTGAAGTGGACCGGGCTGAAATGTTCCCACATCGGATCTGCCACGTAGGATATGATGTGGCCAAGCTAAATGTCCGGTGACGATATTGGATCATCATAGTCGTTATGACGATCCAATATCGTCATAGATGGTTATGACGATTTTGCAAAAATCGTCGTTATAGTCTGTGGGCTCCCCGGATTAACCATCCGAGAAATCCCTGTTATGCATATATCCACGTTCCCATGATTAGTGAGCCGTGGAACATAACCGACTAGTATCATTACAACATCCGAAACATAACGAATTCACAAGACCTACATAGATTCCATTATGGCTATACCATCTTTAGCAGCGGAACATCATCACGCAGAGCCTAATCGTGCCTCAACCTATAGGCCGCTGACTGGGAAGACGGCCTAGCTCGCTGGACGTCACCTTAATCATCTGATGTCGAACCTCTGAAAGCCTGGCCAAGTAAATAGCCAGGGACAATGCCATGAGTACTTTTGAATGTACTCGAAAACCACCAAGATAAGTGAAACAAGGAAATGCAATTTCTGGCTGTGGTGAGATAGCTCTATCTAGGGTTGCTTTTGAAAAGCATAGACTAACTCTTGTAGTTATTGCATCTCCATATCTTTGTTGAAAAAGAGTTTTGAAAACATGCCCCTGTTTTATAAATCCAGATATCCCCTTTTTAATCCTCTTTTACCACCTCTGGTCAAAACAGGACTTTTAAACTCAGGTTCCCCCGGAACCTCCGCACCTTCACCCATTTCTCCAAACAAACCACCGTTTGGGTACTCCTAGCCATCACCTTTCCAACCGTCCTTGACCGTGGACACGGCTATTCGAATAGATTATACTCTGCAGAGTTTGCGCACTTTCCCCACAAGAATCAATACATCCGCCGGGATAAAAAAAACCACGGCCCACTACACACTATAGATGGGGGTCCGGATAATCAAACCTAACCTTTTGCTTGTCGACCCTAGCAAAGGCTGCTTTTCCTTTTGGTTTTGTTCTACCCGACTACGAGTATTTGGCTCCCAGCCATAGTCCTGCCTTCCATACAAGCGTATACCAAAACCGCATCTTGGCGTATACCTTAACTTGGTGACTCCACTTCCTTCCGTTCCACCTAAGTCATACTGTCCGCGGGAGACCCAATTGTTGCACCGGCACTCCTGCCAAGACAGGCTCACTCTTGCCGAAGCAAGCTAGAGGCTCTAGATCCGAAGAACTGTTAGCGCATGCCCGGAATTCAAGGGATTCCTCCCTATAAGTATTGTACAAGCTGCCCCGGCTAACGAAGACAAACTACGAGCTAAGCCCCAGCACCTGGGGTAATGTGGTTGCACGGATAAAAATTGTTCTGGTAAAGGCGTAGAACATCCCTTCTCTTTCTCTTGTCCATTTTCTCACTTCTCATCAACACCATTTCTTTCGTTAAAACATCAGCTTGGAACGAGGGCTCTTCCCAAGGGTTTTACATAGCCGTTTTGAAACATTTGTAGTAGGGTAAATCCCAAAACAATTTATTCAACAAAAAATAGTGGTTTCTCAATGGGTAGGATGCTAACCATCGTACTCTCGGTCTAAAGGGGTAAAATGGTAGGTACATCAGGGGGAGCGACGAGGGACACAAATTCATAACTTGGAGGTCCAAGTTATTAGCGAAGTATTTATAAAACAAGACATGTAGAAAAATAATGCAATTTATAAAGAGGATACAAAACAGGTAATAAAGAGAGTAGGACAAGTATCGAAATTCGGAATTGGTGGCTTGCCTGTGATCAACAATAAGTCCCTGGACTTCCTTAGTTAACTAAGAATACCCAACAGATAATAATAAGAAGTCCCTTCCTTCTTGTCGTCAAACAATCACACTATCACCATCATCGAGTACACATGCAAGCAGACAATACCACAATCATTACAAGGCATACATGCATCAAACCATACAACAAACAAACATAAAGAATCCTACTTGACTTAGTAGGTTTTGTAAAAGTTGGGTACTAGTGGTGGAATTACTAGATTGCCACTAAAGTGATTTTCCCTTGGAACATAGTTGTCTAGGTTATAAACCAAGGACTTGGGTGAAGACTTGGGTTCTGTTGGCAAAACAAGACCAACACAAGTGGTTTCATCAGATTATCAATTACCTAGATTTAGTTATGCTTTTTATAGTGGAATAAACTCTAGTTTGGGAAAATAATTCACCAGAATTTATCTATAGGCACAAAAATTATTTCCTTCGTTGATTAGACAGGGATTGATGTACTTGTTCACTGAGAGTTGGAAGCAAGTCAAAATAATTAACAGAATGCCCTTAATAAATCCTCAAAGTAAGTTTTGTATGGTTTTTCTCTTTTTCACCAGATTATTTCTGCAGTAGATCTTGAGTTGATTCCAAGGGAAGGTGGCAGGCATTTAGAATACCTTTATGTAGGAATTGGATTCACTCATTTTGGGGTTGTCAAACTCCTGGAGTGATTTATTTAGTGCAAAAGGGGGTACACAGCATAGTTTAATTCACTAGAATTCTACCAGAGCTCAATAAAATCTGAGGTACTAGGGTTTGATAGATTTTGATAAGGCACAACCAAGGGAGTTGGAAATAGGTCAATACCTCATTTGGTTTGACCTAGAGAAATTACCCAAGGCAGATAATGGTTGTTTTTGTTATTTTTGCTATGGGCACACTACTATTCACCTTGGCATTGGACATATGCTAGATGACAGGTATATCAAATACATTCCAGTAGAGCTTTGGTTCTCCCCGATTGGATATGTAAAACTCTTTGAGAAAATTATTTAAGTGACAAGGTACTTTTTAGAATTTGATTTATCATAGTTAAACTAGACCTAGTCTAGGATAACCAGAGGTGTTTTCTGTTAGACAAAATATGTATGTACCACCAAGATTTTGGATTTGGTCAAATTCATCTTTCTACATTTTCATTTGACTTTAAACCAAACATGTAGTTTTCAGCTCTAGAATAAATGTTTAAAAGAAATGGGTAACTGGGCCCGGGTTTCTGGGGAGGCTGGGCCGCAGAGGGGAATTCGGCCCACCCGGGTGGCGCCAAGCGAGGGAGGGGATTCAAATCCCTAGGCAACAGGGCCCGCTGGCCAGTGGGAGGGGCGGCCGAAGGGGTATCGGGCGCCCCTGGTCGTCCGATTAATTGGGCGTCGACGGTCCTGTGTCGTCGTCCAGCTCGTGCCGGCGGCGATAGACAGAAACCCTAGGGCGGCTCGAGACGGCGGCCGGGGCTTATCAGAGACGTCCAGAGGAGTCGGGGTGGGTGCAGGAGGACACGGTGGTCATCGGGGATCCTGGGGATGGGCGGCACGACGGCGTTTGCCTCTGGGAAGTAGCTCGAGCTTCAGCGACCGAGGGTTACCTTGTCGGAGCTCGACGACGACGACGGAGGGGACGATCCTGGGCAAGAAAAAGCTCATGGTTAGATAGAGGAGGAGGAGGGGGTCACAGCAGGGTGACATGCGGGCGGAGAAGGGCAGGGGAGGGGGAGCTACGCTCAGATCTTGAGGAAGGCCGAAGCTTCCTCTTGTTCTTCTTTCGAGCGGGGCAGAGCAGGGGGAACGGGAGAGGAGCCCTGGGGAGGTAAGTGGAGGGGAGGGAAGTGAAATGAGAGGCCGAGAGGGGGCTGGCCAGCGTCTAGCCTATTTATCTCGAGTGGGGGAAGTCCATGATGGACAAGGTCCATGGGGAGCTTGGGGGAAGGGTGGAGCTCAGGCATTGGTCCGATGGGGTGGTGGGAGCTCATGGAGAGGTGTGAGAGGCGCCTACCAGGCTGCAAAGTACAGGGGAGTGATTAGACAACTCTCCCTCTAGCCTTGGGCATAGCAAGAAAAAGAGAGGGAGGGGGATTAGGGCTAGCCATGAGCAGCTGCCAGGTGGGGTAGGGAACGGTAGTGGGTGCAGGTACACGCCAGATGAGTGGAGAGGGCAGAGGGTGGCTGCTGTTTGTGAGATATGGGAAGATACTCATTGAAGACAAGATCTTCAACTCTCCTTCATCCAAGCACAAAAGCCAAAAGGAGAGCTACAGTGATCGCACTACAGTGGTGGTCGACAGGAGAGAGGGCTGGGTACTGTGGAGATGTGGAGAGCAAGTCTCCATGGTGTTTGAGGTGTTTTTGGATCAATGCTTGATTTATTTGACAAATGTGGTCACATGGAGGCGTGTGAAGGAAGTCCCTAGATTTGTATTGGACATGGTGGGGAGATAGTACTGATAGGTAGATGAGGTCTAGATAGATATCCAGGAATTATTTGGGAATTAAATGATGAAGTTTGGTCCACTTAAATTCATTTAATCAAAAACTGCAGAAGTAGTTTATAGAGGCTCATTTGATATATTTACATTGGACCAGGTTTTTTTTTGGTGTGAGAGGGTCCCAAATGTGAAAGCACACTTAGGGGAATTTTCCCAAGATTTATTGAGGCATAGAAGTATTTAAAACATTTATTTTGTTGTTTCTGCCATTTAGGAAAAAGGGCAAAAAGAATTATTAAAGCTCTTCAAAAATAATTATTTTTGAAGTTGGAAGATAGGTTATGATATATGGAAATCACAAGAGCCAAAAGTTGGGGAAGTGTTTTGGCAAAAACCAAACTTTCCATTGAGAAAGGGGTTTTGAGATTTTGTCTATTAAAGGAATTAAATAGATTTGGAGCCATAATAATTATGGGTAATACTTGATAAATCTTGATGATCAAGGTAGATGATGTAGACAAGGTTTAGCAAGAATTTGCAATCTTGGGAATTGGAATTCCAACTTGAATAAGATGAAAAACAAGGAGTTGTGGATCTAGGGATATGTTATTTTTATACCACCAAAACCTTGTTGGATCTTGGAGCTCCGAGCTCACCTTGATGCAAGGGATAGATGGATAGCTATACCAAGTCATATATATTATCATGGAAGAAGGAGTTTGGATTGGGTAGATTTGAGGTGGTCTAGAAATGGTGGAAAACTTTGTTGAAAATAAGACTGCCATACCAGATGAGTCATGATGCCTTATAAACCATGTGGGTTTAAGAAGCACAAATATCCAATTGGGACAAGTGAAGTAGATGCTGACAGAATTATATTAGTAGAACACAACCATGCAAATATTGGGTCCATAGAAGGTTGTAGGATGCTGTGAGCATCTATCAAAGTTATTTTGTTTCCTACAAAACCATCAAGAACAAGTGGGTAGGAGGATGATCTAACCAAGGGAAAGGGTGGTCCTTGGTAGTCCTTAGGATGGTTAACAAGATTGTTCAAGTTAATTTCCAATAATGCACAAGGGTTGAGGAAGGGAGGCATTCAAAAAGGTGATGTTGAAACAGATTCCAGACTTAGCCAAATTTGGCAGATTTAGGGTTTTTGACTAGAATGTGGGTGGTGATGTTTTTGATGGGTTGCAAGGTACCAAAGCATCTTCAAGTGGATAATTTTGAAGAGTAAATTGAGTATAAGGGATCCATGCTTGCTATTGGTCTTCATTGACTTGGAGACTTCTGGAATGGAATTCAAAATTGATCTAGTTAAGGGTTTTAGATGATCACCTGGTGGCTAGGGATTAGGTCCAGCTTTGTATTCTTTCTTAGGGTGTGGTGATTTGGAAACATCTTTATCCTAGTGATGAGCTCCTAGAGTAGCTCATACTATCTTCTAGGCAGGAAAATCAAGCAGCAGATCAAGGCAATTCATCAGGCAGTAGATCAAGGCAACTCATCTTACAAACCAAGCAATCCTACTACTGGGGTTGCCATAAAGCCTAGCTTGAGGTGAGATTGGGGAATTTTGAAGAGGTTGGATTTTGAATAAGATGAGAGTCCTTGGTATCTCTACCAAGAGTATAATTCAAAAGTTTTAAGAAGGAGGGTTTTGGGAAACCTAGAGAGGAGAGTAGTTGGAGGTTCTCCCTTGAAAACATAAGGAGGTTATAACTCTCTATAGTTTTGTCAATGGAAGCTACTAAACTAGTTTTGGCTACACAAGCTTCTTGGCTCTGGTTTTGAAATGTCAGAACATTTGAGAATATGTAAACTGAGCCATGATAGTTTTGTTAAATAGCTTTTGTCAACTGAGGGTGAGGTAAGGAGTATCATATGGTATACACTCACATGCACAAGTACAAACAAACAACAAGCAAACACTGCACCCATGAACAAGAAATTTTTTTTGTTCCCCCCTGATTTTTGCATTCTGGAACACTAATCAGGGTTGCAGAGATTGCGATGTTACAGACCATTTGCGACGCTCAGCTTTTGACGATCTCAAAATCGTCATAGAATCATCATAAATGGACTACTATGATGATTTTGTGACGAAAATGGAGGGTCGTATACAGCCAGATTCCTTGTAGTGTTGGGAAGCATGACACTAGGAATTAGATCAATTTGGTGCTCAATTCCTCTAATAGGAGGTAGTCCTGGTGGCATCTTAGGTGGAAAAACATCCTCATATTCCTACAAAAGGTTAGCAACAACAGGTGGCAAAGAGGGAGGCATATCCTAGAATGTAAACAAAACCTCTTTGCAGACAATTGCATAACATCGAGTATTGTTCACATCTAGTTTAGCAATATCAATTTTATTTGAAAGCATACATGAACCCTTCAAACGAATTTCAGCAGCATGTTTAGAATCAGATTTGGTGGTCTTTGGTGGAACAAAATCTGCAGCAACAATCTGACTCTCACTTTTGTGTTTCTCCTCAGTTTTAGCTCTACTAGCTCTAGCAAGATCATCTTTTATAATTTCTTCAGGAGTCATAGGTTTTAGACCAATTTTCTTTCCATCATGCATAAGAGAATAGTGATTAGTTTTACCATTATAAATAGATTTTCTATCAAATTACCATGGTATACCAAGTAACAAAGAACAAGCTTACATTGGCACAACATCACAATCAACAACATCAGAATATGTACCAATAGTAAAATGCACACATACCATTCTTGTTAACTTGATCTTACGAAAACTCTCAAATCAATGGATGTAATATGAATGTGTGTGTTGTATTGTTGGGAGAGCAAGCTTCTCTACCATGTCATCACTAGCTAGATTACTACAACTCCCTCCATCAATAATGATCTGTATAGCTCGTTCCTTGACAATGCATCTTGTTTGGAAAAGGTTGTGGTGTTGATCATGCACAGCTTTGCTCAGTTGCACACTCAACACACGTTGTGCAACTAACCTCTTGTATTGATCCGAAGTTTTAGCACCCATTACCTCCGCATCTTCTTCAGAATCAGAATTATCCCTGTCACGTGCAGCAATAAGAGCTAATGTATATTCATAAAATCACGTGCTAAATCATATTCACCATCTTCACGCACCATCATAACACGCTGTGTTGTGCAAATCCTCTCAATATGACCATATCCCCAGCATTGGTGACATTGTATATCCTTCATCTTGTTTGTTGAGGACATAGAAGAAGAACTACGAGTAGGGCCATTGGATGATGGCGGAGGAGAAGCCGAAGGCATTCTTGATAAAGGCATGGTTTCTTTGGACATGTAGGTGCTGGTGGTGTACCACACAAAGAAGGCGTTGATTGTCTAGATGTCCACGACAATGTACGACTTGCATAATTGTTAGGCCTTCTCCATGGTGGTTGGCGATCCTGCACTTCACGTTCATATTTGCAAACAAGATGAAACGAGCGAGTAATGGTATGATATTCCTTATCGTCTAAGATGTTTTGAATCTCCTTATTTAAACCAAGCAAGAAACGGGCAAGCATTTGTTCCATATTTTCAACAATTCCAGCACAAACCATCCCATTTTGTAATTCGTGATATTATTCTTCTACAAAAATATCCTTGTTCTAAACAAGTCAATTTCTTCAGAAAATCTCGTTGATAAGTTGGAGGTATAAAGCGAACACACATAGCAGTTTTTAAAGCAGTCTAAGTGTTAGGAATATTAGCATGATTTAAAGTGAAGCAAAATCTGTAAACTCGCAAGTAGCAGCACTAACATGCATATTCTCAGGATATCTTAAACATGCAAAACATTTATCTACTTCCAATTCACATGTAAGATACTTTGTCGAAAATTTTCTACCGTGCTCCGGAAGCGTGTAGGCGCCAAAAAATGTTGCTATAACGGCCGATGAAGAGAAGTAATCCCCAAGGCCAAAAACTAGTCTAGCCATAAAAAAACGGAGGCGTTTCTAGATTTTTTCTGCTCTCCTTGACTTGCGGCCAGAACTTTAACTCAACGGAATTAGACTACAACACGAAACAATATGGAAGGAAAGATAAAAATAACAAGGAAATAATAACTCTACTCGGACTCGTGCCACGGCAAGAAAAGGAGTTGGATCCATGTCGTGGTAGGAAGGCGGTGGCGGAGTCTAGGGTTTATGGTGGTAGGAGTGTATGGCGAGGGAATATGGTGGTGGATGTATGGGAATGATGGTGATCTGTGAGCATGGAAAGGATGATTAATGTGACCAGAACTCGAAACTCTAAGGGAGGAGACACTAAGACCGGCAACTCGACGTGACAATGCAGACAAAAATTCAATGATGCAAAACTAAAAAGACAATGCAAGGCGAATATTGGTGATGGGATAGATCTAACTCTAATTGTATTTTTGGCTTGTTGTGGGTTATAGGTAAAACAGATCTATACGAGGAAAACTATAAATCTCATAGAGCAACCTGAAATATGATACCAATTGATAGAGCAAAGGTGTCCGATCGTTCGATGAGATGGTAGCCGTTTTGGGTGGAGTTCAGGCTTGATAATCTGACTACACATGCAAGCACGAGCACTAATGCAATCGCTAGGCCAGTCTCCTCGAGGTTACCAATCTTGTAGAAGCACAATCAGCATGACCAGCGAGGGTCTTAATCCTAACTGAATCGAGAACAACTAAGAACTAATATTGCCATCAAGATATTGCGGATATAGATGAAAGCTTTATTTAATAAGGTGGGATCCTTAATAGGTGCGAAGTACAGGAGGTCTCTGCGACACTCAATCCTTGGAGAAGATGCAATGATGGCTAACTTTTAGTCTAAACAAAATCCGACTCTAAAAGTGATGGCTATGGGGTATTTAAGGAGGAAAAGGTGGGGTTTCGGCCAGCCATAGGTATGGTGGCCGAACCGAACCCTAGAAGGCCTATTCCCCTCAAATACGGACTCTAAAAAGTGCCAAATTTAATTCCTACAAAAATAACAAGGGACTGGCCCAAAATAAAGGTGACACAACACCATATTAAGCTATGGACTAATCTATGAAGTATAATTCTTGAATATTTCGTCTAAGTCTTCAATAATCATTATGGTGGCTTCAAAGTTCTAAAATCTCCACTTGTGGTGTCCTCTTTAATACTCACATGCTTGCTACCATCTCCATGCATGATCATGCTCCAATGCTTGTCCCTCTCGTCAATTCTAGGTCCATCCTTTCTAAGAGTAAGAAACACATCTGATTTAGGCAACATCATATTCTCATGTATATGAGGAATAGTTCCAAGAAACGAAAGTACCTGATAGTTAAGTTTTTTGGCACGAGATTGAGTGATAGGTCCTTGTATTTGTGTAGCTGTAGGTACAAGGGTTGTATCAATATATGGGATGTCCTCATCAGAGGGTCTTAAAAAGTTTGCGACCATTTGCGGGATCATTACCTAGGAACGAATTTGTATCACTCTGCCCAGCTAGAAGAATTTAGAAGAAAATGAGCTCAATGGTATTTGGGATGAGATATTTAGCTACTTCAACCTCCTAATTAATGCCAAGATCATTCCTCGTGTTGAACATCATGTCATGTTGTCTTCTTGCAAGGCATGGAATGCTTGGAAGAATAGGCTCGTGAAGGAGTGATACGTCCAAAACGTATCTACTTTCCCAAACACTTTTGCTATTGTTTCTCCTCTAAACTTATGTGATTTGGATGCAACTAATGCGGACTGACGCTGTTTTCAGCAGAATTGCCTTGCTGTCTACTTTTTGTGCAGAAAATCAACTATCAGGAAAAATCCCGGAGAATATGCCAAAAATCCTATTTCACCCGAAGACTCTAGGAGCCAGAATATGCCGTTCTGGCACCCTACTGAGACGGGGAATTGGAGGAGATCATCACCATCGCTTCTCCATCGACCATCCATGTTTCCCCCATCCATGAGTGAGTAATCCCCTGCTGTAGGGTATGGGGATGGTAGGGATTGGATGAGATCGTTCATGTAATGGCATCAGATTGTTAGGGCATGGTGCCTAGTATCTTTTATTAGTGCTTTATGACTTTGTTGCGACTTGTTGTGCTTAAAGCTTGTCACTAGGGCCCGAGTGCCATGATTTTAGATCTGAACATGTTATTGATTCATTATGAAAGTATTGTTCTTGGTCTTATCTACGAGTTGTATACACACGTTGTTGTCCGGAACCTATGGCCCCGAAGTGACAGAAATCGGGATAACCGGAAGGGAAAGGCTTTGATGTGAGGATCACATGTGTTCACAGAGTGTTAATGCTTTGCTCCGGTGCTCTATTAAAAGGAGCACCTTAATTGCCAGTAGTTCCCTAGAGGCCCCGCTGCAAACGGGCTGGCAGGACAAAAGATGTTGTGCAAGTTCTCATTGCGAGCACGTATGACTATATATGGAACACATGCCTAGGATTGTCTAGTACTTGGGTGCTTTATCTTAGTTATCTGCAATTGCCCTATGTTCTGATTGCTATGTGAATTGTCTTGTCCATGCAACGCCCGTCCATCCATCCCTATGCCTACCGCACTCGAATCCCACTGTTTACTGCTTTTGTTACTACTGTCTTTGTTTTGCTACTGCTGTTACTTTACTATTCCTACTACAAAACTGTTGCTACTGATAAACTGATGTGAGCAAGATTTTTTCCAGGTGCAGCTGAATTGACAACTTAGTTGTTAAGGCTTATAAATATTCTTTGGCTCCCCTTGTGTCGAATCAATAAATTGGGTTTCACTTCCCTCAAAAATACTGCGATACACCCCCTATACTTGTGGGTCATCAAGACTATTTTCTGGCGCCGTTGCCGAGGAGCATAGCTTTATTTATCAAGTTCACTTGGATTCTGTATTGTTCGCTGCTATCCATCCATCATGGGTAAGTCTCGTGATGGCAAGGTTCCTATTTTACCATCCACTACAAGAAGAGGTACGGTTCTGAACACCTCTGCTACTCTTGATTCAACATCTGTTATAAGTAAGCTCGTTACACCACCACATACACATGCTACACACACTGCTACTACTGCTGAATCTAAAACTTCAGATGCTTATGATGCTGCTTCTACTGTGCTTCATGAGAGTGGTTCATTAGGTCCTTTCCTAGATGCTATGATTGCTAGAACTATAGCTGGAAATACCGAAACTCCTAATGAAAACACCACCACACCCGTTAGCTCACCTGAGTGTAGTGAGAGTTATGATACTTAAGAAGATTATGTTGAGATGACCGATGAGTTTATTGAAGAATGTAAGAACACCCATGATAGGAGCGCTGCTAAGAGTCTCCTTGAGAGGCGTACTATTAGACCGAAATTATATCCTGCTGCTAAGTTTGCTACTTCTCCCATAAACATTATAGATGAAGATTATGATTTCTCTCTCGATCTATCTTACATAGCTATTGTCGAGAAAGAACCTTTTTGTGGGACTAAGAATGAAAGTGCGGTAGCACATATGAATGAACTTTCTACCATGAGTGGCTTGTTTTCTGATGATATTAAGATGCATACTTATTTTGTTGCTAAGATTTTCCTTTTTCACTGAAAGAAGAAGCTAAAACATGGTTTAGTAATTTACCTCCTAGATCTATTGATAGCCCTGAGTGCTTGATTAGTACTTTCCTGCAGAAATATTTTCCTCTTAGTGCTAGACATGCTATTTTGCAGGAACTTTTTGATTTTAAAGAGGGAGAAAAAGAGGTATTGCCCGAATCTTGGGCAAGGTTTTGTGCTTTGATTCATGCACAGGCTGGAAGTCCTTTACCTAAGAATGAGCTTCTTGATATATTTTATAATGGACTAACCGAGGAATCTAGGACATACCTAGATAGTTGTGCTGATTGTGTTTTCAAGAATAGGACTCCAAAGGAAGCTGAGGAATTAATGGCCAAAATAAGCAAGAATTATGAAGATTGGACTCCTCCTAAACAAGTTACACCTGAAGTAATTGTACCTGAACCATCTATTCCTGTGCCTATTCCAACATCAAAGAAGAGGGGAGTTATTGAATTAAATGATGAAGTGATGAAGGAAGCTAAGAAATGTATTAAGGAGAAGGGAATTAAAGCTACAGATGTTAAGAATTTACCTCCTATAGAAGAATTATGTAAGCCTATTCCCTACTCACCCACTATTGAGGTACACTCTCTCGAACACTTTGATGAAGGTGATATCCCTTACTTGAAACCTCCTGATCAATGCTTAGAAGAATTTGATACCTTTATTGTTAAGCAAGATAACTTTAATAAAAGGGTGCAAAATCATCTAATGGAAAACACGAGAGCTATTGTTGAGTTGAAAGATATTGTGGAAAGAACCTCTAATGATGTTAAAATGATTTTTAAACACTTTCAAATGGTTCAAACTCAAATAGATCAACTCGTTAAAGTACAAAACGACTTGCTAGTTAATGCTGCTAAAGAAAAACATGCTTATGAAATTAGAACTAGAAGTAGAGCTACTACCCAGGATCCTCTATATCCTGAGGGGCATCCCAAAAGAATTGAGCAGGATTCTCAACAAGCTGAAAATAGTGGTTCTACTCGTAAGAAAAGGAAAAAGAAACATAAAACTGTCGTAGAACCCTCTGAACCTGCTATAGATCCTAATAGTATATCTATCTCTGATGCTGAAACTGAAAGTGGTAATGAAGAAAATGAAGTTCCTAGTGAAGAAAAAGCTGTAGAAAAACCTGAGAACCACACTAAGAATACTAAATACACTAAAGAAGATTTTATTGCTAACAAACATTGTAGTGAAAGAGAACCTTGGGTCCAAAAACCTATGCCTTTCCCTGATAAGAAACACAAGTCAAAGGAAGATGAACACTACAATAAGTTTTGCGAGTGGATGAAGCCTTTATTCTTGCAAATTCCTTTGACTGATGCTATTAAATTGCCTCCTTACTCAAAGTATATGAAGGACATTGTCTCGAATAAAAGGAAGATCCCTAATGAAGAAATTTATATCAGTTGGTATAAATTTATACTTTTCAATGGTAAGGTTCCGAAGAAACTTGGAGACCCAGGGATTCCAACTATCCCTTGCTCTATTCAGAACAGTTATGTTAGAACTGCTTTGTGTGATTTGGGAGCTGGAGTTAGTGTTATGCCTTTCTCTCTCTATAAGAGGCTTCAACTAAAAAATTGATACCAACTGATATATCGTTGCAAATGGCTGATAAATCTACCACTATTCCTATGGGTATATGTGAGGATGTACCTGTTCAGGTGGCTCACAATTGCTTGATATTAACTGATTTTGTTGTGCTTGAAATGCCTAAAGATGATAATATGTCTATTATTCTTGGGAGACCTTTTCTTAATACTACAGGAGATGTTATTAATTGTAATCAAGGAAAGGTGACCTTCAATGTTAATGAAAAGGAACATACTGTCTATTTCCCCAAGAAGATTGAAAGGACTTATGGCTTGAATTCAATTGAACATGTTGAAGGCATTCAAGTTGGAGAAATATATTTTCCCATACCAAGAGAAAAATTTGAAACTATTATGATTGGGACCATTGCTATCAAGGTTGAGGTAACATAATCATTAGTGGAGTACAAAGTTTTGTCTCATATGCAATTGTTTTGGTAGCAAGACTTGATCAACCTTGCTAACAAAAGGATTTCATTGAACAAAACAATGTTTTCACTATGATTATCTCCGTTTATTTCTATCCTTTGCAGTTTAGTTTCTGCTTTCGTTTTGTTTTGTTTGTGTTGTTTGTTGCTTGCATGTTAGAACTTCTGTAGTTCTAGACTTGTTTTGTCCTTGCATAATGTTTCAAAAAGAAAAAAATCTGTCTGTCGGAAAAATCATTCTTCTATTTCTGAAAATTGCCCAAAAATAAAGTGTCTCGAAAAATTCCAGAAAATTCATATTAAATTTTTACATGAAAAAAGGGGCAGAGGAGTACCTGGTAGGTACCAGGGGGGCCCACCAGGCAGGCACAACATGTGGTGGCACAGCCAGCCCTGGGTGGCACCATGCCCTGGTGTGGGCCACCCCTGGCCCCCACTACTTCTCTCCCTGCCACTTTCTTCTCTCTCCCGAGTAAGCTCCAGTTCATAGCTCAAAATCACATTCTTTCTGTGCTTGCTCTCGATTTCTTCGATCTCCTTTCTCAGCCCATCTTTCTTGCTGAAATTTGGAGCAATTGTTCCTTGGTATGTGACTCCTCCCCTTGTCTAGGTATATTTGTGTTTAGTGGTTTATATGTTGAGTATTTTGCTGTTGTAGGTGACTGGTTATGAGGGCTTGTAAGCTTGTTTCATGCTTAGAGATATAGTTTTGATGCATGTTTAGGCCTCTTGCAAGTCCCTATGAGTAGAATCCTTCATTATATTTACTTTGCAATCACTTGTTTAATAGGTGTTTAAATTTCAGATTACCAAGCATGAACAACCGTACTTTTGGAGAGATATTTGAGAGTGATGCACCCAGGAGGTCGAGGCCCTCAAGAACAGCCTCTCAAGCGTGGCCATCATACAATGAAGACCTCATTGCAACAAGCATTGGCAGTGAAAGGGATGATGGAGACGCTCACCCATCTTCTTTTCCTTATTTTACTTTCTTGCAAGCTGCAGGTATTCTTGATGATTTCTTGCTACTGATTGAGAGCGTTGGTTTGACCTCTTATATGCAAGATGAGAGTGCAAAATACGCTATGCTCACCAAAACTTTTGTTGAGAGCTTCTCATTTACTAACACACCCTATCAATCTACTGTCTCTTTTAAAATCTATGATATGCCCTTCACCATGCCTTTGGAGAGATTTTGCAGTATTGTAGGTGTGCGTATGACAGGGACCGTGAAGAAAATTCAAGGGCGACCCGCTGATTTGTTGGAGCTATACCGAGAGGTGACCAATGATGATGACCGTGTGGCGCAGCGTGGAAAGATAAGAAATATCCAACTCCCTGCTCTTAGATACTTTGCATATTATCTTGCTACTAGTGTGTTGGGTAGGGAGAACACTAGTAATATCTCCAACTATCATTTAGCATTCCTTGCTGCTGCGCTTAACAATGTTACCCGGTACAATCTTGGCTCGCTTATTGCTCGCCGCCTAGCTGCTAGGGGGCCTATCTATGGGGGCATCATTGCCTCGCGTGTAGTCAATGCATTAGGTCTTTCAGTGGATCCCGATGATGCTATGCTAGCACCACAGAGGCTCGACCTTTTTGCCATGAAAACTCATCACTTTGTCACTGCTACCTCTGATTTGAACAATCTAGTATATAGGATGCTTTTCACTGACGGGGATGAAAGGGAGATCCTTTTGCCACAGCCTGCTTTGTTTAGTGTTGACAGGAGACCGTGGCCGCACTCCAAGGAGGAGTTGGATGAGAAGCTTCGCTTGCTGGGGTTCCACGAGCAGCACCAGGAGGATGTGCCCTCCTACGATTACTCTATGCAGTATGGCGGGACGTACTCGAGCTCGCACCAGGACGAGGGTACCTCCTCTTCATACCACGGTGACACTTCATGCTGGCCGGCTTGGGATTGATTCCCACTTAGGCCAAAAGCCTAAGCTTGGGGGGAGGTACGCCGACATCGCACTCATCTCCATATCATGTTGCGTCGGTACTTTGTATATTCATGTTTTCGTTCTCTTTTTAGTTTTCGTTCTTCTTTGCTTTTGCTTTCTAAAAACACAAAAAGACCAAAAATATTTCTGTTGTTTCTCTTTGGTTTCCTTCTTGTTTTTGCCTTGGTTCTTTTCCCTTTTTTCTTTGTTTGAACTTTTCGAAAAACCCAAAAAGATTTTGCTTTGCTTGTTTTTCTCTTTTGGTTCTTATTTAAAAATCGAAAACACCAAAAATATTTATCGTTCTACTTTGGTTTTTGCGAGTTTGCTACAGGGTTCGGCAGTTCTCAGTGGATTATTGGTTTCATATTATTATTCAAGCCACACAAGTGAAGAGCAATTATGAGGATTAATGACAACTTGAGGCATGGTAAGAGGCTGGTAACGAACTTTATTTGTCTTCATTTTTGTACATATACTCATCATTGTGAGCTTGCTTAGTCCGCTCATGAAGAGTGTATGTTTTCTTTGGATGCTTATTAGCTCCAGCTCGCTAATAGTTTGTAGCATGTCTCATGAATGTTTGCTTGCATTACTCTATTCATAAATTGGTATGACACCGTGGTATCCTCCTCTGAATGTTTCATTTGAATTGACTTGGCACATGCTCACGCATGCACATGACTGTAATAATCAGTTAAGCCTCGATGAATTATTTTTCCTCGAGGATCTTGAATCACTTTCATGTCATGAGTAGTCCTCTTTTGTTGCAAGCATGATAATGACAGCTATTGCTCTCTCGTTTGTCGCTCCCTTACTTTTGCTAGCCTTCACTTCCACTGAGTATGTTTTACTCAAGTTTCCAACTCCCTAAACCAAATATTTCCAAAGTTTCCACCATACCTACCCATTAGCATCATTTGCTACCTCCGTGCATATTCAATATGCCTTGTTTTCTTCCGAATAAAATGTTTGCTTGTTATGAGAAAGTTAGTTAGTAAAGCTCTCACAAACTTGATGGCACACTTTATTTTCTTGCACTTAATAAACCTTAACCATTGCGTCCTTCTTTGTTGTGCATATGCTTGCGCTTTATGAGTTGAAGTTAGCAGAACCATGTATCATGGGGACCGCTTTCAACACTTCATAGGTCCTTTGTACCTAGTTGATATCATGTTCTTTTGCTTATGGATCCCGTTGGTGTGAAATAAAAGTGGAACTTGTAAGATCATGGAGTTTGTATGTATGTTAGAGAAACGCCTGGGCCGCTAGCCTAAGCCATGCCTAATCATGGTGGAAACTTGCAGCATAACCATAATGAGCATTCTATGAAGCATCCTCAATAAAAATCTATGCACATAGTAAATAAAAAGATCGTCGAAATGCTCATTGTCTGCTTGCCTTGTATTTTGATTATGGGATAGATCCTGTGTCATATGCAAGGGGTACCCCGTTGGTGGTTCTCTATGATACGTATATACTTACAATGAGAAGAGCTTACTTGTGACTGAAGTTGAGTAGCATGAGGATCGGTCTTTGTAAGTAAGGGGCATGAGACTTCAATTTATAACTTGTCAAGCATATCCTCTTAGTTGTGTCACTTTAACCTTAACCACATTAAATATGCTTATGATAGGGGCAATGAGAGCTCAAAGCTAACGAGTACCGTACTTTCAGCATTTGGAAGCCTTTCAAGTTAGTCAAAACCTTTTCTTCTACTTGTTGAGTCTCCACATATTCTTTGAGCACCTTCTTGAGAGCATGGTTGTCATTCTTTGTGTTTGTTCCATTACTTGATTATTTGTGTTATGACTTTGATGCTTGTATCCTTGATATCTTTACTTCTAGCCATCACTTGAACTTCAGAGGTGCCTTGGCATTCATAATCAAAGGCAAGCGAGATACCACTCTATCATACCTTTTTATGTGCATGGTAATGTTGCTTATGTTTGTGCCTCATGCTACTTATTATTCTTGAGTTGGAATCTCTTCATAGCTTGCAATGACTATTAAGTAGACTTGGTTGCATACTCTTTATTATGAATTGTCTAAGTAGTTGATCACATTGCTGAGAATATTTACATCATATGAAGCAAATGTGTTCGTGAAAGTTCTTTTATCGCACTCAGTTTTCAACTGAATTTCTTGAGGATAAGCAATAAGCTAAGCTTGGGGGGAGTTGATACATCCAAAACGTATCTACTTTCCCGAACACTTTTGCTATTGTTTCTCCTCTAAACTTGTGTGATTTGGATGCAACTAATGCGGACAGACGCTGTTTTCAGCAGAATTGTCTTGTTATCTACTTTTTGTGCAGAAAATCAACTATCAGGAAAAATCCCGGAGAATATGCCAAAAATCATATTTCACCCGAAGACTCCAGGAGCCAGAATACGAGACGGAGAAGAGCCCTGGGGTGGCCACACCACCTGGTGGCGCGGGCCAGGCCAGGCCGCGCTAGGGGGTGGTGTGGGCCCCCTAGGCACCCCCTCGGCCTCACTCTTCGCCTATAAGGAGCCTTCTGACCTAAAAACTTCGGGGGGTTCGACGTTTTTCCAAAAGGAGTTCCGCTTCGCCGCCACCACCAGATTCCACGAAACAGTACCAGAAACTCCGTTTTGGCACCCTACCGGGACGGGGAATTGGAGGAGATCATCGCCATCATCATCACCATCGCTTCTCCATCGACCATCCATGTTTCCCCCATCTATGAGTGAGTAATCCCCCACTATAGGCTATGGGGATGGTAGGAATTGGATGAGATCGTTCATGTAATGGCATCAGATTGTTAGGGCATGGTGCCTAGTATCTTTTATTAGTGCTTTATGACTATGTTGCGACTTGTTGTGCTTAATGCGTGTCACTAGGGCCTGAGTGCCATGATTTTAGATCTGAACATGTTATTAATTCATTATGATAGTATTGTTCTTGGTCTTATCTACGAGTTGTATACACACGTTGTTGTCCGGAACCTATGGCCCCAAAGTGACAGAAATCGGGATAACCAGCAGGGAAAGGCTTTGATGTGAGGATCACATGTGTTCACGGAGTGTTAATGCTTTGCTCCGGTGCTCTATTAAAAGGAGCACCTTAATTGCCAGTAGTTCCCTAGAGGCCCCGCTGCAAACGGGCTGGCAGGACAAAAGATGTTGTGCAAGTTCTCATTGCGAGCACGTATGACTATATATGGAACACATGCATAGGATTGTCTAGTACTTGGGTGCTTTATCTTATTTATCTACAATTGCCCTATGTTCTGATTGCTATGTGAATTGTCTTGTGCATGCAACGCCCGTCCATCCATCCCTATGCCAACCGCACTCGAAGCCCACTCTTTACTGCTTTTGTTAGTACTGTCTTTGTTTTGCTACTGCTGTTACTTTACTATCCCGACTACAAAACTGTTGCTACTGATAAACTGCTATGAGCAAGATTGTTTCCAGGTGCAGCTGAATTGACAACTCAGTTGTTAAGGCTTATAAATATTCTTTGGCTCCCCTTGTGTCTAATCAATAAATTGGGTTTCACTTCCCTCGAAAATACTGCGATACACCCCCTATACTTGTGGGTCAACAAGGAGTTGTTAGAAAATATGACACACCAAGAAGTCCCTTTGAATTGTACCTGTAGATCACATTAGGTGAATGGACTAAGTTTGTTCAAATGAAGACCACCGATGAGTTTAAATAAAAGAGTGATGTTGCGAGAGAGCGAGCCAAGATTTTCAAGATCCCCCACAACATGGGGACTAATGGGTATGCCGGCATGTCCAAGATATGGGCGGCAGAGGATGCTAAGGCGGTGTCGGAAGGACGCATACCAGTATTGTCTCACATTACAGACTCCAAGGCAAGAAGTTGGACCAGAGCTAGAGAGGTGTCATATGATGAGAGTATGGGGACACCACAATTTAGTCATCTAGAGACTGTCATTAAATATAAGAAAGTGGTGAGAGTTCACATGCTAAATTTATTCATCACTTCAAAACTATGTCTACCTTTCTTACAATTAATGTCCATTATCTTGTTTTATATAGGTCTAGTATGATGAGGAGTATCAACATGGTATCTTAGAGGGATATGTGCTCGTAAAGGCATTAGGGAATCTAGAGCATCCTGGTCGCACAAGGGGAGTAGGTGGCTATGCGGAATAGAAATATGGTCGCGACCAAACTTTGGATGACAAGAAGGACCACAAAATACTTAATAATTTGCAAGCAAGGGATGCTCTTAAAGCTGAAATACTGGCAGAGTTAAGAGCAAAGTTATGGGACTCTGGCGTCGAGTGCCCCCCTCGCCACCATCAACCATCAATCCACATCGGAGTAGTTGTGGCTCCATAGTCATCGATGTCAATGACATGGGTGTGTGTCCATGTGATGGCTTGAAGGTAAACTACCAAATTATGTTTCATCTTTAAGAACATTGAATTATGAAAATCCTATCTTACATGGACCTTTCATGTAGGTTCCCACAAATTGCTGGCTAACAGTGATGGACACCAACCCAGGGGACCTCGTGGATGCTGCGTTCGGTATCGTGTATCCTGCAAAGTGAAGTGCAGGTCATACACAACGTTCATTTAGCTCTCTGTATGCTAAGGTAGAAGTCAATGGTGTTTTACTTACTTACCATGCCCGCCTTCTCCCGATCCCAATCAACGACGAAGTCACCACCCTCTACGAAGTGAGAGGAACCTTCATCCTATGGACAAAGTCAGATATACATGTTGAAGTGTCAGATTCAACCGAGGTTGTCCTGGTGCCATACTTCACAGAAGTAGTAACCTGCCCCCCGATGGTGCAAACCCTATAGATATCAGCACCACCGCCCTCTAGACCACAACTTGAACATCATGGTGACGAGACTGAAGTCTTGAGCCCAGACAAGACCAAATTAAGTACCATCAAAAGCAAGGGAAATGAGTTGGAGATGATGGCCACCAAGGTATCTGAAGCATCCCTTGCACCACCAGAGGATGAAAACCTTAAGGGAATTACCTCCATAAGAGATCATAAATAGCCCATCATAACAAGCGGGGGAAAAGACTCGATGGAGGCACCAAGTAGCAATGACAAACCCACTGTAGGAAGAAACCCAAAGAGTATGCCCCTACTGGAAAATACATCCAACAAGGAATTTTTTTCAAGGCATATGTTAAACTTTAGGCACAGTGAGACAGTGGGTCAGTGTTTTGGAAAATTGAGGAGTCATGTTAATGTGAAAGTGAAGATCAAGTCCACAGGGATCATGGTTAAGTACAGACCTGGTAAGTTGAACACTTCCATCCAGTTCAAATTGTTTACATGGAGTTGCAAGAGATGTTCAAGCTATCTTCCACTAGTTACAGCATCATAAAATGCCTCATAATGTGAGTATTTATCCTTACAACTTTCAATATACTACCTTTGTTACAAAATATAAGCCTTTCTAACAGTTCAAATTCTATGTCTCATAATATATGCATCTGCTTATGTAGGAAATACATTTTGTGTGCACAGGCTAAAGAAAAGGTAATCTTCTGCGACCCTCAGTATACTTCGCAACAACTCTTGGGAAGAGACATGAGGAATGTTTAGGATTAGATCATTTTCCTGATGATGAAGAGCACTGCCAAGGATCTTATCATATGGCCTTGTAGTGTAAGGTAAACTAATGTTGTGTTATATAAGTTAGGAATTAATTTGTTCATTTTCAAAGTCCGACACAACATCGATTCACTCTTTGTAGTTATCACTGGGTTCTTGTCTACATGTCACATGTGAATGGTGTTGTCTATTATCTTGATTCTAAATAAAGCCAGAAGACAGATTACATGGATGTAACCAAGCTTCTTGACGGGTGAGTGATTATTGTCATGTACGTAAAATACATATATATGTTCAGAAAGTCAACATCACTGTATATGATATGCATACCTCTGTTATTTGTCATCTCCTTTACAGATGTTTCCAAGTAGTACTTAACAAGCTAGCACAAAGTCAAACTGAGAAGCAGGTCGCATTTTATGAAAATCTAACCCACCACATTGGTTATCCGGTTAAATTCCTGCAATAATACGACACATCCAATAACATTACCTATATTCCCCTCGAGCACATACTGAAAGTATTTTGTACTCAATTTTTCACGGTGCCACCAGCAGCCTATTCTAACCAGCTTATGTGGGTTCTACATTGTCCACCATATTAACTTAATGATGTCTTGTATTTCGTTGCCGAAATTATCAAAAAAGGTATTATAACATCTTCTATTATTACACGAACATAGTCTTTTAGATTTGTACCTCGTAATCATTATTATTATTTACAGGATCCTCGCATTGACGTGAAGGCATTGCTACACAAGGAGTTGTCTTTGATCCATGGGGAAGTGTCTGACTTTATTGTTAATCATGTGTTGATGATGCCGAAGGCCTCCAAGCCAGCGATGTGAGAGTCCCATTATTTGCAAAGTACTCTTTCAGCTAGATTGCCATGAGTCTGTATTCTGATCCAATACTTTCACATTGCTATGTCCAAAGGTTTACTCATTTTATGAGATGGTGTAATAACATGGAGTTGAACTATAGTCGTCCTTAATTAAGTGTTCTTTAGTTGAAATGTGCGGTCTTCGTAATGTGGTTTGACGAGTAATTGGATGAAATGAAGCACTTGTGCAAAAGACACTTGGAGTCTTTAGGCATGAAAACAAAAACCCATATCAAACGCCCGGACATCATGTTTTATCTGAGGCGGTTTATATTTTTAACCATCCCCTAACCCGTTGGAGTATGTTCATCTTAGAAACCGTATAACCCGTCCTAACCCACTACTTGCTTAGTTAAAACAGAGTCCATATGACATGTGGCTGTACTGGAAGCTAATACATAATAAACCTATCCAATCATGCGGCTGTACTGGAAGCTAATACATGCGGTTGTACTGGAAGCTAATACATGCGGCTATACTGGAAGCCTAGGTATGCTTTCTGCAATAAAACCATTCAACATCATCAATCTATCGCGCCTAGGAGATTCATTAAAATTCCAGTTGTTTTCATTATAACAAAACATATCTTTTCATAATAGAATCAATAATGATTTCCCTTTGCATTTCCAGTAAGCATGGCTAAGCAACTACAATACGGTGGCTCAAAGGAATCAAGTAATGTAAGTAGCAATCATGCGTGGCTATCCTAGCATAGCATATTACTAAAACAAAATCCTACACATGCATCACTACTGAAATCATACTATAATCATAGGAAAATAGTAGGACATTTATGATAGATCTACTTGCATTTTTTAGATGTAGTCGTTGTGATAATCCTCTCAACATAAAAGGTTGCACTCGTCATAATCACAATAGTTGCACTCCTCGCAATCTAAATTTTGAAGCAAGGCACAACAAACAAACCACTCAAAAGAGTGAAATTATGAACAATACAATAAAAACAATGATAAACATTAATGCATGATTATTTAATAGGTCACAATGGTTGTATTCAGTTCTCTGAACATTATTAGACCACATGATGCATGTGGAAAAGCATTTAACGCAAACAAGCATGTATTATTAAAACTAGATCAATTTAAAAACATTGTATTCACTATATTTGAAATTATGATCTTCCTCTCGTATTAAATTATGAACTAAATACTATTGGATAGGTAATTCAATTTATAGTCAGTAGCAATTGGATTCACATAAAAAGGATTTATAAATATTTTTCTATTTTTAATTACTATTGCAATTGGTTTATACCATTCTACATGAATCTATATTTTAACAGTACGCAATAATTCTGTTCACAATTTTTATGGATAGGTATGTTCAAAACACAACAACATAAATTAGTTTCACTTATTTGGGAGTTCTAGTTAATTTCTCATGATTTAAATACGTATTCAATGGGTTTAAATCATTTAAAATCTTTTGTTCGACAAAATTTAGATCTAAGGATACAATAATGTCCTATATGAAATTGGGAATACATAGATACCTTATTTGTATTTTTCGGACCGATAAATAATTTATTATGAAATTATTACTCCAAACAACTACTAAAATAATTAAGTATTTACCAGTCTTTTATCTTGCAAAAGTCAGATTTACAAGTTAGATATATAATCTGAAGTTTAATTCAATTTTAAATAAAATAGAATATTCTACTGACTGGGAAGACCGACTAGCCATGATGTGGCTACTGACCTGGGTAGTGATCTAGCAGTGACGTGCCCTGCTGACAATGCGCTGACGGTGTAGATGGCTGACGTGGAGTGATATATTGCATGCGTCAGATCAAGATCAGACGGCTCTAGACCAGCGGCTTTATCAGCGACTTGGCTTCATCTCGCGCTTGGCTCTATCTTGTAGCTCGGCTTCAGCTCGATTGAATATCGATCGTCGGCATGGGATCCGATGGCTAGGAGAGGAAGTTGGCTCTAGATCAGCTCGATTTTGGCTCAGAATAGATTAGAAATAGATCTGTGTTAGAGAGTCAAATTTTTAGATCAAATCTAAAAAATTACAACATCGAAGTTGTGTGGAATCATTAGATCTACCTTTTCACCAAATGAATTTGGATTTGAAGAAACGAGCGCGAGTACATCTTGGATTTACAACATCATATCTGAACTATTGTGTCACGAAATTGTCTAGCTGTGTTGGATGAAAAGAGGTGAGGTTTATCAGGATTGAAATATTTCAACAAGATCTATAACTTTCGTGTTGGAGCCAAAGGAATATAATGAAGTTTAGATGAGTTAAGACACGAAATATGATTTAGGAAGGTGCAGATTTGGGATTTCGAGAAGAGAAAGTGATATAGCTACTACGTCGAGGCTTTATATAGAGGTTTAGGATGGTGGAATAGATCTTGGAGTAGGGAACAAGTAAAAACAAACGAAAGTCAATTCAGAGTTGTATATCTATAGATATTATAGCTTAAGTGAAGATAGTTTAGAAAAAAGGAATTTTGCATATTTTTAAAGCAAACTCGGGATTGGCGCGAGTGGCTGCCTCTCATCGGTAGCTGAGTGGGCCGGCCCATTTTGGTTTCTTTTCTCCTTTCCTTTTTTCCTTTTCTGTTTTAGTATTTGTTTTATATCTTTTGCATATGAACTTCAAATGATATGATTCTCGTATATAAATTTTCTAAAATGCAATACATCATTGTTTTTTGTAACCTTTTTACTAGTTTGAAAATAGTGGATTTATAAATCCCTATATATTCCTTATAGGAACACTGTGGCAATTCAAATATAGAATTTTGAAACTAGGGTTTGAATTCAATTTTAATTTTTTTGCATGAGACACCAGGATGCAATGCAAATGATTTTTTTGTAATCCCAATTTTCTAAAATCTTGTGAGAAACTCTTTCTCGAGGAAGGTACCGTTCTTTGCAACAAATGTTTTGCCCTCAGATTGGTTGTAGAAGGTAGATCTAGTAGTCTCCCTTGGATACCCTACAAAGATGCATTTTTGTGCTTTTGGTTTGAGACAAATAACTCGGTGATAGACATCTTAGACCGTACACTATCCAACAAAGTGTAATTACGTCGGTTGGACATACCATTACGTTGTGGTGTTCCAGCCAGCGTAAGTTGTGGTACAATGCCACAAGCCTTTAGATGTGTACCAAACTCGTGACACAAATACTTGCCCATCAATTAGAACGAAGGTGCTTGATTTTCTTGCCGAGTTGATTCTCGACTTCACTCTAAAATTCTTTAAAATTTTCAAATGTTTCAGGCTTGTGCTTCATTAAGTAGATATATTTATATCTACTCAAATCGTCAGTGAAGGTGACAACATAATGAAAAACATTACACGTGGAGACACTCATTGGTCCACATACATCCAAATATATGACTCCCAATAGGTCTACAACCCGTTCTATCATACCGTTGAACAGCGTCTTGGTCATTTTACCCATGAGGCACGCCTCACATTGATCAAGATATTCAAAATATAAAAATTCTAAGAGTCCATCAGAATGGAGCTTCTTCGTGTGTTTCACGCAGATATGACCGAGAAGACAATGCAATATGTAGATTGAATTATCATTACTTACATCACTTGGAGTCAATGGTATAGATTTGTGTGTCATCACAATCAAGATTTAATAATAATAAACCTTGACTCTGTTGCGCATGAGCATAAAACACATTATTCATATAAATAGAACAACCATTTTTTCTGATTTAAACATAACGGTATGCAACAAGCAAGACCAACTAACAATATTCATGCTCAAGGGTAGTACATAGTAACACTTATTCAGTATTAAAACTAGTCCTGAAGGGAGATGCAGAGGGAGAGTGCTGACGGCCATCACATCCACTTTGTGGTCGTTGCTGACACGCATCATCACCTCGTCCTTCCCCAAGCGCTGGCTATTCTGCAACTCCTTCTAAGAGTTACAAATATGGGAAGCAGCGCCGATATAAAATACCCAAATGTTGCTCTTGGCACTTGTGAGGAAAACAACGATAACATGTATATCATATATACCTTTCTCTTTGGCAACGATATTGCTAGCCTTCGTATCATCCATGTACTTGGAGCAGTTGAAAGGAATATGCCCGAGAGGCAATAATAAAGTTTTTATTATATTATATTCCATATTTATGATAAATGTTTATTTCTCATATTATAATTGCGTTAACTAGAAACATTAATACATGTGTGTTTAATACACAAAGAAAAGGTTCCTAGTAATGCCTCTCATTACACTAGCTTATTGATTAAAATATGATGAAGATTTCCTGATCATGACATTGGATGTTGTTAATAACGAGGTCACAACATTGGTGGAATGATGTGATGAACAATCTCCCAAAGTATAGTAATACGATCATGCCATTTTTTTACACTACTATAACGTCATTCGAAGTAACTCTAATCCTTAGACCATGAGATCACGCCAATCACTAACTTCGGAAGAGTACTTTGATTCCATCAAACATCTCACCGTAACAGGTTGATTATAAAGATGTCATTGAGTACTTGGAAAGTCTTAGTTGAGTCTCATGGATTAAGAGTGGGATTTTTCCATCATGATGACGGAGAGATATACTCAAGGCCCTCTCGGTGATATCACATTAACATAGTTTGCAAGCAAGTTATAATATCACTAAGAATGTTATATCACGAGAAAGAGAAAAGAGTACTTGTCGATAATGAGATAAAACTAGGTATGAATGATACCGAATGATCGGATCTCGGACAAGTAAAATATTGCGAGACAAAAGGAATTGGTTACTACGAAACATATTCACGCAATCACTAGATCATCATTGAATTAGTGGGAGTCACTATGGATCTCTAGGCCTTGCTAATGATTATTGATCGGAGAGAGTCTCGATCATGTCCACATAGTTCACGAGCCCATAGGGAGACACACTTAAGGGTAGTTGATGTATTTGAGTGGATAGGGAATGCATGAGAAAATACAAGACATCGTAGAAATTGTTTTGATAAAAAATGCTCGAATAGTTCCAGTGTATCAAAATATTACAAGGGGATAAAATGTTAATGTGTTCATTAAATGAAGTGTTCATTAAATGATGTACTCATTAAATAAAGTATTTATTAATTTGAGTGGCATTAAACCACGTGAGTGGAGAATTATGAGAGATGGCATTAATTTTGGTGGAAAATTAATGCAAGTGAGTGGAGGTTTGAGTGGAGATGGATTAATGTGAGTGGAACATCCACCCACATGATGAGGAGAGAGGTGGAGGCATCTGTTGGGGCGTGCTCACCCCTTGGGGAAGCCTCCCCTCCCGTATAAAAGGCCATCCCCTCCTCCTCTCATCACACACAATTCCATTCCTCTCATATGCCCTTTGGTTGGCATCTTCCTCCCCTTTCTAGCTTGTCCATTGCCACGAGCACGGTGCTTAGGAGAAGCCCTTTTCAAGATATTATCCACCACCATCACCATGTCGTAGTGTTGATGGAGTTCCAGAGGATCCCCTAATTCTTCTTCCAAGCTGGAGTGAGGGATGGAAGTCGTCGGTACACCGTATGTGTGACCGATTACAGAGGTACTTCCCCTTTGTTGCGCATATAGTCATTGTGTCCATGAGGGCAGTCATGTACACTCTACACCAGCCACATTTGTTTGATGGAACGTAACCCATCTTACAATCTTCCTGGAAAATATTAAACTGGAATGTTAGGGGAATAAATGATGAGGAAAAGTGGCCTCTAGTTCATGATAAAGTGGTAGAAAGTGGAGCTCAAATTCTTTGCTTCCAAGAAACCAAGAAATCTTCATTCGAGTTAACATATATTAAGAATTTCTGCCCTAGGAAATTTGATAGGTTTGCTTTCCTCCCGTCGATTGGTAGATCTGGAGGTCTTTTAACTGTCTGGTGTAGTTCTGAGTTTACTGGCACAACACTCTACTGCAAAGAATTCTCCCTCTCTGTTGAATTGACTTCCACAAAAACGGATGATGTCTTTGTTCTGACTAATATTTATGGACCATGTCAACATGAAAAGAAGCTAGAATTCCTTTCTTGGCTCCATGACATTCAAATGTCTGATGACACCTTTTGGCTACTAACTAGTGATTTTAATCTGATTAGATCGACTGGGGATCGAAATAAACCAGGAGCACACATTCCAGACATTTTTAAGTTTAATGAGGCAATCTCCAACCTTGACATTGTGGAAATCCCCCTTAAAGATAGGAAATTCAGTTGGAGCAACATGCAACAATGCCCCCTTCTTGAGAGATTGGACTAGTTTTTTACCTCTCAGAATTGAACCTTGAAATTCCCTGTTACAATAGCTAATCCTCTGGCCATGACCACTTCTGATCACACCCCTTGTGTTATTTCAATAAAAACCGATATCCCAAAATCCCAAGTCTTTAGGTTTGAGAACTACTGGTTGGAATATGATGATTTCCTCCCTTTGGTTGAATCTGTTTGGCACAATTCCATATATTACCAAGATGCTGCTAAGAGGATCACTGCCAAATTTAAAGTGCTTAGATCTGTTCTGAAAATATGGTCTGAAGGTCATCAGAATTTAAGGGGAACTATCCAGGATGTCAACAATGTTATTGGGCTGTTAGATACTGTTGAAAATGATAGGGATCTCACACCAAGGGAATGGAATTTTAGAAACAGTCTAAGGAACCTGCAAGCCTCTCTGCTCAAGAAACAAAAAAAATTCTAGCACCAAAGGGGGGAGATAAAATGGGTTAAATTTGGTGATGAAAGCTCACATTTCTTCCATGCCCTGGCCTCCACACAACATATAAGAAACCAAATTGCTTCTTTAGTAGCAACGGATGGCACTGTTCATTCCACTCATGAGGCAAAAGCATCCCTGCTATTAGAGGCTTATAAAGACAGATTGGGCCATGCTGCACCTCATGAGATGCTCTTTGATCTTGATACTCTTTTGCATCAGCATAATAATATTTCTACCTTGGAAGAGCCTTTTACTCTTGAAGAAATAGACTCGTTTATTCAGGATCAGCCAAACAACAAATCTCCTGGCCCAGATGGCTTTAGTGGAGAGTTCTATAAAAAATGCTGGCACATCATCAAAAAGGACATCTATGATCTATGTTAATAGTTCCATGATGGTCAGCTTATCATTCAAAGTATCAATAGCTCCTACATCACACTCGTGCCAAAGATTGGTGCGCCAACTTCTGTCAATGATTTTAGACCTATATCTCTCCTAAATTGTCCTCTCAAGATCATCACAAAGCTTCTTGCAAATAGGCTTCAAAAGGTTATTATGCAGCTCATTCACCAAAATCAATATGGCTTCATCAAGTCTAGAAACATCCAAGACTGCTTGGCTTGGAGCTATGAGTACATTCATAAATGTCATAAATCTAAAAAAGAGATCATTCTTCTGAACCTAGACTTTGAAAAAGCCTTTGATAAAGTGGAGCACTCGGTCATCCTGGATATCCTAAGGAAAAAAGGTTTTGGGTCCAAATGGTGTCATTGGATTAAAATGCACTTACAGTCTGGTATCTCGGCAGTCATGCTAAATGGGGTGTCTGGAAATCCTTTTCATTGCAAAAGGGGAGTAAGACAAGGGGACCCACTTTCCCCTCTTCTCTTTGTGTTAGTGGCTGATTTTCTCCAAATTGTGCTTAATGAAGCCCTTCAGCAAGGAATCCTCAAAGCTCCCATTCCTATCAACTACACACAAGATTTTCCTGTTATACAGTATGCAGATGACACCTTAATCATTTTGCCTGCTGAGGTTGGTCAGCTTACTCACCTCAAGTTCATCCTGGATGAATTTGCCATCTCCGCGGGCCTTAAAGTGAACTACCACAAATCAAATATCTACCCTATTAATGTTCCTGAAGAAAACATCTATGCAATGCAAACTAGGGACTTTTCCATTCACCTACCTGGGGCTACCACTTGGACTTACAAAGCCAAAAATGGAGCTTATGTTGCCTTTGGTTACCAGAGTGGAAAAGAGGCTGCTAACATGTTCAGACTTTCTTGCACCTGCAGGCAAATTGGAACTAGTTAACTCGGTTTCCTCGTCACTGCCTAGTTTCTTTATGAGCACTCTCAGTCTCTACCAGGGAGTTATTGACCAGGTTGACAAATACAGAAGGCATTGTCTTAGAAGAAAAGGAGATATCTTTGACAACAGTCCCACGATGGCTGCCCGGACTTTAATTTGTAAACCCAAAGACAAGGGGGGACTTGGAGCTATTGATCTTAAAATGCAGAATGAATGTCTACTATTAATGTTTCTGCACAATTTTTTCAACAAAGCAAACTGCCCTTGGGTTCATCTTGTCTGGGAATCATATTATGACCCTTCTCTTCTGCCTGCTAAGATGAAAGGCTGCTCTTTTTGGTGGCAAGACTATCTCAAACTCCTACCAAAATTTAAGCAAATCTCTTCCTGCCAGCTGCAAAGTGGGACCTCCATTTTGTTGTGGTCAGATAAATGAAAAAACGAGTCACTGCAGCATACTGACCCTCATCTAGATTCCTATGCTCTATCCCTTGACAATTCAGTTAAATTAGCCCTGATGGTTAGTCAGCTGTCTAAACTGTTTCAACTGCCATTATCTGCGACTGCATATGAAGAATTCACAGATCTTCAAGAAATTCTCCAAGAAATCACCAATTCAAATACTCCTGATACCTGGCACTACCCATGGGGGACTAATTATATGGTGTCACAGGCCTATGCTTATTTCATGACTGAAAGACATCATATATCAGTGCACTCTACTTTTAAATGGCTCTGGAAATCCTGTTGTCAACAGAAACACAGAGTGTTCTTTTGGCTCTTGCTCCAATACAGAATAAACACTAGAAACCTGCTTCAGCGGAAAAAGTTCTTCATCGACGATTATAGCTGTGTTCTCTGCAATACCAGGGCCCATGAAGCCCGTACCCACCTAATGTTTCAATGCCAATTTGCACAGTCCTGTTGGAAATACATATGTCCTTCGGTCTCTTTCTTGGATACAGATGGCCATCTTGAGTGTATCCTCAAGCTGAAGGAGCAACTCAATAAGCCTTTCTTTATGGAGATAATTATTTTGGGTACATGGGCTATTTGGCTGACAAGGAACAATGCCATTTTCAATCAGATGACGCCTAATCTATTCTCGACTAGGGCCATTTTCAAGTCTGAACTCAAGTGGCTAAAGTACAGGGCTAAGAGGAAATGCTACACAAATTTGTAGCATGGGCAGACCACTTTAGTTAAATCTTGCTTTGTTTTTGCAGTTCCTTCTTTTTTCCTTTTAATTACAACCCTCCTGTACTTTGTACAATACTTAAACCAAAAATAATAAAATATACAGTAGAATATCTACTGTTTTCGTCAAAAAAAACAATCTTTAAGAGTGAGTCCTTCTTAAACCGTTACAAGTATGGCTTAGATTCAATCTTGGCAGTTGCAACTGTAGGAAAAAAATTGTTTTCTATGCAACGAACTCCATCAGTGGTATCAGAGCTATGTATATGCATAGATTATTTGTATGGTTAGAACACATATGTAATATGTGGGTGTTGATGATCTTGTTATAGTATCCCCATGTGTATTTTGGATATTGGTGACATAGTAGGATGAAGCGGCCCGGACTAACTTTACATGTCCTCACACATGAGACATGTTCCACGCTTGACATGAAACTTTTTTTATAAGTGGCTAGCGAGTGTCTGTCTCTCCCACTATAGTGAATATCTGATTTACAATGGGTTACTAGTAATTTGATTATCACCGTTGTGATTGAAGTTCATAGGTACAATGGTTCTTTCCTAGAAATCCCACAACCACGTAAAATATGCAAAAATAACTTAGAGGCATCTAACTTGTTTTTGCAAGGCATGTGATGTGATATGGTCATTGATACAAATATTGTTGTATGAAATGAGATTTATTGTTAGTTAAACAACCAGCAGGAGCCATATGGTTGTCTTTATCTTTTTATGGCATGTGTGTTATTTATATATATTCGAGAAATATATTGTAATGGTGGAGATAATCATGATGGTGGCGCCATGGACCCTGGTGCCATGCTAGTGGAATGATGGAGATAAACCATAAGTCATGAGATGGAGATCAAGTGTAAGAAAGGACCATATCATATCACATAGTATATATGCATGTGATGTTTATCCCTTTTATGCATCTTATTTTTCTTATGTCTAGCTTAGAACTTGGCGGTAGCACCCCTCTCACTAAATATCAAGATAATAATATGTTCTTCCCTAGTATGCACCGTTAAGAAAGTTCGCGTTTCGAAGCACCACGTGGTGATTGAGTGTGATAGACTCTATGTTCGCATACAACGGGTGTAAGATAGTTTTCCACACACGAGTACTAAGGTTCTTACTTAGCGATCCTAGCATGTACATACATGGCCTCGGAACATGAACCAAAAGGTAAGGCACGAGTCATATGAATGATATGATGTCCATATGATGCTCGTCATTGGAGTTGCGGCACCTCACGTGATGATCGGGCATGGTGTAGTGAATTTGGTTTATGTAATCACCAGAATGACTCGAGGGATGTTGTTTTGAGTGGGAGTACATTTAGTAATTTGGATTAATTTGAACTCAATTTATCATAAACTAACTTGAAGTGAATTTTCATAGTTCTTTGTAGTCACTAGCATTCATCTACTACCTCATTTTTAGCTATAATTGAGATAATAGAACTATAGAATTCTAGAATTTTACTTTATGAACAGGTATCGTATTGGTTTATGAGTGTCAATCTAAAGTTTAAAGTACTATTGCAAACTTTTAGAAAAACCTCACTTACTTTGTGAAATTCAATAGGTAGTATTGAATCAAGAGTAACAAATTCCAGCGTTAGTATCTAAGTATCATGCTTGCCTCCATGATTCTTGATATTGATTTTTTTTAATATCAATGTTATCTAGGAGCTAAAAAGTTGTTTCAGAAACCATCATGTGTAGAAGAAATTGTGATATATGAAACAATACTTGGTTGCAATATGATACAGTATAATTTAATAAAATACATATTCTCGTATTGTATGAGAATTTGCAAAGGTTGGAGACGCTAGGCGTCCTGATCACCCAAAAGGTTTTGGGAATTTACATTATATTTGTGATTCGTCCTTATGAGCTATAGTAGCTTGATCATGAAAGTTGTCATGATAAGGATGGATAGAATATCTAGGTAAAAACGTTTACTACATTAAAAGGATTACTAAAAAGAATGAAATTTGGGAGAGCGCCAAACATTTGATGATGGCGATCTGCATCAAAAGTGCAAGTCCAAGGATATTAGTGTTTGACTAATAGGATTTGGACTATGTGTCATGTGTATAGCACCACTATTGATGCTGATAGATTCTTATAAAAAGGAAAAGGAAATGCTGAAAGGGAATCTTGGAAATATTTGGCAGAAAACAAAACATTGGAAATGTCCAGATTAGGTTTATAAATGATATACACGTTATGGGTGTATTCGTTGGTTGTTAAACAATGTCGTTCTTGGGTATTGGATACTGAATTTGTTGGTGTGAAATTTCACACAGAGCAACACAATTCATGAACTACAATGGCATAAGTAACTAGCAAGAGAATATGTGATGATGTTCATCGAAAAAAAATAAAGTGTTATTGTGTTTCTCATTGACATCAAAGCTTCCCTTCAAGATTTGTATTTTAATAATTATAATTTTTTTCAGGTATTATGAGAACGATGGTTGGGTTGTTAAAATAATTACCGTATTCCATTGAAGATGCTTGAACTCTTACAAATCTAGTTGGATAAATAACATCCATAAACACTGATGCTAAAGTGTTGTAAGACGAATGATTAGAAGATCACTTATGAGTAACACTCCATGTTGATGGAATTTTTTATATTTGAATCAATTGACTCTTATGAGAATTTCCTGAAAATGATTTAAATTTCGTTGACAGGACAAAGAGGACAAACGACTAACTTATTGGACATTGTGCATATTGATGTATATAGTCCATTATGTATAGTTGTATGTGGTGGATCATTCAAACTTCATATACTTTAACCAAATATTTTTGTGAATATATGTATATTTACTTAATCAGGGAGAAGTGTGAAATGTTTCAAAATGTTCAAATGATTTCAAGATGAAGTGGAAAATCATTGTAACGAGAAGATAAAAAATTATGATTGGATCATAAATGAAAATATTTGAGTTACAAGTTTAGCAAAAACAACTAAGGTTCAAGGAATCATTCCATGGATTTATGTTTCCCGATAAGCCATAGAAGTATGGATTATTCGAGAGATGCAATCAAAACTTGTTTGACATGGCAGGATGGATGGTGTTATTTATAAAATTGCCATTATTTTTGAAGATTAAGCTTTAGTGACTACTGATTTTACACTGAAAAGAGCTCCATCATGATCCATAGAAATGACACCATATGAGTTATGGATTGGGATAAACCCAAGCTATCTTTTCTTAAAATTTGGTATGCTGGGCATAAGTAAAATGTTTAAAACCAAAGTTGGATGAACACGTTTTTGTAGGTTATCCCAAATATACGTTGTGTGTTCCTCCATAACACTAAAGACAAAAGTGTTTGTCACTTATAACATCAATTTTCTTGAGAAGGATTTTTTCACGAAAAGTTGAGTGGGGGACAATAGAACTTTGATAAGGTTGTTGGACCTTAGCTATATGATCAGAGTCGCGCAGCATTGGAAAGTATCCTGGAGGCAGCCATAATGCTCATGGCTCCCGTGCCTCAAAGGGGCTTGTTGGTTTGCAGCCCGAAAGTTCCCGTGCGAGTGCATCCTGGTACCCGAGTTGCCTGTAATCTCGCGGAGGGGCCGAACTAGGATCGCCAATTGTCCAAGGGGACCAAATAGGGGTCAATACAAATCTAACAGCCAAACAGTCGTTTGAACTAGACGAAAAATGGTTGAACTCAATTACCGGCGTTAGGTCAACTCTTCTTGTCCCGCCATATGAGTATTTGTCTTTATCCTTTGCTGTCATGGACTAGTTTACCCCTGCGTGGACCAGATCTATTTCTTTGCTCTACTCTTCTCTTCTTCCCTGCTACCCTCCCCATAACCTTTGCTTAGCTTCGGCTTCTCGTCTCAGATCAGAGCTTGCACTTGCTCTCCTTGCGTCCCCGCCATGTACGGTCAACCTCCCACGCCCCTAATCGAAGCTTGTAGTCGTCGCCATCGCATCGTCCGCCGTATCGGAGCTTCATGTCCCTGGACTAGTATCTCTTCTCTGGCTAGGCCTTCTCGCACGGCGGAGCGCATCACGTCTGGTGATCCTGGTCGGCGACCAGCCTCAGGCAGTTGCATGATGTTGTGCACCCCAAGCATGGTAGCCCTAGCACAGCAGTTCGACGAACACGCTCTCATGGCCACCATGCTGGGCATCCATCTCACCATGTCGCACATAGCCTTGCTATCGGCTTTCAGGTCTCGTTTTGGGATCAGACGAAATGAGGTCAAATTTGAGGTATGCGTGCCGCCATTCGAGTTTCGCATTCGGTTCGAGCACAGCTCAGAGACCAAGTGCGTTTTGCATTCTTCCCGTTCTTTCGAGTGCTGCAGGGAGAAAATGAGCTTCATGCGTTGGCATCGCGCCTGTGGGTGGGACAATCGCTTGGGGAAGCTTCATTTCTTCTCCAAACTTGGCTTTGACGGCCTCCCATTGGATGCTTGGGAGTCGGAGGCCCTTAATAAGATCATCAGTAGCCTTGGCGATGAGCTGGTGGAGGTCGAGCCACCAAGCGAAAGATGGGTCATCGAGGTAAAGGCATGGCTGAAAGATCCTAACATCATTCCTAAGATGTACGAGGTGCAGATTCCAAGTAGGGCAGGGCGACAGCTTTGCTGGAAGCACCCGGTCATCATCCACCTGGAGGAGGTTCTGGAATCCGTACATGGAATTCAGGACCTCGAAGAGGCAGCCAGAAAGCGTCCTCGTCGCTTGTAGTGTTGGCCTGGAAGGATTGATGGCATAGGACCACCACCGTTTCACGACAACGCACACAGTTTCGGTAGGGGAACTGGGCAAGGACAAGCTGGTGGTTTTGATTTCCCTCGAGTAAAGACAGAGCCCGGGTGAGTTGTTGTAGTATGTGTGGCTAATGAATTTGTACTATGGAGAGCGTAGAAGGAAGTTAGCATGGACTAAAAATATGTAATAGTTTGAGTCGATGTAGTATGTGTGGGTAATGAATTTGAAGCATGTATGTCTAATGCATCTGTATTGAACACCGTGCTTTATAATTTCTATGAATAACCAAGGACAACCTCATGAATATATGGTGGACTGGCAATGAGGAATGTCAATTTTGTGAATGCCATGAAAATGTAGTTCATATCCTCTTCAAGTATAAGGTAGCAAGATTATTGTGCCAAGTGATGAGCGATCCGGAAGACAATAAATGATTCTTGTTTCAAACGAAGATTACCTGGTGATCCTTATAACACTATCTACTGGTTTTATAACATGGTGAACTACAGGATCATTTTGTAGATAGCACAAGACAAATTAAAAATGGTTTACAACACAGTCTGCAGACGCAAAATCTATACATAAACTGTCATCTGAATTTTATCTGTCTGGGATAAAAAATGGCAGTTAACTGGATTTAACCACGAGTAGTATCTGAAGGAAATAGATACCTGATAGTATTTTTTTACATCAGTAGTACTTCCATACAAAATGATCTTATATCCGCACAAAAGTGGGCTAAACTTCCTACTAGTTTATAGAATAATGCATCAGCATTTCATCTATAAAAGTCATTCTTTAGTCTGAATTTAAATATTGTACACTGAAGAAACTACAGATCTCCACCAGAAAAGGTGGCTGGCCAATTTCCTTGATAGGACGTAAGTTCATTGATCATCTAACCCCAACTGATCTATTGCCTTCCCGCCGAACTACAAGAAATCTACATCGTTCATGCACGACCACTTTGCTTGTGCCAGTCTCGGTTCAGTAGGACCATCCGCGCCACCGCAACGATTTCTTCGAACCTGAAATTTAGCATCTCCTTGTATGGGTCGTAGGTCTGTGTGAACTGGAACCTGAATTCTGGTGCTGAGTTGTTGCCCGCCGCCAGCTCCAGCTGTCGAATAATCCAACAGGCTGAGTGTAGACGGTTGGTCACCGTCGCGGTAAGGCCTCCGATGGTGCGTTGGATGGAGTGTCTTTGCCATAGACGGTGTGTTCCTAGCCTCCCCCACTGCGGTAAGGTCACCCGCGCCAAAGAGTGGAAGCGACAGTTCCTAGACCTTGGCGCTGCCCTGTTCGAGGGTGTCTACCCTCGACAACATGCTTTGATTAATGATTTGACGCGTACCTTGTTCCCCCTATGTAGAGCATTCCATAATGTCTCCACGTGCTTTCTCCAAAGCGCTCTCTTGGCCCTGCTTGGTTTAGCCGCCGATGACAACGCCGCCGCCGCTGTAGCCGATTCAGCACATTCGGCGAAATCATCCGTCTGGAAGGGCAATTGGAGACCGGCCTTGAAGTAGAGCTTCATGGCCTGCCTTTGTGGGGATAAATACCCTAGTATCGGCGGTTGCCGCGGCGACGACGAGGGCTGCTTAGGCGGGGCCATTTACCCTAGGTGGTGCGTCATGGCGGAGCTGCGAGGGGAACTGTGGTTTATCAGCGAAGGGAGTGACAGATTGACAGTAGGTTTGGACTCTAGGCAGGCGTGAAAATAACCATCTCCCATTTCCTGAGAGGGTAATAATTCGACACTCGTTGCATTAACTGCTCAATCTTTAATTCCCTTCTCAGCATAAGAGTGTGAACATATTAAAAAGTTCGGTCGTGGCTATCCACCTAATCGAGCAATGTACTAGGACAGGTAGGAGACCAAAAAAACGGGTTCCATTTTAAACATATTGACGATTGTGCCCTTATGTTTATATGATATTATTTCCATGCCACTATGTACTGTCGAATTGTAGCAACACCATCAGAAACAGGGGATTACAATGTGGCATGTTTTCTTTTCTTAAAGAGCATCAGAAACAGGGGATGACGACGTGGCATGTTTTCTGACTGGCGGGCCCACCTCCTCAACCTTCGACGGTGCGCTTCCCAGGTTCGAGGACTAGTGCCGGCCACCAACACATTATTGTGCAATTTTCCATGTTTTGTCGCAACCAGCTCCGCTCTGCTCCACTCGTCCTCCCCTTGGGCCATCGTCCTCCCGCCCTCCCCTCACCGCCATCCCCTCACGTCCCCTCTCCTCCCCTCCCTTCCCTGTCTCCTTGCCGCTGCCCATCGCCCAAGCGTGTCTGGAAACGAAAATCGAGAGTCGTGAGTTGGGTTAGGTGCCTAACAACGTTGGTGATCCGGATCCCGCTCGGAGATGGATCATACACGGCTTGAGAACACGGAGATGAGTACTGCGTGGCTGGAGAACACGGAATCTCTGTCAAGTCTGGAGAGCACAGAGGAGAACAAAACAGGGCAAGATGAAGCGGGGTGCAAAGCTTTGGAGGTATGGAGACTGGAGAAGGTACCGTACATCCTCATTGAAGGGTAAGAACTGTGATTCCATTTCTGCATTCACCAGTTAGTGTTTCTAGTCCCGTGGTGATGGCAAGGATATGTGTTGGTAACCGTAGGACATCTATACAGCTTGTCCTTGAGCATGATGCTTTGTCAAGCGAGCATGAAGACACTGAAATGTGTGGCAGTGTGAATGATGATGAGAAAGCATATCCAGACATCGCTGCTGACCCTGATAGGATGGAGAGTAGGGAATATTTGGTTGATTCGAACTTTGAGCATGAATATGGGACTGATGAGGAAGAGGAATGTGAAGATGTGGAAATGGAATGAAGATACGATGACGAAGATGAGGACTGGCCAGTGATACACTTTGATAGAGACAATCCTACAATTGATGAGGGGACTATATTTGAGACTATGGAGGACTGCAGATATGTAGTTGCCACCTATGTAGTTAGAGTTGGGTTCAAATTTATCATTTAAAAGAGCGACTAAAAGAGACTTGGGGTGCATTGTAGGGAAACTAATGTGTGTATATGGAGATTACATGCATCTCCAGTGCGGGATGGACACCCATTTCAGGTTGCAATATCTAGATTTAGTTTCAGTCTTTCTCATATTTATTCTGCTGATAATTAGCTTTGATTTATTTGGATTCTTATCAAATGCAGATCAAAATAAACACGAAGAAACACAACTGCCCTAATACTTCTTTAAGTGATAAAATTAGACCAGCGACTACCAAGTGGATTGCTGCTACTGTACTTCACTAGGTGAGGCAGGATCATCACGTTGGACCTGCTGAACTCAGAGCAAAGATTAGCAAAAAAATTAACATTCCGATTCCTTACCACCGAGTCTTTGATGGGAAGGAGATGGCTCTAGACTTCATTCAAGGCAAGTGGAATGACAGTTTTCACATGTTGTATAGTTTCCAAGCTGAGGTTGAGAAAACATCACCTGGTAGTATTGTTAACATTGGTTACGAGGTGGTGAAACAAAGAGAAAAGGTCTCAAGGGGGTCAGGTATAATCAGGCGGATAAGAACTTCTTCAAGATATGTTTTGTCTGCCTGAAGGCATGCTAGAAGGGGTTCCTAGATGGTTGCAGGCCATACTTGGCAATACACACAACTTCTTTAACATGGAAGTTCAGGGAAATGTGTCTTCTGCTTGTGCTTTGGACGCGCATAATTGGCTTCTACCCGTAGCTTATGCTATTGTTGAGGGTGAATCAAATGAAAGTTGGGCATGGTTCATGCAGAGACTACGGGCAGTAACTGGTCACCCTGAAGGCTTGGTGATACACACTAGTGCATGCAAGGGTCTTGAGAATGCTGTTGATGTTGTGTTTCCTAGGGTTGAGCATAGGGAATGCATGCGGCACCTCGCTACTAACTTCACTAAGAAGTTCAAAGGAAAGATCTTTGAAGAGGACGGCGACCGGCATACACATACACCCCAAGCATGCATGCTACTTACTTGCAGAACATGTATGTAGTGCCAAAGGTGAAAAATACCTTGAAGAACATCACACCAAGCTATGGGCCCGAAGCAAGTTTGGTGAGTTAAGCAAGGTGTTTTTTGTTTGCAATAATTTGGCAGAGAGTTTCAATGCTAAGATTTCGAGCATGAAGACATTTGAAATTGTTATTTTGTTGGATGCAATAAGACAGTGCATAATGGTGAAGATAGATTTAAGGCAAACTATTTGTGCAAGAAAAATTATAGGCCATAAAATAGTTCCAAAGGTGGTTATGTTACTAAATGCAAGAACTAGGGCAATGAGAACGATAATGATGAGGATGGTCAGAAGTTCCAGTACATTGGCTGAGGTTTATGCAGAATACAAGCGTGGAACTGAACGGAGGTACACTGTAGACATTTGGAACAAGACTTGTTCATGTAGGAAGTGGCAGATTACTGGTCTACCATGTCACCATGCACTGTACTTCATCTTAAAGCTTAGAGGTAGCAGAGCTGAAATAGAGAACTATGTTGACAATTGTTTCTGCATGGACAAGTTTGTTGCAACTTATGCAGAAAACATACCACCTAAGGCTGATGAAAATGATTAGGAGATTGTCTATCCAGGGTTCAAACTTCAACCACCAGTTCTTAGGAGGCCACCTAGGAGGCCTAGAAAGCTAAGGATCGAAGCCTCCACTGATAAAGGTTCAAGTCTAGGAGCTAAGACAAGGAAATGCAAACGGTGTGGAGGATTCAGCAATATCAAGAGGTTGTGCAAAAACCCAGTTCCAGATGATCTTGTCCCTATTCACACCCCGGTGGCAAAAAATGAGGCTTCTCAGCCAGAACTAGAGGAAGAGAAGCGTGAGTATGAAGAACTTGAGGAAGTGCAGTAGGTGGAGGAAATCAGTGATGAGCACTCGGAGCAAAACATAAGTAAGCAGCAAATTTATGAAGAAGTGGAGGTGCCTGCGAGGAAAGGGTGTGAAAAGAAACAAAAGGGTAAGCAGAACATGAAGGAAATGGAAAATAATGGAGGTGTATTAGAATAAAGAAGTTGCAGGGGTGATTAAGGATGTTCTTGAGGATCTTTTGGCTAACTGCAGGAGAAATAATAAATCCCCGCCAATTTAATCTCTATAAGATTCTCCATATGAAAGGTAAGCTTAAAAATTGTTTTATTTGCCATTTGATCATTTTTTCATCCTCATCAACTATTTCTTAATGCAGTGGGGGCTAGCAGACTAATAAGAGGAGCAGAAAGAAGCAGGCACAGTAACATTGTATCTTCAATTATCATTTAAACTGAACTAGTCATGTCGTCTTTATTTATATCTAGCACGTGTAACGTGTCTATGATGGGGTCAGATGGACTAGATTACAACTTTTTAAATATGATTACATTAATTTTTTACCTACGGATGGCCGCAGCCACTAGTTCCCATCTCCCTTGGATTTCGATGTCCTCTAGTGCACTCCAAAGTTATGGCTGTGCCATCAAGTGTTGGTAGCGTATTGTCCCATCAGATGTGGCAGGACGCGCGAACTTTGCTTTTCAGAATTGGACAACTTTTGTTTAGTTCCATAGACAACAACACGTACAACATGGAAAAAATATGCCCTCCGAAATTACTCCTCAGAAAATATTATTAGATTATTCCAACACGCTCGTCCCCTTCTCCACTGGCGCACTCCAAAATTATAGCTATGCCATCAAATGAGAGTCAGCGTATTGTCCCATCAGATGGGGTTGTGCCAGGAACGCGTGAACTTTGTTTTTCAGAATAGGATGACTTTCGATTAGTTTCAAAGATAAAGAAACCTAAACATATCCAATATATATAGATTATGACGCTAATCGACTAGGACTCAAGTGACCCTAATTAAAGAGGCCATTAAGCTACCGTACATAGATTAAATGTAGGCTCAAGTGGCCCTAATTGGCTATGACGCTCCCGCTGTCTTCATCATCAACGACATTGTCCGCGGCTCCGTCTGCCTCCTCCACGTCGGATTCAATTTTGACGTTCCCTGTCGCGTTCATCCTCCTCGTGAATTCGTCATGGCGTGCTACCTCAATAACAGTGGAGGGCGTATGCCCAGGCACTGCCCAAAAGTGTTGCCTCCCCTCAGGGTTGCGCAGATCTGGGTGGATCTCCCGCCAGTGGGTTTTTGACAGGTCTATCAACACCATCCTCTCCTTCTTGATCATATTTGACCAATACCCGCTCGTGCGCGAGTACTGGTCCATTGCCTTCTTCCGCTCTAGCAGTTGGTGGTGCCACTCCTCGATCTGGCTCGCCAATGCCTTGTCACGGAAGAGCGGCGCGATAGGCACCCTGGCGTAGCTGAGATCAAAGTCGACAGGAAGGCTCGCGAGAGGCAGCATGAGTATGTCGTAGTGGGCGAACATCTGAGCCTCGTACAAGCTGAGTTTGGGTGTCTCCATGGCGATGAAGGAACACTATCTGAGATTTGCCCCCGAAGTCATGGTGATAAGAGCAAGGACGTAGGCCCACTCGTGGTTGCCAATACCAATCAGGTCGCGGAATAGAGTACTCGCGGATCGCCCTTACGAAGGACATCCTTATCGTCCACGCTCCCCGATCCAACGATACCTAACAATCGGGCTGCAAAACTGACATGCAACTGCTAGGGGCATGGCTCTCTTCTAGAAGACCCGATCCGATGTGGATTAGTGCATGTGGCCATGTGGATCAGTGTGTGTGGCCATGTGCATTGCATGTGTTCTTTTCCAAAACCACAATGATGCACACTAATATACATACATCCAAGTCAAATGACTCTGGTGGATCCATGAGGTTTATGAAAAGTACACACATGGCACCACATCTAGTGGATCCATGTGGTTTATGAAAAAGACACACATGCAACCACATCTAGTGGATCAATATGGTTTATGAAAAGAACACACATGCAATGACATCTATTGGATCTATGTGTTTTAGGAAAAGAACACACATGTAACCACATCTAGTGGATCCATGTGGTTTATCAAAAGAACACAGATGCAACCACCTCTAGTGGATCCATATTGTTTATGAAAAACAACACACATGCAATGACTCTGGTGGATCAATGTGGTTTAGGAAAGGAACACACATGCAATGACTCTAGTGTTGGATTAGGAAAGAAAGACACATGCAATGACTATGCTTACGGTTTAGGAAAAGAACACACATGCAATGACTCTGGTGGATCCATGTGATTTATGAAAGGAACACACATGCAATGACTCTGGTGGATCCATGTGGTCTAGGAAATGAACACACATGCAATGACATCTAGTGGATCCATGTGGTTTATATAAAGGAAACACATGCAATGACATCTAGTGGATCCATGTGGTCTACGAAAAGAACACACATGCAATCACATCTAGTGGATCCATGTGGTTTTTGAAAAGGACACCCATGCAATGTTATGAGTGGATCAATGTGGTATAAGAAAGGAACACACATACAATGACTCTAGTGGATCCATGTGGTTTAGGAAAAGAACACACATGCAATGACTCTGCTGGATCAATGTGGTTTAGGAAAGGAAGACACATGCAATGACTATGGTGATGATTTGGGAAAGGAAGACACATGCAATGACTATGGACGTGGTTTAGGAAAATAATACACATGCAAGGACTCTGGTGGATCCATGTGATTTAGGAAAGGAACACACATGCAATGACTCTGGTGGTGGTTTAGGAAAAGAAGACATATGAAATGACTCCGGTGGATCAATGTGGTTTCGGAAAGGACTACACATGCAATGACTATAGTGGTGGTTTAGGAAAGGAAGACACATGCAATCACTCTAGTGGTGGTTTAGGAAAGGAAGACACATGCAATGACTATGGTGATGGTTTAGGAAAAGAACACACATGCATTGACTCTAGAGGATCTATGGGATTTAGAAAAGGAACACACATGCAAGGACTCCAGTGGATCCATGTGGTCTAGGAAAGGAACACACATGCAATGACTCTGGTGGTGGTTTAGGAAAAGAACACACATGCAATGACTCTGGCAGATCAATGTGGTCTAGGAGAGTAACACACATGCAATGACTCTAGTGGATCCAGGTGGTTTAGGAAAAGAAAACACATGCAATGACTCTGGTGGATCAATGTTGTTTCGAAAAGGAACACACATGCAATGACTCTAGTGGTGATTTAGGAATTCAAGACACATGCACTAACTATGGTGGATCAATGTGGTTTAGGAAACGAACACACATGAAATGACTCTACTGGTGATATAGGAAAGGAAGACACATGAACTGACAATGGTGGTGGTTTAGGAAAAGAAGACTCATGCAATGACTCTGGTGGATCAGTGTGGTTTAGGAAAGGAACACACATGCAATGACTCTAGTTGTGGTTTAGGAAAGGAAGACACATGCAATGACTATGGTAGTGCTTTAGGAAAAGAACACACATGCAATTACTCTGTGGATCCATGTGATTTCGGAAAGGAACACACCTGGAATGACTCTGGTGGATCCATGTGGTCTAGGAAAGGAACACACTTGCAATGACATCTAGTGGACACATGTGGTTTATGAAAAGGAAACACATGCAATGACATCTCGTGGATTCATGTGGTCTATGAAAAGAACACACAGGCAATGACATCTAGTGGATCCATGTGGTTTATGAAAAGAACACACATGCAATGTATCAGTGGATCAATGTGGTCTAGGAAAGGAACACACATGCAATGACTCTAGTGGATCCATGTGGTTCAGGAAAATAACACACATGCAATGACTCTGCTAGATCAATGTGGTTTAGGAAGGGAGGACACATGCAATGACTATGGTGGTAATTTAGGAAAAGAAGACACATGCAATGACTATGGAAGTGGTTTAGGAAAATAATACACATGCAATGACTTTGGTGGTTCCATGTGATTTAGGAAAGGGACACACATGCAATTACTATGGTGGTGGTTTAGGAAAATAAGACACATCAATGACTCTGGTGGATCAATCGTGTTTAGGAAAGGAACACACATGCAATGACTCTGGTGGACCCAAGAGATGTAGGAAAGGAACACACGTGCAATGACTCTAGTGGATCCACGTGGTTTAGGAAAAGAATACACATGTAATGACTCTGTTGGATCAATGTGGTTTAGGAAAGGAAGACAGATGCAATGACTATGGTGGTGATTTAGGAAAGGAAGACACATGCACTAGTGGATCAATGTGGTTTAGGAAAGGAACACACATGCAATGACTCTATTGGTAATTTAGGAAAGCAAGACACATGCGATGACTATGGTGGTATTTTAGGAAAAGAAGACACATGCAATGACTCTGGTGGTGGTTTAGGAAAAGAAGACACATGCAATGACTCTGGTGGATCAATGTGCTTTAGGAAAGGAACACACATGCAATGACTCTAGCGGTGATTTAGGAAAGCAATACACATGCAATGACTATGGTGGATCAATGTGGTTTAGGAAACGAACACACATGAAATGACTCTAGTGGTAATTTAGGAAAGGAAGACACATGCAATGACTATGGTGGTGGTTTAGGAAAGGAAGACACATGCAATGACTCTAGTGGTGGTTTAGGAAAGGAAGACACATGCAAAGATTCTGGCGGTGGTTAAGGAAAACAAGACACATGCAATGAATATGGTGGATCAATGTGGTTTAGGAAAGGAACACACATGCAATGACCCTAGTGGTGGTTTAGAAAGAAAGACAATTGCATTGACTATGATGATGGTTTAGGAAAAGAACGCACATGTAGTGACTCTGGTGGATCCATTTGGTTTAGGAAAAGAAGACACATGCAATGAATCTGGTGGTGGTTTAGGAAATGAACACACATGCAATGACTCTAGTGGATCCATGTGGTCTAGGAAAAGAAGACACATGCAATGAGTCTGGTGGTGGTTTAGGAAAATAAGACACATGTAATGACTCTAGTGGTGGTTTAGGAAAGGAATACACCTGCTATGACTATGGTGGTGGTTTAGGAAAAGAATACACATGCAAAGACTCCGGTGAATCCATGTGGTCTAGGAAAGGAACACACATACACTGACTCTGATGGTGGTTTAGGAAAAGAACACACACGCAATCATTCTGGTGGTGGTTAATGAAAAGAAGACACATGCAATGACTCTGGTGGATCAATGTGGTTTAGGAATGGAACACACATGCAATGACTCTAGTGGTGGTTTAGGAAAGGAAGACACATGCATTGACTCTGGTGGTGGTTTAGAAAAAGAACACACATGCAATGACTTTGGTGGATCCATGTGGTTTAGGAAAAGAAGACACATGCAATGACTGGTGGTTGTTTAGGAAACGACCACACATGCAATGACTCTGGTGGATCCATGTGGTCTAGTAATAGAAGACACATGAAATGACTCTGGTGGTGGTTTAGGAAAATAAGACACATGCAATGACTCGAGTGGTGGATAAGGAAAAGAAGAAACATGCAATGACTCTGGTGGATACATGTGATTTTGGAAAAGAACACACAAGCAATGACTCTGGTGGATCCATGTGGTCTAGGAAAGGAACGCATATGCAATGACTCTGGTGGTGGTTTAGGAAAAGAACACAAACGTAATGACTCTGGTGGATCAATGTGGTTGATGAAAGGAACAGACATGCAATGACTCTAGTGGATCCATGTGGTTTAGGAAAAGAACACACATGCAATGACTATGGTGGATCAATGTGGTTTAGGAAAGGAACACACATGCAATGAGTCTATTGGTGATTTTGGAAATGAAGACACATGCGATGACTATGGTGGTGTTTTAGGAGAAGAAGACACATGCAATGACTCTGGTGCTAGTTTAGGAAAAGAAGACACATGCAATGACTCTGGTGGATCAATGTGGTTTAGGAAAGGAACACACATGCAATGACTCTAGTGGTGGTTTAGGAAAGGAAGACATATGCAATGACTATGGTGGTGGTTTAGCAAAAGAACACACATGAAATGACTCTCGTGGATCCATGTGATTTAGGAAAGGAACACACATGCAGTGACTCTGGTGGATCCATGTGGTCTAGGAAAGGAACAGACATGCAATGACTGGTGGATCCATGAGCTGTAGGAAAGGAACACACATGGAATGAGTCTGGTGGATCCATGTGGTCTAGGAAAGTAACACACATGCAATGACTCTAGGTGGTTTAGGAAAAGAATACACATGCAATGAGTCTGCTAGATCAATGTCGTTTAGGAAAGGAAGACAGGTGGAATGACTATGGTGGTGATGCAATGACTCGCGTGGTGGATAAGGAAAATAAGAAACATGCAATGACTCTGGTGGATCAATGTGGTTTAGGAAAGGAACACACATGCAATGACTCTAGTGGTGGTTTAGGAAAGGAAGACACATGCATTGACTCTGGTGGTGGTTTAGGAAAAGAACACACATGCAATGACTTTGGTGGATCCATGTGGTTTAGAAAAAGAAGACACATGCAATGACTATGGTGGTTGTTTAGGAAACGAACACACATGCATTGACTCTGGTGGATCCACGTGGTCTAGGAAAAGAAGACACATGCAATGACTCGGGTGGTAGTTTAGGAAAAGAAGACACGTGAAATGACTCGAGTGGTGGATAAGGAAAAGAAGAAACATGCAATGACTCTGGTGGATCCATGTGATTTTGGAAAGGAACACGCATGCAATGACTCTGGTAGATCCATGTGGTCTAGGAAAGGAACGCACAGGCAATAACTCTGGTGGTGGTTTAGGAAAAGAACACACACACAATGACTCTGGTGGATCAATGTGGTTGACGAAAGGAACACACATGCAATGACTCTAGTGGATCCATGTGGTATAGGAAAAGAACACAAATGCAATGACTATGGTGGATCAATGTGGTTTAGGAAAGGAACACACATGCAATGAGTCTAGTGGTGATTTTGGAAACAAAGACACATGCGATGACTATGGTGGTGTTTTAGGAAAAGAAGACACAAGCAATGACTCTGGTGCTAGTTTAGGAAAACAAGACACATGCAATGACTCTGGTGGATCAATGTGGTTTAGGAAAGGAACACACATGCAATGACTCTAGTGGTGGTTTAGCAAAGGAAGACACATACAATGACTATGGTGGTGGTTTAGGAAAAGAACACAGATGAAATGACTCTCGTGGATCCTTGTGATTTAGGAAAGGAACACACATGAAGTGACTCTAGTGGATCCATGTGTTCTAGGAAAGGAACACACATGCAATGACTCTGGTGGTAATTGATGACCCACAAGTATAGGGGTGTATCGCAGTATTTTCGATAAGTAAGAGTGTTGAACCCAACTAGGAGCAGAAGGTGCTGGTTAGTGGTATGGATTAGGAATTCTCTACAAATACTTAGCAAACGGATTTTTAGGGGTTTTCGGTAAAGCAAGTAAACAAAGTACGAGTAAATAAAATACAGTAGGAATAAATGCAGCAAGTGGCCCAATCCTTTATGCATCAAACGACAAGCCGGTTGTATTTCTTAAAATGACCAAACGTTCTCGAGGACACATGGGAAGACTGTCATGTGCTTTCGCTTCATATAGCTGATTAATCTTCTCTAGCTTGCTAAGTGTTGTGTGGGTGAACCTGTGCTAATGTACCGCCCCATCCAAGACTAATACATACTTGTAATTATACCCCTTGCAAACATCCATAAGTACAAGAAAGTAATTAAGGTAGAAACCTAACCACGACTTTAAACTCTAAGACCCTTACGTCCCTTGTGCAATGGTTTCCTAACGGGGGTTTAGGTTTCTGTCACTCCGGCAACCCCTATGATTAGTAGCAAAATACACAGTGCATTCCCTAGGACCATATAGGATAAGTGTCATGTAGTCGACATTCACATGACACCACTAGAAGAAGTACACCACAACTTAAATAACAATCCATTGAATCTTTCTCAACGCAACTCCACTACTAACAACAAGACTTCTCCCATGTCCTCAAGAACAAAACGAACTACTCACAAGACATCATATGGATCATGATCAGAGATGGAATAATGATGTATAACAATCTGAACATAAATAATAATTCAACGGTTCACTCAATAGCATCAACTACAAAGAGTAATCAACACTGGGAAAGTTTCCCCTATGAACTGTGCAAGATTCAATGCAATTGTTACAACAATATGGAGATGGTGATGAGGGTGCTGATGGTGATGATGGTGGTGATGATGATGATGATCCTGATGAAGTCCAGCTTGATGGTGGTGTTGATGGCGATGATCTCCCCTTTCCGGGAAGGAATTCCCCCGGCAGAAATCCGTCTGCTAGAGAGATCTTTCTCTCTCTGTGTTTTCCACCCAGCAAAGGCGGCGGAATCTTTCTGTGGTCACTTCCTGAGTCTTAGGGTTTCGGGAGGATGATATACGCCAGAGGGGAGAGGCTGGAGTGGGCCAGGGTGGCCACACCACCTCTAGGCGCGGCCTAGGCCTGCCCGCGCCATGGGGTGGTGTGGGCCCCCTGTGGCCCACCTCCACTCCATCTTCTGGCATCCTTAGTCTTCTGGAAAAATAGGATTTTCCGTATATTTTCCCGGATTTTCCGATCTTCGCGAAATTTGCCTCCAAATAGCACCTTTTCCATCAGAATCCTGACTGCAGCGGTCCATGCTCCAAAAGTCATCAACCATGCAAAAATAGATGAAATAACATAAGTATCACCTCTCAATACGAAATATATCAATGAATAATAGTGAACTAAGACATAGAATAGTGATGCAAAATGGACGTATCAACTCCCCCCAAGCTTAGACTTCGCTTGTCCCCAAGCGAAACAGAGCTTAATAAACATGGCCTCAGGTTTATGGAGTGAAGAGTCGATAAAAGAATACAGACAAGAAGCATCACATTCATCAAATACATAGATCATAATAGAAGACAACTCACTATTATATAACTCAACTTGTAATGAGTAGAGGAAACACAATAAAGATACATAAAGTGAATCAGAATTGGTAATGGCAAACTTAGCTCTTGGTCGAAGAATAGTTGATAATTTGCTGGAGTTCACAAATAGCTGGCTTTTCAATGATAGCTTTCAAAGTAGTAAAAATCAAGATAAGAGCAATGTGCAAAACAAGGAACATAAGAGACATGATTGAATAAATCATCATATGAATGAATGAAACACATCAACTCAAAATACTTGCTGAGATAGAAGGGAATAGGTTTACTGACTCAACTACAAAGTTAAAGAAAGGCCCTTCAAAGAGGGAAGCAGGGATTGCAAGTCTCATAAAGAGCTCCCCAAAATTATGATACTTACTAGCTTTCAGCTCTCATTGCCCCTATCATAGGCATCTTTAGGTGATTAAGGTTAAAGTGATCAAAAATGAGGATATGCATTGACAAGTTGTAAGTTGAGAATCTCATGTCCCTTGAATACGAGTGCCGCTCCTCATGCTACTCAAGCTTAGTCACCGGTAAGTTCTTGTCATCGTAAGCATATGTGTATCATTGAGAACCGCCAACGAGGTACGCCTTGCCCGATGATACGAAAGAATCCCCATATCAAAATGACAAGGCAAGCAGACAACAACTATCTCAGCAATCTTCTTATTTACCATGGGAATATGGTGCTTTTTCTCTCTTTCCTCTTTTCATAATAACTATTTTTTTATTTTTTTCTTTTTTCTCGATATCAGACTCTTTTTTTATAAGAAGAATGCTTCATAGATACTCGTTATGGTTACGCTGCAGGTTTCCACCATTTCAGCATGGATTAGACCAGCGGCCTAGGCGTTTCTCTAACACATATGCATAACTCCATGGACATACAAGCTCCCCTTTCATTTCACACCGACGACATCCATAGACAAAATAACATGATATCAACTTGGTACAAAGTACCAGTGCAATGTTGAAAGCGTTCCCCATGACAGCATGGTTCTGCTAATTCACAACTTACAAAGAGCAAGCATATACGCAACATAGGTGAGCACAATGGTTCAAGCTTATTAAATGCAAGAAAGTAAAGTGTGCCATCAAGTTCGTGAGAGCTTTAATCACTAATTTTCACATAACAACTTTAATTTGGGAGGTAGATAAAACAAGAATTTACTTGGAATAGCACTAATGCTACTAGGTAGGTATGGTGGACACAAATGGCAAAGGTTTTGGTTTTAAGGAGGTGGATGCACCAGAAGAATACCCTCTCAGTACAGGTTTTTGGCTAGCAAGGCTGGGTAGCAAGTACAAGAGTTGAAGGAAACAACCAAACATACAAATGATAAAAACAAACATGCAATCTTCCTTGGAAGCACAAAAGATCTTAACTAGAGAATACTAGACTTATGAGCAAATCCAGAAAGAAAGATGATGAAATTATTTTTTCTCTAGAGTACTTCTATCTTTTTATTTTCAACTCTTAAAAAGGTGTTGCTACTGATCGAGCAAGGTTTGCCAAAACCAACTAAATTAACTCGATGATCCCAAAGTGATACCAATACTAACAACAAGATCAATCATATAACCACAAATTGAAAACTAACATAAGCTATGTAAAAGAGTGAATGATAGAACTTCTCATTAATATTCCATAACGGCAACTCACACCAAGGGATACATATCTAACGAGAGATGGGACACTTCCATAATGCAAACCATACTACATAATAACTCCTCTATTCATGATATGACTCTACTCAAAAGGTAAAAAGATAGGAGATAGTGATGTGATACCGCGGCACTCCCCCAAGCTTGGAACAAACCAAGGGAATGCCAAACCTGATGACGAGTTACTCCTTAGGTGGTGGTATCCTCTCGATGAGCTCTTTGATCAATTTCCCAAAGTCCTCAATCTCGAAGGTGAGATTACGAATCAGCTGTGAGTTTTTCTCAATGCGGCTCATGATCATGACGTGTTGAGAATTCCAGCTCTTGCTATTCTTTCCCCACTCTTCCTCAAGGCGTATAATAGTTCTTACAACTCACTTAGCCCAAGGCTAAGACACAAGTTCACATAACATATAATAATAATAGAGTCCTTAGTCTTCATGTGCCACAGGCAAGCATGTCGAGTGTAGACTCGCAACCCTACTCATCATCAGAGTATCCTGCAACATAATAAGTTACAGCCACAAGGGTCAATACATTTGGAATTGTATTGGAAAGTGATACCATAGATACTTAGTATAATCCAACAACTACATGAATATATGGCTAAGTGGGGTTATGGTTGGTTTTGCTAAAATTAGTTTAACTTATAGTTTTTGAAGAAGTTTTTCATTCCAGCTTTAAGGTACCAATGACAGACATCACTGAACCTCTACCCATGTTCACCCACAAGTTTTAACATAGATAAATTTGAATGAGGAGATTATTGAACTGCTTCACTGTCTTGAGGCTCAGAAATGTCCATAACCGGGCACACGGCTAAGTACTTAGTTTTACCCTCTCGAGAGGTGGTGCACTTTCCCACAAGTCTCGACATGCATCGAGACGAGACTTTTCAGAAGCAATCCCTCAGACCACCACGGACGCGTTCCATCCTATCATCACTACCACCCTCTGTCCGTCTGGCTGGGTTCTCGCAACTTAGTCGGTCAAGGCAGAGCCCCTATGCCATGTGGCTGCACTGGAAGCTTTGCGACAAGAACGTCTCCAATCTCTTTGTTCCTGGGTGGCCATCCACAAGTGTGATACACCAGCTGACCATAGACATGGTCCCTGAGTAACCACTCAACATAATCCAAACAAGCCCATTCCACCCAGGTGTTTCATTAACATTAGTTGTTTTCTTAGTTAAACAAAATAATATCTTTCCATGCTATCTTATGTGTATAATCCACCCACGAATTCTAATAGCATAGCTAAGCATTCTAGCATACAAAGTCTTTATCTAAGGAATACTACCAAGATATACACTATAGGGTAACATAGCATAGTATGGTAACATATGAATAATTCTATCATGCTAAGATCTACCAAAATATCACTAGTGTAATAGTGAAAATAATAGGACATGAGATGAAATATCACTTGCCTTGGTAGCTAGGGGAATAGGTACAATCCTCACATCAACAAACTTCACAATCCACACAATCTACACAAAAACAATACAACCATAATAATTTAATCAATAAAACATTACAAAAACATAAATGCATGCAAAATGCAATGATATGATCACAACTCTATAATTTACAGAGTATACAGTACTGAGGATAGAATACCTCAACTAAATGCATAAGAAATACTCAAAAATAATCTATAGTACAATTTTTGTGAATAAAATACTCCTAAAACGGTTCTGCCTATAATTCCATTTTTCCAGAGGCAAAAGTGTGACACAAGGCCTCCATAATAAAGGTCTCATTTTTCTGAATCCATAGACACCAAATTTGTATTTTTCTGATTTGTGGATCAAAAGTTATTGAATTTCTAAGTTAAATACTAAATCAGTCTATTTTTCTATTTAAACGAAATAGTCTGGCGACGTGGCGCTTTCCTATTGGCTGGTACCGGTTCGGCCGGATCGACTGCTGCGAGCCATTAGATTTAAGTGACGTTGGACGGATCAGATCAGCTGTACCCTTTCGTTTAAGTGATCTAATCTTAACCGCTAGGATCTGATCGAACAGCTGCTAAGCATCTCGCCGGAGACTGGCGGTGCTAACAATGGCGCGCGGCGCGGAGCATCGGCCGATGGGGTTCTAGCGATTCTACGAGGGCTAGGAGACCGTGGACACGTACCAGAGGTTGAGGGGGTCGTGGCGATCTCGATGGAGGTCACTGCGGTGCGGGGGTGCTCGGGGTTGGCCTGGATCCTTCGCCGGAGTTGCGCAGACGGTGGAGTTCACGGCTCGGTGTCGGAGACCGTGACCTGGGGCTCAAACCAACCGGCAAAGAGGTCAGCGAGGTGCACAAGCATCTGCACGACCTAGTAAAGACCAAAAAGGGGCGGCGGGAACCCTACCTTTACCGGAGAAGGCGACTGACGGTGGCGGCAGAGGGAGTTCGCCGGAATCATCCGTGTAGTCGACCTAGAGCAAGAGGAGGCACGAGGCTGGGTTAGTAGGTGCGCCAGGACACGGCAAACCATACAGGACAGAGAGGAGGGCGCCGGGCGGCCTGGGTTCACCGGAATCGTCGCCGGAGTCCGTCGGACAGCGGCGGTTCGAGCTCGGAATTTGGGGAGCCTGGGGGCTCTCCGGGGTGGTGTCTGTGGGGAAAATGATGAGGAGGGAGAGGGGGTTTAGTAGGGGTAATCTCCGGGGCAATTAATTGCGAGAAACTGACGGAATCGAATCGATTTGAAACGGCCGAAGGGGAGAGGTCCATCATCGGCAGTGAAGACGACGAGGTGATGTGGGCGTGGGGCCGGCTTGTCAGCGAGAGGGGGTAGCTAGGGGTGCGGTAGAAAAACAGGGGGGAGAGGAGAAAACGCCGGGTGGGCTTAATGGGCCAGATTGGGCCAGATGCTGCTGCTGCTGTTTGAAATTTTCCCTCCTTTTCTTTTTCTAATTCAGTTTTCTCCAAAACTTTTGATTTAATGATTCAAATTGATTCAAACCAATTTGTGAAAATTTATAAAAACTCAAACTAGCTTTTTAGGGTATTATAAAACATATTTACCTACTATTTTAATCCAAGAACTTACTTGGACTTAATATGTAATATAGCATTTTCTTTGGTTCCATTTTCAAAACAATTCATAACTTTCTATCCATGGCTCAAATTGCACCAAATTTTTGGAGGACATTCTAAATGCAATGCAAAAACATGCCATGATGATATGAGTGCAATAATGATGATTTCAGATGAAATTTTGGGATGTTACAATCTAACCCCCTTAAGATGAATCTCGCCCTCGAGATTTGGGTTGGCTAGCAAATAGGTGAGGGTGATCTCTCCGAAGTTCATCCTCTCGCTCCCAGGTTGCTTCTGATTCAGTGTGATGGTTCCACTGCACTTTGCAGAATTTGATGGTCTTTGTACAGGTAATTCTTTCTGCGGTCTCTAGAATCTTAATAGGTTTCTCTTCATAAGTGAGATCATTATCTAGCTGAACTTCCTCCAATGGTATAGTGTCTTTCAACAAAGTTTCTTCCATCTCTGGGTGACACTTTTTCAGTTGACTAACATGGAATACATTATGAACTGCTGACAGAGATTCTGGTAATTCTATCTCATATGCCACTTCTCCTTTGCGGCTCAAAATTTTGAAAGGTCCTACATAGCGTGGTGCTAGTTTTCCTTTGATTCCAAATCTCTTCACACCACGAAGTGGTGATACCCTGAGATAAGCTCTATCACCAACCTCGTAGGTAACCTCTCTACGTTTTGGATCAGCATAGCTCTTTTGCCGAGATTGAGCTACCTTTAGCCTATCTCTCTACCAACTTGACTTTCTCCTCGGCCTCTTTGATTAGGTCTGGCCCGAACAAGTTTCTTTCTCCTACTCCATTCCATAGCAATGGTGTAGTACACTTCCTTCCATAAAGGAATTCAAATGGAGCCATTTCTATGCTCGACTGATAACTGTTATTGTAAGAAAACTCTGCTATGGTAGACTTTCATCCCAACTGGATCCATAATCTAACGCACATGCTCTCAGCATATCCTCTAATATTTGATTGGTCCTTTATGTCTGCCCATCTGTTTGCGGATGAAATGCAGTGCTGAATTCTAACCGAGTTCCCAGTGACTCGTGAAGTTGTCGCCAAAAGTGTGAAGTGAACTGAGTCCCTCTGTCAGATACGATACTCTTAGGTACCCCATGCAAACATACAATTCAGTTCATGTAAATCTTGGCTAACTTTGCACTTGTATAAGTGGTCTTTACTGGTATGAAATGGGCCACTTTTGTTAAACGATCAACGATAACCCATATGGAATCGTATCCAGATCTAGTCCTTGGCAGTCTAGTGATGAAATCCATACCGATTTTATCCCATTTCCAATCTGGTATTGGTAGCGGTTGCAATAGTCCTGCCGGTTTTTGATGTTCTGCCTTTACACGACTACACACGTCGCACAGAGCAATATGTTCCGCTATATATTTCTTTAGATTATTCCACCAAAATCTCCCCTTAACATCCATATACATCTTGGTGTTGCTAGGGTGAATTGAATATGGTGAATTGTGAGCTTCTCGTAAGATCAACTTCTTAAGTTCCGGATCCTGTGGAACACAGATACGTTTTTCGTACCATAAGATTCCTTGTTCATCTACATGGAATCCTTTTGCCTTCCCTTCACTAACTTTACTTTTGATTTCATCTATTTCTTTGTCCAACTTTTGGGCTTCTTGAATTCTATCCATTAGTGTGGGCTGCACCTCCAAGGATGCAAGGTACCCTTCAGGTACAATTTCGAGTCTCAGCTCTCTAAATTGAGCACACAACTCCTCCGGCAATTCTCCTTTGTTGAGGCCATTCACATAGACCTTGCGGCTTAATGCATCGGCTACAACATTTGCCTTTCCAGGATGGTATTGTAAACTTAAGTCATAGTCCTTGATGAGTTCTAGCCATCTTCTTTGTCTCATGTTGAGCTCTTTCTGTGTAAAAATATATTTCAAACTCTTGTGATCGGTGAACATTTCACAACGCTTTCCCATAAGATAATGCCTCCATGTTTTTAGTGCATGCACAACTGATGCCAACTCTAGATCATGAGTAGGATAATTTACTTTATGATTTTTGAGTTGCCTTGATGCATAGGCTACAACTTTTCCTTGTTGCATTAGTACACCCCCAGTCCTTGGTGAGATGCATCACAATAGACTTGAAAATCTTTCTCAAGATCTGGCAAACATAACACTGGTGCTGACACCAGTCTCTTTTTCAATTCCTGAAAGCTGGTTTCACAAGCTTCTGTCCAATTAAAATTATTCTCCTTCTTTAGCAGATTAGTCATGGGTTTTGCTATCTTAGAGAAGTTTTCAATGAACCTCCGATAGTATCCTTCCAGACCAAGGAAACTACGGACTTCTTTAACTGATTTAGGAGGTTCCCATTCTGTCACAGCTGCCACTTTTACTGGATCAATAGCTATACCACTTCTAGATACTATGTGCCCAAGAAAACCCACTTCGTTCAGCCAGAATTCACATTTACTGAACTAGGCATAAAGTTTATGTTCCCTGAGTTTCTCTAGAATCAGGCATAGATGTTCTTCATGTTCTTTGCTGCTCTTGGAATAAACCAATATATCATCGATGAATACCACTACGAACTTGTCAAGGAATTCCATGAATACTTTATTCATCATGTTCATGAAATAGGCTGGTTCATTAGTTAATCCAAACGGCATCACTGTATATTCATACAACCCGTATCTAGTGGTGAATGCAGTCTTGGGTATGTCATGTTCTCTAATCTTGAGTTGAAAGTATCCTGATCGGAGATCAATTTTTGAGAACACACATGCACCCTCTAGTTGATCGAAGAGATCATTTATTCTAGGCAGGGGGTACTTATTCTTTATGGTCACTTCATTAAGTGAACGATAATCTATGCATAGCCTCTGGCTTCGGTCCTTCTTTTCAACAAACAAGACTGGTGCTCCCCAAGACGATGAACTTGGTTGGATAAATCCCTTTTCCAGTTGTTCTCCTAATTGCTTCTTAAGTTCTTTTAACTCGTCAACTGACATCTTATAAGGTCTCTTTGCTATAGGCCATGTTCCTGGCAGTAGGTCTATTAGAAACTCCACATCCCTATCTGGTGGCATGCCAGGTAATTCTTCGGGAAACACATCTAGGTATTCCTTCACTATTGGCACACTGTCTAGGCTAACTCCCTTAAGAGAATTAACCTTGCTTCCCTTGGGTTCAAAGTTAGACTTGAACCTGATCCTTTTCTTTTCTAGGGTGGTAAGCATAACAGTCCTCTTGGCACAATCAATCACCCCTTCATAACGGGTCAACCAGTCCATTCCTAATATAACATCTAATCCTTGGGACTCTAGGATTATTAAACTAATCGGGAACTTGTGTTTTCCAATTTCTAGGATGATATGTCGGCACCCTGAATTTACTATCATTTCTCCACCCGGAGAACTTACCTTAATAGGACATCCAATAGTTTTAGTGGTGAGTCCGTTTTTGATTACAAACGCTCTTGAAATGAATGAATGCGATGCGCCAGTATCGAAAAGGATAAGTGCAGGAAAGGAATTAATCTTGAACTTACCGATCACAGCATCAGAACCTTCTTGGATTTCCTCCACATTAATGTGGTTCACATGCCCTTTTTGGAATGGGTTCGGCTTGGCCCCATCATTCTTCTTCTCTAGACATTCATTGGCATAGTGCCCAGTTTTCTTGCATTTGAAACATTCTACCTGACTTATGTCTTTCTTTGCTGGCTGATTGTGACGATTCTGTCCAGTTTGGTTTCCATGGCCATGACCATTGTGGTTGTTCCTGAATCCACCTTTGTTGTGTCCACGATGATTGTTTCCATCATGGTTGTGGTTGTTACGATGGTTATTATGATTCCCATTTTTGTGAAATCCTGAACTCCCACTTCCTTCACCATGAGAGCGGTTGTGAGGAGATCCTGATCCATACTTCTCAAAATGGTGTTTCCTCTTTCTACCCTCCACTTGTTTAATTTTGTTTTCCAGGATGGTAGCTTTATCACACAAGGATTGATAAGTTGGAACATATGCAACAGATAGTTGGATAACAATTTCATCATTCAGCCCATCCAGGATTTTCTCCTTTCTCTTTGCATCAGTGTCAACATCGTCGAGTGCATAACGTGACAAATTATTGAACTCTTTTTATGTATTCAGAGATGCTACGGTGGCGTTGCTTGAGGTTGTGAAACTCCTTTTTCTTCAACCCCATTATTCCAGCAGAGATGTGAGTGGTGCGAAACCCATCTTCAAACATTGCCCAAGTCACTTCCTCAAAAGGGTGGGTAATTTGAAAATTATCCCACCAAGCAGCTGCATGACCTTCCAACAAGTGTGCTGCAAATCTGATCTTTTCTGCATCCGTGCCTCCAACCGTGACTAGGTCCTTATTCACATAGCGTAACCAATCATTTGCTACCATGGGGTCTGAGGTACCTGAGAACTTGGCAGTCTCAGCCTTAGAAATCTGGTCAGCATATCCAAAGGTGGTGGATTGTTCTGGTTGTTATTGTTATTATTGTTGTTCTGGTTCTGGTTCGCCATGAATTGAGTCATCATTTGCATCAATTGGGTCTGTGCAGCCATCATCTGCTGCATTCCATTGTCATTCATTTTTATCCTCGTTGTTGCGTCGAGGAGCCATCTGTGGGTTTAATAAGGGTAAGTAATGATAGATAACCCCAAATAAAACAACAATCAATCAAACAAGCACATGCGAGTTCAACATCACAGTAATGACAGAGTTTGCAAAATAACATACTAGCATAGTCACCCACAAGTCGGTATGACCTATGCACTCAATAATAATAGAACGGTAGGTAGATGGAACAGTATCACTACTCCTCCATGTCGACTTCCTCCTCCACTAGAGCAAGCCCTGCTGCTGCGAACCCTGCCTTGTATTCCTCCAAGCTTGTGGTCAAGGCATCAATCTTTGTCTGTAACTCTCTCTTCTGAGTGCGTAGCCTCTCTATGACCTCGTGATCTGCTTCCAGCTCAATGTCCTCAAGATCTAACTCAGTCTCCAAGTCTCTAATCTTCTTGTTTTTCTCCTGAACTCTCTTCTCTTGGCTCTTGAATTTCTTCTCTTGATCTTCAAACTTCTTCTCCATTTCCTTGATTCGATTTTCCTGCTCTAGGAAGGCCTTGTCCTTCTCCTTAAGTTGGACTCGTAGTTCATCATTGCTAAGCATCACATTAGTCCTATCAGTATCAAGGTGTCTAATGAGGCTCTCTAAGTCCTGGAGGTAGTGACGCACGGGGTTGATAGACTCCTTAGTGGCCTCATCTAATACAATAGGCTCTCCTTCCTCGTCGCGCCTCCCAAAGAAATGGAAGTAGTGGCTCTTGATTTGAGAAGAGTGACGTCCACATAGGCGTTCCAACAGCTCCTGCATAGCGACGTCAAGGACCCTCTCCATATCATCATGGAGTATCTTGAAGGTAATTTCCCCAGTTTGGGGCTCCATCTCACGTCCTGGCTGGGTAACTTTGAATCCCCATAAGTCCTTCCTCTGAAACTTCCTCAGCTGAAGTCCCTGAATGGTAGGGATTGGAAGAGCGAGCACTTGGACTAGCTCCAAGATACGAGTCCCAAAGCGAGTCCCCTTGAAATCCTTGGCCGTGCTGTAGACAAAATTCGGCATCTTTTGCATAGTATGGAGAAAATTAGTAACACAATAGAGAAAGAAAATACAAGTAACAAAATAAAAGAGAGTTCAACCAACAAAACATTCCAAGTAGCAATACATTAATTCAACTTAAGCACTCAAGGTTCCAGACATAACTTTATTTTTCCATAGCACATAGGTTGGTATGGTCGAGATACTAACGATAAAACGCCAAGGGTGGTGGTCCAACTAATATCTCTCTCCTTCTTAACCAAGGTGGCAATCAGGGCATCCTTGGCAGAAATCTGCTTGTCTTGGTCACATAGCTCCAAGGCTAGGCCTATGATATCCTTACTTAGGCGTTTCACAGTGGCCTTTGAGTCTTGGGCAAGACGCTTCTCCTCCTTGAGATCCTCCTGAGTATTGAGCATTCTATACTTGAGTCTCTCCCCAAGTTCCTCAATAGCTCTCCATGCAGCATTCCTTGCAGAGTCAAAGAATGATGGGTGCATTTCAGAGTTGGTGAACATGCAAAATCCCGTACTCTTGGGATCGTCCTCCTTGTTCTTGTACAAGTGGAGTTGCACCCACCAATACTCTTGTCCTTCATCTATCGCAGGAAATCCCTTGTACACGGCTTCACCATTCATCCCCAAGCCGAGCATGAGGTTCTTGAGCACATTGGGAAATTCTGTCTCGCACTCCAAGGTCATAGTCATCAGTGGTCCCTTCTTGACAGATTCATTGATGGTGGACATCTACAAAAATAGATGAGAGGGATAATTAGGGAAAGCTTTACGAGATGAAAAGACAAGTGTAAGGTTGAAATATAGAGTTATTTTTCCTAAGGGTTTTCCTTAGTCTAATCCTTTCTAGGGTCACAAACCTACAGGCAACACAGTGCTCTGATACCATCTATAAGATCTCACCATGATAAGGTAAGATCCCTGTGATTGCAGTGCTAGTCCCTGGATCGAAATGCTAGCACCCACAGTTTAAGATGAAGTACACAGAAACAAAGGTCATTATTACATCGCACATCCAGGAGTATAATAGTTCTTACAACTCACTTAGCCCAAGGCTAAGACACAAGTTCACATAACATATAATAATAATAGAGTCCTTAGTCTTCATGTGCCACAGGCAAGCATGTCGAGTGTAGACCCGCAACCCTACTCATCATCAAAGTATCCTGCAACATAATAAGTTACAGCCACAAGGGTCAATACATTTGGAATTGTATTGGCAAGTGATACCATAGATACTTAGTATAATCCAACAACTACATGAATACATGGCTAAGTGGGGTTATGGTTGGTTTTGCTAAAATTAGTTTAACTTATAGTTTTTGAAGAAGTTTTTCATTCCAGCTTTAAGGTACCAATGACAGACATCACTGAACCTCTACCCATGTTCACCCACAAGTTTTAACTTAGAGAAATTTGAGTGAGGAGATTATTGAACTGCTTCACTGTCTTGAGGCTCAGAAATGTCCTTAACCGGGGACACGGCTAAGTACTTAGTTTTACCCTCTCGAGAGGTGGTGCACTTTCCCCACAAGACTCGACATGCATCGAGACGAGACTTTTCAGAAGCAATCCCTCAGACCACCACGAACGCGTTCCATCCTATCATCACTACCACCCTCTGTCCGTTTGGCTGAGTTCTCGCAACTTAGTCGGTCAAGGCAGAGCCCATATGCCATTGGGCTGCACTGGAAGCTTTGCGACAAGAACGTCTCCAATCTCTTTGTTCCTGGGTGGCCATCCACAAGTGTGATACACCAGCTGACCATAGACATGGTCCCTGAGTAACCACTCAACATAATCCAAACAAGACCATTCCACCCAGGTGTTTCATTAACATTAGTTGTTTTCTTAGTTAAACAAAATAATATCTTTCCATGCTATCTTATGTGTATAATCCATCCACGAATTCTAATAGCATAGCTAAGCATTCTAGCATACAAAGTATTTATCTAAGGAATACTACCAAGATATACACTATAGGGTAACATAGCATAGTATGGTAACATATGAATAATTCTATCATGCTAAGATCTACCAAAATATCACTAGTGCAATAGTGAAAATAATAGGACATGAGATGAAATATCACTTGCCTTGGTAGCTAGGGGAATAGGTACAATCCTCACATCAACAAACTTCACAATACACACAATCTACACAAAAACAATACAACCATAAGAATTTAATCAATAAAACATTACAAAAACATAAATGCATGCAAAATGCAATGATATGATCACAACTCTATAATTTACAGAGTCTACAGTACTGAGGATAGAATACCTCAACTAAATGCATAAGAAATACTCAAAAATAATCTATAGGACAATTTTTGTGAATAAAATACTCCTAAAAAGGTTCTGCCTATAATTCCATTTTTCTAGAGGCAAAAGTGTGAAACAAGGCCTCCATAATAAAGGTCTCATTTTTCTGAATCCATAGACACCAAATTTGTATTTTTCTGATTTGTGGATCAAAAGTTATTGAATTTCTAAGTTAAATACTAAATCAGTCTATTTTTCTATTTAAACGAAATAGTCTAGCGACGTGGCGCTTTCCTATTGGCTGGTACCGGTTCTGCCGGATCGACTGCTGCGAGCCGTCAGATTTAAGTGACATTGGATGGATCAGATCAGCCGTACCCTTTCGTTTAAGTGATCTAATCTTAACCGCTAGGATCTGATCGAACGGCTGCTAAGCATCTTGCCGGAGACTGGCGGTGCTAACGACGGCGTGCGGTGGCGGAGCGTCGGCCGATGGGGTTCTGGCGATTCTACGAGGGCTAGGAGACCGTGGACACGTACCAGAGGTTGAGGGGGTCGTGGCGATCTCGATGGAGGTCACTGCGGTGCGGGGGTGCTCGGGCTTGGCCTGGATCCTTCGCCGGAGTTGCGCAGACGGTGGAGTTCACGGCTCGGTGTCGGAGACCGTGACCTGGGGCTCAAACCAACCGGCAAAGAGGTCAGCGAGGTGCGCAAGCGTCTGCACGACCTAGTAAAGACCAAAAAGGGGCAGCGGGAACCCTACCTTTACTGGAGAAGGCGACTGACGGTGGAGGCAGAGTGAGTTCGCTGGAATCGTCCATGTCGTCGACCTAGAGCAAGAGGAGGCACGCGGCTGGGTTAGTAGGTGCGCCAGGACACGGCAAACCATACAGGACAGAGAGGAGGGCGCCGGGCGGCCTGGGTTCACCAGAATCATCGCCGGAGTCCGTCGGACAGTGGCGGTTCGAGCTCGGAATTTGGGGAGCCTGGGGGCTCTCCGGGGTGGTGTCTGTGGGGAAAATGATGAGGAGGGAGAGGGGGTTTAGTAGGGGTAATCTCCGGGGCAATTAATTGCGAGAAACTGACGGAATCGAATCGATTTGAAACGGCCGAAGGGGAGAGGTCCATCATCGGCAGTGAAGACGACGAGGTGATGTGGGCGTGGGGCCGGCTTGTCAGCGAGAGGGGGTAGCCAGGGGTGCGGTAGAAAAACAGGGGGGAGAGGAGAAAACGCCGGGTGGGCTTAATGGGCCAGATTGGGCCAGATGCTGCTGCTGCTGTTTGAAATTTTCTCTCCTTTTCTTTTTCTAATTCAGTTTTCTCCAAAACTTTTGATTTAATGATTCAAATTGATTCAAACCAATTTGTGAAAATTTGTAAAAACTCAAACTAGGTTTTTAGGGTATTATAAAACATATTTACCTACTATTTTAATCCAAGTACTTACTTGGACTTAATATGTAATATAGCATTTTCTTTGTTTCCATTTTTAAAACAATTCATAACTTTCTATCCATGGCTCAAATTGCACCAAATTTTTGGAGGACATTCTAAATGCAATGCAAAAACATGCCATGATGATATGAGTGCAATAATGATGATTTCAGATGAAATTTTGGGATGTTACACCTTTTGAGTTCAACTTTCAACTGAAAACCATCAAAACAAAAGCTACTGTAGCAACTCCTTCCAAAAGCCCAAAAAGAATTCAAAAAGGAAATTGAATAAAGAAGCAAATGCAAGAGTGACAAAATCTGTCAAAACAGACCAGCAGGTAAAGATCATTTTTTGTCGAAAAGCTTCTGTTGCTCATATCAAAAAGTGCAAAACTAACGAAAGTTAAATAACAACCTAGGGCAGAAGCACAAAAAAATACAGCTCAATCCGACATATAGAGATCTCTCACGAATTTTTACGGTGAAGCACAAAAATCTTTTTCGGGAAAGCAACTTCCCCAAATCTTACTTCTCTCTCATTAGAGGTTGATCTTGACACAAAAACCAAACAAAACGGATAAGGAGCGGTTATTACCGAAGTAATAAGTTCCAAGACTCAAAGAAACAAAAAAACTAAAAGCAAAAACAAATTGGGTTGTCTCCCATAAAGCTCTTTCTTTATAGCCATTAAGATGGGCATGATAATTTTGAAGAAGCTCTCATAGGGATATGAATTGAAGTGAAAGAGAGCATTAAGAAGAAAAAACACACACACATTTAAGTCTAACCAACTTCCTATGCAAGGGGATTTTGTAAACAAACAAGTTATTGAAACCAGAGGCAACTTGCATAAGAAGGCAAAAGAAGTGCAACATAAAAACTTTCAGCATAAAGCGAGGAAACTTGATATTATTGAGATGCATAAGAACACTTTTCCCTCTCTCATAGTAACTTTTAGTATCATGCATAAACTTAACAATATAGCTATCACAAGGACTATCATAGCAATGATCACTTATTCTAACAGAACACACAGGAATACTAGCTCTCATAACACTACTATGTGAAACAATCTTAGAGGTATCCTTACAAAAGATAGCGTGTCCCTCTTCCTCATACTTAGTGACAAAGTCTTTCACACTTGCTATTATAGGTTCATCAACCATTTGTTTATCAGGTTCAACAGCCTTATTAATAATTTCAATAACCATACTAGCTATCATAGAATGTTCCTTTACCTTGACTGGAAAAGGCATTTTCTCAATATAAGGTTTAGGTAAAACATGATTAGCAGTATAAACTTCAGTATTTCTTGAAGGAACACTCTTATCAATATCTTTATAAGGTTCATGATACTTATTCCACTTCTTTTTAGGCACTTCAATGTAGGAAGCAAAGGCCTTAAAATAAGAAGTAATAGCTTGAGAGTCTAGACCATAAGCATTTTTAATATTTTGAAAGTCATCAGCTCCCATAAAAGATTCAATGCATTCATAATCATAATTTATACCTGGCTTTCTACCTTTGTCATTCTCCCAAGCTTCAGTATTGTCTTGAATACGGTCTAGAAGGTACCATTTAGCTTCTTCTTCCATACAAGTGAATGATCCAGCACAAGAAGCATCCAATAAATCTTTATCATGTAGAGGGAGCCTTACATAAAAGTTATTAATAATAATATTGTTGGGGAGCTCATGAATGGGACATTTGAGCATTAGTAACTTCAATCTCCCCCAAGCTTGAGCTCTACTCTCTCCATCAAGAGGCCAAAAGTTGTATATTTGATTCCGATCTTTATGAATCTCACTAGGTGGATAAAACTTTGAATAAAAGAGAGGCACTATTTCCTCCCATTCCAGAGCTTTACCATTCTTCAGTAGCTTATACTATTCCTCAGCTCTTCCTTTCAGTGATAATGAGAATAACTTCTTCTTAACTTGATCTGTAGTAATACCTGCACACTTGAACAATCCGCATAATTCGTGTGTAAAGAGTAAATGATCACCGGGATGGACAGTTCCATCCCCAACATAATAGTTATCCATAACACGATCAATAATTCTTGTAGGTATTTTGAAAACATCATTCTTAGCAGGTGGTGGCTTATCTACTACCTTAGTAGTGGTAGTAGAATTACCAAATAAGAAACTCAGCGAATTATCCATAATGAAAATAAAGCAACTAGCAGAAGTAAACAATACTCATAGTACAAGTTTCCTTTACCAGTTCCACTCTCATATAGCGGTTCACTCCCTGGCAACGGCGCCAGAAAATAGTCCTGATGACCCACAAGTATAGGGGGTGTATCGCAGTATTTTCGATAAGTAAGAGTGTCGAACCCAATGAGGAGCAGAAGTTGCTGGCTAGTGGTATGGATCAGGAATTCTCTGCAAATACTTAGCAAACGGATTTTTAGAGGTTTTCAGTAAAGCAAGTAAACAAAGTACGAGTAAATAAAAGAAAGTAGGAATAAATGAAGCAAGTGGCCCAATCCTTTATGCAGCAAAGGACAAGCCGGTTGTATTTCTTAAGATGACCAAACGTTCTCGAGGACACATGGGAAGACTGTCAAGTGCTTTCGCTTCATATAGCTGATTAATCTTCTCTAGCTTTCTAAGTGTTGTGTGGGTGAACCTGTGCTAATATACCGCCCCATCCAAGACTAATACATACTTGTGATTATACCCGTTGCAAACATCCGTAAGTACAAGAAAGTAATTAAGGTAGAAACCTAACCACAGCTTTAAACTCTAAGACCCTTATGTCCCTTGTGTAATGGTTTCCTAACGGGGGTTCAGGTTTCTGTCACTCCTGCAACCCTTACGATTAGTAGCCAAATACACAATGCATTCCCCTAGGCCCATATAGGTGAAGTGTCATGTAGTCGACGTTCACATGACACCACTAGAAGAAGTACACCATAACTTAAATAACAATCTATTGAATCTTTCTCAACGCAACTCCACTACTAATACAAGACTTCTCCCATGTCCTCAAGAACAAAACGAAGTACTCACAAGACATCATATGGATCATGATCAGAGATGGAATAATGATGTATAACAATCTGAACATAAACAATAATTCAACGGTTCACTCAATAGCATCAACTACAAAGAGTAATCAACACTGGGAAAGTTTCCCCTATGAACTGTGCAAGATTCAACGCAATTGTTACAGCAATATGGAGATGGTGATGAGGGTGCTGATGGTGATGATGGTGGTGATGATGATGATGATCCCGATGAAGTCCAGCTTGATGGTGGTGTTGATGGCCACTATCTCCCCTTTCTGGGAAGGAATTCCCCTGGCAGAAATCTGTCTACCGGAGAGATCTTTCTCTCTCGGTATTTTCCGCCTCGTAGAGGCGGCGGAATCTTTCTGTGGTTGCTCCCCTAGTCTTAGGGTTTCGGGAGGATAATATCCGCCAGAGGGGAGAGGCTAGAGTGGGCCAGGGCGGCCACACCACCTCCAGGCGCGGACTAGGCCTGCCCGTGTCATGGCGTGGTGTGGGCCCCCTGTGGCCCACCTCCACTCCATCTTCTGGCATCCTTAGTCTTCTAGAAAAATAGGATTTTCCGTATATTTTCCCGGATTTTCTAATCTTCGCGAATTTTGCGTCCAAACAACACCTTTTCCATCAGAATCCTAACTGCAGCGGTCCATGCTCCAAAAGTCATCAACCATGCAAAAATAGATGAAATAACATAATTATCACCTCTCAATACGAAATATATCAATGAATAATAGTGAATTAAGACATAGAATAGTGATGCAAAATGGACATATCAGTAATTTTGGAAAGTAACACACATGCAATGACTCTAGTGGATCCATGTGGTTTAGGAAAAGAACACACATGCAATGACTCTGGTGGATCAATGTGGTTTAGGAAAGGAACAAACAAGCAATGCCTCTAGTGGAGGTTTAGAAAAGGAAGACACATGCAATGACTATGGTGGTGGTTTAGGAAAAGATCACACATGCAATGACTCTGGTGGATCCATGAGATTTACGAAAGGAACACACATGCAATGACTCTGGTAGATCCAGGTGGCTTAGGAAAAGAACACACATGCAATGAATCTGGTGGATCAATATGGTTTAGGAAAGGAACACACATGCAATGACCCTAGTGGTGATTTAGGAAAGGAAGAGACATGCAATGACTATGGTGGTGGTTTAGGAAAAGAACACACATGCAATAACTCTGGTGAATCCATGTGATTTACGAAAGGAAGACACATGCAACGACTCTGGTGGATCCATGTGGTCTAGGAAAGGAACACACATGCAATGACTACGGTGGTGGTTTAGGAAAAGAACACACATGAAATGACTCTGGTGGATCCATGTGATTTAGGAAAGGAACACACATTAAGTGACTCTGGTGGATCCATGTGGTCTAGGAAAGGAACACACATGCAATGACTCTGGTGGTGGTTTAGGAAAAGAACACACATGCAATGACTTTGGTGGATCAATGTGGTCTAGGAAAGTAACACACATGCAATGACTCTAGTGGATCCATGTGGTTTAGGAAAAGAATACACATGCAATGACTCTATTGGATCAATGTGGTTTAGGAAAGGAACACACATGCAATGGCTCTAGTGGTGGTTTAGGAAAGTAAGACACATGTAATGACTATGGTGGTGGTTTAGGAAAAGAACACACATGCAATGACTCTGGTGGATCCATGTGATTTTGGAAAGGAACACACATGCAATGACTGGTGCATCCATGTGGTCTTGGAAAGGAACACACATGGAATGACTCTGGTGGTGGTTTAGGAAAAGAACGCGCATGCAATGACTCTGGTGGATCAATGTGGTCTAGGAAAGTAACACACATGTAGTGACTCTAGTGGATCTAGGTGGTTTAGCAAAAGAAAACACATGCAATGACTCTGGTGGATCAATGTAGTTTAGCAAAGGAACACACATACAATGATTCTAGTGGTGATTTAGGAAAGCGAGACATATGCAATCACTATGGTGGATCAATTGGTTTAGCAAACAAACACACATGCAATGACTCTAGTGGTGATTTAGGAAAGGAATACACATGAAATGACTATGGTGGTGGTTTAGGAAAAGAAGACACAGCAATGACTCTGGTGGATCAATTATGTTTTGGAAAGGAACAAACATGCAATGACTCCAGTGGTGGTTTAGGAAAGTAAGACACATGCAATGACTATGGTTGTGGTTTAGGAAAATAGCACACATGCAATGACTCTGGCGCATCCATGTGATTTAGGAAAGGAAGACACATGCAATGACTCTGGTGGATCCATGTGGTCTAGGAAAGGAACACCCATGCAATGACTCTGGTGGTGGTTTAGGAAAAGAACACACACGCAATGACTCTGGTGGATCAATGTGGTTTAGGAAAGGAACACACATGGAATGACTCTAGTGGATCCATGTGGTTTAAGAAAAGAAGACACATGCAATGACTATGGTGGAGCAATTTGGTTTAGGAAAGGAACACACATGCAATGAGTTTAGTGGTGATTTAGGAAAGCAAGACACATGCGATGACTATGGTGGTATTTTTGGAAAGGAAGACTCATGCAATGACTCTAGTGGTGGTTTAGCAAAAAGAAGACACATGCAATGACTCTGGTGGATCAATGTGGTTTAGGAAAGGAAGACACATGCAATGACTACGGTGGTGGTTTAGGAAAAGAACACACATGAAATGACTATGGTGGATCCATGTGATTTAGGAATGGTACACACATGCAGTGACTCTGGTGGATCCATGTGGTCTAGGAAAGGAACACACATGCAATGACTCTGGTGGTGGTTTAGGAAAAGAACACACATGCAATGACGCTGGTGGATCAATGTGGTCTAGGAAAGTAACACACATGCAATGACTCTAGTGGATCCATGTGGTTTAGGAAAAGAATACACATGCAATGACCCTGGTGGCTCAATGTGGTTTAGGAAAGGAACACACATCCAATAACTGTAGTGGTGGTTTAGGAAAGTAAGGCACATGCAATGACCATGGTGGTGGTTTAGGAAAATAACACACCTGAAGTGACTCTAGTGGATTGATACGTTCCAAACGTATCTATAATTTTTGATGTTCCATGCTTGGTTTATATCTGCTTTATTATGTTTTGTCCACACTTTGGAGTACGTTTTATACACTTTCTTGGACTAACCTATTAACTAGATGCCATAGTGCCAGCTGCCTCTTTTCTGCTATTTTTGGTTCCAGGAAAGTCAGAAAATGAATATTCGCAGAATTGGACGGGACAAAAGCAAAAGTCAATATTTCATCGACGGGGACATGGAGCTAGAATACGAGACGGAGAGGGGCCGGCCACACCACCTAGACGCGCGGCCAGGCCTAGCCCAAGCCAGGGGGTGGTGCGGCCGCCTAGGGCACCCCCTCGGCCTCCCCTTTCGCCTATAGGATGCCTCCGATATAGAAACCCTAAGTACCCGATCAAAATTCCACGAAAGAGTCTGTATCCGCCGTCATCTCCATCCCTAGATAGGGAGGGATCTGAAGCTCTTCCCGGCAGCCTACCGGAGGGGAGATTTCACCCTAGAGGCCTTCTTCATCACCATGCAAGCCTCCGGTGTGATGCGTGAGTAGTTCATCCTTGGACTACGGGTCCATGTAGTAGCTAGATGGTTGGTTCTTGTCCCTTGTGCTACCATGTCTAGATCTTGTGAGATCCGTTCATGATCAGGATCATCTATTTGTAATCCTACATGTTGTGTTTGCGAGGATCTGATGGATATTGAGATGCTATTTCAGATTGATTATTGATTCTATCATGTCTTTGTTATTTGTGATCTTGCATGCTCTCCGTTGTTAGTAGATATCTTGGCTGAGTAGATGCTAGAAACTCCAAGAGGGAGTATTTATGCTCGATAGTGGGTTCATGCCTCTAGTAATCTAGGGAAGTGACAGAAATCTCTAAGGTACTAGATGTGATGTTTCTACTAGGAATAAAATAGCAATCCTTTGTTCATAGAACAATCGTATTGTTTACTTTACACGCAATGCATAATGCAATTATCTGTTGCTTGCACCTTAATACTGGAGGGGGTTTGGATTGATAACCCGAGTGGATTATTAGTCATAGATGCAGTTGGATTATGGTCTATGTATAATGTTGTAATGCCCAATCAAATCTCATAGGAGTCAAGATGATTAGTATATGCATGTATGCTTTCTCGATGTATATCAATTGCCCCGCTATAATTTGCTCACCCAACATGTCATTTATCTTAAGGAGAACCACCACTAGTGAACTATGGACCCCGGTCCTTTCTTTTACCATCAATCTACAACTATTTACTGTTTTCTGTTTACTTTCTACAAGCTATTACTTTCGTCCACACAATACGTTTAAGCCTTTGTTTTTTGCAAAACCGGTGAGATTGACAACCTCACTTTAAGTTGGGGGCTAAGTTATATGGTTGTGTTGTGCAGGATTCCGAGTTGGAAAGAACACTTTGGAGGTGTTTCCTTGCTCCTACTTGTTCAATAACCTTGGTTTCATAGCTGAGGGAAACTTACTGTTGTGTTCATCACACCTTCCTCTTGGGGTTCCCCAACGAGCTCCATATCAACCACGAGTCGGCATGGATCCATGTGATTTAGGAAAGGAACACACATACAATGACTCTGGTGGAACCATGTCTCTAGGAAAGGAACACACATGGAATGATTCTGGTGGTGTTTTAGGAAAAGAACACACATGCAATGACTTTGGTGGATCAATGTGGTCTAGGAAAGTAACATGCATGCAATGACTCTAGTGGATCCAGGTGGTTTTGGAAAAGAAAACACATGCAATGACTCTAGTGGATCAATGTGGTCTAGGAAAGGAACACACATGCAATGTTAGTGGTGATTTAGGAAAGCAAGACACATGTAATGACTATGGTGGATCAATGTGGTTTAGGAAACGAACACACATGCAATGAGTCTAGTGGTGATTTAGGAAAGGAATACACATGAAATGACTATGGTGGTGGTTTAGGAAAAGAAGACACATGCAATGACTCTGGTGGATCAATTATGTTTAGCAAAGGAACACACATGCAATGACTCTAGTGGTGGTTTAGGAATGGAAGACACATGCAATGACTATGGTGGTGGTTTAGGAAAAGAACACACATGTAGTGACTCTGGTGGATCCATGTGATTTAGGAAAGGAACACACATGCAATGACTTTGGTGGGTCCATGTGGTCTAGGAAAGGAACACACATGCAATGACATCTAGTGGATCCATGTGGTCTATGAAAAGAACACACATGCAAAGACATCTAGTGGATCCATGTGGTTTATGAAAAGGACACACATGCAATGTTATCAGTGGATCAATGTGGTCTAGGAAAGGAACACACATGCAATGACTCTAGTGGATCCAGGTGGTTTTGGAAAAGAAAACACATGCAATGACTCTAGTGGATCAATGTGGTCTAGGAAAGGAACACACATGCAATGTTAGTGGTGATTTAGGAAAGCAAGACACATGTAATGACTATGGTGGATCAATGTGGTTTAGGAAACGAACACACATGCAATGAGTCTAGTGGTGATTTAGGAAAGGAATACACATGAAATGACTATGGTGGTGGTTTAGGAAAAGAAGACACATGCAATGACTCTGGTGGATCAATTATGTTTAGCAAAGGAACACACATGCAATGACTCTAGTGGTGGTTTAGGAATGGAAGACACATGCAATGACTATGGTGGTGGTTTAGGAAAAGAACACACATGTAGTGACTCTGGTGGATCCATGTGATTTAGGAAAGGAACACACATGCAATGACTTTGGTGGGTCCATGTGGTCTAGGAAAGGAACACACATGCAATGACATCTAGTGGATCCATGTGGTCTATGAAAAGAACACACATGCAAAGACATCTAGTGGATCCATGTGGTTTATGAAAAGGACACACATGCAATGTTATCAGTGGATCAATGTGGTCTAGGAAAGGAACACACATGCAATGACTCTAGTGGATCCATGTGGTTTAGGAAAAGAACAAACATGCAATGACTCTACTGGATCAATGTGGTTTAGGAAAGGAAAACACATGCAATGAATATGGTGGTGATTTAGGAAAGGAAGACACATGCAATGACTATGGAGGTGGTTTAGGAAAATAATACATATGCAATGACTCTGTTGGATCCATGCGATTTAGGAAAGGAACACACATGCAATGACTCTGGTGGTGGTTTAGGAAAAGAAGACACATGCAATGACTCTGGTGGATCAATGTGGTCTAGGAAAGTAACACACATGGAATGACTCTAGTGGTGGTTTAGAAAAGGAAGACACGTGCAATGACTATGGTGGTGGTTTAGGAAAAGAACACACATGCAATAACTCTGGTGGATCCATGGGTTTTAGCAAAGGAACACACATGCAATGACTCTGGTGGGTCCATGTGGTCTAGAAAAGGCACACGCATGCAATCAATCTGGTGGTGGTTTAGGAAAAGAACACACATGCAATAACTCTGGTGGATCAATGTGGTCCAGGAAAGTAACACACATGCAATACCTCTAGTGGATCCATGTGGTTTAGGAAAAGAACACACATGCAATCACTCTGCTGGATCAATGTAGTTTAGGAAAGGAACACACATGCAATGACTCGAGTGGTGGTCTAGGAAAGGAACACCCATGCAATGACTCTGGTGGATCAATGTGGTATAGGAAAGGAACACACATGCAATGACTCTAGTAGTGGTCTAGGAAAGGAACACACATCCAATGACTCTGGTGGTGGTTTAGGAAAAGAACACACATGCAATGACTCTGGTGGATCAATGTGGTTTAGGAAAGGAACACACGTGCAATGACCCTAGTGGTGATTTAGGAAAGGAAGACACATGCAATAACTATGGTGGTGGTTTAGTAAAAGAACACACATGCAATGACTATGGTGGATCAATGTGGTTTAGGGAAGGAAGTCACATGTAATGACTATGGTGGATCAATGTGGTTTAGGAAAGGAACACACATGCAATGAGTCTAGTGGTGATTTACGAAAGGAAGACACATGAGATGACTATGGTGGTGTTTTAGGAAAAGAAGACACATGCAATGACTCTTGTGGTGGTTTAGGAAAAGAAGACACATGCAATGACTCTAGTGGTGTTTTAGGAAAAGGAAGAAACATGCAATGACTCTGGTGGATCCACGTGATTTACAAAAGGAACAAACATGAAGTGACTCTAGTGGATCCATGTGGTCTAGGAAAGGAACACACATGCAATGACTCTAGTAGTTGTTTAGGAAAAGAACACACATTCAATGACTCTGGTGGATCAATGTGGTCTTGGAAAGTAACACACATGCAATGACTCTAGTGGATCCATGTCGTTTAGGAAAAGAACACACATGCAATGACTCTGGTGGATCAATGTGGTTTAGGAAAGGAACACACACGCAACGACTCTAGTGGTGGTTTATGAAAGTAAGACACCTGCAATGACTATGGTGGTGGTTTAGGAAAAGAACACACATGCAATGACTCTGATGGATAAAGGTGATTTAGGAAAGGAACACACATGCAATGACTTGTGTGAATCCATGTGGTCTAGGAAAGGAACACAATGCAATTTCTCTAGTGGTGGTTTAGGAAAAGAACACACATCCAATCACTCTGGTGGATCAATGTGGTATAGGAAAGTAACACACATGCAATTACTCTAGTGGAGCCATGTGGTTTAGGAAAATAACACACATGCAATGACTCTGGTGGATCAATGTGGTTTAGGAAAGGAACACACATGCAATGACTCTAGTGGTGGTTTAGGAAAGAAAGACACATGTAATGACTATGGTGGTGGTTGAGGAAAAGAACAGACATGCAATGACTCTGGTGGATCCATGTGATTTAAGAAAGGAACACACATGCAATGACTCTGGTCGACCCATCTGGTTTCTAGGAAAGGAACACACATACAATGACTCTGGTGGTAGTTTAGGAAAAGAACACACACACAATGATTCTGGTGGTGGTTAACCAAAATAAGACACATGGAATGACTCTGGTGGATCAATGTGGTTTAGGAAAGGAACACACATGCAATGACTCTAGTGGTGGTTTAGGAAAGGAAGACACATGCATTGACTATGGTGGTGGTTTAGGAAAAGAACACACATGAAATGACTCTACTGGAACCATGTGATTTAGAAAAGGAACACACATGTAGTGACTCTGGTGGATCCATGTGTCCTAGGAAAGGAACACACATGCAATCACTCTGGTGGTGGTTTAGGAAAAGAACAGACATGCAATGACTCTGCTGGATCCATGTGGTCTAGGAAAGTAACACACATGCAATGACTCTAGTGGATCCATGTGGTTCAGGAAAAGATTACACCTGCAATGACTCTGCTGGATCAATCTGGTATAGGAAAGGAACACACATGCAATGACTCTAGTAGTGGTCTAGGAAAGGAACACACATGCAATGACTCTAGTGGTGGTTTAGGAAAAGAACACACATGCAATGACTCTGGTGGATCAATGTGGTTTAGGAAAGGAACACACATGCAATGACCCTAGTGGTGATTTAGGAAAGGAAGGCACATGCAATGACTATGGTGGTGGTTTTGTAAAAGAAGACACATGCAATGACTATGGTGGATCAATGTGGTTTAGGGAAGGAAGACAGATGTAATGACTATGGTGGATCAATGTGGTTTAGGAAAGGAACACACATGCAATGAGTCTAGTGGTGATTCACGAAAGGAAGACACATGTGATGACTATGGTGGTGTTTTAGGAAAAGAAGACACATGCAATGACTCTTGTGGTGGTTTAGGAAAAGAAGACACATGCAATGACTCTAGTGGTGGTTTAGGAAAAGGAAGAAACATGCAATGACTCTGGTGGATCCACGTGATTTACAAAAGGAACAAACATGAAGTGACTCTAGTGGATCCATGTGGTCTAGGAAAGGAACACACATGCAATGACTCTAGTAGTTGTTTAGGAAAAGAACACACATTCAATGACTCTGGTGGATCAATGTGGTCTTGGAAAGTAACACACATGCAATGACTCTGGTGGATCCATGTGGTCTAGGAAAGGAACA